>OX104064.1:5484140-5562637 GCA_944474145.2 Dicrocoelium dendriticum | reverse complement strand
TCTGTCTGTTGGCCTCGTCCATCGATCATCGGATCTAACGCGTCGATTTATTGTGCCGACTAAGTTCCGCCTTCCGACCAGATTGTGGGACTAACTGACGGCCTAACGAAGATCGTGCTTTACCCAAGGTCAGCTACAGCATTCCTATTTATAGACTGAGTTCTTATATGTAGTTAAACCCTTTCCGTTTTGATCTTTTCCACTACAAACCCATTGGTGGGTCATGTATCTCGCACGTTCTTTCGCCGACTATTTTTTATCCTGTAATTTTTACCTGATGGATTCTATGAGTATTGTCGGGCGTTTGATCTTATACCTGTAAAAACCGTTGCTCGTGTGCCTCCTCCCAGCCATTTACCCCGAATATTGTTGCCGTTAACCAGACTAAAGTCAAATTTTGCCAGCCGATGTTAGCATTCCTAAGTCCCTAATTTTGTAGCACACAGGTGGATTCGGTTCTGATAAAATATTCTCGGTTCCAGCGTCATGCAAGCATCTCGGTTGGCCTTGTGGTCTATTCAGCTGCCATGAACGCTCAGCGCACAGCTGCATTCGCGTCACATAGACTTTACTGGGCCTTGTTTAAAATAAAAAGCTTTGTTTTTCAATATGTAGCACAAACGGCTTCGTTCGAGCCTGGTGCGGCTACGTACAACGTAGATCCTTCGGCTCAGTATGCATAGTCAGGTTTCCTTTGGCTCACAACTGTCGCTGCAGACGCTGTGCTACTAAATAGCTTAAATTTAAACATGTAAACATTCTGAGTTATTTAACCTTGTTATAGGGGTAACCGGGGCTGTCTTGCAGAAAATATCAGGAAGTTTACTTAGTCGAAGAGCCATATTAGAACGTGTCTTCTATGAAGTCAATTGCAGACCAGAGTTTTATCTATGCTTTCCGCGGATAGAGTGCGAGCAAACATGCAATTTTCTTTCAGATACAGTGCTTGGACTGTACCCATCCCGTTGAGGCTGTACCTTAACGAGGTGCTATTTATTATGCCTCAGTGGTCAATTAAGCAATTCTGCGTTGTGCTGTTTGCACCTTTAGAGCCACTCAGACCAGGTTGGTCCATGGTTAGATGTCAAACAATCTCAGTCTCCTAGCCTTCCAGCTAATGGGTTGGCGTTGGTGGCATTTTGGTCTATGTAACGAGCTTTCTGTAATCCAGTGTTAAAACCCCGCTGCCTTGCTTAAGGGCTTTGAACCAAATAGTTGGGTTGGGACTTCGAATGGTTCTGCTGTCTAGGCCTTGGCTGCCTGAATATCCTGCTCAAGCAATACGCCAGCATCTTTCCTTCTAACAATCCCTTACTGCTCCGGCCGGCGCCTTAGCGGCTGCATTAAGCAGAGTGGATAGGGGTATGGATGTGCTTGCTTAGGTATTCCTGCGTTCATATTCTCCCTGTTGCTGATTTTCATCCTTAGCAGTCCGTTCCAATTTCACTTTCATCCCTCCATATTGAAGCCTTTAATTCTTGGCCCTCCCTCACCTTGCTTGCATATTCGTTGGTCCTCTATTTTCAACTCGCGCACAATAGCAAGGCGTCGCTCCAATCCAGTCAACAAGTCCATGTTCAACCAAGCGGACACTGTATGTACAGCCGTTTTGCTTTGGTGTGCTTGCACCTCGATAAGGCTGGCATGCCGCAGCGTGCGCACTCGGCTACAGGTTGGAAAACAGACAGCCCTTCCCGAACACTCGAGATCCTCTCGATTGATATTTGATGTTTATTAAAACCAGTCCGCAAGGTTCGGGCTCCATACTTACTCTGCGATCATCCAAATGAGTCACAGACGGCACATTTTCATTGCGCCTGTCTGGCGACGAAACAGTTTCAGATGCCTGTCAACTTGGACTTGGCATTGTTTAGAGACCCCTGGATAAGGCTACTTTATCGACTGGATCCGTTTCAACAGCTAGATACGTGTCATTAGGTTGGTTGGCTCGTTCTAGACTTCCGAGTCACGCGGGGACAAAAGGTGCCTGTTTGTCATTGCGGCTTTAACCCCCACAAACTGAAGCCTTGATTCGGTGAAAGATAATTTCACTCACCAAAGTAACGATCTTCTTCGTTACAGAAGAAGCACAAATATGGTGGTGTCTGCTAGTGATCTAAAGGCCCAAGTCGGAAAACTGTCCTCGGCTGAGCTTCAGCTGGGCGACCAACATGGTGAAGGCTCCCGCAATAATAACGGTGAGCAGTTGCTACACCTGTAGGAAGGTGTTTGTCTCTTCTTCGCGAACACCGACTTTTGATATAGTACAAGTAGAAAAGTGAGTCGATGCCCATAAGTATTGGGCCTGCTCTGGACGCAAATCGATCACGTCGCGACTAGTTACCGATGGAGTTGCTGTGTCCAAAACTTCTGCTCTATTTGGAGGATCAACGTAGAGTTAGATGACGCTCTCTCGTGCGCCGACCTGCATGTGCATTTCGGTGAAAGTCTGCAAGGTCTCTCTAAGGGCATTGACTCCAGCCAGCTGCCGAAGCCAGGTGTTCTTAATGCGTATCAAACTAAGCCAGCAGCTGGGCTAAGTAAGTGTCCACTGAACACCGTCAAAGGTCATTGGTCGCATATTCCTCAAAAGTTACTATCATCAGGCATGTCTTCATGTGGCAAGTCAAATTGCCAACCTAGACGTTTGGTCTCTACGGCTTATAGATTATGGATGCTCACCGCCGTATTCCGACTAGAAGCGAATACAGTAGGGCTCACAAATATCCCAGGGCAAATCTGCGAGCTTGCCTGAAGAGACCGCAAAGCCTGGTGGTCTCAGCGTGCCTCGGAGATGGAAAAAGCCCCTGCTGTTGGCAATCATGTTATTATTCCGCCTGATACGGAAATACGCAGCAAGAAAGCTGGTGTTACTGAGACAATACGCGACAAGGGTGGACGGTCCACCCACAGACTGTCAATGTGCTTGGTGTGTTGGGCCGAACAACTTGCAATGCAGTTGAAACATTCTGAGTTATCGCTTTCTCTTTCGGGCATTGAGTGACCTTCTCCTAGACCGTCACCTTGGATTCGTCCTTAAACTCAGACACCGAACTTGAGACCAGACTGCTGAAAATGCGTGAAGGCCGCTGGTGCAGATAGAATTTCAGCAGCTCTACATATTCGGGGGGACTGGCGCTTATGGATGATTTACAAGGGTTGCCATTGGAACTTTGGGAGCAGGAAACTTTCCCGACAGACTGAGGCCGCTCCGTCATAGTGCCCTTAAATGGAGGTTCCCGTTTGCAAAGCAGCAACCATAGAGGGATCAGTCTGCTCGCAATGGCCTCTAAATCGTTTGCCACTGCCGTTCTCCACAGACTGACTGGCGCTCATGAAGGCCAAAGCAGAGAACAGCAAGCCGGGTTTCGTCGAAATCGCGGGTGTACCGAACACATTCTTAGTTTGCGCCAATAATTGGAGCACCACCAGGTTTATAGGCGGACTACCGTCGTCGTGTTTTTTACATCAAAGGTGCCTTCCGTTTGATGGATCAACATGCCCATTGGGCCTGTCTGAAGAGAAAAGTGGTACCCTATAAATATGTCAGAATTATCAATGCGCTGTACGCACATAGATTGAGCAGCGTCTGGTTTTATGGAAAACCATCGCCGTCCTTCAATATATTCAACGGTGTGAGTTAATGTTGCCTGCGGGCATCTTTACTCTTTTACTTCGCTATTGATAAACTCATGGAAACAGCGTTCGCTGGAAGCGACTTAGAAGGTATGGAGCTAGCTCCTGAGGAGCGACTTCTTGACTTGGTGTATGCGAACGACATTGTCCTTATAGGTGACAGCGCCCAAACGTATCAGGCTGTGCTGGACCGATAGGCATTGGCTGTCATGCGTATTTGGCTATGCTTGCTCCATGGAATTGCAAAGCTTTTGAGGTTGGCAGGAACCCACCCATGCGCCGACGCTTGGTAGGGCTCAGCTAGAAGTCTTTCAGGAATTTAAGTACCTGGACTGCTTTATTAGCTTCCGCGGGATTGAACACGTGAGTACGAACCGTATAGCAAAGCTTGAGGTGCTGTTGCTAACCTCCACCAACTGTGGTGCAGACGCGACAACACTCTTCCCTGAAGGATAGTGTTTATAATGCAGCCGCCCGTTCTACCCTCTAGAACAGTTGTGAAAACTTGCCCATCCGGTCGACAGACATAGAAAGGCCAGACACGTTCCATCACCGCGGCCTCCGCAGCTTAGCTTATGTCATGGGAGGGCACCTCGTGAGAACTGAGCGCGTTGGACGTCGCGTAGTTGGTGCAGGAAGACCTAACGAACCGCTCAGCCCCATTATATCGCGCACCAGGCTCCGGTGGCTGGGCCACTTGTTGTGCAGGCTGGCACACCGACTCCAGTGATGTGCCTTGGTTGAGCACCGGGTGTGCGGTTGGAGGGTGACGAGCTGAGGTCAAGTGAAAACTTGGTCGAGAAAGATGAAAACCCTCACGTCGTAGTTAACGTCGGTTGGCGTATCTCGACTGCCTGGCTGTGGTCCTAAGAATAATGAACACGTTTGGTTGGACCCACTTGCCGAGATCGCTTGCAGCCGACACCTACGGCGTTGGTGTTGTAAGTTCGATTGGCCATCCCCTCCTGCTCAACTTTCCCTCCAAACACGAGCTCATTTGTTAGGCATAATATGGCGCTCTATTTGCGGCGCGATAGCCGGCTGTTAGCACTCCGAAACACTGCTTATCCGTTACAGAAGCTCAGCCGGTGTTCCGTGGTTGTTTTAAGCTTCTTTTCATTTGTATTGCGGCACCAGAGCCGTGCTTTTCACCTGAAGCTAACATGTATAATGATGATGGTGCTGATAACTAGTGAAAGGCTACGCAAACGTTTTGTGTTAGACACGTTTGAGGTTGCACTGCTTCGGATTGACTTTTTCCTACGTGTAGTGGCCCAGGAGATTGGTGATGGTTTGACTTCCTATTTTGAGTACCGGCTTAGTTTGATTGCATTAGAAAGCATTTTTTATCGCATAGCAGTTAGCCAAGGGACAGTCGAAGGTAAAACCTCAAATTACGGCAAGCCAAATCAAAGGCTTATTTACAAGCGATAAATATTTTTACACTTACTGCAATGAAAATACCGTGAGCAATTTTATACAGATGTGCCAAGTAATTACCAGAGAATGCATTTTCTGGAGGATACTGTACTGGGAATGTATCAGCCCGAAACAGCACATCTTCAGTAACAAACGTTTCATATATTTTAATATTTTGCCTTTACTTCCGTATCAGTCTTCCCGAAATCTGCAAAGAATATATAACCATCGGGATGATCTAGTGCTCGTCCTTTGTCAGCAAGAGACTCTCTCAACTTCTAAAAGCAAAGGGAACTTATACTTGACCCTTCACCTAAAAGGGTATTTTAAATCCCTCAAATTATCTTATAAAAACCAAACTATGGGAAGCGTTACCCTTGTGATCCGAACAACTAGGTTTGACCTTACCGATGTTTGTACTAACAATGTTTTAACCTGAAAGGATCAATTACTTCGCTGAAAATATGATTTTTACATGTTCCCTCGTTGTTTGTTCTAAACGGAATATACAACATTTGCACAAAAATCCTGCGTCATCTAGGAACAAATCTATTCCACCTCGCCAGTGAGCATTAAAGGTATTTCTTCATATTTGCGTTTCTTTTAGTACCAGTTGTTCCATTCTTGACAAGGTTGTCATAGGTTTGCTTTACCCTATGATGCATGAAATATACACGCTACCAAGGAAAGCTTACTGATGCGTACTGCGATGGTTTTCTTAATTAGGCTAAAACTAGCATTCGCTATAACCGCAAAAAATCGTTCTGAACAAAACTCAATTCACAGATCACGAACGCATTAACTAATATTGTCAAACAGCAGACCTAAATTGTCACAGGTACCAAGATGTATTGAGGCACGGTAGCTGAGGTGTTTTACACCTCGAACTAATGTGTTTTATGATGATGATGATGATGATGATGATGTACAGTGGCAAAAAACAACAAGACCGTATCGTATTTGAAACTGTAGGACGAATACACAAAGTGATTATTATCTACCTCTTCGAGATTAACAGACTTAGAACCATGGGAGCAACTCGAAATTGATCCCCACATGATGCATCCAATAACCTACAACGCAATCATATGCTATACGTCCCACGTTGTGCCCTGGTGATTCCCTCGCTAGGCATGGAAATCAAACTAAACCTTATGAAATCATAAGCTTCTTATGTAATAGGGAAGTAGGTTGCTTACATGTTCGAATAATGCACATGATGTTTTGAGTCATACCGACAACATCAGAACCTTGGGCGCGTACTTCGAAAGCGAACGCTGGCTGTCCATTGAACTCAACACCTTGTCACAAACTCCCTAGCCAGATATCTCTCGGTGTTTTATTGTTATCCCTGGGAGTTAATAACCATACAATAAACATTTTCTAAGTAATCTCTGTGCGTACTGCCGCACGTATTTGGTTAGCCTTTTAAAGAGGAGTTCCCCTGGTAGCGCATGTCCAGGCCCTGTCCAGTTTAGCATCTTAAACGTTCCTATGAGAGCATTAGGCTAAACTGGACAGGAAGTATTACCTTGAGACTGCAAAAAAGGGTTCCTGTCCAGTTTAAGTTGGACCAATGAAGATGATGCTAGCGTTGACCAATAGAAATTCACCACTATGCGTGAAAATCCGGTTGGTCCAAATCCCGTCATCGCCTTCCATGGGTATCGGAATACGGACACCACACTAGAACGCACTGTGCGCCTAACGAATATATGGACGGTTTGAACCTAGCGTTCACCCTGTACCTGTTGCGGTAGTTGCTGGACTTGAGAACCCACCTAGGCGGCTAATCAAAGCTGTTGGTCAGAAAAGGAAACGTCTCTTACCGCGCACCTGACATCACAAGGCAAAAGAAAATTAAAACCGAAGTATAGGAATGCTATATATACATGAAGCGGTGCAGTACAAAGAACGTTGGTAGCAGAAAGCGGCATAGTCAATATTGTTAATCCGCTTCCGCGAGTGTCAACGTAAGAAGCTAAAGATGTGCCTAAGGAATCAAGGGACTCACCTCATTCGCACTGCATACTTCAGTTTGTTCAACCGGCTGTCTTTTGGGCCGTGCAGAATGCAACCACGTTTTGATGTGCCGTGTAGCGTCAGCATCCGAGGCTGCATCACCCATGCGTAGCCGAATGTTGCCTTGGTAGTTTTTATGGAGTACTGCATTTCAACCTACCTTGTACAAGGCCGTTCATATTTGTTTGCATGAATGCAAACGAACCTCTAGCGCCGGAGTAATTAATCTCCGCGGCAACTGATCTTGTCATTAGCCGCTCCAAGGTACCACGGACGATGAGTTGCACGTTATCACGTGCACAACACATAAATGGTTGACCTAAAGTAATTGCATAATAAGACGAACTTACGACTCTGAATTTGAAATCGGGGTCCTTCAGCCGTTCATCAAATCTCTTTAGCTCACTGAGAGAGATGAATGGCAGAGATAGTCCCGGTGCAACACTTTGGGATTGTCGTTGTAGCCTTTGCAACATCGCTTCGGACATGCGGTAATGGCCGACCAATTCTGATCGAATGAGATACAACTCATCTAAAAATAAGGCTGAGTGCAATGCAATACATCTGTGGCGTCTTACATTTTATGGCCTGCAGTTCCAGCAGCACATCCAGATTGCATGGTGCGACGTCAGCAATAACCGGGGGCGCGATTACTGTTTAATAGGGGCAGTATGAAATTGATACTTACGGTTGCTTGTCGATGGCCCTGGACGTGATGGACTAATGCCACTGAACAGAGAGGAGGGCGCACGTGCGTATGTTGCTACAGAAGGCCTTTTGGGTTTGCTGGGACGCGCGGCATAATCATCATCGGAGCTGGAACGGACGGGCCGGCGTCTAAGGGGAAATAAAAAACACCATACTCCCATTGCGCGCTTAGCTGGAAGGCCCATGGGAATTGGATCGTCTGTCGATGACGGCATGCCGCGCTCAGATTGCCGTTGCATTTCTTGGGCATGCTGGAAGCTAACGAGGTGGGTTAATATAAGAGAAATACTTACTCGTGCTAACGATTATGGACACGGCAGTGGTGACCACATCGACATCTGGCGCAGTGTGATTTTTCACCGCTGCATAGTAGTGTGTACCCCGCACTGAGGGTATCTGAGCGTACGAACCTTCTTCTCTAAGCCAAGTGTTACTGACAATAGTTATTTAATCCTCGGAGTCAAGGGGTTTGACTACGCTGTATCCATGAAAAGCCATCATTGCTGAAAAAGAAAGACGTTTGTAGTTAAAGTGTATAACTGTGGCATAGGGTAAATTACAAGGCAATCTTTCAAGGGTAAAGCAATGCACTTAAATAGAACATGACAGACAGAGAAGCTACATACCTCAGTTGACAATTGCGATGCACGGAAGATGCACGCCGTTGAGGAATCCATGCTATGCGTGAGCAGACTACGGAGATTCATAAATTCCCGGCAATGCACGACAATGTTCCCGGATACATTAACAGACACATTTGTCAGTACTCAGGGTTTGGCACCGATGATGACCATGATCAATTTTCTCAAGTTATGTACCAATTCATCGGGGTCCCTGTCAGCTTCCCTGCGGTTGATAACGTGTGCAGGTGACTAAACTGTGTAAGCAATCATATTTAAGATATGTTAAAGATGCTCTTACCCTTCTGTCGTTTAGCTTCTGACAACAGAAGCACCTCTTCGTAGCTGAATCCTGATGTCATTCTTTTCGCTGCACGGTAAATGTTGCTACGAGACGGAAACTGTGCAGTTAATTGATAACTTCGTCGACGTGACATGCTGAAAAGGAACATCTACGTCTCAAACAAAGTTTAACCGAAAAGCTTGATAGGTACACCTGTGGAAACGCAGTTTCAAGGAAGCTAGACAATAGCGCAGAACGAAGCAGCATCAGCGACCAAGGTTACGAAACCGAAACTCTGCAAATAACCTGACCTACCGATGCATTTAAACCATTGGGGTTATGGTCAATTAAACAATTATAATGCATACCAACCATTTATTTATTAACAAATGTCAAACTGAGTGCATTTTGCTGCAAGAACTGCATTAATACCTGAACGGGACATCAGTCCAGTTTATGTCCAGTTTGCTACGTTTACTGGTACGATTGTGCTACCAGGGTCTTGTTATAATGCGCACGACCTTCTCGCTCTAAACTTAGTGACCCACTTATACTTGCTGAGCATGTAACTAATCTTTCTTTTCGGATTAGGCCATATTTTTTGTCTACTACTGTACTTTTCATTACTTTTAATTTAGGGCTTTGATTCTGCTGGCTTTTTGGTTTTATCACGAAGATTATAAATCCAGCTTCTGACGCGCAGGTTAGTACAATTAGTCTCGCTACACCACTTTTTCTCGAGACAAACCTTAAGGCCTTGTTTGTGCTGCTGGGATCTCATTTCGTTTTACCTCGTATTGGGTCCGAGTATATTAAGTTCCACTATGTTGTAACCGACCTTACTCCGCTTTTTACCTACGACCTCGATGACATTCTAGATCTGCCTGCTAGTCAGCAAACTTATGAAATGATTAGCGCCCCCTAGCTGAAAGACAGGCTTGCATAAGCCAAAAAGTATCGAAAAACTGTTAAGGGAACATGAACTCGAGGATCTTAAACCCTCAGTTGTTAAGAAATAAGCAAAGCATAGCAACACCCACCGCTTTAGACGGCGATTTTCTTCGGGAATTGTGGTTGTAATGGTTACACTGCGAACTGTGTCATTAGCATTGTGCCAGCGGCTATGCTGCACTATCCTTGTATGCTAACACCGCGGACCGTATCTGGGAGTCTTACGCCCTATTTTTGCGGATCCAGTCGACCTCTAAGGCTGTGTTAGCAAAACTCAGAGAGCACATGGACGAATTTAACACACCACTCGAAGACAATTCAGTTTATGTATATAATAGCCGATTACTCGTTCACGATCCCCTGCGGGTTTCGCACCCAGACCCTTTTATTGCTGGTACCACAAGGGTTTTGTCCGTAAGCCAGATAATGTCGCTATCCTTATTCCTTTAAGCGTCAGGCACAGGAAAACGGACCGACTAGCACGTAGGGACGACGAACGTCGCTGTTAAGCGCAGTTGCCTTTTCTTCGTTACCCACCGGAAAACGCCACTACGCCACCTCGTTGGCACAGGCGCAGAAGTTAGCGTTATCCCACATGATCCCACGGACGTTGCTGCGTGGCTGACTAGGTCACTACGCTCAGCCAACCAAACAAACCTTCGCGCGTATGGTAAACTCTCGGGCACGCTCAACCTTGACCTACGAGTACCTGGTAAATGGGTATTCCTTGCCGCTGACCTTCAGACACCCAGCCTTGGACTCACTTTCCTGCAGCAGTAGAAATTACATGTAGATAGAAAACAACACAACCTTGTTGAGTGATAACGAGTCCCGGCGTCATTGTGAGGTTGACCGACACTGCAACAACCAGTCCCGTGTACGCAAATCAGATGAGGTGGCTTTTTAGGCGACTGCTTCGCCAAGGCTTCGTACAGGTTTTTCGTGTGCCTAATCTGAAGCATTCGACCACCAACACCACGAAACAGTACCTCATTACTAAAGGACCGCCAGCTTTGCGTAGGCCAAACGGCTTACACTCGACAAACTGCGCATCGCTAAAAGTGAATTCGAGTGCGTGCTCCAACTAGTATAATTCGACCTTTGAGGAGCCTGTGAGCGTCGCCGCTTCACCTGGTTCTTAAAATGTCAGGTGACTGGCGTCCATGTGGCAACTTCCGCGCTCTAAACAACCCAACCAGTCCCGACCGTTACACCATACCGCATGTTCATTACATAACCGCTAACCTACTGGGCCCCCGTGGGTTGCCGAAAGTTGATATGGTACTCGTTTACCACCAGGTCCCGGTCGCCGACAAAATCATCGCTAAAACTGCCGTTGTTACACCTTTCAGTATATTCGAATTCCTTCACGTGCCATTTGCTTTACGCAACGCAGCGCAAATATTTCCGCGCTGAAGTGATTCCTTTACTCGTGGATTAGACGTCATCTATCCTTATATCGATGACCTATTAGTAGCCAATATCTCCGAAGAAGCTTATCAATAGAATCACGAAATACTCTTTGAAAAACTCGCTGCCAGTACTATCACTATTAAGCCAGCTAACTGTAGCTTTCAGCATCCGTCTATAGATTTCCCTTGTCATCACATGGATCAACCTGTCATAGAGCCATTAGGCGATAGGGTACAGGCCACCTGTGATTTTGCGCTTCTGAACACGGTAGCTGCCACTCGCCGTTTCGGCGTTATGATCAATTACTATCGAGGATATTATCTGCATTGCCCTGGTTTATTCAGCCTGCTGATAGAGATACTCCGTGGTCGCAAATACGGTAACGTGAAACGTACACCCACCGCTCTTGAAGCTTTTATTGCTAATAAGGAGGCTATAGCCGCCTCAGTTCTGCTACACCATTTTGACGTTGAAGCAAAGCTATACCTTGCCGTCGATGCATCGGACTCTGCTATTGACGCTGTTATGCAGCAGCTAAATAATGGATGTTGAAGCCAATTGCCTTTTATTCAAAACGCTTGCAATCAGCAGAATTTAAATACCGCAAGATCCGCCGAGAACTGCTAGCTGTTTATTCGTCGATCCGGCACCTTTGACAAGCCATCGAAAGTAAGCAATTTGACACCTTCACCGGGTATAAGCCTTTACTCTTTGCCTTTCACAATCCAGCAACTCTCACTCACCGCGTGAGTTTGGTCAGCCAGAGTTGGTCGCACAATTTTCGACCGAAATTCGATATGTAAGGTCAACAGGTTGTCCGTGATTATCTGTCAAGTGGAGGTGCATTCAGTCCTGCCGAGCAATTAATCAGTCTGGCTGCCATGACAGCTGCGCAATTAGCCGAGCAGAATTCTTCAGAACTACGATTCGTCCCTGAAGATATCTCCACACTCACTACCAAAATCCGAGGGCATAATCTTATGTGCACTTTCTACAAGATGACCTTGACTGGTCGTTGCGGAAACCATTAACCTTCTTATCTTCGACACGCTCAATAACGTTGCTCAGCTAGGCAATAGAGGCCCTGGCAAGCACACCTCTGATCGATATTTTCGGCTTAGGATGCGGCGTAGTTACACGTGTTGGGCACGAGCCACGATACTGCTGCACGCGTCCATTTCGCTTAGTCGCTGTTTACCCGTTTCAAGACGATTCGCCCATGTCCATCTAGAGTTAGTTGGACTATTAGCATTGTCCAAGGGAATAGTCAATCTTTTGACCATCATTGACCATTGTACAGGTTGGTCCGAAGCAGTCCCTTTCCTGTGGTATCTGCAGCAACAGTAACACACGTTTTCTTTGAGGGCTAAGTCGGTTCGCACGACTGTCAAGCCACTATAACTTCCGGCCGAGCTCCGAAATTAGAAATCTTCGACATTTGACAACCATTTTAAAGCCCTTGGAGGTCGACACCTTGGTATTACCGCCTATCCTCCACAGGAGAACAGCACTGTTGAATGGTTACACTGACAACTGAAAGCTGCCAACAGTGCCGCCAATACATTAAGTTGGACTGACGCTCTGACCGGGATATTTTCTGGGCATCTGAGCATCCCTCAAGACTGGTCTGTTTACGTCTAGCGCCGAAATGTTATACGGAAAACCTTTACTATTAAGTTGTGAATTCTTTTCCCAAAGTCACCTTACCTCGTTATGACACGAACTAAGCTCGGCAGCTAGCAACGAATATGCGTCACAACAAGTGTATCGGCATCAGAGAACGACAGCGTATTCGTTCATACCCCAAGAACTTCGGCATTATCCATTCATTTTCTCTGTGTTGGTGGGCACCATAGACCACTTGAGCGACATTGCGACGGTCCTTTCAAGCTTTTTCAACGTAAGTGCCTTGTCTTTATCACTGACCCACACGGCAAGCATGAAGCCGTTACGGTTGATCGGCTCAAGATTGCTTACATGCACCTGAGCTCGACGAAGATTTATACTCATCTTCCGACAAACCAACGCAGCCTATGACGGAAGATACGTTTACTCCCATTGATAATGACTCCAAGGAGAAGGCTGCATCTGTCTTCCACCTCAGTTCCATCGATTTTCATCGAGCCAAGCGGCAAAGCATTGGCAACTACCCAGCTACGCAATGCTGCATAGCGTCTATGTTTGATCACCATCATCCGAACCGCAGAAGTCGCCTAGGACTTATAGGCGTGCTCACTGGCCAGTGCGTTTGCAGCTTAGTTTCCTACTGCTTCTATTTTCAAACGTTCCTTAGCTTAATGGCCAAGTACCTACGAAACACAAAAGGAGTACAAGCTTTTAAAAACAAAAAACGAAAAGCGTTTTGAAATGCCCAAAAGGCCGAAGAAAGTGTTTTGTCAAACAGAAAGATCCGCAATGAAGTAAGTGCCTTTTACCCTGTTGCCCTTGCCACCATTAGCACAGCGCACCATTTTGTTTTCGTTTCAGATACGAACCAAGGAGGATGAGTTAAAAGCGGACAGTTGACGTGCAGGAACTTGAGAACTTTTAACACTGTCGAACGCCACCCATTTTCGTTTTTGGCGCCGTTAGGGAGGACACGGATGAAAGCCCGCTAGGGTCCTCTTGCGCTAGTCCTCTCCCAGCAGCTGCATTCGGTCTCACTGTCTGGTCCGTAGAAGACTGCTTGACAAGACAGTCCTCACGTAGATCGAAGGGTCTGTGTAGCGCGACCAACGACAACGTCAGCACACTCAGCACATGCAGCTGTGGTGAATGATTGCAATGTCATCCTTAGTGACTTATGTAGGGCAAATCCGGTCAGAATGCAGCAATTGGTAAATAAACTTATTATGCTTAGAAAGGAGTTTTGTACGGTGAATATAACTTTAGGGAACCTTATACTGCTATTGCTTTTGTCGGGATTAATGCAAACTGTTAATCCAAACGAACTGAAGGCGCATTAATAATTGTTAGCCTACTTAGCAACGAAGTGACGGAACGTGTACGTCGAATCCGGAACGTCATGGGCTTAAACATACCTAATCACATCCAACTTGGAAAGCTGAGGCGTTGTCTTCTGCGCGCTTGTTATTCACCATCGGACTACTGCGCGTGCAAGCGGCTGCGCAAGTCCGGTAAAGGTCGAACTTACCCTGTAGTTTTAATACTTCCTACTCCCCAATTTGCCGAGGATTTACAGACCGTAAACGGAAGATGTTCACTGGAGCGGATATTGGGTTGAGTCCCATTAAGCTTGTCAAAACCCTCAGGACTGATGGTTAATGTTGTCAATCAAGCCCACGGGTAAGCCCAATATTCTTGTTTTTTCTCCCGCGCAATTTTTGGTCCATCCGACCATCGTGCCAGTGATAGACAGACTTGTCTCCAAAACGAAATGCTCACTCGGAATGCGAAACCCGGAATAGCTCGTAGCTTGCTTTGGTCTGCAGGTAACCAAGGACCTTCGTCTGTACCGATCGCTATACTCCTCGATTCTTCAAGCGAAGTGTCTTACAGCTACTCCGACATACAGGACGCTGACGCGGACGCGGAATTCGAGCAGCAAACTTAGCGCCTTCGGATCTAGTTACTAATTTGGCTACTCCGCTGTTTACTGTTACCAGTCCAAACCAACAACAAGCTCCCATTGCAAAACTCAACATAAAAGGACGCCTCTTTCAGACTTAGATGAATTTGGCTTTTTCACCCTCAGTGTCCGCCACTGCCGATGACAGTGCGAGCGCTATGTCACATAGTTTCACGGATTTGGGTGTCGTTCCTGCTACTGGCATACAATATCAAAGCTTTCAGACTTATGGGCCTGACGCAGATGTTCACTTGCCTACTGACAATAAGTGGTCCATTAGTTTCAATTGGCTTTACACTCCAAGAACCTGGAACACCTCAAGTCAAGCTAATTGCAGAAAAGCCTCAAAGAGCGGCCATCAAAGCCAGTGTGGTACCGTAATTACACCGAATCGAATAAGCAAAGCGTAGTAGAAAAGAAGCGACCGACCCTGCAGAAAGCACCTTTAGTTATTAGTGTGGGAATGTCACAACGCATTTACTCATCATGAAACTCTTATCTGCTTGAAAAACCTAATATTACTGGGCTCAACCGCGGCCACCACCACAACCGTATAAGTAGTGTATCCTCACCGTATAGCCGTGTTGTTATACATACACCAATCTCCCCAGAATAACAATCTCCAAAACAAGGCAGTTATTGCCGCAACGTGGCTTACTCGCGTCTCCATGAACGTATATCCCGAACGACGCGTAGTCGGACGTAGGCGAACGGTTTATCTAATAAGTCGAGTAACCCGCCTGCACCACTTTCACATACGCTAGTTGACCATACAAAACTAAGCAAATACACACCTCATTCATGGCAGTCTAACTTCGCCCCTATTACGTCCACCGTTTTTTAATGAGACAGTAAAACCCATGCAAATCAATCCAGCACAAGTTTTGCAACTGCTGCAATCAACAGACTACAGCCAGTCTCAACCTCATGACCACCTGCTACCTACTCACAGTTGGTAACCGTCAGTTTAGAAAATACTACAGTAACCTGCAAACACTACCTACGGACGTTCTCCTGAAGAATCCAACCTCATGCAAATTCACTATGAATATCCAGGTAATCACCAAGTCCCACTAAACCCACTAATTTATCAGGTTACCGGTGAAGTAACCAACACCTAGCAAACTTCCTATCGTACTGATGCTGTCTATTCATACTCCACTCCCACTCCCACTGCCGCTCCAGCTTCTGCCTTGAACACGAGTAAAGTACAGCTTCTACATAGATATCACTCCACGCACATAGCTTAGGTTGACCCAGTGAACGCCCCTTACAAGGTCTGCACGCAAACAAGTGCCTTACCTTATTGTGAACCAACTGATATGATGTTGAATGAATCAAGCAGCCACAATAGTTCACCCAGCAGTTGTCTGCCAAGAGGAACATTTAAACTCATTAGCTGTCCACAGCCCAACTGCCCATATAACCCAGGTGGTCGCAGCATGACTGGGTAAAAATAGACTCCACGTCAATGCCCTATCTGTTAAACGCAAGAGGCACTACTTGACACTGTTCGTTACGTTGACTAGCGCACCGGCGCTTTGGTCACAGAAACTTTGCACGCTGACAATTTGAGTGCTACACTTCTGCAAAGCGCTGGTTACCTTTTCTTCTTTAGTGGACGTGACAAACCTCTAGGGTGGTGGCTGCCTGCCATACCGTAGGGATACTATTCGCGCCACTACCTTGCATGTCTCATCTACACGTGCCCTAGAGCACACTACGGATTCAGGATGACGGAGGGCGGGTCAACTTCCTCCTCGGCTGCGTCTGATCCGCTCACATGTCTCATCCTCTGAACTAAGCAAGCTAGCCAAATGTTCCGCAAAAATTGTACTATTGCCTGCAAGACACATGCATCTCGATGGCGCTTTTAACATGCCACACATCGTGTGTTTCATTCCGACAGTACCTCCCAAATTTAGGGCTTTTATCGAGTTCACGTTCTCATAGCCTGCCACAACAGGTTCATTTACAAACCAGGAACTCCAACCTCCTACTGTGGGTGTGTACGAAAGAAAGCTTTAATCCACAAGTTTGCTTGCTTGAGGCTCTTCAAGGCAGCGAGCACAAATTAATGAAGCTGTCTTTTAGACTGTCCACTAACTTACGCTATATCCACTTTATCGGTGGCACATTCCGTCAACTCTAATGAATCTATTGGGTAAGCTTCTTTGTTTTCCATAGATCGCATAACATAGGCACCTTCGTTTAAACAGG
Organism: Dicrocoelium dendriticum; assembly: GCA_944474145.2. NCBI lineage: Eukaryota > Metazoa > Platyhelminthes > Trematoda > Plagiorchiida > Dicrocoeliidae > Dicrocoelium > Dicrocoelium dendriticum. The sequence continues at coordinate 5,545,776 of OX104064.1, read as the reverse complement.
CGATATTGAAATGGCGACGCAGCACACGTATCAGCACATTGTGTACGGCTTAGACGGGGTCGCTTCAAAACGGAACACGAATAAACTGGCGAGTGTTGAAAGTTATAACCTTGCAGGCGATGTCTTAAATGAACTCAAGGAATTGCGCTGTGGATAAATAAATAAATAATAATTGATAAATAAATAGATATATTTTTAGACTGCCTAGTGGCTGCACCCTTAAGTGTTTAGAGCAAACAAGCACATGATTTTCACCTCGAGGTAGTATGATAGACATAATAACGATATGCAGATAAAGTCAAGCCATATCTGCCTTGTCCAAAGCACGCTTAGCTCTCAACACTACTACAATGTAAACTCACTCAGTCGATTGGTGAAGTGAACGACAACCAGCAAAGCCTTGATCAATGCCTCATTGGCACTCCGAAGGCACACACAACTGACCGTTCCTAAATATATGAGTTCATTACCAAGGATTTCTGCGAATCATTTTCGCTAGCGCATTCGGCTTCGCGACCGCTGACACCCCGTCCCTCCAATGATTAGTAACATAGCATTGAATTCGATCTGCACAGTAGTATGCGGGCACAAAGAGCTTACTAATTTTTACAATACCGGCCCTGACGGCCTTCTCTCTGCCGTGCTAATACTTGCAGGTCCAGATATGTCCCTTCTCTTACACAACCTGTGTACCCGATGCATAAAACACCATACCTTGCCCACTAAGTGGAAGCACGCTGTAGTCCTGCGGCGTAACAAAGATGGTTCCAGTTAAACCGCAGACAATTATCGTCCCAAAAGTCATGCGTACATCTCCTCACAAGTGAAAGAGGCAACATAAGGAGCGAGCTCCCAAATTTCTGTTGCCTGGAATTCTCATAAGCTGGTCTGTGCACGGTTTCAAGCGGTCTAATTTGTCAGACATGCATATTAATGCTTTTAACCAGCGCCACCAAGGCGCTGAATTTCGGAAAATGTGCTCAGCACCTTCATCGACATGAAGCGAAATTCGATCGCTTTCCACCCCTGAATGTACCGAACAAACTCCCCTCTTTTGGTATCGCTGGATCGCTGCTCTCCGTGCTTAAATCCCGTTTATCAAATAGCACACAGTAGGTGTGCCCTAGTGGCAAGACCTCTTCCGGAATACCGGTTACTAGTGGATTCTTCCAAGTGAGTGTCTTGGGCCCAGCGCTCAATTTACCATGCGTCTTCCAAGTCTTCCGCCGGAGTAAGTCACACTTATTTGCAGACAATATCTACGGTATATTCTCGTTCGACTTCCATGATATGAGAGACAGCATCACTGCCATACAGAGTGTATTACGGCTCTTGGAAGTTGATGCGCATTGTTGTAGCTCGAATTTTCACAAAGAAAAATCAATATTCTCGCTTATGGATACAAGGTGCAATTAACTTTTTTCTCATTGGCACTCCTTTCACTAGTGGCTTTTTTGTTCGCGACCTACTTGTCCACTACTGCGTCTTCAACCTCGCGCAAGTAAGCGAGAGAGCAGCATAAGTTAGGCAACAATAGCATATATATTCAAATCCATGTCGCTCACGCTGTATAAAATGTGCACCCGGTTTATTTTTGAATACTATTCTATATTCCTTATGTACTCACCAAGTGCGACAGGATTGTACTGGAGAACGTGCAGCTTTCCTTCACCAAAAGCATACTAGACATAACCCCGCTAAACTACCGTGAGCGTTGCAAACCACTGAAATCAGACCCGCTGTGGCTACGAAGGTTTAAGATAAACACAATATTTGTATTCATGATTACAAAAATCCGGATAGGAACCTGACGCACTTACGATCGGCAGGGGCTACCAGCTATTATCTGCTCAAAATATCTTAATTCACCCTACCGGTTGCTCTCAGCAGCACACGTTATATAGTACTTTTATATAGATAAGCTGAATCGGAACAAGTTAGCTCTGTAAATCCTGTCCCATGCGACAAAGGCCCAATTGCACAACGCCATAAAAAGCTTACTCGATGTAAACAGTCGAAAATACTAAGCTACAAAATGTCGGAAAACAAGCCACGGTAGACAGCCGCGAACAATCCCTAGTCACGCATAAAGAAGCGGCCTGCGATTACGCACACATTCCAACTTAACTGGATTGGTTAAAATAAAAGCGCCGAAGTCCGCAACCTCTATTACTTGCGGCACAGTAGCTGAGGTGTTTTCCACCTCTAGCTAACGTGTATAATGATGATGACTATTCATTACTTGCCTGTGTCTAACCCACTGAGCTGTGAGCGCCTCTAAAGCACACCGTTTACTAAACTCTTGCTCTTACTTCCACCCAGCTGCTACGCTTTCTATCCTTTCATCACAACAACATTTTCGATCTTACTACACCTGCGCCCGCCCGAATCTGACGCATCCCAACCTTACCCATGTAGGGTTACCAATCCTAAAGATATCACGCCGCATTTGCCTCTTTTCAGCTATCCCCTTTTTTGGGTTTGCTAGACCTCTGCTTCTGGCGACGTGTACTTTTTACCTCTGTTGGCCTCCTATCCCAGAGTTCCCTTGATTCACAACTGCTTCTATCTTCCTGCTTCACTAGCGTCTGCTCTCTTTGGGCGTTTTATTCCTACTTAAACAACACGACTATTCTTTTAATCGATTCAGGACTTCCGTCTTTTCGACTCATCTATTTCACTTCCTGTTGCTTGCTAACTGCCGATCATTGCACCCCTCTAAAGCAACTAATCCACCTCGTCCGTGCTTTTGTTCACATAAAAGAACTGTATTGACACCTGCCTCAGCGCAACGCCCTTTCTTCATTACCCATACTGCGCCTAAATGAATCTGTTATCTTCCCATCCTCTGACTTGCTCCAGCCTTTCCTATTTAGGCTAATTATCTTGAGGACAACATGCCGTGTTCATCTACTCTGACGTATTTGCCTAGAAGGCTTGCCGTCCAGTGCTCTCAGCGAAGTATTTTAACTATTTCTTTACGGTTATTCATCGTACCATCCAATTACAACTGATTATATTGCCCTTTACCAACTAGGATCTCCTCCCTTCTAACCTTTCTACTCATACGAGAGCGATGCTGTTGATCTTCTAATCGCTGAGAAATTTCGGTTCTACCTACATACTGTTTTCACCCCCCACTTCTTAACAGCTGTTCCTGCATCCGCCTGCCTTTGACTTCTTCCAATCCCACCTACTTAGAAATATCTATAGGCAAGGCAGCACCTTGCCGTCACCCTTTTTAAGCTGGCCGCGTCACATGTAAACATCACCTGCCCACAGCAATTGGGCTTATTAGTCTCCATCGGTCTTCCTTCTCTTACGCACCCCTAAATCCAAACAGAATTATTTTTACGTAAATAACCTATGGCTGCTTTTTGCTGACCCTTCTAACCTCATTTAACTGGCACTGCTATTCTTCTATTTGTCCCTCGGTTAGTCAACAAAGAGGCTATGGATCCCCGCGCCTTTAATCTTATATCCCTATCTGCACCTTTTTCCCCGCTCTCAGCTCAATGACCATTTAAATTTCAACTTACTAGTGTAAGCCTGTCTCTGTCCCCGCTTACATAGGGCTACTTATCTCACAGACCTCGTGCTGCTTTTACCACTTTTAAGCTTCGCGAATCGCTTGGTTACTGACTACAAAACCCTGCGACATGTCATATTAGTCTCCACCGGTCTCCGTCTCCATGGTACGCCAAACCAGCTGCACTTATTATATCGTTAGCAGTCTACCACTGCCCTCGCCTTGTCATTCTATACTTCCTTAACTCAGAATGCTGCTCTTCCAAATGCCGTTTCCATTGCATCTGTCGGAAGTTTTTGGCATCTTATCTCCGTTCAACCTGACGTGCGCTAGTTAAGTCACCCACTACCCTGCCGCACTTATGCTTACGTACCTGCCAGGTTCACGTTTTTATCCACCCAACCACCTGCGTTCATAACGTTTCTTCTTTTATGCGCTTCTGAGGTCGTTCAGTCTCAGTTATTTCGGAAGACTTATCTGCATGGCAACGCATAGTGTTTACTTTTTCGTGGTATTCTTCTCGCAACATGTCTACTGAGTCACCATAGGTCACCATCTCCATCGCAACCGCCAATCTTAACCGCATATTTATATTCTTAGGCTTTTATCTCCGCGCCCCTATGCTTACTCTATTCTTCCTTAGTGAAGGTTTCCGATCTCCGGATCGCCGACAGAAATCCGTCTGCCCGCCCACTTACCTTCCTTTTAATTGGGGTACAGACTGAGGAGGGCTAGTCGCAACATAGGTACCTCGTTCACAACCGCCTAGCACTTATGCCCACCTACCAGCTCTCTTTTAACCCCCCAATTCTCAACGGTCCTTCCTCCGACAAGCTACCTGCATCGGCCTACCTCAAGCTTCTTCCAATCACACCTACGCAGGACTACGTAACTTAAGGCAACCCGGTGACGTTAATGCGTATGAGCGATATGTACGATTCATTTCCAGTTATCCATTTAAAAGTGCTTATCGCTGATTCTAGCTTGTCCCAAATCTATCGAGCTTTCAGCAACTTCTAAGTATGCAGTCCAGCAAAATTTGGACCTTAATTCCACCTACCTGCTTCACTTCTATCCCTTCACCTCAACAGCCTTTTCGACCTCACCACATTTGCTCCCGCCCGAGTCTGACGCATCCCAACGTTACCTATTGAGGGCTACTAAGCTTAAAGATAGCACGCTGCTTCGGCTCGTACGTTGTAACCGTTTTATAGGTTGACTTCGCTCTGATTCTAGCTATATGTACAACGTGCCTCAATCGGCCTCTTATCCCGGAGCGCATTTGATTCACGACTACTTCTATCTTTCTGACCCAACAGCGCTTGCGCCCTCTGGGCCTTTCTAACCCCTGAACAGGACGGCTATACTTATAAGCGCTTCAGAGCCTCCGTCTCTTCGACCCACCTAGTTTTCTTCCTGTTGCTTGCTGACTATTGACCTGTGATCCATTCCAAGGCAACTCATCTACCCCGTCGTTCTCGTATCTTTTGTACATGCACTGCTCTCAACCTTCTCATCTTAAATATACTGTGACTACAACATACATTCTTCTGCTTGCCTCTGACATTTATCCGTGCAAGTTAATTAGAACCGCCTATCCTTGCTTCTAGAATGCTTTTAGCTTGCTGATCCAAATTCGCCTATGCCGTAACTCGTTCGCCACTTTTCTCATTCTCTTTCCACCTGCCTGATCTACTCTCACTCTGTTAGCCCAATGGCATTTCGAAGTTATTTTACTGCGTCCGGTACCTTGGACATTTCGCTTTATCACTTATTATCGGGGACTTATATCTACCCCTTGCCTACTTCCATGCTACTATTCTTTGCTTAATCCCAAAGCACCCAATCCATCATTTGTTTGCGCATAGTTATCTACCTTTGTTCTGCTCTGACCTACATCATCGCGTCGGATATTTCGACCTTGCCCCAGCAGCTTCTGACTTCCTCTGACGTCTCCATACCAAACCCATTCAAGACTAACATTCTGGTCGGCAGCACGTTGCTTTCCTTTCTTTCGAGGTATTCTTTTAGCCAGCTCACCACCATTTGATTTGCACGTTAGGTGCTCTTTACCTTCGTCCTTCTCCTATCCTCGTCGTATTCTTTAATCACAACTGCTCCTATACAGATCACCAGACCATTCTATTCACTTTTAAATTTAAAACAGTTGTACATGTGTTTCTCTCGTCTGGAGTTTGTGTCTATAGTATTGAGTCTTAACCTACGTAGGCGTAACTCGTCCACCACTTCATGTTCCACGCTAAATGGGGAGCACCCTTATTTGCACCAGTATGCATGTCTTTGACCCTTTCACATTTTCTTCCCGGATTTAGCAAACCTCTTCCTTTCTCTACGGATCTAGTATCTGCCTAGTTCTCTTCGTAACCGGTTTCTTCTACGAAACACATACATGGAATATTTAATTTATAAGGCCTCGTGTTTTATGCAGTTCATTGATATAAGTGCTGTTGCGACTGATCCTATTTTCACTGTCTTCCAAATGCATTCTGTTGTCTCTTTGTGTGGTTGTGTTTATTTGTTGCTTTGTCCTCTGAGATTTTTCAGTGACAACGGCCAGCAATCGCGGATACATCCATCGTTGCAGCACCAGCACTCTTAAACAAACAACGTTCCTTCACCTGGAAATTGATAAATGATTATCCCGCCGAGGTTAGAACTTACCGGTTAGGTAACTTGCCTTTTCGTTAGTCTGGAAGGAAACAATTCTCTGGCGGCTTGAACCATTGAGCTCGGCTTGCCTAATAAATCCTTCTCATACTTTATTAAATAAATGGTATATTGCTCAATAAGCCGAGACACTAAGATGAACATCTTCAAGTATAAATGAACCTCTTGCTCGGAGCTCACCTACAGAACTTTGCCATCAACACGGACCGTGAATCTGACTTCTGGAGGCAGCCTTTTATGCTACTGCTATGCTTTTCTTCTTGGAAAAATCTCAATATAACGCTACCCTTCACTACGGTAAGACGAAATGGGTCCGACTATTCTCATTACTGGACAAATAGTTCACTTAGCACATATCTGCAGCTATTTACTCTAGCTTAACTATTCCCTTGGCCGTGGATGCAGGGGTTGCCAAGCAATATATATGACTGCAGGAGGGATTCCGTTGCATTATTCCGGACAGCTAGCTATGCTTCAGTGCCTAAACATTTGGGTTCGGCTTTTCTCTGTTATCCAACAAGCTTCAATTTGTTATTTTACAAACAACTAATACAACACGTTACAAAAATGCATAATTCATGCCTTACCTACCAAACTGCCTGAGCTATTCCGTCAGGAAGCGACCGGACTGTTAGACGAAACATGCTTTCGCTTACCATACATCTGGCAAATGAAAAGTTGGGCAAATCCTGTATGTAGATATCAGAATCAATAATCAGCCAACGTGAAGCACTGACGTTGCTAGCTGGCTGTTCAAAAGGCTCGATGGCAGTGTTCCAGGTCGTATTGGGTTTTCGCAAGGCAATCGTTCTCAGTCTCAAACGTCACAAATTTCTGTTTACCAACACTGTGAAGTGACGGAGGCGACTCGTCACCGAATAAAGCCAGAGCAGATGGCTTTGCACTGGAAAGGTGACTATCTTCATGTTTTACCATGTGTGATTGGCACTGCCAGTTTACCACTTGCATATTACGTCGACAGGTATTTTTCTGCACATTCAAACTCGCTCATTCCGTTACACACCTGAATCCAGCGTCGTGAAAGCACTGATCATATTTTCACCTGTTCTTTTTCAGACGCGTATGTACTTCACAACGTAATCGTGGTTGGTGTATTACTGCAACTTATGGCTGCCTGCGAACACCAACGGAAACGTGTCCGGCCTCACGACGATCTAATGTTTTCAGTTTATTGTGTGCTGCTGTACAGCTGCAACCATGTACGTCTGAACAAGTGTTGATTGTCCCCGTTACAATTAGCTTAAGCTTTGTAAACTTAAGCTTTGTATAACTGCACTTGTTTAAACATGCCTACGTCGCCATGCTTCACATAGCTGCGAATAAATACTTATTTAGTTATTTATAAGACAGTCCACTATACAGCTTACCAACTAAAGGAAAGTTTTTGCTAGGATGCAGGTCGAACGACACCATATCCGCCAACTTATTTTTCAGCCTGTATATCAGAAAACGAAAAAAGTCCTGATCGATATGTGTGCTTACAATTCATCACCCTACTTGCGCGAAAGTGTCAGCAAATATTAGGTCGTGCAACACGGTATCCTGCTAGTATAATGTCACACTAGCAAATAGTTAGGCTTAAGAACAATGCCCGGTATTAATATGATCCAGAAGGAAGTTAACCACAGAAGGGGCTTACTGTTTTCGGTGGCCTCTGCACCCATCGTCACGGTCATCTTGCTCTTCTACTATACAGCTCTCTGTTAATACCAACAAGCATGCACTGATGGAGGAAGCCGTCTTCATCGACTATGTCCTTATTACTCTTATTGCGAGCTACTCTTACATTTCCATTTCCTAGGTGCATCACTTGCTTCAGTATCATGTAGATGCCACATTCTGTACTACTGAATAGGCCAGGGCAAACAACTTCCAAAATGACCTGGCATAAATGTATCCATACTTTAAACTTATGTTATGCCCATTGTCCTATTATGTTACTTCCAATTTAAGCATCTTTTATTTATGCTGTTAAGGGCCTATGAATCCCGATATATACTTTTCGTTCAACATCAGATAAACTTAAAACAACGATAAAGCTTTCTGGGCAATCAACCTTGAAAAAGCAGTTTGCATTATTGTTACATATATCAATCCATAGAATTAGCTTGGTGTCGATCCCCAACCCTGGCACCCCGAGACAGCGGTTTCGTCTTTGTTTGGATCAAGCAGGGAGAAATAGTCTAAGCAGGTTTGAAACTTAGGGCCTATTGGTTCACGGCTGACGCCATAAAAATTATGCTACTGAGATCCACGAGCAAGGCTTGTTACCGCAGAAACGAATTCAACGTGGGACTTGGAGAACCCGCTGAGTGATTGGGCTGCGAAACACCACCTCTATCGAGGCTTTGGTTCACTAAAGGTAGACATCGATCATTCCGATCGCAAGACAGTAGCTGCAATAAAATTATTTAAGTGTTGCTCCTTCCAACCCTGGTACTTCACGACCGCAGTTTCGTCTAGGTTTGGTCGCATCAGGTGGAGGAATTCTGAGCTGGTGTGATGACCTATTGGTTCATGACCGATACCATAAACACTATGCCACTGGGATCAGCGTGCAACGCTTGGTACAGTAGAAACGAATTTAAACTTAGTTTTGGAGAACCCGCTGTGTGGCGGGGCTGCTACCCGCAGCCTCTATTGAGACCTCGGTGCACACGAGGTAAACCCCGATCATTCCGATTGCAGGCTCGTACATGAAAGGGAAATATGTTGGTGTAACTCATCCTAACCCTGACTGTCTACGACAGTGGTTTTGCCCTGGTTTTGCCTTATCAGGGCAGATGGTCTGATCTAGGGTAGCATTCGGAGCCCAGTGGTTCACGGTTGGCGCCATGAACGTTTTGCTAAATAATTACATTTTAGATACGGTCCTTGCCATCGGAATGATTGATGTCCACCTCAGGTGAACCGAGGACTTACTAGAGCTTGTGCTTCGCAGCCCCACCACACAGCGAGTTTTCTAAGTCCCACTTTGAATTCGTTTCTGCTGCACTAAGCGTTGTTTGCGGACCTCAGTAGCATAGCTTGTATGGCGTCAGCCGCGGACCACTAGGCTCTGCTTTCCAGCCCAGCTCAGGCTACATCCAATTAAAGAGTTAAAACCAGGAAGAAACCGCGGTTGTGGAATGCCAGTTTTGGGAGAGGCAACACTTAAATAATTTCATTTCAGATACGGTCTTGTGAGCGGAACGATCGATAGCAACCTAACGTGAACCGAGGACTCAGTGGAGGTTGTGTAGCAGCCCCACCACGCAGCGGGTTCTCCAAGTGCAATTTTTAATTCCTTTCTTCTGTACCAAGCGTTGCTCATGGACCTTAGCGGCAAGTATTTAGCGCCGCAGCCATAAACCACATGCTCTGTGTTCCCCACCAGCGCAGGCTATCTCTACCAGATGGCTCCAAACCAGGACAAAACCGCCGCCCTGGGTGCCAGTGTTGGGAGGAGCAACACCCAAATAATTATTTTTCAGCTACGGTCTTGCGATAGGAATGACTGCGGTCCACCTCAAGTAAACCACAGACGTTATGAGTCCCAGTCACACCAAACAGCGTGTTCTCCTATTCCAACTTTAAATCGATTCATAGTTTATTCTCGAAATTGCGTGGCTTGACTACGTATACGCGATCATGGATTTACAACACTTAAGGATCCGTAACCGTAAACCTTGTGCAAGTTTATTGGTTGCAAATGGATATAGTGCGGTGTATATAAATGCGGGTAGGTCTGCATTTGAGAGGGTGTTGCTTGAATTTGTAATTTCAACTCCGCAGTTTGTGTTTGCGTTTTGTCAAGTCGTCAGCATGTAAAGAGATAAAGTATATCTTCGTACTGGATGACTGACATCCGTAGACAGGCTAAGATCCTTCTGGCCCGTTAGAGAGAGGGACTTTAATTATTGGCAAGTTACATTCGCCAACTCGTGGTGTTGTTAAACAGACATTTTTAATTTTGTATAGAAAAAAGCCTTGCCAAAAGAAAATTAAACTCTTCTTGCAACAACGCAGTCGCCCCATTTGCTGAATAGCTATTAACTTCTACCTCATAACTGGCACCACACGACGGGTGCTACGGAAGCTAGCCTAAAGATCAAACACCGTTGTTCATACCAATATTTGGACATTGCAGTATGTCAAGGTGACACCAGGTTAGTGAAACTGTCTAATCACTGTGATGAATAAGGACCACGGAACGCAACCTTTCATGCATCGCTAGGTTTCGGTCTGATGGAACTTATTGTAATATGTCTTGCTGCTAAGTTGAGTTACGAGTGTGTCAAATAATAGTGCCAAATAAATGAGAGCACTGTTGTTAATTTGGCGGCAAGTCTGACTGGCACAGTACATAACGTATGCATAGAATGCTTCCGCCTGCTGTTTGAGATGACTGACGTCGTTAAACCAAAGCTTAATAACTTAATAAGGTCGAACCGCTGGTGCAGGTTGCTTTATGACGGCGGCACTTCTGCCTAGGTGAGCTTAACTCGCACTATATGTGTTTTTCAATAGGCAAGGAATAACGAGTCATCTGTTTGATAGAGTATGTAACAGTGTAGTACTAAGGATAAAATACCAACACGCTTAACTATTCCCCTGGGATGTACAGAATGCTAACCGTCAAATGGTAAAAGGAAGCAACAATGGAAAGCGATTTTGTGTGCACACACTCATGTAGCAAGGAGCCACACACGTTTCATTCGGTCAATGCTGCTCGCACAGCGTCCTTCACATGCCATCTACTCTTAAGGTACTCGGGCCAAAACTTGTTATGTAGGTGGGATAGTGGCAGCTTTAACGTAGTTCGTTAGGGCGCAAGCGTAATGAGTAAACGTTGCTGCAATACCCTAGCCCACAGTATTGCGCGGCCAAATTGAACTAGTGGCCACTCAGTCTTATGTTATAGTAAAGTTGCGGTAGGTGACAGAAGACTTGGTATGGTGCTCAAATAAGCTGATAGGTTACTTGAAAGTTGCCGCGTAGGCGACCATACTGACCGCTGTACTGTCTTATAGTCTTCATCCTAGGTTGTTATGGAAGGTGAGACAACCCCAAGCTGTGCTTGGAGGCCCAGCACTGTGGGGTTAAGCGCTGCAAATTGTTCCTACTTCTAAGCATTAGGCTAGTTGCACCTTCAACACGAGTTCGTAATTTTGTGTTACGCAACTGAGGCCAGACAACTAGACCGGACCCCGACTAAGGTGTTATATGATCCACACGGTTGGCTTTTGCGAACAAAAAGGAAGAAAAAGAACACATCAAAATCATCCGCAGGCAATAATAGAACTAAAGAGGAATCTTTAACTGGTGTACATGCATCTAACAACGAGGAAATTTGTGTGGTTGTTAACTGAGATTCTACGCACAAGCCTTTTAATTTGGATATTAAACGGAGTGAAATAATACAGCAACTAGAGCGAAGAAAAGGTAAGACTGCAATGCACCTGCGCAGCATAGTCCAGCTTGGAAGCTGTATTGCTAAAAATTTAAACGCTTCACTAATAGCCGGACTGAAAGCAATAAAGTAAAGGGATATTTGGGGGATACGTTTGAAGAAGTAACAGCTGCGGATAGGTAGAGAAAGGGCGCAGCACAAAGGAATGAGCGGAATAAGTAACTTTGAGGTATAGTCGGAGCAGAACTAAGAAGTCACTGGTTGAAGCTTAGGTTGAAACAATGCCATTGACAAGAAAGTTGAGAAGCAGGCTCATGTCATGGGTAACAATGGTCCGATAAGAATAAATAGGTAAAAAGTAAAGTTGTATTTATTCTAGGGAGAGGCACATTAAGGAAGGGGTGAGAAAATATACACACAAGCATAGCTGCTTTCCAATAATAAAACATCTCATGTAAGCATATTATACGACTAAACCTTCCGTAGTTTATACATGGGAGCATTTTGTCAGGTAAGTGTGTGATCCAGGATCGTGTTGATGCCGGTGGGCGAAATAATCAGCTTTGCAGCTGACGTGTCCATAGTCAAATTTCCGCGTACTTTCACCATGTTATACTGCATGGTATTATGAGCACAGTAGTGCATGCCTTTCTCGAATAGCATCCGTTTTGTCCGTTCTTCTGGTTTTCTGGTATCCGCACCAGAGAATATGCACGCTCGGAGTAATATAGCCCAGTCCTACACTTCAGCGACCCCGATACGCACGCGCGAATTTTCAATCCTTTCGCTCGTTTTGTTACCGGTGATTTCGTTCCAAGCCATTTTTCACTACTTCCTAGTGGATTATTTACCCTCCGGTTGCCTTTAAACTTCCCTCGTATTTTACTCGTATACCATGTCTAATGCCGATATAAAAACCCGGGTCGGGCGGTAGCATGCATATGTTCCCTTTGGCTATTCTGGATTTAATGGCAGACGTGCCCAGCTTCCGGTTTGCCATTTTTGGACTAGAGCTAGCAAACAGAGGGTTCCCTACCTATCAAGCTAAATACCCAGCGCGTTCCACGCCTCTCGCAATACTTGGTGACACTGTTTGAAGATGTGTTGCTTCATCTAACGAAGAACGGTAAATACGACGCGATGAAGTAATTAATCCCATAGGGGTCGCAACGCAACCCTTGTGTTCGATTAGAGCAACTGATTATTAGCACTAAGCTAGTCAATCGCAAGCCTACAGCATTGCGCACGATATTCGGCAAATAACTGACCCTTCGTACAGGAGTAAAGCAGCTTTAAAATAACTGTGGCTCACTCGAATATCCGATCGTCGACCTTTATTGCTCGTAGCGTAGGCCACACAAATAGCTGGCCATAACCACATTCGAAGCATTTGGGTGAATCTCTTGCCACATCAAGGCATCCGGTAACTTTTGCGCCACCTTAGCTGATAGACGTTAGTAAGAAAGTGTCCGCTTAAGCAGCCCCAAGAGACGAAGAGATAGCCACGCTTCGCCGTAAATAGCAGCAATGCAGGTAAAAAGACAAAACTTTATGGGACCGTACGCCGACCACGAAATAGCCGTCATTCTTCACGGCGCTTATCAGTCCCAACCCCAAGCATACAGATCCAGGTCACAGCGCAGACGCAGTCCATCACCCCCTCATAGTGGAGCCCGAAAGGCCAATTTATTGAATGACCTTTGTTGGCACCATCGAAAGTATGGTGACATTGTGTCCCATGCTGAGGCTGTGATTACACGCATAATGCTGCTTCACCGCATTTGGGCTAAACATACTTACACTTAAACGAGGTATTTTTAAGCTTGATAAATTGCATTTCACTTTAGTTGGTTAGCGCTGCATACCTGAATAATGTATTAACTTGCACACGCTGCTTACGCTATTTCCGCTTATCTACGCTAACTTTACTGCGTTGGTAGCATATTTCGAGTAACTTGTAGACAATATGTACTTGTTGCTTCTTCGCTGATCACCAACTTACTTCATATGCTAGTGTAGCGAATAGGTATGTCTACATAGCCGTATGCTTTAACAGATATATTTTGTTGATAATCCCATTTCAAGTGATTGGCTGTTGTTTGACTTCCCCGTTGTGGACGCGCTTGAGGTGCATGTTGACAAGGTGTCTACCTGTCTATTACCCATTACCTGGTCTATACTGGCTCCAAGAGAGTGTTGGTGGTTGCTAAACGGACAGGGTGCAAGGTCGTTGTGGCCGTGCTACGCTCAAACAGTGGTTCCATGCACTCAGTAGGGGCGGACCAAGGTCCAACCACCGACTTGTATGCGCATATTTCCACCAATACGGCGTGATTGTGTTTGCCTGTGAATCATTGTGGGCCGGCTCTGTTGCTAAAACGTAGTTCTCATCCACATGCCTCCCGGTCTTATTTCTTTGGGTTTACCCTGGATATCGGGTGTGTGGTTGGAGCTCTGGATGGTGCCACGCCAGCCACCTATGGTCCCGCTGTAGACACAGGCGTCCTGTGGCTGTCCTTGTGGAGGCCACGGTGAGAGGCAAAACCGAGAACTGATGCCAACAACCATGAGAACAGGAGCCGTTGTAAATGTTTACTACAATTGTTTTCCATTAAAATACAGAAAGTTTCGGGGTTCCAATAAGGCATTCTCAACACCATACTCATTTAAATTCACCAGTCAATAAACTAGTTGCAGCGGCTGTATCTAGAAGTCTAATTACTGGGTCAGAGAGAAATGGTGGGAAGTGACTTTATTCCGTGGCGTGTCACATCCGCCCTTTCGAAGAGTTGTTATACGGATATTGGTAGCTTTTTATATTGAGAACGTTTGCCAGGAGAAAACCTACCACTTCTTGGAACACTGCTGTCGATCCACGTAATATTATTGTGTAACGGACAATGCATCCTAGCTACCGACTTCCAAGCAGCTATTCGCATTCGCGTGAGGCTCAAACCTTTATTATTTGACTGCATGACTTGGACACTAACCGCTATTAGTTGTTGCAGCGGAGCGAGGAGAAAAGTCGTGGATCGGGTTAACAATCATACAGGTGTAAACATTTTTCGAAGTAATAGTGGTTGACTTTGTTTGCTTTGTTATACCTTTCCGGTTTTTTCAGCCTTTGTGTCAGGCCACCCATATTGGACATGGCATGGAGCTGGTGAGTGTAGTTTACCCTTAAGGCTGCATTCGTCTATCCCAAGTGAATGCAGGTTTTCAGTCCAATGCGTTTTCCTTACGAAATTCTTGTTAATCTTTTCGAAACATGGGTGACAAGTTAAAAGTGATGAGGCGGAACCACGTGCCCGTAAAAAGAATAATTTGTTAGCAAACTAGATGCAGAATTCCTCCAAGGTTAAGTTGCCATGTGGTGCAATTGCCTCCGTGATTAATTGAAAACTCTTTGTGACACCATCGGAAAGGTTGCAGGTAACTGAAATATCAAAATGTTTTTGTAGTAATGAATGTAGATGAACCCACCTTTTCCAGGTCTAATGGGGAGCACCAAAGCTGTCTGGCAACGTAAGTTAAGCGCTTCAGTGGCAGCTACTATCCATTGTGGAAAATGGTATCCATGGAAAAATATATGCCCTAGTGTGTAACTTATGCCACTGATTGCGTGGTGAGCTAAACCCATTTGCATGCAAGTGGCCACCCTCTAGAATGGCAGTAAGGAACTACATTTGGAACAATAATGGACTCTTCAGGAAGATAAACTGCTCTTCGTATCTAGGAGAAAGGTTCAAGTGTTCAAGCCAACTCTCTTTTGAGAATGGATCAGCCAGTGCCAGAGATTGAACCACATTGCTTCCGACGATGTAGCTGTAAAAGCCTCGAAAAGGCAGGCAAGGAAAAATAACTAGTTAAACTAACAGAGAAGAGTACGTCAAATCCACTATCGAAAGACTGCTGGCATGCAAGAGTGTCTAGTCAGATAGTACTCTGTGGACCATCTAGTTTTTGGTTAGTATGCTTTATTTACATTTGTGCATACATCAAGTCCACGGTGCGGCCCAAGCCGCAACTACTGCTTGGGAAGAATGTGCTGCAAAGCGCGTGGTCAAAAAGCCGAACTAACAGTGTTTACAAGCTTTAGAAAAAGTACGTTTATTGGTGAGAAACTTATGTAAATTGGCGTACTAAGGGCACAACAAACCAGGGTGTCAGCTATTAGACTGGGAAGCAGCTTAGATGAAGCCAAGGTCAGTTGGATTGAGGTGGGAATCAGGGAGCAGCCAGTTTGTAAGGCAGCCCTCATAGAAACAGAGGAAAATGCAAAGAAGCGGTAAAGGACGGCTGCATACAACAGAAGTGCCAAATTAGGTAGTGGGAATAAAGACTGAAGCGCTCGTGTTCCCATGGCCTGGCTGTGGTCAGAAGTAAATAAAACGGGGCTTAGGAGACCAAAACCTTGCCGTGCATTAGGTGTCGTAAGCCCGCGTGTGGTCAGCTTGATGAAGGAAGAAGTACTCACATACAGAAGCATCCAGAATTAAGCCAAATGTAAAACGAGGTAAAGCGCAGCTACCTTCAAAGGAGGTAAGGTGAGTTTATAATGGTAATGGTAGCCGTAAAACGCTTAGAGAGCAGTTGTACGAGTGACGCCAGAAAGTAGGAGCGGCGCGTAAAGTTAGACTACTTTGCTGTTAAGCATAGTGGGACGGTTCGCTTAGTGGTGTGGGATACAAGGCGCAAGGCATAACCAGCATGTGGCAATGGGATGAGCCGGTTGGAAAGCCAGAAACTTTTGAGTACTACGGCATCAACAGTCTAACAGGAGCCTTGTAGGTTGGGACGGAGATGGGTTATTTGGCCAAGTGGTGCCAGTTGGCTTAGTAGTAGTAGTAGTAGTAGTAGTAGTGGTAGTGGGTTCAGAAAGATGTTAGAGCTGCAAGCCGACAGCAATGTTAAATCCGAAATCTGATAATTGCAAAGAACAACGCAAAAGATAGTGCGGTCTGTGGTCAAGAATGTGAACGGTAGCGGGTCGGATGGCTGTGAGCACTACGGCATCACATTTCCAATGGATATTCGTTGGGATGGAGCGGTAGTGAGACAGTGGCCAGGTTGCATATCATGTCAAATAGTAAGTAAAATGGATCATGTCACGCGGTGGCCGTAGAGTGAAAGGCTAATGCGCATGAAAAAGGTTACCTTGACCATAAGTGCAAAATAAATAGCAGACCCAATAGGTAGGAAATCAGAGGTCGGACATGAAGGTGATCTGACACACCTTGCCGAATCTTGTCCAAATGAACGGTAACATAATTAAAAGGGGAAAGAAGAAAACAAAAGCGATGAGTAGAGGGGGAGAGGAGTCGTTGGTAAGGACTGAAAGTAGTCATCGATGCAAACGAGGACCATAAACACATGTACATAAAATTTCTGGGATCTGTCAGTTAAAAGGAAACCGGCTCGATATGACTAGGCTTATGACCAGGTTTGCACAAAAGTTGTCCATCTCAATGCAAATGTCAATGAAAGTACTATGTAACTGAAAAACGAACACGGTAAGTACGTGTACAGAGCAACCTATCCCAAGTGACGAAAGGTATCGGTGCGAAAATGACTCCCCGGAGCAGGTGCGTCAATGATCTATGACCCGTCACATGGTACCTGACCTGTCAGACTTTGCTACGGTTCTGCAGCGTGTTGCAATAACTTTGTCTAACTAAAGGAATGACTGTGGGAGTAACTGATAAAACATCATTCACAGTGAGCAGTAGAAGTAAAAATGTGTGTCATTACGGATGAATGCAGGTATCGGTTGGCGATGCACTTCATCAACTAACTGTGTGCTTTTACTTTGTATATAAAGTTAGGCGCAACACGTGCGTATGATGGGTAGATGTATTTATGTGGTCCATTCAATTTGTTAATGTCTGCTTCATCCACTAGTTATCTTAAGCCGTTTCTTTGGCTTGTTTAAGGCTGTGGCGTGGGCACCTGAACTTCGGGCTTTGTGTTTTTACTCAAGCGCTGTTCAGTAGTCACAAGATGTGGACAGTTCGTAACGTAGCCAAATAATACCGTAGTAGCGTTGGGGTCAGCCTCCATGAAGGTGTTCTAGTTAAACGGTCTAGCGAGTATCGAGAAGCCATCCCATGTAATGCGTTGGAAAGGACGGAATACACAGCCTTATGCGAAATAACTGCTTGCACCATGGATACTCTAACTAACAGCTTCAGCACCCTTTGACTATTAAAGAAGGTTTGGTCTAACACGCGGACTTATGCGTGGTAGTAGTTTCTGGTGGTTTTTGGATCTAGAATGTTAGATTTTCTGGTAGGCACTCTAAGGACCCAGTTGTATGCAAGGGTGTTGAATGAGTAAAGAACATAACATGTTGCGCAAGCAAGCCTACAACGATGCTCTTGTGGTTTAATGGTGTTGATGAAGCTTCAAAGAAAAGTGTGTCTAGATGGCTGTGGTTAGCTTTCGTGGTAGGTGACCCCTTGAAGACGCAAACGTTGAGGGGAAGGTAGCTTTGTTCAGCATTATGGATCCGTATGGAGCCATTTGGTTTGCCCATGTTTACTACGTGGAAGCAGGACAAACTAAACGGGTCAAAAACGCCCAGGTGCTTTGCACTTTGATCGAGGACAGTAGGGTAACCACGTTTATAAGATGTAGCTTCAGTTGAGTTAGCAGAATGCCGAACTTGCTGCTTAAACTAATAGTGTTTTGAACAGGGGGCAACGCAGGAGCGGTATCTTGGAACTAATGGACACGGTGTTGATGGGGAGCAAAAAAATAAACGTTGTGGTTCATGAGCTCACTTGCTACTACCATGCTGCCTAATGCTTGTTGACTGTAAATTTTTAGGGTAACCCATGCTAGTTAGCTTTGCTGTGAAAGTTGATATTAAAAGTATTATCAACTACAACAAGTGGTCCAAACTTTAAGTGTAGTTTCGACTACTATAATATTCTAGTCCATTTCAGAGTTAACAGATATCGCGGGAATGAAAGGCGCACGAAACATCTCATTGCTTGGTGACTCCGATGACGCGTCACCATGCTCGGAGGAAGCTCGGTTGACTCGAGGTTAATGATACCATGGAGTGGACAGTGTCCGAAAAACGATTAAGTAGGCTGTTTTGGAAACTTTTAGTCATAAGTCGCGAGCTTCATGACCGGCTGCCAGTCATCTCGCCATTAGTAATTTTGTGGTAGTTAACCGTGTTGGTAGGCGTAACTACCGCTTAAGCAGAAGCTAGTTACTGCGCGGTTGCAATTAAAGTATCTAAAGCAAATGATGTGACATCAAACTTAGCGACCTATACTGCTGCAATAAATAATTTTTCTTGCAGCGCGATAAGGTGTGGGAAGCTCTACCAAATTTGTTCCGTCAGAAGAAACCCTTGTGATCTACAAAGTCTAAAAGCTTAGGAAGGTAAAAAAGCAATCTTTCTCCCTTGCTTTTAAGAGGATTGGACTCCATGCATCATCACTTTCCAAAGGAAAGAATACCCGGTTGCCTAGTGTGTGTAGGCAATAAAGGGGTGGGTGGAAGTCCAAAGGATAACGGATTAGTTAGAATGACATAGCGATAACGAATTAAAGGCGCGCTCCTACTTGTGAGGGCCGCGTAGGCACGCCGTAACGTATGGTAAGCGTAACCTAATTTCGACATGATTCTGATAGCTTTTACGACATGGTGCCCAGCCTCCGATTTCTCGAGTAAGTAACTGCAAGGTGGGTTACTGCATACGGAATGTGTTAGGATAGTCAGGTGTGAGACATACTGTGTTTGGTCCTGCACTTGGTAGTGCATTACATTTGGTAGAGATTGTGCGCCAACTCTATTCGTTGGCGTCAGGTCAGCAACGTTGGGAAGGTTGTTAGCGTTAGGTTGCTACGGTTTCATAGCGATATTTGGACGGCGTTTTCTGTAGCTCGTTAACTGGCGACAGCGCCGGCAATACAAACCGTCGCACTTGGTGCTTACAGCTTAAAATTGATTCCGCCGAAGATACTATGGTGAGAAGTGGCAGGTAAGTCGGGTAGTTCTGACACCTCACACGGTAGTTAAGCAAGCGGGTTGTAAAACCAAGCAACATTGGCGTCCTACGTGTTACTGTCACACATTCGGCGGATATTGCGCACCTAATCTTATCGTAGGCTTTGGGTCAACAACCTCAAGCCAAAATTGTTCGTGCACTAGCCGCTAATAAGCTGGACGTTTCGTACTAGGAGCTGTACGACTTTGTAGGTTGGGTGTTATCAAGGGACGGATGAGAGCTATTATTGGTAACGAGACATGCATCAGACTGTGGTTGCTTGGTAAGGTACACAGCTTCGTGGAACTGTTGTCACCCACCTAGGAGGCAATCATGTATATAACCCTTCCTCAGTGGAATCCGCGGACATATAAGAAGCAGCGGTAGAAAGCTGTTTTCTGCCCAAATTTATTCTCGCAAGCCCGTTGTATGCCGCTTTTATTAGTAACTGTGATACTTTGTTTACGCTTGCAGGGGCAGGTTTAGGTTTACGCTAAGCACTGTAGAGGCGCACACTGCCAAAGTCACTTTAGAGATTTTCTGCATATTTGCCTTGCTTGATCAGTGCAGCTCCGCGTTGTACAAGCTTTTTGTTAGCTTCGTTAGAATTACTAAAATTAAAGCTTGCCTCATCCAAGCTTTTCAGGAAGAATAGTTGAGCGAACTCCTGGATGCGAAAGATAAAGATGCACATACTAGGTACACGTTCACACATGTCCAGCGGATGCAGACGATTTTCGGTAGTTGCAACACGTTCATTAACCTCGGCTGCATTGGTAAACAGTAGACTTTTGGCTGTCTTAACTGCAGTGGAGTTGCCAACTTTACGCACATCAGCCAGACAAGCGAGCGGGGCAACTTGTACCAGTGTCCGGCTAAGAACTTAGTTACCTTGTACACTATAAGCCTTGTACAATAAACATATTGATGCATACACACTCGTATGCGCTGTTGTCAGTGGATCAGAAAATTCTACTCTGCGGGTACGCTACTCTCCAGGGCATAATACGGTGGTATTATTGACAGCTTTCTCCGTATTCCTCGAAGAAGTAACTTGCATGATTTTTACTTTAAAATTAGTTAGGGGGATACGACAATCTTCCAGGTAACCCGTACTTTTCAAGGTCGCCTTTCTGCGTTTGCTCTTGGTCTAAGGCCGGTTGAATTATCATGCATGTCCCCTCTTTGGGCCAGTATGATAGAGCACAGCGAACATACGTTCTTCGAAGGAAAGTCGAGAACAGACAAGTAATATGCAAGCGGCTGAAATTTGCTGTGACAATGACTGTTCGATACGATAAAATAGAAGCTTTACCTGACACAGAAAGGCAACCTACTTTCAGCTTAAGCAACAAGAAGTCACGTTGACCAAAGGAAAAAGGGAAAAGGCGCTGTCTCAAAATTTGCGTGGTGGGTGAGCGAATGTGTGGAGTTGTCCAATCGAACCTTCCTCCTTTGCTCCGACTCATATCTAAGGCAAAACCAGTACCACCTATTTCGGACCAGGTTAGGTTCAAGTATATGAACAAAAATTATCCTCAGTCCCACATTAGGTTGGTCACCATCGTCTTCCGTTCACAAATTCTAAACCTTGATTTCTGCTCACGTCGCAATTTTCACACTTCCCGTGACTCAACTATAAGCATTCAGTCACGTGTATCTACATGACTGTGCAGGAACTGAAAAGAGTAAAGCCAAGCTGTGTTGCATATTTGCGTCCCTTATTGATTGCATTTCACAAGGAGTTGGCTGGCATTGTTGGTTAAGGAACAAAGCACTACGGTGTACTGACCCTTCGAAGTATTTACTTGGCACCTAAACTACATGGAAGTCATAGGCAGGCGCTCTCAACGGGCCAAACGATATGAACCAAAGATCGCAGCTAGATGAGGCAGGCGCTCATCCTCTTCGATTTTGTTGAACATCTGGGATGCTGTAACGTTGTAGCACAGGAATAGCGAGTCTTCTATTTTTTGAACGTCCGCAAGTAATCCACTGCTTTCACGCAGTAGTTAGACGGAAGCAGTGTATAAGACGACAAAGACGGACAGTAACTTAATGCCAATGCTCCGTAGCCTACCATCACCAGGAAAATTGCATTCTTCTCCATGGGTTAAACTGCTCCGGATTTAAGAAGCATGTCCTTCGCTTGATTAGGAATTTACTGCAGCACCTTAAGGCTAGATGTCGGAGTGCACCGTATGATACAATATATGTCGAATGTGAATTTATAAAATGATTAGCGCTGTGAACACTTCTTTCTCATGCTCATGCGTTTGCTCGCTGTGGACTATCTGCATTGCGCTAAGGACGCTAGGATGCGGAAAACGATTGCTGACCAATAAAATCACGACGCACCATACAGACACATAGACGATGAGTCTGGATTGTTATTCCAATATCTGCTGTTTCATTAATGTGCAATTAAGGTGAGCCTCATAGCCCTCAGCTGGAAGTCACCTACAGGCTATGAGACCACACTCTGCGAGCACTCACTCGTAGCGTCACCATACATTACTATTCTAGGCTGATATGTGTTTCGGAGCATATTTGAGAAAGGGTCAATGACTGGAAAACAACATGTTGGGGATCTATGGACGAAATTAGGCAGATTTGCTCCACCAATGTGTCTGCAGACGCTTAAGAGATACTTCCACGGATAGTTCCGCTGGACTGGAACAATCCTTCAACGGCTGTATGGTCCATACTTAGCAACTCGGATAACTACTCTCTCAAAGAACACATCGTTTGGGTGTCCAGTACTGAAACCCAACGCTACCACAGAACACACCGTACGTTTCAGGATAGAAGGCGGATAAAAGCTGACTGCGACTAACAGCACATCTGGTCTGCTTCAGGCCATAACGTTTAATTGGAACTAAGTCCAGTGTCGCATAACGTGATTAACAACAACTTTTACTTTTGCATTAATAATCCGTTTCAACTGTTCGATCGAACAGTTAGCACAACCTTATATCAAGTATTACCCTTTTCAATGGCAAGACCAAAGTTGATAACCTTTGTTCGGTACAGAGTTGCTTATCTATTTGAGCACGCCTTGTTTGCTTGTCTAGTTCAACACCGAGAATATGCAATTTGTTTATTTATTTATAACACACTTGTGGCGTCATGTAGAATACAAACGGCGGTAAGGTTATGCAGCTCTGAGACACCTCAGCCATCAGCCAAGAAGCACGTCAAGGAATGTTGGTGCCTTCCTTGTCAACGTAACTCGAGAGCAACAGGTTATATAACGGCCAATATCAGCGCCTACGCCGTTTTCCACAATTAGCTAATCTGGTGGTGGGGACCTTAAACCAAATCTGCCAGCGCCAACGGCCACCTAACAATAAACTAAATTAGGTATAAAGGCAACCTTTGTAAAACCTATGACAACAGGTGATGGCTTACCTGCTATTTTGCCGCGCCGGCAAACAGTCATTTGGTGCATGTAAGCCATGCGTAACCTATCGCGGGTATTACCCTGCACATTTTTAGATAGTTCCATGTATAACCGCATTACTTTGTATGAACTTACAGTTAACTATGTGGTTGTTATTTTTCCTAATTACTTAGTCACTAATAACTGCAAACTGCCGGTAGCTTCATACACTTATTTGCAATCCACTTTAGAAAACTTGAATAAATAACTGTTATACGCAGTCTATTTTAACAAATCGTTCATACTACGCAGATGAACTGCGTCTCGCACGGCCAAGGAACCTGCGTTATACTTATTCATTTACGTCAACAGGAAACCGATGGATTGCTAACTAAATATTGCCACGCAGTTCAGTCGTTAGAGGTTTGCAGAAACGTTTACTCAATTTGTGGGTGCGAAAAGAGGCGCCCCTTTTAATAGAGGTTGTTTCGTCCCCTTTATTATTTGCGTTCAACATACACTTAACGTTGCTATACCTCAGCTTTATTACGAAATGTAGCCGGTGTGATTCAAGCGGTGACTTCGGGCTGGCTGGTCGAAAAGCCTCAACTTGGTCTTAGCTGGATGGTTCAGATGTAGCCCGGTCCAGCTAATAGTTCGGCAGCGGTGTTCTAGGACGTGGTGCGTTATGGCCGGTCCAGCGGTCTACCTGTAACAGCCACATACGTCTGTATAGCAACACTGTGATATGGGGTGGACTTGACTCACCATTAAATAGTCAATGCCTTACCGTACTGGAGGAACTTATCTATTTCGCAAACGTTAACTCCTTCAAAGATTCCAACTGATCCCATCCTGTACTGGCAACGTCACCGAACCAACTCACAAACTCACTGTATTAGTAGCAAATTCACTCAAAACGAATCATACACATATCCTACACAGACACACCAGTAGTTTCAGTATGTACTGGTTGACTTGTAAAATTTATGTCCAATTACTGTTGTGACGCCTCTTGTTACCATGATCACGACTTTGAATGAGTGTTTTGCAACGTCGAGAGAAAATCATGTACGTTATTTTATAACGCGATACACGACGCACCAACCAACGAACACTAAATTACGTATTCCAAACCAGCACTGATACGCACGCCATAATCGAAACATTTTACTGAGTACGCAACGCTTTACATATATTAAATAAATGTATACCTGTGTTCTCTTTACCTCGAGGCAGACTGCCTAATTCCTTTTTCACCATTATTGGTTCTCAGTTAGGATATCCCATGAAAATTGTTAAGCGTTTACCTTTTTACCCGTAATGTATCACTGATTCATCCGTTATCCAACTGGTCCATAAAAGTATGAACAATATTTCCTCTTCCCAATAGGTGCACCCGAAACTTTCGTTGCCCAACATTCAGCACCATTTTACGGCTTAATAGTAAGACAGGTGTAATATGCGCCTCTAAAATAAATATGACTCAGAGTAAGATATGAAATTGTCAGCGCCTGACTAATGTGCAATGCCGTATACGTCATTCTCCCTAATAGCACCGGCTATATTCAGAGCCGAGCTCACATACGCCAACCGCTTTTTGTTTAGTAAACAATAAAGTCCCCTCGTTGCAGAGAGTTAGATACGTGCGTGGGCCTACAATTAAAATTTAGCAGCTCATACAAGCCCTGTGGTTCTAACAAATGAACATGCTCTCTGAACTACGGCTGTCGTCATGGTGACCTCCTCTTTACCAGGCACATAATAAAGAGCAAAAGAGGGAAGAAGCTGCGGCTAACTTTCCAGTTTAAAACAGGCGGCTAAAAAGTCGTCACAACTTTAAACCTTTTAAGCAGGAAGAGTTCCGTGTTGAGCCTACTGTCGTGCTCCCTACTCAAGTGGTAAACGACTGGAACCGTCTGTTGAAGAACGATGTTTATTTTCAATTTATGGAAAAGCTATGGCTACTGCTGAACCCAGGATGCGTAGAACACGAGGACCGGACTATTTCGTTGTGGTTGAATGGCCTATTACAGACCGCTGGCCGCAAAGACATACACGCATCGTACACTAAACTAGAGTTGAAGGGGCTGAAAAGATACCACCCTCTGCCCCGTACAAATCATTATAATCGATGAACGACAGCCACTTGCCTTGTGTTATTGGTTTCAACTAGCAACCTAACCTTTCATGCTTCTCCATTCGGGGTTTTGCTTGAAAGCCTTTTGCAGAAACAGTGTTGGATAACAATTAACAGAAAACCTTATTTTCTCAGTTTCCTTGGGTCTCGTGAGGGCTTGAAAATGCCCGGCAGATTCTGCTGTATGCCAATCCTGGTGACCGGACATTCCTGAAGTAGCCGCCATTCGCATGTTCACCCTGCATACAAGCGGAACCAATCCAACATTACTGTGCATAAAACGTTTTAGCTTTTAATAACCCTAAATAAATAAATAAATGGTTTATACTATCGAGGGCAACAATTCAGGCATGATCAATATATACAGGCGGTTATGTTTCGCAACAGACACGTTACTATGTCTGTAATCGACAGCGGCCGAAAATTGTGCAGGCTGCGGAGGTTGAGGAAGTAACCATTAGAAATAAAGTCGGCAATGGATGACGATACTTTGGATTCAGCTAGGCATAGTTCAAGCAGTCAAGGCAATGTAGGTGCATGGAAAACAGTATATGTAGCCAGAGATTCTCACATTCTTGTACGTGTCAAGCAAACATTGAACCATGACTCTAGTCGACTTCTCAGTAGTTGGTTGTGGGCAGTGACTTTATTCAGTGGCGAGTCACGTCCGCCAAGTCGCAATGTCGTTAAACAGACATTTGTGGCTTTATATAAGGAGCACGCTTGCCAGGCGAAAACGCACCACGTCTTGGAAAACGGTTCTAAATCCGTTTGTGCACTAATGTACAACTGGCAAAGCAGCTTTCCGACTGCTTTCACACTCAATTCTTTGCAGTCAAATGCCTTTCAGTTTCCTCTGTTGGCTAATCAGGTAGCTTGCTCGGGGCCGCTAAAAGCGCTGAGGCCGATCAACGATAGTAGTCACGAAGCATCGTCATGTTGAGCATCCAGGTGCGAAGAAATTTCAAGGGTTCCTGAGTCTGGATTTTTCAGACTTTGTGTACATTCCGGGAACGTGATGACATGGTGTCCAACTATCCACAATGGATAACGGCCGTAGTGGTGGATGCAGTTTACTACCTTTGGTTTACAGACATGCTCCATGTGGGTCCTTGTCGGTTCTTCTGTAAGTCTCGGGCGAAAGGGCTGTTCCTCAGCCCGATCCCAGAACCCCAAGAAATTCTGGACCTCGTAGAAAAGGGAAGTGAGGAAAAACCGAAAGACGGCAAAGAACAGGCCTGAAATATAACCTTGTTAAATTCGTACGTTATAACAATTAGAATTGAGACCAAATAAAGTACCATGTACACCAATGATTATGTTGAAAGTGTCCGCTGAAAGCGTTACAAAAACCAACGGCCGTGTAGTTAGATTGCTACCATCTACCCAGAGAAAAGAACGTTGTTCCAATAGGAAATCCATGAAGTATCAGTTTACCGTGATGCAGGAATTGCATGTAAAGTGAGAAAAGGGAGTTAGAAGACCAGCGGCCATCAAATGCTGAATGAACAGTAAGAAGCCAGCCTAATTCGGTAGGGAGCGCCGAATAAGTAAGTACAAATCTAGATGGCTTGCGACAAGAAAGCATCAATGTGGTTTTCAATCCATAGGTGAAGCGGTACTACGATGGCCTTAGTGTTCCAAAGGTAGTATCTGGATCTCAACCCGCCCCAACGCAGTTCAGTGCCAACGCTGTGACATAAACACCGCGGTAAATACGAATAAGTTGAATATTTTTGCTTAGCTTTTCAGTGTTACTAAATTGCCCTCATTAACGTTAGCATACCGTGTGTGATATTTACTTATATCACCGTCATCTTATAACCGTCCGTCGGGTTTCAGTGGACTTTCTGTCAAAGCCATCTTTTGTAGCGCTGTGGTGTCGTGCTTTATTTGCTGTATACTCGCAGCTAAACGTTGTGCAGCTATGACGCGTAATAAACGAAGCGTGAACGCAAATGCATTCTCCACTCTTAAAGTCAACACGGCTTTAGCTGACGTACACGAGGTCCAGTGCATGGACCTATTTGACCTCATGGTAGTGGTCAATAGTTCCAGCGCATTGATTGATGATAAGGGGTTGTAAATCCTACATCAAACCCGGACTTACTTCTATCATACCTTCTCAAGAATGCAACGTCATGCTAATTGACCCTTTCACTGAAGCGGTGCTAAAAGTTCACGCACTTGAAAGTCAAGTAAGGTCGCTAAAAGGCGGCATAATGAACCTCAATGAGACCTTGAAGAAGGTGATGCCCCCAGTACACTTATCAAGCATCCAAAAACCTGAAATGTCACCAGACCTAAAGCAGGTTGGCATGCTCCTGAACGTACTTGTCCAAGAAGCCAAAGATCGCTTGCGCCGCCTTAATTAGCCATACTATTCAATATCCCAGAGGGGTTTTCACTTGAAAATTTGCTACGTAAGCTTCTAGACGTCTGCAAATTGCCGCTAGATGGCTGCACAGCTAAATGCTTAAGAAACATTCGCCGCCGAACAAGTCTTATCATGCTTAGATTGCAGGTCCTGAGTTTGCAACAAGCTTCATGACCTCCAGCTTTCTCCACAAATGACAGGCTAAATTCGGTACTATACAGACCAGAGAGGATATGCTTCCCATACAAAGGTCGATGGCGCACACTTCTACACCATCCAACATAAAAGCCAGGTCTGAAACAAAGGATTCATTGCCCGTCCTTTGCTTTACACCACTGTGTACTGCTGATTTAGATTCAGCACAGCCACAACAACAACGACAGGGTGTCTTCCCACGGTGACTACCCCAAATACGACCCAGACGGAGATACTGCAACTACTGCAGAAAGTGAAATATTCAGAGTGTTATCGTATTGTGCCTCCCATATGTGCGATTCTGCTGCTAAGCCAGCAATCCTCTATCGCTTCGCCCGCTACTCCCATCATCATGAGTGAACGCAACAATGGGGACACATCTTGCGAAAATCCGCATATACCTTGTACCGCACGCCAAAAGTGTCTGCTACTCACACCTACACGAACCTGGCAAAGCTCCGCCAGCCTCACAAAACCACCACAAAAAGTTAACAAGAAAGAACCTGAGTACAGGACAGTACACGCCAACACATGGACTCTGAAGCGGCAGCCGGTAACCGTCAAACCATCTTCCCCAAGATATCAGTCGACGGTGGAGTCACTGATCACGACTAGGCCGCACCAGCCATCAGCTAACCGTTACCTACTTGAAGCTCCCAAGTTGGCAGCCCGCGCCCCGACCTACATACCATCGCCCAACGCACGGGACTCGATAACATCTGGTTCTGGAAATAGTACTTACGGCACTCCCCATGGAACAAGGAGTACCAACGCTGCAGCCTCCTCTCCAAACAACCACTTCTCAAAAGCTGGAGAGCCACAATTCGTGAAGCTGCATAACGTAACAGCACGCAACACGGCCCCCTTTACCACCGCCTCTATTTTATGGGACACAGGGTATGGTCCACCGCGCCCAATCCGTCAAGAGCTAGCACCTGCTCTAAGGTTCCGCCGCAATCTCCTATGTTCATTACAGTCCTTCCCAAACCACTGGTTTCGGCCCCTCGCGTGGCTTAAGAAATCCCCAAGTATAAACTTGGCATGTCAATGGCAAATATTCAGTTGTACCAAACTCTGCTATCCCAAGAACACACGCGGCAGGAGCGTTCACGTACCAAACGCAACTCTGTCTTCCCCAACTCCTCAACGCACCCTTCCACTCGCACGAAAGCGAGACATTCCCACGTTAACCCGCATTCGACAACCTCAACATGCGACCCGCTTTCGTGATCAAAGTGCATTGACGAGCCAGTCTTTCCCCCCATTGCGATGCTCTATCTATCCCTACTCGGTTTACCCTGTGGAACTCATTAACCCCTACCTACCTCAACATCACCAAACAAACCCTGCACAAGAGCTGACAATAATCTACTATTTGAGCTACATGCCTACGTTATTAATACCGCTCCTACGGCAGCGACCTCCTTAAAGTGGCAGTCTAAAAGTTCTGCGCATAGGAATGAGCCGTTAGACCCGTTACCGCGCCAAATTTTTATCCTGCAGTCGTCTAACACCACACCAGCGGGCAAACTGTGTGCTCACAATATTGTATACTGCCGGACACCTCAATGCATCTCCCCAGATGTCTGTGAGGTAAAAACCGCAGCAGGTGTATTACCTGCATGTGAAACACCTGCTGCATACTTTACGGACTCCACCGTTGTGACACTCATGGTTACAACACATGACCCCAACTTCCTTCTCTCCAAGGACGCAGACCGTCGAACCTGCAATTTGCTTCTTATCAAGGCAAGATCCATCAACCACATAATGCACTACATCGGTTCATTTGTTCTTCTCTCCACCCCACAAATTGTTCTGATCACGGAAACCCGGCAATCCTAAAGCACCCCTGAAAACTATATAAACATCCCCGGGTACACCAGTTCTGCAATGGACGCATCAATCAACATGATGGTGGATGCCTTATTTACTTACGGGATGACTTTATTGCCTCTGAGTTGTTAGCAATTGAAGACCCTGAGGCTTCAATCTGGATCCAGACTTAGGGGAGCACGCTCGACCTCCTAATTGGTTGCATTCACCATCCTCACCTGCTTCTAATACTAAGATAATTGAACTAGTAAACCTCTTCACTGATGACTCCACAATCTCCCCACGCTACAAGATAGTGGGTGGCGACTTTAATATATCACATATCTCTTGGAATGGCCAGAGTGCACCTCCGGATACAGACGTTTTGCTGACACCATATATACGAACAACCGGATTCAACACGTCCAAGTTCCGACTAGACACTGTAGCACCCTTGATTTAATTTTTATGCTTGACATCTCGGCTGCTGCCACTAGCTTAAAGACAGCCCAGGAAGCGACCACAAAGTAGTTCATCTATCATTTGCGCCTTCTATCTCACCCTATCTCTCGACTAGTCTAGCTGGTGATTCTCGGATGTTCAGAAGCATTAACTGCGATAACATTTCTATGCTTGTCAGATCCGCTATTTGGCATACCTTTTTCTTGTCCAGGGATGCGGACGAGGTCACTCACGCACTCGGCAACAACATCACCAACTGTTTAGACGTATCCGTTCCGCTAATGCACAGCCACAGGTCGAAACCGATACAGCGTTCATCCCGTCTAAACGGGGTGTTTATGAAGCTCCGGAAAATGCGTCACCCTACTCTAAAACGCATGATTTTTAAATCCTTGTTCGCACGAACAAAGTCATAAACAACTAGCAGCACTCCCAGTTGATGGTTAAGCTAGCTGAAGATGGCGCTGTTTATAACACCAACTATAAAACCAAGTCTCTCACTCAGCTACTGAAATATGGAAACAATGTACAGCAATCTTCATCACCTCTCTTAGACCCTCCGATAAGTCTGTAATTAGCGATCCGAAGAAAGTATCTGAGATGCTTAATAGTCATTTCTGCGCTTGTTTCACTGGCATCAGCTTCATCTTGCCAACTGCTGTGCCAAACTTACCAACGACTCGCTAGACGTAAGTTCCTTCGACTTACCTTCTATAATCCGAGTAATTAGAACACTTTAGCCGGAACTACACCCTGGCCCTGATGGTTCCCATCTGCACTGCTGACGCTCGGCGGCCAGGACATTTCTGTTCTACTTTAACTTAGTTACGCTCTCAATGAAATTCGGTGTGTATCGAAACACGTGGGAACATTTCACATTTATCCCTAGACCTAAACAAGGTAACCGTCAAAACATAGAAAACTATCGTCCCATAAGCCTTGCGCCTATCGCCTCGAGAGTAATGGAAAGAATAGTTAAGGCAAACTTGCTGAACTTTCTACTTAGTCGGAACCTTAGCAATAGTCAATACCATGGCTTTTACGGTCCAAATCTTTTCAGCCTTACCAGTTGGAGTTTCTTAACAATGTGACTGCACAGGTTGATGCTAAACAAGCGCCGGTCTTAACCTTCCTTGACATGAGATAAGCTGTTGACAGAGTACCACAAGTGGAAGTTTTAGTAAAGCTAGGACCCTACGGAAGCTCAGACCGCCTGCACTTATGGTTTCAATCTTAGCTCCTATCTCGCAAGGAACCAGTAAATGTGGATGTGCCTAGATCACTCCCCAAACCAGTCACTAGTGGTGTTTTTCAGGGCACGTACTAGGCCCACTGCTATTCTTGCTATATATCAATGTCGGTTTCCAGATAATACAATATGGCAAGTCCTACCTGTGTGCCGATGACATCAAAATGGTGTTATTCATTTACCCATTGGACAAGCATGCCGGTATTTCCCAGATTTAAAGCGACCTTAGGGCTCTAGATGCTGGTGCAACACTTGAAATCTGGCGTTCTCATCTGCGAAGTGCAACGTCCAATCGTACCGCTGCGGTTCAGCTTAAGGCGTTAGCGCTTCAAGGCACACAGCTTGTTAATAGCCTCACAATTTGAGACCTAGGTGTACATTAATCCAGTTATTTGAACTTCGCAGAACAAGTGAGCCATTGCTCTGCAAAAGCATGCAACCTTATAAGCTAAATATTCAACTGCATGGCACTGAAAGAATCTTGGCTTGCTCTGTACAAAACCTGCGCCCGACCTCTGCTAGAATACTGCGTCATTGTGTTTAGCAACTCCAGAAAATGCGACAAAGTTGCTATTAAAAAGGTTAAACGATCATGTACCAAACGTCTGGGCCACCCTACTCTCAAATACCTTGGTCGGTGCGTCGAACTCGCGGTGGATCATTTATGGCTGCGCAGGCTGAAAACTAACCTCATCTTCCTATATGTGCTTATCAATAATCCTTTTGCGAACTCAATAACGCCCTTCCTATCCTCGCGCAACACTTCGTATCCCCTTCGTAATCGACCACACTCCATTATCCTGCCGTAAGCCCACAGTAGTACGCGTGCAAAACTTCTATCTCTACAGGTACGCGTTTGTGTGGCATAGGCTTTCACGCACTGTGCGGGCAGCTGTAACGCAATGTATGGTAGTGCATGTTAACCTTAACTGCACGGAACACTTCCGGGGCCATACTTGCGACGCTCAGCTGGACACGGCAACAACATAGGACAAAGAACTCACCAAGGCTTCGCAATCCTGGCACACTAAAGGAATCCAGAAAACCAATCAAAGCAACACAAGTCACCTACGTCGTCCGACTTCAGCAGCTCCAACTACTTGCGGCCGTCTCCGAAGGAGACTACACAACCATGGGAAACAGACTGGCGAAACGCGACTGCGAATATCCGTGAGAGTAAGCGGTGAGATGCAGTCTTGGCAATGTTATAGCACCAGTCGGCAGTGTTTCAGGACGTGATGGGTTTTCGTCTGACAAGCGTTTTCTCTACAAAAAGCCATAAATGTCTGTTAAACAACACTGCGAAGTGGCGGGCGTGCCTCGCCACTCAATAAAGTCACCGCCCGTAACACATTGGCAAGTCGACCGATACCACATTTACAAATTCTGTGCATGTACCTGCCATCCTACGACCAAACCTACATCTTTGAGCAGTTACATGCCAATATGCTTAACTATTTTTGCAGCTTTGTTCTCATGCTGCACTCATCTGACCCGCACTGTGTACACAGCCTCCTCGGACTAGTTCCACATCAACATACTCCACATTATTGCTCTGATTCTTATCTCTGCATCTCGCCTTCTGTGGACATAGACTTTATGCAACGGTTGGGGCCTTGCGGACCCACATTACTGACGCCATCTCCAATGCTCCCACGCTTGGTGCTGCTAAGCATGCTATCATGTACGATATTGCAATATGCTGATCATGCCCCAAAGACCTGCCTCGCTTTGTCGAGAAGAAACTGTTTATTTATTTATTTACTTCCGTTCAGCACTTAATAGGTACCTCACGGGTAGTCATATTTTTGCTCTTTTAAGCATGAACAGACTTGAAGACGAATCGTGGGAAAGTGCACATGATCACATATAAGCCGCTTCCTCATCAGGTCTCACACAACTCCAAGGAAAGGTAATACATGTCCTCGACTGTCGTTAATGCACTCTCCCCTCGGATCGCTGCCTCTCATCAAATGATCGCCAGCATGCATCTGAGACCATACTCTAACATATCTGCATCTCGTAACGGTTCTGCTGTCATAGTCCTTATCCTGGCTAAACATTTTAACATTTTGCGGAAACGCTGGCCTCTGCGCAGTATTTAACAACCTTATTGTATGCTTAGGCTCCGCCTTTAGGATTCCTTTCGGCTAAGATATTTAGTTCTCTTCTGGTAAGAATTCTTATCAAGTCTGCGCACAGCCACTCCTCAGTCTCTCCTTTTAGTCTTTCATTTATTCATTGTTCCCTGCAACATTTATGATACCTTCCCAGGTATAAGTCCAGCTCACACCAGCTATCCCTGCCTCAGTCTGCCTTAGCACTATTTCCTTAGCACACATGGATGATTTAATTATCTGCGCGCCGCTGCGCTTTAGCGTCTGATGCGCTGACGTATTTAACAACCTTAATGTATGCTTGGACTCCGCCCGTTCGTAGTCCTTTCAGCTAAACTTTTAGCTCACTTATAGCAAGCATTCCTATCAGATGAGATCTGCGCACAGCCATACCCTAGCCTCGCTTTGTTAGACGTTCATTTAACCATTAACTGCTGCAGTGTCTAAAACACCGACTTACTTTCTAGTCCACTTCTTTCGTCTGCTTTTTCTGCCTCTGTCTACCCTAGTATGCATACTTTCTGTTTTCTGTCCATTCTTCATTCACTCATTTTTGGCTTTCGTCTTGGGGTGACTTTCTCAGTAAACATAATGTATGCTTGCATCCTTCCTGTCTGCTTTAATTTCTTCATTCAACCTTCACTTGCTCTCTTCTGGCGACCTTCCTTATCTCAAACAGTCAGCGAACCGTCGCTTCTTGAGAGATGCTCAGCTGTCACTTACTCGTCTGTAACGCCTGATCAATTCCAGGCAGCTCTCTCCCCGGCTTTTCCCAGCTCAAGCTACCCTGGTAATATTCCATTAGCACCCTAACGTAATTTAAGTCTCTGCGCGTTGCTGCGTCTCAGCCTCTTAAGCCCTGAACTATTTAGCAACCCTATTGCATGCTAGCGCTTGTCCTGTTCGCTGTCTCTTCAGCATGAAACTTCCTTAGCATCATTCTCTCCAGACAACAAGACTCAAGCAGTCTGCGCACAGCCGCTCCATCCCAGCCGTTCAGTTATCTGTTACTCGCTACGTAAATGGCACTGGATTTTCCCGGCTCAGACTTCCTTGCTATATGCTCAGCTGTCACTTACTCGTCTGCGACACCTGACTAAATGTAGTTCAAATCTCTCACTGGCTCCCCGACGCGGGCTTCCTTAGTTATATTCCATTAGCACCCCAGCTGGATTTGATTACCCGCGCGTTGCTGCATCTTAGCCTCTCATACATTTAACCGTTTAACAACCTTATTGTATGCCTGCGCTTCTCCCATTCACTATCCTTTCATCCTGAAACCTTTCTTAGCTCTTCTCCCGTGCTAGCATACTCCATGTATTCGGCGCAAGCCGCTATTTTGTCTCACTTTTATAGCTGTTCATTTACGCCTTACTAGCTCTAATGTTTTAGGCTTTTATACCTGCCATCCCCCAGCTCTCGGGCTAACATAGCCTGGTTCCATCTTGCTTGGTACTAGTAGCTTAGCACCCTAGCATGACTTGATTATCTGCGCGCTGCTGCGGTTAGGCCTCATGCTCTGATATCCTCAGTAACCTTAATTTATGCTTGTATTCCTGCTATTTGCGGCTCTTTCGTCAGTTAAACGCCCTTAGCTTTCTAGTTCTTCAAGCATCTCACCGTGTCAGCATACAGATGCCTGTTAACTTCTCGTTTCTAAGTATTCACTTAGCACTTACTCGTTGCTATGTCTGCGACCCTCATGTATGAGACCAACATACTGGCTTTTCCTGGATCAACATACCCTAATACCATCTTCTTAGCACCCAAGAATGACTCGTGTTTTGGCGCGACGCTGCGCATACATTAGTTCCACACGTTCGCTTTCCTTTAACTAATCTTTATTACTTCACGTTTATCGATCAATCCTTTCTCACCTAGTCAGTACATCCGCACCTTAACCACTCCTTTGTAGGTGTTCTGTTTCCGGCTGGCAGCAAACCTTTCGGTAATTGCTTAAGTAGAAGGTTAGCTCTCTCCCAGGCTTTTCCCAGTTCATTCGGCCACAGCACTATACTCTCAGTACCCACGTGTCTTCTTTCTCTCTAGGTCATCCGAGAATTTTTACTCCGCGATTTAGTCCTAGCTTCCCGCTGCTTTGTCACCAATTGACCTTTGAATCTCCCTCGTCTCAAGCTATTTATATCCACTTAGTTATTGTGCGCTCCCTATCGAATTAGGCTGGCTACCAGCTGTTCATCCAACGTACAATCGCCGCCGGTCTTTGGACTCTGCTTTCTGTCTCCCCACGCCACATTGCATCACAGTAAAAAAAAATACTGCATGGGCTGCTTGATGGCGCGACGCTCTGTACTCTACGTAGACGGTAGCAATCTACCTACACGGTCATTTCTTTTCGTAGACGGTTCAAAAGACACTTTCAGCAGAGTCATTGTTGCACATTGTACATCAGTTTGTCTCCACTCTAAATGTTATAACATAGGCCCGTAACAATGTATTTTCCACGCCTGTTCTTTACGGCCTTGGTTGTCTCTCACCTTCCCTTTCTCCGAGGTCCGGGATTTTTGGGATCTGGGATTGGACCAAAACAGATTTGCATGGGACAGGATATAATAACCCACCAGGACCTACAACGAACACGGTTGCACAACAAACGGATACGACAGCACTCACTACCACGACCGTCGTCCAGTAATGATAACTGGACACGATGCGTGCACACTCCTGAAAAGTATACCGAACCTGAAAATTCCAGACACAAGAAACTGACGTTTCGCGCACCTGGACACACACAAATACGACGCTTCGTGAATCCCTCATTTTTGAATTGCCGCAGCGATATTGGCGCTCTTGACTAAGATAGCTGATGAAATAACAAAAAGAATTGGAAGGTATTTGACTGCGGCAAACCAAGAGTGAAATCAGTCGGAAAGCTGCTCTGCCGGTTGTACATTAGTTTACGAACAGATTTATGACAGTTTTCCCTGCGACCTCTCCTTAAGGCAAGGCACTGTGGTCGAAAAGTGAAGTCCTATACATCCGGCGTGAACGTTAACACATCGCAGTAAGCGCTGTCGTCCGACGTCATGAGTGTTCTGCGCAAACAGTAAAGGCAAGGGTGGCGAGGCCTAAACATAAACTTAGAGCAAGTTCGTCACCTTCTAAGCAAATAGATATGTTTAGTTGCGTCAGCCAGCTAGGGAAACTGGTCAACGAAGGCCCGCGCAACCAAAAACCGCAGCCAGGAGTCAGAATTTGGCACAATTCCCTTGATCAATGTCGGATAAGTAAGGTTGTCCCCGAATCCAATATGGAAACAGCAGCTGAGAGGATATTGGACGCTCTTCCTTCACACAGCGAGCCACAACCCTTAGCTTCGACCCTGGAGAACAAGGAATTTATCTCATTTTCACTTTTCGCGTTGCTAAGAAGAAAGAGGGCCATCCAGAGCCCGTCCCAATGAAAATTATCTATCAACGTAAGGACGAATGTCATCGCATTCCCGGACCTAGTTATTCATTTATCTATAGTTTGCACCATATATAGCGTGGTTCACTTTGTTAGACAAAACCGAGTTAAACCTGTTCAGAAGTAAACAGATTTCATGTAAATGTTGATTGCATTCAGTTGTTCCATCAACCCAATTCTTTTATCCACCATGCGGACTACAATCAACCACGCCATACCTAGCGCGCGAAACAATGATCAATGCAATAACGATAGACAATATTAGGTTGGCGATTTCCGGTTTTCCTTCATTTAGATCACAACACTTTCCTTGTTAATATATTGCCTTTGACAACTCTCCAACGCTCTGTGAATGCTTTACACGCATACCTTTCTGACAGCCTTTTCAACACACAAGTACACAAGTTTTGTACACACACATGTACACACATTTCGTAACCCGGTTAACAGTAAGTTTATCAGTTTGGAAGCTATCACTTATTTCATGCATTCTGTAAGAACCTACATGAAATATGGAATGGTGATCTTTAGATCCCTAGCAGTTGCAAAGTGCAACTTACTAGCGTAGTAAGCTGTTCCACTATACATCGAAGTTTAACCATTCATAGGTTGTTTGTCATGTTTTTTCTATTACGCCTAAAGCGCATTAAACGAAAGCCTCATTTTTATCTACTGTACCATTGCTCGTGTTAGCAAAATCACATCCCAACATAAAACATTATTAAACAACGTTAAAAGACTTAATATCTTTAAACCAGCTTTGTTTCCCTAACAACGATTTATCAAATGATATTTTCGTAACCGGTTCCACTTTGGCAACTAGCGCCAAATGCCCTTTAGGTATCGCTGCTCTATGGCCACCACCATTTTTTAGTTCATAATCATGCCCTTCGAACATTAGTTGCTCATGTAAACTCATACATATTTATCCTTTAATATCACACAAGGGTAAGTTTCGCAAACAATAGTAATTCGGTTTCCATATTTACACACCAGATCATGTTCGTGCCACTCCACTTCCACACCCCTGGCAGATATACCAGGGTGCTGATATGCATTAATCCTTTGGCCGACTGTTGTGGGTCACGTTTCTGGACCGGGCATCGGTCTCAGTCGAGTCGCGCTTGCCAAAAGAGGAAATCGTGCGTTTCAAACAATGGGGAACAGTGATCCCACAGTAAAACCCCTTAATTCTCTAATACCTATGAAAACGATAATACTAAAGTATTTTAGAATAATTAACACCGGCATACATAGAAATCTCCAGGTCAATACAAAGCCAAGGTCTTACCCTAGAGCCAGGGTGTGGCAATGGTTGGCCATCATCGAGCTTTCGGAATCCACTGGACCACACAAAAATCCACCATACGAAGAGTAGCTCCACCACTTTCTTGGCGGGTCGGCATTCCATCAACAGCGCTCTTCATCCGCATTCGGTCTTTAGGGCAGAGATACCTCAAGGCATGAAATATTTCTCCCTTAAGAAGTGAAGTTCGGCTAAGGATACGACGACACAAGTTTTTAATTTGACACACGCTTTTCAGTGTACGCCTTTTGGAAGTGTCCTCTTGCTTCCGGCTAAAACAAAAGGAAGAGGCGGCATAGATCGCTTTGTCCTCTTCGTCGAAATGTAGAGAAATCATACGCTTTAGGAATGCCTGGTCATGCACTGTCCTCTGGACTGGCGTTTCCTTGTTGTATTCGGGAGCGATCACGATGGTCAACCGCCTTTCACGAAGAGAAAATATGCTTCCCTCGGAAACAGGCTACTCTTGTGGGGTTGGGTGTCTTAATTAAGTCTTCCGGTTGGCTCCTCTCGTCAACGACCAGCTTCAGTTGGGAACTTGAATAGGTAAGTTGTGTCAGGCTTTTGATTCAATATCACTTGGACTTTGCGCCCAGTTGCACTCAGTTTCCTTGTTGCCGTAGTGTTCTGCCCCCGTACAGGGAAAATAGATTTATGTCTCACATGGACTACGCTGCTCAACTGTCATAAAAGGTTTCGAAAAAGAAACAGAGGTGACTGGACTCAGTTTCCCTTTAGGTATAA
Source organism: Dicrocoelium dendriticum (assembly GCA_944474145.2). Classification (NCBI taxonomy): domain Eukaryota; kingdom Metazoa; phylum Platyhelminthes; class Trematoda; order Plagiorchiida; family Dicrocoeliidae; genus Dicrocoelium; species Dicrocoelium dendriticum. The sequence continues at coordinate 5,506,925 of OX104064.1, read as the reverse complement.
TTGGACAAGACGCAGGTAGACGTAAAAGAGAGACTTGCGTTGCTTCCGCCGTAGGAACTACAGGTTAGGCAGGAATGCATGGTGCATTGAGCGGAGGTAGCCCAGCCTGGGGACGTTTATCCGTCAGGATGGCCCGATTAAAGTTACCGAAATGGTTGACAACTGGGGAACTTGACCGCTGAAGGCTATCGTACATTAGTGCATTGGTATTTGCGCAGCAACGTGAACAGATCGTCGAATACCCTACCAGCGATCAATAGGGTTCTAACAACAGAAGTAGGACGCAGCGAACAACCTTGTTTTCAGTGTTTCATCAGCAGGCTGGCGAAACCACAGCTTTACAGGTCAAACTTCAACACTGGACTCACAAGCGTCAATAGAAGCAAATAGCTCATCGCCAAGTCTATGTGACTAGCCTGACTTGGGTGGAGTCAGGGAGAATGGCGTGAAAGATCTACTTATTTGTCTTAGTCTGGGGCCGGGGTAGACACAGAGTCTGCACGAAATGCTTTTGTATGCACAACCGGGTTAAGATAAATTGTTGTTGTTGCTGACATACATGAGAAACATCCAGTTTCAGTTTGATGGATCATTGTACTAACAACTAAATGGGATGGCCATGGGTTCGCCGGTAGGCCCGTTCCTCGCGGATGTGTTCATGAGCAAGTTGGAAAGCAACCAGTTGAAAGAGTCTAACAACCGTTTGGTTTATTATAGTTGATATGATGATGACATCTTTTGTGTTGCGGACGGTGGGGTCGTTGTTGTAGATCCGCTGCCCATATCAACTCCGCCCATAACCACCTAAGGTTTACTCACGAACTATACAGTGATGACCCTTGGCCTTCCCATAAGTCCAGGTTAATAAGGCAGCAGACGGGGCAATGCAGAGAAGAGTTCACAAAACGGGAAAGTTGGTATGGGAATTACACACAGCTCCAAAGTTTCGTTCCAGTCAGCTAGAAGCGTAACCTAGTCCGCTGTCTTACTGAGCGATCGAGATGGATGTACACAGATGATACGCCTTCTACGAAGCTAACTTTTATCCGAAGGGTGTTCGAACTTAACGTATACCCCGAAAAATTCATCCAGAAACACATGAAACTACAATTACCGAAGTCAAAATCTGCGTCTGTCCCCGTCAACACCGTCTGTCACACGACCGCAAGACACAGAACACGCATCTGGCGAACGTATAATATGGTGTTTCTCTGAAAACGACACACTAAGGTCTGTTGACCACGGCTTATTTAAAAAGAGTCATGTACTTTCGTGCAGCAAAACAATATATGGTGGCTTTCGAGCGTTTGTGTGTATAGTTTCCACGTGTTTGCCCACGTTTTCTTACGTACGCTCAAAGTGTGTTTTGCGGCCATTACGTCGTACGTTGTAAATACTGCTATTTTGGAGGTATGCTGTACAATCATAGATACAATACCCTGTGAAAATTCTATAGAAGTGAGCTAATTTATATAATTTTTCTTATGTTCTCTTTATTTGCTTGAAAATGAATGCGGTATTTGTAGCAAGATGTATGGCTACCGTATTGACGGTCGCTACAAAACTCCTGAAACACTGCAAACCTAGCAATAACTTGCATTTAGCGTATGCAGCAACTAAGCGGTTGGTGACTATCCTATCTAATATTTATTTTTAGCTATATTTTTGCTTTAAAACAACAGTTACGCTTAGCTGCAAAATAAAGCTATTTGAGTTTGGCGCTCGAGGTCATCCGTTAATCAGATATAATGGGCATGTTTTACGCTTATGGTTTGCAGCTAAATACGCCGAATCACCTTCAAATTTCACATATTTCTTGCTAGATCTTTTACTTAATTAAGTTTTACTGAAGCTACTTACAAAGCTCCTCTTTCGATAGGTTTGAGGCCATCGCTTTTCTTCTCTCGTTCTATGAGCCCAGCATTTATCGGGACTACTAATTCACCGAAACTAGCTTATAGAGCTGAGATGCATATGGTTGAGAGGCAGATTCTACAGCGTTGGCGTAAGTTAAATAGAAAGTGCAAAAACAGGCGCTTGTAAAATGGAACGAGGCCAATAATATTGTGAAGCATGAGGTTGGGCGGTGGAATATATTTAGTAAACCATGGAACGCGTTGAAGTCTGTTCACAAGTTACAGGCCACCGAATAAATCGCTCAATGAACGACTACGCGCCACCAAAGCCAGTTCCGCCGTCCCGGTACAGTATTCGTGATCAAGGAAAACATTATGGCTCAAACAAGAGCGTTTGGCTACTGTACCTTGTGAGCTTACCCCTCGATGGCGCCGGTTCTAGCCAAGTCTAGAACTTGACATTTATTTTTTTAATATATTTATGCTAAAGTAGGAGGCTGAACGGTTTGCGCAGCAAAACCGTGAACGATAAGTTTCCTGCTATTTAGTGCAAAGCGTTGCGGACTGCATGTTGTGTATATCGATATATAATATGAAAGCTGCTTATAGCCACACCCACTGCCCATCTGCAACTAAACAAAAGTCGACAGTTCTTCGATTAACTTAGAGAATAAGCAAACTGCTCATTAACCGTTAGTCGAGACGTTCATTTTTGTGAATTCAGAAGTCGCACCGCTATTATTACGCATAATTTCAGATACATGTACGCTGCACATTTTGGTTATGTGACACCTATACGTATTGCCCATAACAATGCGATTTGTTTACAGGATCGCACTTCCAGTACCTTAAATGTCACGCCTCCAGGTGATTCTTCCTTCGCAAAGTTACCAGCCAACGACTGCTACCCGTTTAAGGAAAGACTTTACAGATTCCATACGGAGAAAACTAATCTTGGATGCAAGAGGGCACTGCCGAGTCATGTCCGATGGTATATTCCGACGTTGGTATCAACATGTAACAGAGCGGGATTGCGTAGGTACCCGACAAAAGAATATGACTAATGTCAGCGGACTGTCGTGCTAGTAGGGAGCTAAGCAGTGGTGCCCCAACAAATTAGTACCGTAGTCTGGAGTTATGGTGCTCGTCTCGTAGCCTGATGATCGTGCTCAAATCGGGGACGCGGCGGGGATGAACGTTGCGGTCTCATTGGATCGCGTGGTTGTGCGGCAGGTCTTTGTGGTTGCGCCCTTTTATCCTTTCCAAGTGTTTTGGTGAGTAGTCTTAGGCATATGAACGCACTCCAAACTCTCGTTGAAGAAGCTGACGGAATCGCGAGCCCCAGTTGGGTTAAAGAGATCAGTTAAGGCCACGGTCTTGCGTAATTTTGGGTCATGAGTTAGGGAAAGTCTAAATGAGTGTAAATGTGAAGTGTTTATAAGACTAGGAACAGCGCTCCGGCGGTCCATTTACAGTCCGAAGCGTTCCGTTCGGAAAATTTCGGAACCTTAGCGGTCTGATGGCAGACTTTCGTGCTGGCAGGGTCGCTAGGCTTGCGGCATTAAACAAACGTGTAATTAATCCTGGTGGCAGGGGAGTTGATGTGGCTAAATTATTCCTACACAGAGCAAAATCCGGAAAAACTGGGCTTTCGAGGGAATAGCCGAAGACCTTTTGTAGCTGAACGCCAATGAGTGAATATATTTCGCCAATCGAACGCCCATCGGTCGCTCATTGGTTACCTATGGGCGCCTATTGGACATTCACTGGATGCTCTTAGGACACTGGTATCACGTTGGGTACAGAAGTGCCTAAGCTAATTATCGCTACCGTTTAAAGGTGACGTGATAGAGCAGCGAACCACCCTACGGTTTAACCTAGGCACCGCCAATACGTACCTAGCAAAGGACTTAGTGTTAGCTTCACCTCAACCCTAATCGTGCGCCAGCAGCTCAAAGACAGAATACCGCAGTCGAAAATTTCCTACTGTGTGTACAATTTCTCTTGCTCGTGTCGAACGATGTATATAGAAAAAGGGACCTGGCGACAGTCCAAAATTGCCCGAAAGCCCTGTCGTGCTTGGTTATCAAGTGGTGTGAGGAAGAATGTAACGAGCGTAGTATTGTCACAGTTAGAGGACACTAATCACAAAAGAAACTCAGGAGCTTCATGCCACCCGGTCTACTGTGTGTCAGGACGTCAAAAGAGAGCTGTCAGATGCCGCCTGCTCTCGACAACAGAGGCAATCGAAATTCGGCTTTATAACCAGGAGTTGTGCGCACAGAACAATTTCGTGCAGACGCTCTCTCTACCCCAGCCCTAGACGAATACAACTAAACAGGCCTTTCACACCATTCTCCCCGACTTCCCACAAGTCAGACTAATCACATACTCTAATTGATGAGATAATTTGTTCTATGGACGCCTGTGATACACGTGTAGTGGTAGCGTGCCGGATTGCTAGAATGGCAGACTGCATTCGAAACCTGAAAACATCGCTTTTTATCCGCTACCGGCGGTACCTAGACTAGCATTGGTATGATGCAGAGTAGACTGGGTGGGTTCATGTGCAAAAATAACATCCAGCGTTTAAAACATTAAAATTGTGCTTTGCGTGAACCTCAGCAGTATGTCTTCTGCGCATTCCAAACTCATACTTACACGTTGTTCTGTGTAAGGATGAAAACCAAGTTTACTTACCCCACAGCTTATATCTATGTGTTATCTCTTATACAAAATAAAATGCATTCACTTACACTATTATTACCGCTTTTATTTCCAGTGTACCCAGTTTTTCAGATAAGGATCCCATATGGGATGCTTGAGCTGTACACCCACATACATTTTGGATAATAAAGTAGGCTTTTTCCACAGATTATCTCATACGGACACCTAAGTCTTGACCTTATACGGATAAGTACACAATCAGTTTCATATCTAACCACTTGTTATTTGTTACATCTTAAATTTTGTATATTTCACCGATTCACATAATGATCAATTACCACTGCACTCTGCTTTATGTTTACCCATTAGAAACACTATTAACATTACAGAATAAAAGCTAGCCTAACCAAGCTTAAAGCCGGAGAAAAGAGAAGTCAGCTGTCCAGACGGGCAAAAGCCCATATTTAAAGCGCCGCTGGTAGTGCACTCGATGATCCCCAACGTGAAGCCACCTATCGCATAGAAACCATTGCACGGTGTTGCGCTATTGTCTTCGTAGCAAGCTGGCAAGTAAACTGTCGTCAAGGGTAGCCTATTCGCTACGCCATAGACCCTTAACCATTACCCTATCTACAGCCCGCACCAACGCGCATAACAATTTCTTTCCCTACAGATTCGCCCGCGTCTGGAACAGGCTACCATTACGATTTAGGGCATCCGAGAATACTGTACCGTTCCGATCATCCCTAAGTAGACGCCTTGCAACCCTGCCTAAATGCGAGCTCTTTAACACCAATATATCAGAGGGTAAACTTTGGAAAAGTGGCATGGAGCACCTATAAATCCGAAAACGCAGCATGTCGGACACAGGCCACAACAATTAACTCTCCTTCACGCCAGATATATGTCTGTTCTTCCGACTAAGCACTGACAGAACCTAGCCCATCAGCGTAAATATCTGTGCGCTCAAATTAACTATCCCCGGATTATTCCGCCACATCTAGTAAAAACCTGGCTGACTGCAACGGTAGTTTACTGCTCTTATCCAACTTCATTCTCCTGAGCTGCTTGCATCATTTATCCTGTCACCGTAGGTGTCAACTAGTAACCAGAATGCTCCATCCGAATGCCATTGCTAGCTACCGATACTCCCTCTCCTCTAGCGACAACATATACACTTCGTCTTAACTTGGGCACCTCGTTTCATCTGCGGCGCTTCATTGTAGGTGGCACGCATCTTTGCGGTAACAGCCACTTCTAGTCTCTCCTATTTTTATCCTCGGATTGTTTGCATCATATAGCTTTGTCAGTTTGTTGGCTTATTCTGTCACTGTAGGTATCAATTACACTTAGAATGCTTCATCCAAATGTAATTGCTGAACACTGATACTCTCGTACTTAGCCCCATTACCTGTTGTTCGTCTTACCTCTGTTTAGCGGCAGCTATTCTTCGTAGGCTCCAAGCATCTCTGCGCATATTCGGAGCTTGCTTGGAGCCACCCATTTATCCCTCCAACCTTTATTCTCTTGGACAGTCTGTCTCATGTACATCGGCTGTTTGTTAACTATACCTGTGTCACTGTAGGTATACACTAGTAATTAGCAAGTTTCATCCAAATGCCATTGCTAGCCACCGATTCACCCACTCCCCTAGTGCCAATATCGGTTCTTCGGCTTACCCTTGGCACCTATGTTTAGCAGCAGCTAATTTTCATGGGCTCCATGCATTTCTGCGCACATCCGGAGCTTACTGAGAGCCATTCTTTTATCCTCCAACCTTTACTCTCTGGGAATGTCTGCGTCACGTGCATTTGCTGTTTGTTGACTTTTCTAGGACACTATAGGTATCCACCAACAACTGGAAGGCTTCAAGCAAATGCCATTGCTAGCCACAAATACTCTCTCACCTAGCGACATTAGCTGCTTTTCGTCTCATCTACGTCATCACTTTTCTGCTGCAGCGATTCATTGTAGGTCGGCTATGTCATTGCGCTAGAATTCACTGCTCAGCTCCCCAACTTTTATTCTCGTGGATCGTTTGCATCACATACGTTCGCTAGTTTGTTGACTTATTCTGTCACAGTAGGTAAGCACTAGTAATTAGAAGGATTACAGCGAATGACTTTGCTGGCCACCGATAGCTCCCCCTAGCGGCATTATATGTCGTTCGTCTTGTTTTATTCAAGCTTTTGCAGCGATTCATTGTAGGATCCGTACATTCCTGAACCTAACCTTAGCTAGCTAGAATACGCTCCTTGACTCTCCAGTATACATTTTCTTGGAATGTCTGTATCACTTTCCCTCTTTATCTTGTTGATGCCTTCTCTGACCCTGTAGGAATACACTAGTGACCAAGCGTCTTATTGGAATGGCTACACCTGGCCACTGATAGCCTTTCCTAGCGCCACCATCTGATGATCGCCTTAAATTCGGCACCTCTCTTTAGGAGCAGCTGGTGGTCGTAGGCTCCATGCATCTGCAATTATCCAGAGCTTGCTAAGTGCCACGCTTTGCTTATTCCAAACCTTGTTATCTGGGACTGCCTGCGCCACACACAGTTGCTGTCCGTTGACTTGTTCTGGGACACTGTGAGTATACACTAGAAACTAGAAGGCATCATCCACATGGCATTGCTGATCACTGATACTCTCACTCCTAGTGCCACTACCTGTTCTTCGTCGTACCTCTGGCACCTCTGTTTGGCGGCAGCTATTCCTCGTAGGCCCCAAACAGCTGTTCGCATATCCGGAGCTTACCAAGAGCCACTCTTTTACTCTCCAATTCTTACTCTCTAGGACTGTCTGCGTCACAGGCATTTGCTGTTTATTGACTTATTATAAAGAAATAAATAAATAGTTTATTCTCGAATATGTCGAGACACACCAAGCAAGGCATGATCAATATTTACATGCAATATTGCTTCGCAACAAACACGTTGCTATAAGTGTAGTCAAAAGTAAGCCGAAGGTTGTGCAGTCTGCGGAAATTATGTATGTAGTCACGGGATAGATTCTTCAATGAATGACAAACGTTGAATTCTAACGTGCGTAGTGGAAACAGTCAGGGCACTACCTGTGTAGTGAAAACGATACATATACGCATGGTGCAACTTATTATTGAAAGTGACAGGGCAATATTAACTAAGGATTCTGGTCGACTTGCCAGTAGGTAGTTCAGGGCAGTGACTTTATTCGGTGGCGAGTCACATCCGCCATGTCGCGGTGTTGTTACGCGGGTCTCGGTGGCTTTTTATAGGGAGAACGCTTGCCAGGCGAAAACCCACCACGTCCTGGAACACTGTCAGAAATGTGTCGGTGCGGTAATATAATACTGGCAGACCAAGTAGTCGACTGATTTCACACTCAGATATCCGCAGTCAAATGACCTTGCATTTCCTCTGTTAGTTGATCAGGTATCTTGGGCGAGGCCGCCATAACGGCTGATGCGAATCGAGGATGTGGGCATCAAGAAGAATCGTCTTTGTGGGTATCCAGGTGGGCAAAACGTCAGTTTCTTGCGTCTGAATTTTTCAGGAGTATGTATTCTTTTCAGGTGTATGAAGTTCTCGAGTCCAGCTATCATCACTGGACAACGGTCCTGGTAGTGAGTGCAGTTGTATCCGTTTCTTGTACAGCCATGTGTTCATAGGTCCTTATTGGTTGTTCCGTCCCGGACAAAAGCGGTTTCTCGGTACTATCCCAGATCCCCAAGAAGTTCCGGACCTTGGAGAAAAGGGAAGGTGAGAGACAACCAAGGCCGCAACAAACAGGCGTGGATACAAACATTAGTAAACTCCTAGGTTATAACATTTAGAGTGAAGACAAATGATGTACAATGTACGGCAATGATTGTGCTGAAAGTGTCTTTTGCTTGTTTTTTGAAAGCAGTGGCCCTATAAGATGGTTGCTAGTGTCTACAAGGAATACAGTGCGTTGCGCCATTAAGCACAACGCTGTATCAGTTTACTATGATGCGACTATTGCGTGGAAACACAGAAAGCAGAGTTCACGGACTAGCGGCGTTAGAATGGTGGATGGACGGCTGGTGGCAAGCCTACATCGAAAGAGTTGCTAAGTCAGCGGATAGATAGGACTCAAGCGCTGAGTAAAAGTTGTCGGGTGATCAAGACAGAAAGACGGCACGGGGGTACTAGGAGTATAGTGTTGTGGCCTATTGAAATAGGAAAAGCCTATTAAAGCTAACCGCCTACAAAGGTAAGTGTTGAAACCTTTGCTGTAAAAACGGATCCAGATTAATAGGGGAGGAAGGATTGATCGATAGAAGTGCAGTATAAAAGGAAAGCGCACGTGCGGAACAAATATATAGTTAGCGTCGCGCAGAGAAACAAGTCATACCAGGGTGCTAAGAAAATGGTGAGAAATGGACACCTAGAAATGTGAAGCTAACTGAAGTCTGTGTGCTGACCAAGTGAGAGGAGGGAAGAACTAAGAGGCTAAGAAAAATTAATTGACGGAAGGGCAGGGAATAGCCGAAATGCAAGCGTAGAGTAAGGTTGCTTGGAGTATCGGAGCAGTGAGGCCTAACGTCGGCAGCTAGGGTGCTAAGATAATAGTACCAGGCTGGATAGTGCCAGCGAATGCTAGCCCGAGAGTTGTTTTATTGCATGTAATAAGGTCTAAGACAATACACCAAGTAAGGAATAAATGAACAGCAAGAAGGGTGAGGCAAAACAGCGGCTTGCGCTGAATACATGGATATGCCTGCACGACAGAAGAGAGCAAAGAATGGCTTCATAAAGAAAGGACAACGGACGAATGAATCCCAGGCATACGTTAAGGATCTTAACTAGTTTAGAGCGAAAATAGGCGATGCGCATATAATAGGATCATACTGTGGTGCTAAAGGAATAAAACTAGGGAAGTCTGAGCCAGGAGAAGCCAGTGAGAATACCGATCTATTATTAATTATGTGTCATAGACGAGTGAGAGCTGTGCATCCAGCAAGGAACAGCTGTGCACTGACCGGATGAGGTAAAGAAGGTCGCCAAACGAGAGCTAAGAAGGTCGGATAAAGAAAGGACAACAGTCAAGAAGAATGATTGAGGAATTCGTATCATAAAATGCTGAAGCACGGCGGTGTATAAGTTTACAATGCATGCAATGGTACTGGGATATTACTACTTTGGAAAGAGCCTGGGAAAGCTAGTCCAATAGCTGAACGCTTACAGGTGAGAAAGTTGAAGACGTTACAACAAGTAAGAGATATGAAAACTTCTAGATTAGAGAGGCTAAGGAGCGGCTGAGCACCGACTTCAATAGTCGGAAGGAGTGCTAGAGAAAGCTGAAAAGTTTATATGGAAGGACATCAAACAGTCGGAGTGCAAGCGTAAGTTAAGTCTGCTGAGGACATCGCAGCATATGAGTCAGAGGCGCGCAGATACTGAGTCCTGTTATGGTGCTAAGATTTTAGTACTAAGGTAGACTGGGCTGGAAAATGCCAGTGAACGGTCTGGAATCCTATATGAGCTGGCGTCATAGACGTTGCAGCATGCAAAGGATAGATGGACGTTTAGAAGGAGAGGCAATGGAGCAACTGTGCGCCGGCCACATGACTCATGTTTGCTTCACAGAAGAGAATCAAGAAAGATTTTATGAAGAGATGACAGCAAACGGATGAAGCGCAAGCATACGATACGGTTGTTAAGTAGTTCGGAGCATAAAAGGCGAAGACGCTGCGACGCGCACTGTGGGTATCCACTACCAACTAGAAGGCTGCACCCAAATGCCATTGCTACCCGTCGATACTCTCTCGCCCCTAGTACCATTTTCAGCCCTTGGTCTTACCTGCAGCGAATCATTGTAGGTTGCATAGATCTTTGCGCTAGGAGCCGCTGCTTATCTCTCCGAATTCTATCCTCGTGTATTGTTTTGCATCACATACCTTCGCTGGTTTGTTGACTTTTGCTGTCACTGTAAGCATCCGATAATGACTATAAGACTTAATGCGAATGCACCTACTGTCCACTAGTCCTCTCTATTAGCACCATTAGCTGTCGTTCCTCTTATCTTCACCATGTTTTCGGCAGCGATTCCTTGCAGGCTCCATACACCTTTGCGCGTATCCGGAGCTACTAGGAGACACTCCTTGTTTCTTCATCGTATAATCCCTTAGAATGTCTGTAGCACTTACCCTAGTTGGCTTGTTGATGTATTTTGTGCCACTGTAGCCATCACCTAGTAACCAACCTGCTTAATTTAATGGTTACATCTGACCTCCAAAAGTCTTTCCTAGTACCACTATCTGTCGATCGTCTTAACCCCTGCACCTCCGGTTAGCAGCAACTAGTGGTCGTAGGCTCAAGGCATCTCCGCGCAAATCCAGGGCTTGCTAAGCTCCACTTCCTTATATCTCCAGTTTTCATTCTTTGGGACTGTTTGCGTCACACCCGCTTGCTGTTTGTTGACTTATTTTGGTACACTAGGTATCCACTAGAAACTAGAAGGTTTCATCCAAACGCCATGGCTGGTCACTGATACTCTCGACCTTAGCGCTATTAGCTGCGCACCGTCTTGCCTTTGGCTTCTCTGTTTAGCAGCAGCTATCTTTCGTAGGCTTCATGCATGTTTGTGCATATCCGGAGCTTGCTGGGCGCCACTATTTTATCTCTCCAACCTTTATTCTCTGGCAGAGTCTGTGTCATATAAATTTGCTGACTAAATATGGGACATTGTAGGTATCCACTAGTACTAAAATGCTTTATCCAAATGCCATTGTTATGCACCGGTCCTCTCCCCTCTAGTGCCATTTATACTTGTTCGTCTTATCTTCGTTATCTCTTTTCAGATGCAGCAAATTATAGCAGATAACTTGGATCATTGCGCTGGCAGCCTCTAGTCATCCGCCAAATTATATTCTCTTGGATTATATGCACCACATACCTTCGCTGGTCTGTTGACTTATTCTGTCACTGTAGGTATCCACCAGTAATCAAAAGCACTAATCCGTATGACGTTGCTGGCCACCGATACTCTCTCTATAAGCGCCAGTTTCCGTTGCTGTTATTATCTACCTCACTTAATTTCAGGGATCCGTCGTATGCAGTATGCACCTCTGCGCGGATCTGGAGCTCGCTAGGATACACTCATAGCCTCTTCATCATACATTCGCTTGAAATGTCTGTATCACTTTCCTTCGTTGGCTTACTGATGACTTCTGGGACCCTGTAGGCATGCACTAGTGACCAAGCGGCTTATGGAAATGGCTACACCTGGCCACTGATAGTCTGCCCTAGCGCCACCATCTGTCGATCTTCTTACATTCGGCACCACTGTTTAGAAGCAGCTGATAATCGTAGGCTCCATGCACCTGCGATTATCCAGAGCTTGTTGGGAGCCACTACTTTTCTCTATAACCTTTATTCTCTTAGTACATCCGCATCCAATCTTTCTGCTGCCTTACCACCAACTGACCTTTAGATCGCTCTCGCGGCAAACTATTTATTTTTAGCTTTATTATTCTGCGCTCCCTATCGTGTTAGGCTGGCTACGTTCTGTTCATTCACCATTCAATCACCACCAGTCTTTTAACTTTCTTTCCTCTCTCCGCACGCAATTGTTGCCTCATACTAAACTAATACTTCATGGAATACTTGCTGCTACAACGCTTTTGTCTCTACGCAAACGTTAAAAATCTACCCATAGCGCTATTGACTCTATAGGACATTCACAAACCACTTTTCGCATAACCATTTTTGCACAGTGTACATGAATTTGTCTCAACTCCAAATGTTTTAACATAAGACCTAACAATGTTTAACTCCACGCCTGTTCTTGCGGTCTTCTTTCGGTTGTCCCTCACTTTCTATTTTCTCCGCGGTTCGGAACTTCTTGGAGTTCTGGACTTGGCCTGAGGAACCGTTTACGCTCAAGGCGGACGTAATAACTGACAAGCACCCACCTGGAGCGTAGTTGTATACCAAAGGGACCCAACTTCAATCAACACAACTGTTGTCCAGTATGGAGAGCTGGACACGTCTTCACACACCCGCAAATTATACATCTGGAAAAGCCAGACAGCAGAAAGTTTGAAACTTGGCTCACCTGAGCACACAACAAGACGATTATTCATGATGCTCCCATCCTCAACCGGCCTCAACAATTATGGCGGCCCTGATCAAACTATCTGTCCAGCCAACGCAGGAAATTGGACGCCATTTAAATGCGAATAACCAAATACGAAATCAATCGTCAAGCGACTTTGCCAGTTATACATTAGTGTTAAAAATGCTTCACGGCGGTGTTGCAGGACGTGGTGGGTTTTCGCCTGGCAAGCGTTCTCTTTATAAAAAGCCACAAATGTCTGTTCACCCACACTGCGACGTGGCAGATGTGACTCCTTACTGAATATAGTCGTTGCCCACAACTAAATACTGGCAAGTCGACTAGAGCCGTATTTCAACCTTTTACCGACAAGTAAAAGAATATGATACTCTCCGTCGACATGTACCGTTTCACTGCACTTATAGTGCCTTGACCGTTTGCACTACGCAAAATTGAACCCAAAGTTGTGAAACTCAACTGCCTGTAAACATTGATCATGCCTGATTTGGGATGTCTATGAAGTTGAGAATAACCGATTTATTTTTTACATTTCAAGCGACGTTTCCTCTTTCCTTTGCTTTTCCACTTCGTCTTCAATATTGATGTAATCGCCAAACCTTCTACGTTTTCACCCTATCCATCTATTCCCCTTCCGCTCCGATCTCTATCGTCATCTGCGGCAGTGCCGCCCAGCTAGCCACGTGATGTGACTCCATGACACCATCCAACTTGCTTTGACTCTTACTGGGTGGTTTTGCAGCCGCCTACGGAGTGTTTCCTTTACCTTTATGTACCCTCAGTGTAATACGACTAAAGTACGCCCCGGTCGCAATGCCCTCGTAACCCTTGATGGAATCATGCTACAATCGGCTTTCGAGCGGGAAGTAATCAGTGTAAGGTAACCTAATAGTCTTGAGCACATGCTGGGTTATATCGGAACAACTTCAATTATTCGGCTAGCAACTCTCTGAATAAAATATACCAAGTCATTTGCTTCGCTAGGAATGCCTCGGTGAAACGAGAAACACAAAGCGACGTCATTATCCGGTACATCAGCTGTGGTTTAATGTCAGTGAGCCACTGGGTGCGGAAAACTAAACAACAAGTGTTAACTGCTGTCCTCTAAATTTTCGGATTTATAGGGTCATGTATTCTCCTTGTAATTTCTATCATAGTTAAACTGAATTAATTTAGTACATTTTAGCTCTTAGCACTTCAGTAATTGCTGCATATAATTTAGCTTCAATTTGTTAATTATATATTTATCTCCTTAAAGCACGAGTGATAACTGCTGGCATTTAGCTTTGCGTAGGCGTAAGGTCGCAGCGTTTCATTATAATGTTCGTTGAATGTTACATTTAATTTATTTAGAAGCTTATTTCAGTCACGATCATTTCAGTGATGTGTTCCCTTTATTTTAACTTAATTTTTTGTTTATTTCATCACTGCCGCTAGTTCTGTTAGGTTGCTATCATTAAACGATCAGCTGCTTAGGAGAACACTAACTTATAAAGGCCCGTATTTAATCTCCCTCCAGTGGCGTAATCAATGGTCACGTCGGTCTCCAAACATCTTAACCATCGGTGTCAGTTCTACATCCTCAGGCAAGGCATTCCAATTTTCAAGTACCTTACATCATGACCAGACCTCGGTTTGGAGTGAGTGTGTAAGGTTTAGGCTTTCAATATTTTGTGACTGGATGTTCTTCTTGTTGGTTTCATCCGACAGTCCATTTAGTTTACTAATGGCAAGACTGGTTAAATTTCCTTCCCTATGAATTCTGCTGGGCATCGCTTCGTTCTTCCAATATTAACTTTCAGTTCTTTTTAGCTCGTACGTTGCACGGTGGGTTCGGAAACGTTACACTTCTGTATCTTTGGTATCCGTAGTTGGTCTTACTGGCAACTTTCGCTACCACTAACTGAGTTCGGCTCTACATGCGCTTACTCGAATGACTCGAGACTTGTGAATCTTCCTTGGCGTCCCACGCAGAGTCGACCATTGAGCCGGAATGAAAATGTGAGACAAACGCGGACCAATATGACCCGATAAGATGCGATGAGCAAGGAACAGAACTCCCCGGTGATGACAATCTTGCGGTGCGAAAGCACCCAGCTTAAGCAGTTTTCCGGACAAGGCACACTTCATAGCCCACACACCACCCGGATGCAAATCCTCAAAATCTGCCACGATGCCCTCTTGTCCCGCACAAAGTGGCAGGATTAAGTGTAGTACTTTGATAAGCATTTGATGCAGACACTAGAATGTTGAGCAAACTGCTGGTTGTTTAGGATTCCAAAGGATATGCTGATACTCGAGAACATTTTAAATCCCCAGAAAGCAATCGTTGTTGAGTTTTCCTACGAAAAGCAAGCCAGCAGCCAAAATGTAACCAACATGTCTTATAATCGGGCGGCGCGTGTTCCAGTCTGCGTAGGAGCAAGGCGACCATCGCAGTACCCAGCGCACACGTGCGTCCGGTGATAATTGCGTGGCAGCGAAGCATCGGTATTGCATACAGGCCTACTGCAGTTGCTTGCGCCCGACTTGTGATTTTGTGGCAACGTGACAACTAGTTTGGTCTGATTGGGCAAGCGTGTCAATGCTTGGCCCCTTATAACTCTTGGCGTCGATAGACCACTGTCTCCGGGGCGCAAAAGTAAGCTTATAAAAATAAGAAACGTGTGAAATAGCCACCGAGTACAAACATCCCGGAGTCCATCAAGCGCAAGCTGCAGCATCCGGGAGTCACCCGGGTCAAGGCTCATGCTCCAGCACTTATGGTCATCTGTATACACGAGAGACGACCCCAGTTTTGCAGACAAATCATCAACATACAACCTGAAAAAGTGCACCAAGGACGGATCACACGGAACACCATTTAACACCAATTGTCATGAGGTGAAATTTGAGCCCACCCGAACGCTCATTTCCATACCCTCAAAAATGCCATCATCCGCTGTAGTGCTTGCCCCGAGGTACCAAACGACCGCAGCCTACACAAAAGGCTGGAAGGTTGGACTGCGTCGGTAGCTTTAGCAAAGTAAATAAAACGCACAAGGACGGCGTTGACCGGCTCCATCGCGTCGAAATAGCATTCCCAAGCATACAACAAGTTGGTAAGGCGAGGGTAGCCTTTACGAAAACCACGCAGAGACGAATTGCGCAAGTCTAACGTTTGCCACTGGGCTTCCAGGGCAGTTCTTACTACCATCTTCAGTAACTTGCCTAGCACCCCATTCAACCTGACTGCGCTGTAGTGCTCAAGAAGGTGTCTGTCATGATGCATGAAAAGCAGACATACTATCGTTTCCTGCTAATCAGAAGGTAGCGTAGCGGTTGAGAAGTGGACCATCGCCAAAAAGCGCTTCGTCATACACAAACTTTAGCTGCATGTTCCTATGACAAATAAGTTTGAAGATCTTTTTCCTTAAGTATCTTGTTAGGACTTAACTCCCTTGCCCATCGGCGCCTGAGTGGTCTGCACTCATAGCTTGCAACCATAAGGTCACCAATACGAATCACCTTTGGGTAGCGTCCTCGCAATATACGCGGCCTGCTCGCAACTGGTATTGGGCGAGCGGTTGCGAAGCTCCGTTAGGATACAAGTAACACATCTGTTTATCATTTATTAGGACCCGCAGTAGCACAAGTACCTGCAACTCCGTAACAAAAATGCCCGTCATCAGTTTGTCGGACGGAAATCTTATTTCCAAATCAATAAGTTGCAAGCAAGATGCTGTAACAAACGCCCGTGCACACTGCTCCACAAACAGACAGGACTTGACACAGTCCGTTTCAACAGCATCGTTGTTGGGACCGAAACAATACTAGAAGGCGCGAATTTAATTCAGTCCTCTAATTGATACAAGAGAAGAAGCTTTTTGATTTGCCAGTCTGTCGACTCCACTTCAGAGCATAGTCGAGAAGCGCGCATGTGGTTTTTATAGGTGTTTCGCAATGATCGATATCGTCGGAAAGCGCTCTTTGAGGAAGTCGAACGATAGGTCCGCCAGCAGTTGGTAAGGATGATCTACAGCCGAGTTGCGTTTGCTTCAACCCACCAATGCTTCGCTGTTTAATTGTAGTGAGCTGGAGGTTTCCCAGTATGTTTGTGTAAATTATGCAAAAATATGTTTAGTTCTCTTATGTACTAGGGATTTGGGTAGCTTGCCTGTCTGAACACCCCTTCCGCTTGTGTAAAGCACATATACGACAGCCGCTTTTGAAGTAACAAACTTGGACTGCAAATGTTGCTTGTTCAAGCACTCGACGCACGGCTACATCTTCCTAAGGTGACTTTCGTCTAATACTATGTTTTTCAGAAATAACTAAATCTTCTTACTTTCAACAAAACTTTACTAGTTTAATTTTTGTGTGTCCTACTGACTAGCTTTGTTTGATTGTCTAGCATCGCAGCAGGTATGTAGCGCTCGATCCTTGCGTATAATTGGCGAACTAGTAAAGAAAATGCGTGATTTCGTTACCAATTTTATTTTCAGCCCTAGGAGAATACGTCTGCTATTTTTCATCTTTATTAGGCTCGATTTCACTGGCTCCGTATTTTTCACGTTAAGTGCATTCAACCAAATTCTGACTACCGGGTATTGGTTTCAGTCTCCCTGTCCGCTTTTCTACTGGCTAGCCACCCCATGTTGCCAGCTAGATGGCTCGGGTTTTACTCGTTTCAGCAAATATTTAGGAGGCAAAGTTCTAGGAAAAGGTAAGTTTTGCCTGGCAAGCTTACTTCGTACAAATAGCTACAAGTGTCTGCTTGACAGCACTGTGACATGACGGTTGTGACTCACCAAATTATAAAGTCACTTCGCAGAATAACGTTTACAAGCTTACCAAAATCATAGATGTAAACATTTCTTCAGACACTGGCGGCGCGATCAAACCCATTCAAAAGAACAGCAACATATGTACAAACACAAGCAACACACTTACCTATATAACAACATTTATGGATCTACCTACCTGCATATTCTTATAATATTGCACATTTCGTGATCAATTATTACATTAGTATTATGAACACGCATTTACTGAGGTGTCTTGCAGTCAAAAAGTAAACATTTTTAAGTTATTTATTTAATCCTGTGCTTACTTAATCAACCCGAAGCCATTTCTTTGGCGCGTGGGATTAAGTATGATAAGTTCAAAGCATATTACCTCGTTGCCGTGCTTCTCCGCATGTCATCGGTGATCTGGATGACATCTAAGAGCTTCCTGTATAGCAGAAGACTTAAATGAGCTTAAGGCCATTGTCTTAAAGTGATTCTGCTCACTAGACCACGCTCGCGCTACGCAGCTTCTTAACAAAAGCGCACTAGGCGTACGCTAGCCTTCTCAAATCGTGCACAGGTAGCAGCCTCTAGTTAAGCCTCTATTTGATGACGCAGTTTTCATTAAAGATATGTAGCTTTCTTCCCTTTCACGTGACATACGTTACCCATGTATGCAAATGATCCGTCGCTTTTCCAGCTCGCCGACCTTGCGGACCGCATTCAGGTATCCAAAGCCCAAATCTATCAGTTTCTATCTACTTCTTGCAGGGGGTAACAGAACTAAAAGCGCAAGTAGCCGACCTTACCAATGGACTGGAGAACGTAACGCGGTTCGTAGCCAACCGCCGTAATCGTCGCAGCAGCCGCAGTCGTTTCAGCTCACGTTGGGAATCGCCGCCTAGGTCAATACTTTGTTGGTATTACGAGCAATTTGGTAGCTAGGTTAGAACTTGTTGCCAGCTTTGTTCCGTTAAGCGCAACCCACAGGCCAACTGGACAGCCAGTATGTGGGGGCGACGGTTGTCACAGTTGACGTTTCTTCGACACTGATTAAGAAACAGGTGTTTGCAACTAAATGGGCACTGGTGCGGTAGTTAGCTACATTTGCTGCGATAAGGAGGATCCGAATGTGAGGGCGATTAGGTTAGTGCGCGCAGGGGACGAAACGACCATTTTCATGTACGGACAACGCATGCGCAAGCACAATAAAAGTCTACGACATTCTTACAAATGAAACTTTTTCTCGTCGCCGATGTCCAGAGGCCAATCCTTGACCTTGACTTTCTGATGCACTTCAGCGTGCTTGTTGATGCAAAGTAACGTCGCCTGATCGATCTCCAAACAACTCCGGAAGTTATAGATAATTTGACCGACCTTGAGTAAACAAGTCCTACGCACACCACCCTATCGGGCTTATCTGTAGATTAGATGCTCATTATAAAGTGCCCGCAAGTCTTCTGTGCAATCGCACCATTACTATCTACCACAAAGGCTACAAAACTTCAAATCACTACCAAAGGCCGCCTATACTCGCTACAGCCCTGCGCCTGATTCATTACAAACTAAAAGTTGCTGGTGCAAAATTTGGGCGCAGGCTAAAACTAGGCCTTATTTGCCCGTCAAAAACCCGTGGGCGTTGTCGCTCCATATAGTGCCTCGTAATTCAGGAGACCGGCGTCATTTTAGTGATAGCCGGGTGCGCAGTAACCTAACTCTTCCCGACCGCTATCCCTCTCCTCACATTCAAAGCAGCACTACACACCAGCCAAGTACCCGTGTGTCCTTCAACAGCGAACGGGTTCCTGCTTGACACAAGAGTTCAACCGCTGAGGAAGGCATTCCTTAAAACCTCGTAAACATGCCGTCTGGACGCTTCAAAATTTCAAGTATGCATTTCGCTCTTAGCAACGCAGCCTAGACCTCTCAGCGATTCATCGATGCAGTCACTAGAGAAGCAGCTTTCCTCTATTCCTACATCGACGATACGCCAGTGGCAAACACTTCTAAAGAGCAGCAAAAGGAACATCTCAAGATTCTTTTCGATAAGCTGGCCGCTAACGGCATCATTGTCAACGCCGATATAAAAGTGTTTCAGCAGCCCAGCGCCGTATTCTCCGGCCTTTATATCGATCAGTAAGGCATACGACTACAAGACGACGAAGTACGATCAGCCAGAGGCTTTCGGGTCTCGGCTTCGTTACCTGCAATTCGACGTTTATACGGCATGGTCAAGTAAATAAATAAATAAATAAACAAATAAACTTTTATTCTCGACAATGCGAGGCACACCTTTACAGGCATGCTCATGTTTAGCTAACGTAGTGTGATCAAAAATGTACAAAAGTACATGTTTGGCAAAACAGTGAATGCAAGCGCATGGGTGTATATACGTATGTAATTGTCTATGAATGCGGCTTGTATTTTTGAATAAGCCGCAGAATTTTTGACTGTTTGTTATCGGCAGGAATGTGAGAATAAGAGATTGGTGTCCGTGGGTTGGATACCATTTTTTGGATGTCCACAGGCCAGTGACTTTAGTTTATGACGGGTCACATCCGCCATGTCACAGTGTTGATAAGCAGACATTTGTGGCTTTTTATAGGGAGAACGCTTGCCGGGCGAAAACCCACCACGTCCTGGAGCACTGCCGCCAAACTAGTTGCTGGAACTGGTTAAACCCGAACCACCCAGCTGGCACCACGAGGAGGTTGTTCGGCTAGCCAGCCACTACTACCGACGTTTATTCCACCCTGTGCTAGCTTGTTAAGTCCAGTTACCGACCTACTTCATGGACGTAAGTACAGTCAGGGGGAGCGGACTGCGGCTGATGCCGAGGCGTACAAGCCGAGCAAAGAGGCCTTGGCGGAAGCCAATATGCTTAGCCATTTCGATTGGAACGCTCCGCTCATTGCTGTTGTTGACGCAATGGCCACCGCCATTGGCTCCGGCCGACAGCAACTTACCGATGGCTGATAGAAACCGCATTCTTTCTACTCTAGATACCTACTACCTGCCAATCAACTGCAGAACTTTCATTCGCGAATTGCTGGCGGTTTACTCGACCGTCGACAATTTAGGCACATCCTTAGAGGTAACAAACTCACTAGTTTCACCGACCATAAGCTGCTACGCATTCCGAAATCTATTTGCATGACCATACCCCTGTAAATTCTTCAGCTGGGTTTTATTGCTCATGTTTCGGCTGCTATCCGACATATTTCTGTTCAGTGTAACGTCATTCCAATTACTTGGTCAAGAGCCTCGGCGATCGGTTCTGTCGTGCAAGTAATCGATCTGTCTGCTGTAGCCGCTGCTCGATCGAATTATCAGATGCTTTCGGAACCAATCGGTTCTTCCTTAAAGACAGCCGCACACCCTTTGCCGTCATATTATAGCACAATAGTATGCGACACATCCACCAAACGTCCTCCACCAGTCGTTCTAGAAACCTTTTGCCGTATCCTTTTCGACACCCTTTACAATATCACTCACTCCGGCATTAAAGCAACAGCCAAGCTCGTCTCCCAGCGATATGTTTGGAAGGGAATGTAACAGAATCCTGCGTTATGAGCCCGAAGCTATCTCACATGCCAGCAAAAAAGATACAGCGGCATATGTCCGCTCCGCTTGGCCGCTTCCGGTTCGTTTCAGCGCGATTTGCCCGTGTACCTCGTGACTTCGTGGGACTTTCGGCCTAATCCAAATGAACGTTCTTCATCTTAACCGCGAACGATCGTTTCTCCCGTTAGCCTGAAGCCGTTCCATCTCTGACGTAGCTGCGGTAACTGTAACGAGCACCTTTGGCTAGCGCTTCGTCGCTTCACATGGCCGTACAACCATGGTAACTGCCAATCAAGGTCGGCAGTTCGAATTTTCGACATTCACAGATCTTCATAAGGCCCTTGGATGTCGTCGCATTCGCAGGACTGGCTGTCCCTCACAGGCAAACACCACAGTTGATGCGTTCCACCGACAGCTGTCAGCCTCATTTAGCGCCGCCAGTGTGCAGCGTTGTACCGATGGGCTGTCTATGGCCCAACTTGGCATTCGAACAACCGTAAATGCTTATCTACGTATTGCTAGTGCATACTCAGAATTTGGACAACCATTGCGTTTACCTGACTCTTTCTTCTCGGATAGCTCCAAAATTCTTCGTTACGAAGCGAAGTATGCTCGGCAGCTTGCTACCAGCATGCCTCACGACAAGCTTCCTGACGTCAGAGAACGACGTGTCGTTCATTCCACAGAAACTGCAGCACTGTTTGCTCATTTTCTCAACGTCACCGGTGGCTGCCGACAAATTAAGCGAGACTACACAGGTTTTACAAGGTTTCGCGGCATAAGGACCGCGTCTTTATCATCCACTGTCAAGGTAACAGAGAAGCTGTTACGGATGAAAGTCTCAACGTTGCCCACGAGGAAGCTGGGCTCGATGAATGCCTTTGATTGTCCACTGACCAATCGATTTAGCCTATGACAGCAGACACAGCTGCTTCCAATACCCCTTACCTTAAACAGTATTCTCCCGCTTAGTCCCCACATCAGATCCGCCGCTTTCTATCAAAACGAGGGACAGATCTACAGCAGTAGTTTCAAAGTTGCGATCCGATAGAATGCCTAGGAAGACACTTATATCCGAACCGCACAAGTCGACTAGGTCCGGTAGGCGAGTTCACTGGCCAGCGTGAATAAGAGATTAACTTTTCTTACACTTTAATTTTCCCGTTTTCTTCCTTTTTGGCCAAAACACCGTACGGTAACCCAACAACGGCCAAAATTTTTGAAAACGCCAAGCATAACCTGCAAAAGCTGTTTAAATCCAAAGGAAAACGCAATACGTTTTAAACAACCAAACATGAAGGGAACTCTGAAATACAAAAAGTGGCGTGTTAGTTGCCGCCTGCCTTACCCGGCAAGTTGCTGTTGCTGTTGCCCTTGCTACATTTGGCAAAGCCTCTGCTTCCGTTCTGTGTACGTACCAAGTAGTGTGCTTCGGAGGTGAACAATTAACATTTACGAACATGCGATGGTTTAAGGTTCACGATATTTTCTCTTTATGTTGTTAAAAGCGTTATAGCGGACACGCGAGGGGGCCAGCAAGGGCCTAATCGCTTAGTTCATTCCCAACAGCTGCATCAAGTGTTAATACCTGGTCTCGTAGAAGGCTGGCACACGACGGACAGTCCTATGGTAGATCAAACGGTTAGCCAAATTTTCCCTTCTAGGACGGGCTTTGCAGTGACTTGGAAGTTCCCCTGTATGACTGTGTCAATTATCCTTGAATATATTAAAATTATATTTTTTCTTATATATCCTGGAAGTAGACTGTTTGCCTGTCCGAACAATGTTTCATTTTGTGTACAACATATATACGATAGCGGCCGTTGAAGTAATAAATTGGACTGCGAACGA
>OX104064.1:5458663-5483640 GCA_944474145.2 Dicrocoelium dendriticum | reverse complement strand
TCCTACGTTATAACATTTAGAGTGAAGACAAATGATGTACAAGGTGCAGCAATGCTTGTGCTGAAAGTGTCTTTTGAATGTTTTTCGAAAGTAGTGGCCCTATAAGTTGGTTGCTACTATCTACAAGGAATACAGCGTTGCGCCATGAAGCAGAGACGCAGTATCAGTTTACTATGATGCGACTATTGCGTGGAAAGATAGAAAGCAGAGTTCAGTTACCAGCGACGTTTGAACGGTGGATGGACGGCTGGTGGCCAGCGTTCATCGAACGAGATGGTAAGTCAGCGGATAGATAGGAATCAAGCGCCGAGTAAAAATTATTGGGTGATCAAGACAGAAAGACGACACGAGGGTACTAGGAATATAGTGCTATGGTCTATTGAAATAGGATAAGCCTGTGAGAGCTAACCTACTACAAATGTAAGTGTCGAAACCTTTGCTGAAAAAACGGACCCAGATTACTAGGTGAAAAGGGATTGATCGATAGAAGTGAAGTATTAAAGATCAGTTAAAGAAAAGCAAACGTCCGGAACAAATGTATGTGTAGCGTCGCGCAGAGAAACAAGTCATACTAGGGTACTAAGAAAATGGTGAGAAATGTTCATCGGTCACTTACCCTGGACTTAAGTCTTCTGCGCACGTTCCGCTGAGTATACGCCTTCGCTGCATTCCCCTTTGCCATCATCGGCATTGACTTCCTCAGGCATTTCGACCTCTCGGTTGATGCGAAACGCCAAATGATAGTCGACACTGCAACAAAACTCAGCGTACATGGCATCACAGCCAATGTCCCATCTATATCCCCAGTCTATGCATTTCCCCAGACCTCGCCAGACTACGCTAATCTCTTTTCTCAGTATCCCAAGCTCGTTCAGCCAATGAACTCAGCTTTGCCCGTGGAAGCTCAAGTCACGCACCACATACGGACGAATGGCCCACCGGTGTCATGCCGTCCACGCCGACTATCGCCTGAGAAATTAAAGGTGGCTAGGGCGGAGTTTGAGCACATGCTTGAACTTGCAATAATCCGCCCTTCCGACAGCCCTTGGTCCTCGTCCCTTGCAGATGGTCCCCAAGAAATCTGGTAACTGGCGCCCTTGCGGTGATTACCGCGCACTCAATCGCCTAGCCGTCCCAGCTAGGTATCCCATCCCACACATGCAGGACCTTACCGCATGCCTCACAGGTAAGGCGATATTCAGCAAGCTCGATCTCTTTCGCGCCTATCATCAGATATATGTGGAAGACAATGACATTCCAAAAACAGCCGTCATCACGCCTTTTGGTTTGTTTGCATTTTTAAGAACGCCATTTGGACTGTGCAACGCCGCACAAAGGCTCCAACGCTTCATCCACGGTGTTACCCATGGCCTAGACTTCGCCTATTACTACCTCGTTGATATTTTAGTTGCCAGTTCATCGAAACAAGTGCACCTCGAGCATCATCGAACTCTCTTCCAGCGCTTGACCCAACCCGGTTTCACAGTCAACCCGACTAAGTGCGAACTCTGTAAATCAACTTTAGAATTCCTAGGCCACCTCGTTTCATCGTCTGGTATCGAAGGCCCTCCTGATAAGATCCAGGCAATCAAGGGCTTCCCAACTCCGACTTCGTTCAAGCACCTCCGTCGATTTTGTGGTTTGGTCAACTACTATCGACGCTTCATTCCGCGTTGCGCTCAGCTCATGCAGCCACTGACTGACTTGCTCAGAGGAAATGAATGTAAGTTCGCTTTCCCTGACACAGCACAGGCAGCCTTGGCCGAGCTCAAGGATGCTATCTCCAACATAGCCCTCCTCGCTCACTCCGAATCGACTGCACCCCTTTCTATTACGACTGATGCCTCAGACGTCGCGGTAGGAGCCGTCCTTCAACAACACGTTGGTGGTCAATGGCAACCACTTGGGTTCTTCTCCAAGCGCCTGCAGCCAGCGGAATCCCGCTACAGCACGTTTAGCAGAGAACTGCTGGCCATTTACACAGCGATATTTCACTTTCGGCACACACTTGAAAACCGCACTTTCACGGTCTACACTGACCACAAGCCCCTTATCTTTGCCTTCAACTCTGCTTCCGACAAATACTCACCACGGGAAACAAGACACCTAGATTTTGTCACGCAGTTCACTGCTGACATACGTCATGTCCCAGGTGTCGACATTCCCCTTGTCCAAGACCCCTCGTGCCCGTCTCCTTCAGACGCACAGTCTTCGAGGCACTGTACTCACTATCACATCCCGGTATCCGTGCAGCTTTGAAACTGGTCACCGAACGTTTCTTATGACCAAGGGAAAACAAAGATGTTCGTACCTGGGCTCGCGCCTGCTTTCAATGCCAGCTCTCCGAAGTACATCGTCACACCCGCAGTCCTCTTGGTTCATTTCTAGCCCCGGACTCTCGGTTCTCACATGTACATTTAGACCTGGTAGGTCCATTGGTTCCTTCACGCGGATTCGTATACATTCTTACATGTGTAGACCGATTCACCAGATGGTCAGAAGCCATTCCCGTCTGTCTTTATTTCTTCTTCATCCGGATAGCGGGCTCTCAGAGCCCTGCCCTATTATCTTCTCTGACTGATTCCTAACTAGAGAACTGTAGTTTTAGGCTTTGTAGCACGAACACACAACTTCTCTCACATTGCATGCCTGCCTGGCTTGCATAGCTTATATTCATGTAGCCTCTTGCATCCCAAACCTAGCCGTCTCCGCTGACCTTTTATTTTTCTTCCCACCTTAACTGCACGACTTACTCTCAATGTGCCGACTAATCCAGTCTCGTCTGATCGGTCCCCTGCTCTCCGAATTCACTCAGGTTGCTGTAACGTTACCGGCATTTGATGAGAAGACCGAACGCTCTGTCCCCATTACCTAGCGGGTTCCATGGACTTTTCCACACCTTATAAGTAAACCTCTATCTATCCGGACCGTCTCCTCTCCTTATGGCGCTCTCTACTATCATTTCTTCTCTAATCGGACTGCCAACTCTCAGTGCCCTGTAATAACCTAGTCTCATCTGATCGGTATGCTCCGTTGACCTTTTCCAGACTAGCAAGATATACCGATCTAATCTCTGTACACTCAAAACTATGTCTTGCTTACATTGACAGCCCGCTAGACTTGTTTACCCTTTAATAATATAGGCACTTCCATCAGTAACCCGTACCCTCATATCTTCAATCGGACGACCGACGCTTAGTGCCATGCCCGTCTTTGTCATCATCTGATCAGTGAAATTCTCAGGGACTACTACGAGGCCTCCGGATGAGTCGACTCTTCAAGTCTCGTCTGTTCGGTCTCCGGCTCTCAGCATTCTATCAGACTACCGAGATATTACCGATGATTTTTCAGCACTGAATGATTAGTACTTCGCAAGAGAGCGTCATTGGCTTCACCACACTATAGTAGTAAACCTTTTTCATCCTGACCATTGTCTCCTAATTACTCTCACGAGTTACTCTTCGCACTGCCGTCCGCATTCATCCGCTCATAGCTGATTCTTTAAATTTCCTTTCCTTCTTGGAACGTTGCTTTACCTATGTTGCTCCCGCATTCGGTCTCAACCTAGTTGTCCTTAGTTTCACCTAAGATGCCGCTCGCATTTGGACTGCTGTCATCATCATTGGTTTACCTGTTTCTCTCCAACAATCGTATTAATCGCTTACCTTTGTCAGCACGCTCTGTTATATCCGTCTCTTAAGCCTGCGCGTGCAGATTCTCCTTCCTACCTAGTAGTTGTAGTCTGAGTCACACCAGCGACGTGATGAAAAGAACGCGCTTGCAAATCATGTATACTAAACAAAATTACATACGTTTTAACGTATCATATGCACCGTTTCGCGCCACCAGTCTGTGTTTGTGCTTCTTGATTCCTTGCTGTTTGGCTGCCTCTTGTCCGTTGCCCGATTTTTCCCGAGATTTCCAGTTACCTCCGCCAAATCAAGAAGGTTTATCCACCGGGACTGATCGACCCACTCTCAATAGCCAGATGGTTTAGCCGCCTGATCTTTTCTCCGGGAGCTGAAGAACCCACAAATCGTTCCAAATGGAGCTCTTTCCGCCATTCTGGTAAAGCTACCACCACGGGGTCTAAACAAATGGGTTTAGCTCGCCTCGTACTCACAGTAGAGCAATTTACTCATCTGGAATAATATATGTACATGGATCCACTGTTCTAATACCGAAGACAGACTATTCTGGCGTGATTACCTTCACTGCCTCAAATATTCCAATTCTCCAGTCAGCTGGAGCTTTTCTTATGTCATTTCACGGACAGCATTGCGCGCGTATAAGCGGCTTTTCCGATGATCTTTCATGGAGTTTTCACTTGGCCATGGAGACAATTACACTTATATTAGAAGGAATTACTAGTCCGCTTTGCGGAGAATAGCATATTTTCATGTTATGGACATATTCAGACACAAAAAACACTGCACTCATTTGCAGTCCGTTGATTTATCCGGGACACTTAAGGTATCCACTAGCCACTAGAAGGCTCCACCCCAATGCCATTGCTAGTTGCGGATACTCCCTATCTCACCTTGTATCATTATCAGTTCTTCGCGTTACCTACGTCACCAATTTCCAGCTGCAGCTAGTCATTATAGGTAGTATACATCTCTGTGATAGAAGCCACTCCGTATCTCTCCAACTTACTCTCTTGAATTGTTAGCATCACACACCTTCACTGGTTTGTTGGCTTCTACTGTCACTGTAAGTATACAATGGAAAAGCTAGAACGCTTAATAGAATTCCGTTGCTGCCCACTGGTTCTCTCCATTAGCACAAGTATCCTTCGTTCTTATCTTCATTACGTTTACTGCAGAGACTCATTGTACGCTCTATATATCTTTGAGCTTATCTGGAGCTACTAGGAGACATTCCTTGTTTCCACATCCTGTAATCTCTCAGATTGTATGTATCACTTACCCTCACTGGCGTGTTGATGTGTTCTGTGACACGTAGGAATCCACTTGTGACCAAAGTGTCTAATGGAGTGGCTACATTAGGCCATTGAAAGTTTCCCGTAGCGCCATTTTCTGTCGATCCTCTTCACCTCAGCACTTCTACTTAGTAGCAACTAGTGGTCAAGGGCTCCACGTAGCTCTGCATATTCGGAGCTTGCTAAGTGCCACCCTCTTTCATCCCCAACCTTTATTATTCTTGACTGTCTGCTCAAATTCATTTGCAGTCCGTTGACTTATCCTGGGACACTTAAGATATCCACTAGCCACTAGAAGGCTTCACCCAAATGCCATTGCTAGGTGCGGATACTCCCTATCTCACCTTGTATCATTATCAGTTCTTCGCGTTACCTACGTCACCAATTTCCAGCTGCAGCTACTCATTGCAGGTAGCATACATATCTACGCTAGAAGCCACTATGCATCCCTCCAACTTACTCTCTTGAATGGTTAGCATAACATACCTTCACTGGTTTGTTGACTTCTTCTGTCACTGAAAGTATCTAATAAAAATGAAATAGTTCAATGGAATTCCGTTGCTGCCCACTGGTTCTCTCACTTAGCACAATTATCCTTCGTTCTTCTTATCTTCATTACGTTTACTGCAGTGACTCATTGTAGGCTCCATATATCTTTGAGCTTATCTGGAGCTACTAGGAGACATTCCTCGTTTCTTCATCCTGTAATCTCACAGAATGTCTGTATCACTTACCTTCGCTGGCTTGTTGATGTGTTCTGTGACACTGTAGGAACCCACTTGTGACCAAAGTGTCTAATGGAATGCCTACTTCTGGCCACCGAATGTTTCTCGTAGTACCAGTTTCTGTCGATCCTCTTTACCTCAGCACTTCTACTTAGTAGCAACTAGTGGTCGTAGGTTCTATGTATCTCTGCACATATCCGGAGCCTGCCAAGTGTAACCCTCTTGCATCCCCAACATTCATTCTTTATGGCCGTCTGTGTCACATGCATTTGTTGACCGTTGACTTATTCTGGGACACTTTAGGTATCCACTAGCCACTAGAAGCCTACAACCCAATGCCACTGCTAGTTGCGGATACTCGCTATCTCACCTTGTATCATTATCATTTCCTCGTATTACTTATGTCACCACTTTTCAGCTGCAGCCAGTCATAGTGGTTAGCATACATATCTACGCAAGTAGCCACTCTGTATCTCTCCCACTTACTCTCTTGAATGGTTAGCATAACATACCTTCACTGGTTTGTTGACTTATTCTGTCACTGTATCTAATAAATAACTAGAAGGTTCAACGGAATTCAGATGCTGTCTGCCGGTTCTCTCCCTTAGCACAATTACCCTTCGTTCTTCTTATCTTCGTTACGTTTATTGCAGATATTCATTGTAGGCTCCACACATCTTTGAGCTTATCTTGAGATACTGGGAGACATTCCTCGTTTCTCCATCCTGTAATCCAGATTGTCTGTATCACCTACCATCGCTGGCTTGTTGATGTGTTCTGTGACACTGTAGCAATCCACTTGTAACCAAATAGCCTAATGGACTGGCTACATCAGGGCACCGAAAGTTTCTCGCAGCGCCATGTTCTGTCCATCCTCTTAAACCTAAGCACTTCTGCTTAGCAGCAACTAGTAATCGTAGGCTCCACGCATTTCTGGAGCTTGCTAAGAGCTGCTCTCTTCTATCTCGAACATACTTTGTGGCTGTCTGCGTCACATACATCCGCTTTTTGCTGATTTACTATGGGTAATTAAGGGTATACACTAGCAACTAAGAGGCTTCATGCAAATTCCATTGCTGATCACTGATACTCACACTTACAGCGACCCTAACTGTTCCTCGTCTTACCTCTGGCTCCCGTGTTTAGCAGCAGTCCTTCTTCATAAGCTACTATCATCTTTGTGCATATCCTGAGCTGCCAAGGTCCACACTTTTTCCCTCCAAGCTTTAATCCCTGGGACTGCGTGCATCACATACACTTGCTGTCTGTTGCCCTAATTAGGTGTCCACTAGCAATTATAAGGCCACACCTAAATGCCATTGCTCATCCGCGACACCTAATTGGCCGTAGTACAGCTCTCTCACGGGCTTCTCCCGACTCAGGCCTCCTTAATTATACTCCATTAATACCACCGCATGATTTGATTAGCTGCACGTCGATGCGTCGTAGTCTATTATGCTCTAACTATCTAACAACCTCTTTGTATGCTTGCGCTTTACTTGTCCGCTGCCATTCTACCACGAAACCACTCTTAGTTTTCTTCGGTCGTGCAAACATATCCAGGTATTCAGCATAAGCCGCTCTTCTGCCACACATTTCTAGACCTTTATCTACCCACTACCTGCTGTATTGTCTTAGGCATTTTTTACCTGCAATACTCCAAGTCTCGGGCTAGCAGTCCATGCCTCTATCCAGCTAGGCACTATTACCCTAGCACTCTGGCTGCTGCGGTTAGGTCACAGGTTCTGATGTCCACAGCAACCTTAATGTACGCATATATTCTGGCTATTCGCGGTCCTTCCGTCAATTAGCCCTTCTTAGCTTTTAAATTCGGCACTCTTTCTCACCTGGTCAGTACAGAGACGCCCCTTAGCTTCTCATTTAAAGGTGTTCATTCCTCAATTATTTGCTGCTATTTTTGCGAAACTTACCCATGTATGAGTCCAAAAGACTCACTGGCTTTCCCTAGGTCAGCATATTCTACGCTCCCCAGCGAAACATCCCACGCAACAGTTGCATCATAGCAAACGGATCCTGTGTTTTCTTTGCTTAACGGCGCAACGCTCTGCATCCAAGGTATACAGTAGCAACCAACCTATAGGGCTTTGCTTCCGATGACTATTCAAAAGACACTTTTAGCATAATCATTGTTACACATTGTACATCATATGTTTCCTCTAAATGTTAGACCATAGTACGTAAATAATGCTTGTTGCCACGTCTGTTCTTTGCGGCCCTGTTTGTCTCTCACCTTCCCTTTCTCCGAGGTCTGGAACTCCTTGGAGATCTGGGATCGGAATGTGAAAGAGCTTGCTCCTGGGACAGGACATAGAAACCCCCAAGGACCTACATAGAACACGGCTGTACAACAAGTGGATAAACATGCACTCACTACCATGACCGTCGTCCAGTAATGGTAGCTGGACATGACGCCTTTATACTCCTGCGAAGTTTACATAATCCTGTAAATTCTAGAAGCAAGAAACGAAAGTTTTGCTCACCTGGACACGAAGATGACGAAGGTCTAACCCTCCATAGGCCTCAGCCATTATGGCCGCCGCGAGCAAAAATAACCTGTTCAGCTAACAGAGGAAATTAGAAGGCAATTGACGGCGGTTAACCGAGTGTTAAATCAGTCGACGAGCTGCTCTGCCAGTTTTACATTAGTGTACAAACGGATTTCTGACAGTGTTTCAGGACGTGGTGGGTTTTCGCCTGGCAAGCGTTCTCCCTATAAAAAGCCACAAGTGTCCGCTTAACAACACTGCGACGTGGCGGATGTGACTCGCCACTGAATAAAGTCACTGCCCACAACTACATACTGGCAAGCCGACCAGAATCCTAATGTAATATTTTCCTGACAAGTTTTCTCTACAAACGGAATGCCCAGCCTGTTTACACTACGCCACTATAACCCAACTTGTCGTCATGTTTTGACGAATTTATACCTCAAGATTAATTTTACAATTTCCAAAGCTTGGACAACTTTCGGCTTATTGCCGATTACATACATAGCAACGTGTTTGTAGCGAAACATAAATTGCTTGTAAACGTTGATCATGTCTGGTCAGGTGTGTCTCGGAAATTCGAGAATATACTATTTATTTATTTATTGATTTATTTATTTATGACAAGTCAAGCATGGATAGCTGGACACGAGTTGCGAGCCGCACAATATAATAGAAAAAGCCGGCCTCTATTAACAATGTTTTTACTCACCTGCATCATTATCATTCGACTCTGCGACTCTTTTACATCAATGACCGTCTTCAACGACTACTGCCGGTTCATTACTA
Organism: Dicrocoelium dendriticum; assembly: GCA_944474145.2. Lineage (NCBI taxonomy): Eukaryota > Metazoa > Platyhelminthes > Trematoda > Plagiorchiida > Dicrocoeliidae > Dicrocoelium > Dicrocoelium dendriticum. Next base: position 5,474,677 of record OX104064.1, on the reverse strand, counting down.
AGCCTTTCGGCCAACGAAGGAAGAATTTTGGCTGTCAACCGACTGCGAATAATAGAGTGAAAAATCGGTTTATACGATGCATAGCCGACTAGCACTACAGTTCAGCGGAAGCTACGACAGTCTTCCAGGACGTGGTGGGTTTCCGCCTGGCAAGCTTTCTCCCTATAAAAAGCCACAAATGTCCGTTTAACAACACTGCAACGTGGCGGATGTGACTCGCCACAAAGTAAAGTCACAGCTATACATTTCACACTGACGCCGTCCTCAGCCTACTAAATCCAACCTGTGCAACTGATTTTACTTTGAGGAATGCTTTAATGGAGTACAGATTATCCCGGCTTCGTAATGGTCATTGATTGCACTAAACCTTGTTTGGGCTCCTGTGCTCATGGATCACGACATGGCGAAAGTACCCCCAAATTGTATCTTGACGCAACAGCTTTTGCGCGCCACAGCGTCATCATGGCCCTTGATCTGACTATTACCTGACAATATGCTAGCTTATATGGACTACATCTTTTCGTTTATTCCTTTCAGTAAAACGAAGTGTTTTAATATTCCAAAGAAGCTATGCTTGTAGGCATATTTGATCATGCCTTTAGAGGTGTGTCTCGTTTTACAGAGAATATACCATTTGTTTATTTAATTTATTTATAACAACCTGCACAGCTGCGGCTGTTATCCAGGCCTTCTTGGACCGATGGCCCTCGCACTACGGATGCCCAGCCACCATCACAAATAACTGAGGAACGCCTACCTCATCTTCACAAGTCGATACGTTCTGCAACTTTTTAGGTCGCGCCGCATTCATATCACAGCTTATCACCCAGCTGCCAAAGCGTTAGTTAAATGTTTCCATAGACAGCTTAAAGCCCCGCTCTGCGCCTCCTGGGACCCTAGCTGGAGCGAAAACATTTCGCTCGTACTCTTAGGCACTCGCAACAACATCAAAACTGACTTGCAGTGTGCACCAGCAGAGCTGGTCTACGGCACGACGCTCAAGTTACCAAGAGAATTCGTTTCACCTCCCGTATTGTCGGGTATGTCTCCGCCTCACTTTGCGTCCTCCCTAGCTCAACGTATGCGTTCACTACGCCCCACCGCGCTCCGTGAACAGACTAGAGATGTGCAAATGCACAGCGGACTCTCTCCCTGCACTCACGTCTTCCTCCGCACCGACGCAGTGCGGCGCCCTCTCCAGCCTCCCTACACTAGCCCTTTCAGGGTTCTGCAACGGACTCCGAAACATTTTACTTTAGACCGGAATGGTCACCGAACGACGGTGTCCCTCGACCGCCTCAAAGTGGCTTTCTTTGACGAGCCACTTGCAGCCCATCCTGATACTCTCGCATAAGCACCTGCACCTGTGGTGGTTTCCAGAGCACTGGATAGCCCGGAACCCTCCATACCCCTTGACCTGCAACCTATACCGCCGCACCCCTAGGCAACCGACCGACGCGGTAGACTGATCAAACGTCCGGTCCGTTTTGCAGATTTTGTAAAAGTTTGCTATTTGCATTAACGCTATTTGTATTAACGTTTTGCAAAATCGACAGAAAAACCCAAAACATATTGAAAACCTAAAAAGCGTATTTGCCATGTTCCCTCTCGCCACGTTCCCTCAAGCCACTTCCTCAACCCTTGCCCACGCTTTCTGAGATCTATCTTCCAGAAATTCAACCACCGGAACTGCTTAGGCAACACTCGAGTGACTCACCAACCAGCTCAACGCAACCTCCGAGTGACTTGCCAGCCGTCCCGGGACCCTCTTCCTCACCCAAGGCACAGACAGTCGCCCTCGACCGCAGACACCCACGAACGGATTGGTCCCCAAACGCCGCCTAGGTATTGCCGACGAGGACGCAGGATTTCTTCGTGGGACGAGGATGCCTGGATTCTCCGTGGGTCGAGGATGGTGGACTGAAGTGCGATGGGGGAGTGACACTTCCCAAGCGCACCGTCGGTTTTGCAGCAAAGGAAAGGTCCTGTCGGCCTTTTTTTCTGGACTAACCAGCTTTTTTGCAGTCCGACCAGCCCGCCCCGATGGCTAGCCGATGAGGTTCTCTGGTCCACACGATCGTCATAAATAGCTAACAAAAGCCTGGACCCAGCGAAATCTGCTACACACCCTACTTTGGTAGCCCTTACTTCAACCCCTGCAAATATTCGCATCCACCCTCACCTTGCATTTCCCCCACTAACAGCTCCATCGAAGGCTTCCTTCCTTCAGCCTTCTAGGGGGAGGCTCTTGTAGTGTACCGGAAAACAAGCTCTTTCAGTATTTTGTAATACTGTATTTTACGGTTATTTTAACCTTCGCAACGTCCATTTGGTTTACTGACTGCACGTCCATTGTGACACACACCGTTTTGGTGGGTACCTCGCTGCACCTTTCTCGCTCGGTCTGATTCGCTTTCTATGCTTGTAGCCTGCACAATACACGTTGGATTCAGTCGCCTCCGACTTCTATACTGTCGTATTTGACACGTCTTACGCGCCATTGCTTACAATGGAACAATGGAACAATGGTATATGACGGGTAAAAAAGCATACACTTAACGAGTCCCGCAGGTTGGCAATAGAAATACTAACAAATTGGCAAACCACATAATTGGTTGAAGTAAGGAGTGTCAGTGAGATAAAAGGTAGAAGTATAACAGGTTTAGGGGGATAAAGTGGTACGACGCAAGACTGGCTAAGAAATTGTTATCGTTGGTGATGGTAGCAAATAAAAATGGAGTACTCACCGGTTCGCACAGATTTACGACCGTGAATTTGGGGTATAAATCCAAAGAGGCTGGTCAGCCAAAATATATACAAGCGTTTTCGTTCATAAAACAAAGCGCAGGGCGCTCAGTGCGACGTCCAATCGTTTTTTAAACGTATCTAATGTGGGCGCACAAACAACTGAGTTTGGAAGGGCGTTCCAGGGCCTGCAGACCCGGAGGGAGAAATAGGTTCTCCGACAGTCTAGACGACTGTACTGTTGGCTCAGCTTTAATCTGTTACCGCGAAGGTTAGTGTTTGGGCTGAGCTTCAAGAGGTGGCGGCATACGTGGCTGGGATCGCTCAATATCTGGTACACTAGTATGAGGTCTCCACGAAGTCGCCGGTACCGTCCGCTGAACACTCGGAGTATCTCCAGTCGTTCCTGGTAAGGAGTGTGGCGCAAGCCCTTGACGATTTTCGTTGCTCGACGCTGTGGGGTCTCAAGCGCTGCAATGTCACGTTTTAGCCAGGGTTGCCAGGCCTGGATTGCATATTCGACGTGAGGACGCACGTAGGCATTCAGCATCAAAGAGAAGATGGATCGATCCAAAATTCCGAATGCTCTTCGCAGGAGTCCAACGTGCTGTTTGCCCATTTTAGAAGCGGAATCTGACTGTTTGGAACACCCGAGGTCTTCCTGTATCAGCACACCGACTAGTATCACAGCCTCCGCCCAACAAACTTTAGTAATGCCCCCCAACGCAGACCAAAATGGATTTAAATCCAAAAGCAATTTGCCAAATTTTACTAAATTTTCCCATACTCATTTCTTTATTATGGGTGACAGGCTCCTCTAGCTCACTGATGTTAGAGACAGATTCATGAACTTAGAAAATCGGCTCTAAGGGATAAAACATGCTGTGCCGGCTCGCCGTAATTCTCTGCAGGACCCGTCGTCGCTTCTGTAGTGGCCCCAAATGGCACAGCTCATGGCCCACTAGACCTTTCTATGAGAAAGAAAGGCATTAGGAAAGAACCGAAAACACACCACCTGAAATAAAATATAATATATATATATATACCCATCTATACCGGCTTTACTACCAGCGGACGGGACCCATGCATATACCGACTACGATAAGGCTTGTCTCCCTAGCGAAGAGTATACTGGTGTCTTTTCTCGTGAGTCCTCTCCACCTCTGATTACTCTGGTCACAAAAGTCCGAGAGGATTCTTGCCTAACTGAAATCAGCGTAACGGAGATAAGTGCTGGCCACTGCAGGGGCTAAGTCCTTCCAAAGCTTCTGGCCTTGGTTCAACTCATCTGAAGCTGATGCGTGAATTGGCCGTTGAGCTGAGTGGCCCCCTGACATGCATGTTTACAATGTCGCTTGACAGCTGTGCCTTACCTTCGGAATGGAAGAAGACAATCATCTGTCCGATTTTAGGGGGTGATAGAGCTCTGCCCGCGAACTACCGGCCTGTTATCTTCACAAGCATAGTAAATAGATAAATAAATAAATATTTTATTCTCGACAAAGCGAGACACGCCTTTTAGGCATGATCAGCACATTGCATTATTGTACATGATAGCGGAATAAGCAGCACCAACAGTGGGAGTAGTGAAGTTGGAGACAGTAGTGTGGGCCCATGGAGCCCAAAGGTTGTATGTAGTCTATGTACACAGAATGCGAGAGGTAAAAATAGTGATCAGATCACTTATATGGTATGTTGATGAGGAACTAGTCCGATGAGGTCCCGTAAGCAATGTAGGTCAGTGAGTGAAGTATGAGGAAACGGGTGGAAAATACTTAAGAATAGTGGTATGTCACTAGTCAGATATGTAGGCGTGTTCATGCGAGAGCCGATATATGCACAGAACTTGTAAACGTGGTGTCAATCAACTTGCCAATGTGTTGGGGGCGGTGACTTTATTGAGTGGCGAGTCACATCCGCCACGTCGCAGTGTTGTTAAACAGACATTTGTGGCTTTTTGTAGGGAAAACGCTTGCCAGACGAGGACCCACCACGTCCTGGAACACTGCCGGCTATTGATATACATTGGCAAGATGGTATCTGACCGATTACCCTCGCGGATATTCGCAGTCACGCAACTCCAATTTGTTTCCTATGGCGGTGTAGTCGTCTTCGGAGTCCATTACAAGTGGTTGGAGCTGTTGAAGTCGGACGACTCAGGTGACTTGTATTGAATTGATCAGTTTCCTAGGTTCTTTAGTTTGTCATGATTATGAAGTGCGGGATTTTCTTTGTTCTTTATTGTATCCGTGTCCATGGGAGCGTCGCAGGTACGTCTTCAGCGGTGTTCGGTGCAGATAATGTTATCCTGTAGAACAAGGGTGAGAAGAAAAAAAATTGGTCAGGGATTTGGTGGAGAATCACCTGATTAAGTTTAACCTTCTCAGTGCCGCACAGCCGGATTCCGTTAGGGATTCACATATCAGATAAATTTACTTGTAGCTGTCGGACTACTTTACACTAGTCCGAGACGGTGCGCGAAATTATGCGCGGATATCAGAAGGCAAGTTGAGGCGGACACAGCGGACTGTATTCGATGGGCTACAATAAGAAGCGGACGGATGAAGCGAGGCGAGAGCGTACACGTGAGAGCGGGAACTTACAAGGCAGTTGTGTCTCGAGCCGGTTGTAAGGAAGATTAAAACAAGAAGGAGTAATGTACAATCGGTCAACAATTAAATTGTACATGAAAGATAGCAGTTATCTTTTGGGGCGCTACAGAGCTCTTCCCTAGAAGGCTGAACATAGAAAGCCTTCGAAGTCAAAAAGGACTGTTGAAACGACGTTCGTAAGGCAAAATGGTGCCGAGTAAAAATAAGCTTGCGTTCATGTAAATGGCGGTTCATCGGAAGTCGGAGTCCGCTGTGCCGTTTATGATTTGTTATTTATTGATTGCAGGGCAGGGTCCATTTCGGCGAGCCGTTGGAGCGGGTTTGTCGGAATACAAATATATGGCTAGTCCAGAAAATAGTCGACAGGACCTCAACCTCCGCTGCTGCCAAACGGCGCTCTTGGGAGTGGTCTCTCCCCCCGCCGCACCCCGCCTTGCGCCAAAACGACCCTCGTCCCACGAAGAAAAGACCATGGTCCCACGAAGAAGCGACCCACATCCCGCGAAGAAGCGACATTCGTCCCGAGGAAAAACGCAACTCGTAGGCAGCGAAACGACCAGTGTTCGCATCAGGATCCTCGAAAACATTCGTCTTGTGGGCTAGTCGATCGAAACGGAGTGTTGGGGCATGTAGAGGCAAGAAACTAGAAAAACACGCGCAGAAAACGCAAAAAGAACAAGCGAATGGCCTGCATGTTTAAACTTATGGTTTTCGAATATTTTTTGAAAAAGGTTTTGCGGAGGTTTTTGATGATTTTGTTTTTTTTAAGACGTTAATCGACCAAAATGGGGCAAATAGATACAATATTTACAAAGCTAAAGGTGTTTACACTGTACATAGTCGGAAAAACGAACGTGCTTACGCACCTCTCGACCACGGCCATTGGAATTAGGAGATGGCGGGCTACATACGGGAGATGTTGGGACGGCTCGTAGACTGCGATCGCGGTCTGGTTGAACTGCACTAGGCTGCTGTGAGCTGGTGCGGTGAGTTGTGACGTCGCACGAAGCACTACTAGAGGAGGTGGGCGAGGCAGTTACTTCCATAAAAACGGGTTTTAGACGGTCGGTGGTGACGACTTCGTGTCGACCACCTCGGTCAATAGTGTACGCCTTACTCGCAAAATGCCGCACGTTGAAGGGTCCTATGTACGGCGACTGAAGAGGCTGTCGAACACCGCCTGCGTGAAGAAGGACGTGTGAACACGTAGACAGTTCTCGGGCACGTACACTGGTGTCTTCTGCGATCGAGGAGCGGGTGGACGCAGCACACGCATCTGGTGAGCTAATCGATCAATGTAACCCGTAGTCGAAAGTGGAAGTACATGGGACTGGTGCTACCAGCTGTCCGGGCAACCGCAGCGTGCAACCATAGACTAGCTGCGCTGGTGTGGCATCGAAATCGGTTTTAAACGTGTTTCTTAAGCCTAGAAGAACGAGGGGAAGCGTTTCAGACCATGAAGGATCTGTGTGTGCGCGTAGCGCTGCCTTCAACCGGCGGTAAAAACGCACCAACATGCCGTTAGCGGCTGCATGCTACGCCGTCGACTGGACGTGGCGACGGCCAAAAGCCTTAAGCAACGTGGCAAAGGTTGACGAGAAATGTGACCCTCGATCGGTGGTCACGATGGCGGGACAGCCGTATGGAGCTACCCAACGCTCCATAAAAGCTTACGCCATTGTTTCCGAGGAGCAATTTGGGATAGGGACGGCCTCAGCCCAGCTAGTAAATCGATCGATGCAGGTCAGTAGATATACCGAGCATTTGGAAGGCGGCAGAGGACCCACGAGGTCGACGTGCACGTGATGAAAACGTGCGTCTGGCGTAGGAAAGGTGCTTAATGGGCTTCTCGTGTGCTTGCGCACCTTGGCGCGTTGGCACGGAAGGCAAGCAGCTGCCCAAGTACGGATGTCCTTATTACCATCGCGCCAAACGCATAAATAAATAAATAAATATTTATTCTGGGCCATGCGAGGCATGTCCGCGAGGGCCTGATCAAATAAGTGCAATTATACATACATGTCATGGCAATTGTAACAGTGACAATCGGAGGTTGATCATAGGTTCCCATTTGGAACTTTACAAGCAGGACAAAAATAATAATGAAGAAAGCAGATAGCCATGAGTTCGGGCACGTTCGTGTGGGTACATTCGTTCTGCCATAAAGTGCAGTAACAATTCTGGCATGCATAGATCCAGAACTAGAACTGATCAATTATAAAAGAGCTGGTGAAGAACACGCTCAATCGCGATTACAGGATACGCTGGCTTCATGTGAGTGTAACGTAAAGAACAATGGTGAATACGCAGAAAAAGACGTGGCAACGAAATATGCAGATAAGAAAGTATCGGGGTGTATACATTATGGTTGAAATTTCGCGCTGGAGAGCAATATCAGCGAAAGAAAAGTAGGGCTATATTTTTTGTTAATTGGTATTTTTCTACTGAAGCACGCAGCTTTATTTTATCTCTTAACAAATTGTTTCTATTTTTGTATGCATTTGCCGGAATTGTTTTCAACGTTTCGTATGCCTTATAATCCCTTCACCCATTTCTTCCATGTGCGCAACAACAATTGGGGCAACTGAGTGGCCAATTAATGTGCGATCAATTTAAAGTGAACTTTCGGCGAATTGGATTCTGTTCCCAGGAGAAAAGGCACAAATACACCTCCGCGACATTTTCACAATAAAAGAACAAGGAGCTCAGTATCGCTCGAAGGAACCAGAAAAATGTCAAGGTGGGCGCCTGCGACCCAGTAGCTGTATATCAAACAATGCCAATGCATTTGTAATTGCTACCGATGAACATATACTTATATTTTACCTACTTCCATGCAAGAGCATCGGATTTATGTAAGCATTGATCTGAACCCTTTAGGGTGCAGCCTCTTGCAGGTCTAGAAATATACCTATTCATACATTTATGATCAGCTTGTCAGTGTGAGCTAATTGCCAGCGACTTTATTCAGTGGCGTGTCATTTCCGACAAGTCGCAGTGTTGTTAATTGGACATTTGTGGCTTTTTGTACGGAGAACGCTTGCCAGGCGAAAACCCACCACGTCCTGGAACACTGCCATCAACGCATTCGAACGACAAGCTACAATTGGCAATGCTTCTTATTGTTGAGTGTTGCGTGTCAGTACTAGGTTGGTCAAGGGATTACGAGGGCAAACGTACCCTGAACGCCTACTTAGTTTGGGGACGCAGCCAATGCACTATAGAAGGATTAGAGGGGACCTAATGCCAACTTACCGTATTTTGACTGGGAAGGTTGGTCCTGATTTGATAATGCTATTTAGTCCTGCTGGATTAGCTGGTCTTCGCGGGCATTGCATGCAGCTGGACAAACCGCGGTCCGATCGAGTTAGAGCGGAGACCCGCTTATCGAGTCGAGTCATCAAGCGCTGGAACCTGCTTCCAGAATAAGTTGTTAAGGAAGCTAAGGTTAAGGGGTTTGAGCGTCAGCTAGTTGCTCTTGGGTGGCAACACGAAACCTTGCCGTTTTCTTGACTAATTCCTAGCTTCATACTTCGATTCTATTTTCTTTACTTTTCCTCGCCGTTGGTATTATTCTCTTCTTTTAACTGTTTTCCCCCACTCTCTTACCTTCGATTCTTCTTCCTCTCTTACTTACTTCACGTAACTGACATAGCTAAGACAGCTAATGTAAGGAACGTGAGCATTAAATTGTTGGACCAGGGTGTTTAACGGGTGTTTTCGTTTTAGACCCATCAAGAAGTCGGCGCACCCCTATCAACTCCTGGATCGACGACGCGCTCAAGAAGGAACACTTACGGGATTCATCCTATCGTTCCAGTCCCACTTGAACTTGAACTCGTATGTCCTGTGAGTACCACGCGGTAACTTCTCTTTCTGACGTGCTATACTGGGAGGGACCGCTTAACGATACGCGCGATTCCAAAACCGGGGTGAAGCCTCGAGGTACAACTGATCCGGGGATCTCGGAAACTATGGTGAAATTGTGCAAGATGAAGGCGGAATGTTATCTATCAGCACTTCCAGATACCCAAAAACCATTTATGTTATATATATTTGACTTACTGAAAAAGTTCGTAATTTTTGTAAAAATAAAATTGCAATACCAAAGAGGTGCGTTGTTTCTATTTTTTAAATGAAAAAGTAATGCTTGCAACCAGATGGAAGCGTATGACTGTTTATTGGTGCACCGTAAGAAGAACGTATTGATGGCGATTGCATTTAGTTTTTCTCGATTCTGCGCTTGTCTTTATAAGTATGTGCGTTTAACAATGCTAATGTATATGGGAATGTAAATAGCTTTCTGTATATGTAATTAAAGACTACATGAAATTACGAATGCAAGAACCTATGTGCGTATTCCTATAAAATGAAAGGCTGTACGTACAAGTGTAAATGTATATATATATATATATATATATATATATACGTGTATACATATATATGTATATATATATATATATATATATATATATATGATTGCAAACGTAAGCTATATGATAATGCATTGGCACATGTGTTACGGTTTAAGACAAAGAAGTATAATTATAGAAATGTGCATCTAAGTATATCTTGTAATGTTCCAGTTGATAATGGATTGCAATTTACTCGAGAAAATATGACTAGTAAGTATACAGATGAACAAGTATAGGTTACTTTTACTTGTTGAAATCTAGTGATTAGCGTCTTAGGACTGCGCGAATAATGGATAACATTAGCTAATAAGCTTAATAATTTGAGTTGGAAATTTGTCCCCTATGTAAATGTTATTAATGGTCTGAAAGACATGCAATCACATTATGCTTAATGAGTAATTTTGAGAAATTATGGAGAACTGGATATATCCTCATACTCCCATACATCTGAAAAACCTGGACTGTGGAAAAATTGAACTTTTTGCTCACCTGGACATACAACAAGAAGAAAAATCGTGATGTCCCTCTCCTCCACCGCCCTCAAAAATCATGGCGACCAAGATCAAAATACCCGTCCAAATAACAGATGAAATTAGAAGCCATTACCCCGCGAAAAACCGAAGGTGAAACCAGTCGTCAAACGGCTTTGCCAGTTCAACATTAATGTTCAAAATGCTTTACGGCAGCGTTGCAGGATATGGTGGGTTTTCGCCTGGCAAGCGTTCTCCCTATAAAAAGCCACAAATGTCTGTTTAACAACACTGCGACGTGGCGGATGTGACTCGCCACTGAATAAAGTCACAGCCCACAACTACATACTGGAAAGTCGACTAGATTCACATATCAACTCTTCCCGACACCGTATCAAATACACACGATTGAACCCGATGTACCATCATGATACACCACAGTTTTTAAACCTTGATCATACCTAAGTTGGTGCGTCTCTATGAAACTGAGAATAAACTATCTATTTATTTAAATTATCATGGACATACGACCAATTTTCTACTGTTACTATCACAGTTGCCATAAAATGTTTGTACAGTTGTACATATCTGATCCTGCCTCCATGGGCGTGCCTCGCATAGTCGAGAATAAAGTATTTACTTATTTATTTATTTATGGCGATGGGAAGAAGGTAATATATGTATAGCACACATTATCGCATGAGTACGTATTATTGTGTACGCCTGCGAAGGTGTCAGTTGAATGTGTAGCGATTGTAAATAATTTGCTTATTTTTCATTTTCACGTTTACCTATTTCGCTGCAGTTGTTGTACAGCTTTGTTTTAATTAACTGTCTATACACACACTTAGTTACGCGCTCGCCTTCCGTGGTTCTTAATTGGTTGCCGCTGAATTGTTGTGATTCTGCGCATCGCTGCCTGCTTGGTTCACGATCGGACTCTACGTACACGTACATTTCGGCATACCTCGGGATTTACGGCCGTCCGACGCTAAGGTGCATCAGGATACTTTATATGTGAGGTAAACCTGACTGACTTGGTATTCTCCTTTACCGGTTCCTCCATAAACGTTATGGCCAAATTAATGCGTCATAGTTTCGCGTTAATGTGCATACTTTACTGTACCCTTGTATTTTTTTCCTGGCCTTTATGCATGGAAACTTTATATAAGCACGGCAATACACGGTCATCATCAACTATGAAACTTTGAGGCGTTGCATGCTTTCACCTGCTGAAATGTAACCTGCGTAAAGACGTTGCCCATGGCCCAATAGGTCGTAGTTACTATTTAAGGGGTTTGAAACGTATATCATTTGGCTGCAATACGTACTATGAATGGTAGTCAATTACCACGAATACCTCCCATGAAATGTGCCACAAGATAAGCTATCGGAAATCCATATACGTACATTTATAAAATTTGCTGTATACGAAACAAATCAAAGGTAATCTACGCACTGCACGTTTAATTATTAATGGCATCTATTCCGTGACAAGATTGTTTAATAGAGGTTTAATAAGCAGGTGATTTCTGCATGCATTTGTCCGTACTTCTAAAAGCCGTTAAACAATGGTTACTATGCCGCGGTTCACGGTTCCAGTGCAGCACATGGCATGTGCTCCTGGAAAAATCACCTCTGATGGACGAGTTTTTGGAAAATGCAGTTATCCATTTGTCCCGGCTCTGCGCACAGCTTGGCGGACAGGCGGTAGATGCAATGCATATACATATCGGTTTACTGCTTTTAAATTCATCATTTTGCACAGCTGCTATGTAGTACCCGACGTGGCATTCGTCTTTTATCAAGCCTTAATGCTAAGGCAACAACCACACTCATTAATATCGTAGGTTATAAGCAGCGGTTGATGTAAATGGTTCCGTACATACGGAAAGCAGATGCAATAAATGTGCCGGACGTTTAGACCATTCAGAAATATTCATCACTAGGTGTGTGAGCGTGTATGTAGCTCTGAACACACTAAGGGTGAACACTGAGAAATGGTTTCATAAGCCTCATAAGAGGCCACGGTTACAGTTGGAAATCAATGTCAACCAACGCTGGATAAAAGAACACATAAGTCGGTAAAAATATATAATATTATTAAAATATATTACATGATAACATCAGGTGTGTGAAATACGCGGTGCTGAAGATAGGGATGATTTCCTTCGTTACTCCGTAAGCGACGAGACGGTCTGAGTAGTCATGCATACGAAGGGAATATGCGCCCGTTTTAAAAGCGGCATGTTACAGAAGCATAATGGAACCTCACGTGCTTAGAAGTAATTCTGATGTGCCACACGTGAATTGCAGACGGACCAGTAGTTGCGGATCACGGAGTTACGCACCACGGATAGACGTGTTCTGAAATCCAAAAGTTAACAAGTAATGCAGTTACCCGAGGTGAAAGAGTACATAGACGGCAGCACAGGTAAGATGTAGGCAAATTAGTGCTAACGTAGCATGCATCACAAATAGATAGGTGTTCTTCTAGCGTAAAGTGAGCAAACAATGCACTTACCTTAGGTGCAACGGAGTATATAGGGGCAGCACATGTTGCAAGCATGGGAAGTGGTAGTGCCGTATCACTGAAGTACGCATTACGTAGATACGCATTCTAAAAGAGAACTTATAATAGTAGCCCATGCCCTTACGGTATATGTAACGGATTAGATATAGAAGGCATATGTGATGCGTTGGCATACCGGTAGTTCACCATCAACCATTTAGAAATCACGGATAGACTGTAATTGTAAAAACCGCATTAGAAACCACAACACACTTACCGTGAATGAAAGGAGTTGCATAGCGGCGACAACGGTGACGTAATGCTGTCCAGCAGGGCCGGATAAGTCATCCGGGCAGCACGGATCCTCAGGAGTTAAAAACCGATTGTTAACATCCAATAAACTTACCGGACGAGCAACCCAGTACCTATGTACTATGCAATGTTTCATGGCGAAATATTGTCAATGGCGCATAGGTCATGCATGCACAGAAGTCCTAAAAGGCAATAGTGAACAACCAATGCACCTGCCGGAGTTGCAATGGAGTGCAGAGGACGCGAAGAAAACGTTGAGTGCAAAAAGTAGCGCCGGATCACCCATATATACAGCATGGAGACACGGTAGTTCTAAAAGCCACTTATTAACAGCTGATACATATACCTGAATGGATAGGGACGTACTTGATAGCGGCGACAAACGTTACGTGGAGGCTCACTAATAGTGGCGGACTAACCATACATGCAGCGCAGATGTACGGGTATTTCGGAACGCAATTGTCAAACTGGGGATACAGTTACGGCCTGTGCCACGGACTTCATAGCGGCCGTGAAGGTGAAGTCGAGGCGGATTAGCAGTGGCGGATCACCCATATAGGCAGTATGAATAAACAGAGGTACTGAAAGGCACTCGGTAACAGCAGATACACTTACCGGAGGTGCAACGGACAAGCGAGCAGCGGCAAAGGTAACGTGGAGGCGGACCGGCAGTGGAGGATCACCCATATAGGCAGCATGGATACACAGCGGTTTTAAAAGCCATATATTAATAGCGCACATACGTACTGTAGGTGCAACAGACTACATTGCGGCGGCGAAGGTGACGTACAGGCTCAGCAATGGTAACGGATTAAGCATATAGGCAGCGAAGATGCACAGGTGTACTAAAAGCGACCTATTAAGAGCGGAAACAGTTACCGGACGTGTAACGTACATGACACCCCAGGCAAAGGTGGGGTGCGGTGGCTTAATTGCAGTGGGGGATCACCCATATAAGCAGCATGGATGAACAGAACTACTAAAAGCCAATTGGTAACAGCGGATACGCTTACCGGAGGTGCAACGGACAAGCGAGCAGCGGCAAAGGTGACGTTGGAGCTGACCAGTAGTGGCGGATTCACCATATCTGCGGCGCAGATGGACGGTTCGCTGAAAGCCACTTGTTACAGCGGGTCCACTTGCCTGAGGTGAGACGGACAAGTGAGCAGTAGAATTGCACCCGAACATCATCACATGCCGTAATTGATGCGCCGCCCAACATCTCCACCATGGCATCCACGTCCTACGGAAATACTGAAAACATTCCGTATTCCTCTGCCGAATGGTTTCTAGGATTCCGTGATAACGCGTCTCCTCAGGCATGAAAATCAGGTTCCTCAACAAGCGGATAAGAAAAGCCTTTTCCGCTGGGTCCGCAACTGAGTGGTGACTGCACCGTTGGTTTATGTCCCGTAACATGTGGACACGGCACAATACCATGCACGCCTCCGGATACACCTCCCTGAAAGCGTTCATTTGTTGCGCACATTTGTCTACCACAATAGTACGCACGGACGCGGTGCTAGGAACCATTGCCCGCCTAGCTGTGACCGCTTCTAAATAACTCTCCGCAGTCTCATTCGGTAACAAGGCGTAAAAAAAGAAATACCTACCCCCCTCAGGTCAACAAACATACAATGCCATAGTATGTAGCCACCGTAATTAAGCTGATGCTTCGAATCCGTCAGTATAACTTCCCCGTATCGTGCAACCAAACTGCGAATGCACGCAGGTACGAAGAACAGGAATCCCACCTCTAACCGCTCCTTCACAACGGAACATGAACCTTCGGTTTCAAGCATGGTGATCACATTTTCCACCTCACTAACTTGCTCCTTCTGACTACGATGCCTCAGATGATATAAATCACGTCTGGTAATGCGGATGCCGTATTCCGTTAACACGAAACCCCTGATTTCACGTGTCTGACGAAAAGACTTCATCAACTTCAATACCGCCGCTTCTTGTACCGCATTCAGCCGCCGATTAGCAGGATAAAGCTAAGGTTTACCCAACTGGAATACATGGGAATGCTTCAAACAGGCGCGGCCAATCTCGTAATACCTGCCTTTCAGCACCACAGAAAATCGGGCCTCGCAGTTGTAGCACCTATAACTGAAAGATTTAACAGCAGTCAATTTATCATGCACCTTACCGCTTTCCTTTCACGTTCTTATGCTTGCTATGCACACATCGATATTGAATGAATCGATACCGATAACCATCAGGGAGATCCTTTCCAGTCCTTTGCTTATGTCCCTCCGCAGTAATGACCGTGCATCAATAAAACGAAATTGCAGTTTCTCTTTGGAAACGAATCAAATCACGTTGGAACTGCTCAATAGCCTCGTAACCACCAGTTATCCTGCAACGAAAAGCTGCGGTATCATCCTGCATGGCGGACGACGGGAAACGCGCGAAATGTACAAGCTAAATAACTCATTTAAACAAAACACTTACAATGGTTTCATTCCTTAACCTTAAGGTATATAGAAATGACCCTTCACTTGGCTTTAATATTTGAATGACCATAGTCAATCTGAGGTGTTCCCACCGGCTGCGGATAGCGACCTCCTGCGCATTCTGTTCTCTTGAGACAGGTAGTCCACTACGTTTATTTGCAGATATTTGAGTCATCTGTACGTCATCTGTTTGACCATGCCGATCATTTCGGTCTCGCCCACGACGCCAATGCGGCAACTGAACACCTGCTCTATCTGCACTCAGCGTGTAGGACCTCGTTCCAAAGCCATCACCTGCTCGATCTGTCTTCACCGTGTTCACGCTCCTTGTGACAACTCGCTCCATGCAGCTGACATCGAATTCTGTCGCTCGCATCCACAGATGGTCCTGCGGTACATTTGCCCAGGTTGCATTCCCAGAATTGCGAACTACGTGCGGGATATTTCTTGCGACCTTTCCTCAACGACTTGCCCTATGGTTGGTTC
>OX104064.1:5327911-5458554 GCA_944474145.2 Dicrocoelium dendriticum | reverse complement strand
GTCCATGACGTCAGAAGACAACCACGTTTCAGTGAACGCGAGTACATCAGGATGGGAGTGGTCTATTAGGGCCCCTTACTTCACACATCTTGTTTCGCAAGCTACGCACATTCCTAAGAACTATGTGAAAGCGTTTGGTATGGAGAGCCCCTGGTCGTGTGCTACCAGAATGGGCTCTGGTAGGGCGGAAGTGGACCGTCGGCTCACCCCCCGAAAACCCACCCAACATAAACTTTTCTCGCCAGCTTCGTGACGCGCTTTAAGGTTTTTGATGGCTTCCTTAAGCTTTATCCTATCTGCCAAAGGTAGATCCGGCTGTATACTCACTCCGGAACCCTTTAGTTTAAAGGCGAGGCGAGCTTGGCGCTCCTCCGGTGTCGATAGGACCACGCGTAATAGACGGGGTCTACATTTAGTACTATCACCCGATATGTTTCCAAGCCTAGTACGTTTTCTAACAGTAACCCCAGGAAACCCGGGTGGAAGTAGTTTAGAAGCGCAAAGTATGAACCAATGAAGGTCGTCAAGCAAGCGATCTTTCGGAAGAGTCGCAGAGGACTCCGAGATATTCCTGAAGATAACGCTGCTGTCCGTAAATGCATCACTACGACGAGGGGTGTTTACGGCACGCGTCACCGTAGCAGTGGCCGGCGCAGTGCTTGAGTTCATATCCTCCTTAGTAGGAGCAGCAGGTGCACAGGAGGATTTCGGCAATGAGGTAGAAGGGTTTTCTGCCTTCGTTTCCGGGGACGGAGTATCGACAGAGCCCACCGTTACATCTCTTAGCTTGGGTTTGGTTGTACTGATGGACTTCTTTATCGTGCGCCGCTTTGACTTCGCAGATACACTGGTCCGTACTTCCCCACTCACAACTGAGTTCAAAATAACGTCAGGATGTTTACCATCTTCAGGCGCCGCCTCAAGAGTTGACGAATCCTTCGAAGCCGTACTATTTATGCAATCGTCTGAACGCACGCTTGTTCTGAGGCCTGCACGTTCAAGGCTTACGACGATTTGATCAACCTTCCCCTCTAAAGAACTAAACAAAGATAGAAGGGTACCCACTCTATTCACCAGTTTCAAACTCGTCATTTGGGACTAGACGATATGCTTTGTGCCCCCACAACCAGGGCAATTATAAGGCAAATTATCGCTGTTTTGTAGGAGGATATACTGCTGTCTATCCAACCTAGTGCAAGCCTCATGGAACCAAGAACTGCAGACGTCACAGTGCATGCCACCCGTAAAACCAGTAACTGGTTCTGAGCAACTCGCTTTACCACAAACAGCTGACGAATCGGTTAATGGGTCTGAGGGCGACTTGGAACCGGATATTTTTACCATAACGAAAGATGAAAAACTTGAACAGATAATGGGAACGTGAACCGGGGTACGGTAGGCTACAATGCAGACAACGTAAGCAGCAATCAGATAGAACCCGGAGTGATTCGTTTGCACATATTTGGACTCACTAGAACAATAAAAGTAGCAACGAAGACCAAAACAGGCTTTTCTGTAGAATACCCTCCAAAAGCTGTTCCCCGGTGGAGCTGGGAGAGACTGCAGGAGCAAGGGATTGAACAAATTCGCGCGATCGAATATCAACCCGATCTGTACTCGATTGATGCAATAACGACAAAGGCCGGAATCTTTTGCGTTGAAGTTCAAGTTCAATTGGGACCGGAACAGTAGGAAAATCCCGCAAATGTTCCACCTTCGAAAACGTCGTTGATCCAACAGGGAAACCGGTGCCTTGATGTGCCAAAGGAGAGCCAAATCAACACACACGATTCATATGGCAACCCTGTCACCGCCAGACCACGACGTCTTGCTCCCGACAAACTCGCCATTGCTAAATCTGAATTTCTTTACTTCTTTCTTACTTCACGTAACCTACACAGCGCGGACTGCTAGTGCAGGGAACGTGGGCAGTAGTTGGTTGATCAGGGTGTGTTTGGGGTGTTTCGTTTTAGATCTATCAAGAACTAACACCTTATCATTTCCTGGCTCAACGATTTGCTCAAGAAGGAACACTCAAGGGATTTTTCTATCGTTCCAGTCCATCTGAATCTGAATATGAATATGGTCAACCAAACAATGCCCACGTGCCCTGCACTAGCAGTCCCCGCTGTGCCGGCCACGTGAAGAATAAAAGAAAACCGCGAACAGTAGGTAAACAATGTAAGATCCTCAAACGCTGGTACACTGACAGTTATGCTCAGAGTTATTCAACACCGTTTCCACAAAAGGCTTCCGAGAAGGAAAACTCAAGCGGAGCAACACAACCACGTCGTGACAAAGGAAGGCACACAATAGCTTCCGAGTATGTTGGTACTTCCAAGTATTTTCGGAGTACAAGAAAACTGACAAAGTCAAATTTTCTGTGTAGAGATATTCAACTACTGTTATCAAACAAAGACGCCAGTGAGAAAATAACGAGCGGTGAGACACGACAAGCACCGGAGCGACCTTCTAACGATAAGCGATTAAAGTGTTCAGGTCAGGTCAGGTCAGATGGACGATAGAGGCCTCCGCCTAACGAGCGTCCAGTTCTTGTGCCGGTAAGTGAAGCGACCCCCGGCACTTCGACGTTGGATTGTCTCTTCTTGCTTCTGCAATGGAATGAAGCAAGAACAAGAGCAATCTCTGCACTTTCATATGTCCGTGACGGATGCCTGGTACAGTTAGGGTAAACATTCTCAGGTAGTTTAGATGTATTACGGTCATTTAAATATTGAAGGCAAGTGAAGGGTCTTTTCTGTATACCTTAAGGTTAAGGATAGAAGGCATTGTAAGTGTTTTGTTTAAATGAGTTATTTAGCTTGTACATTTCGCGCGTTTCCTGTCGTCCGCCATGCAGGATGATACCGCAGCTTTTCGTTGCAGGATAACTGGTGGTTACGAGGCTATTGAGCAGTTCCAACGTGATTTGATTCGTTTCCAAAGAGAAACTGCGAGTTCGTTTTATAGATGCACGGTCATTACTGCGGAGGGACATAAGCAAACGACTGGAAAGGATCTCCCTGATGGTTATCGGTATCGATTCATTCATATCGATGTGTGCATAGCAAGCGTAAGAACGTGAAAGGAAAGCGGTAAGGTGTATGATAAATTGACTGCTGTTAAATCTTTCAGTTATAGGTGCTACAACTGCGAGGCCCGATTTTCTGTGGTGCTGAAAGGCAGGTATTACGAGATTGGCCGCGCCTGGTTGAAGCATTCCCATGTATTCCAGTTGGGTAAACCTTGGCTTTATCCTGCTAATCGGCGGCTGAATGCGGTACAAGAAGCGGCGGTATTGAAGTTGATGAAGTCTTTTCGTCAGACACGTGAAATCAGGGGTTTCGTGTTAACGGAATACGGCATCCGCATTACCAGACGTGATTTATATCATCTGAGGCATCGTAGTCAGAAGGAGCAAGTTAGTGAGGTGGAAAATGTGATCACCATGCTTGAAAGCGAAGGTTCATGTTCCGTTGTGAGGGAGCGGTTAGAGGTGCGATTCCTGTTCTTCGTACCTGCGTGCATTCGCAGTTTGGTTGCACGATACGGGGAAGTTATACTGGCGGATTCGACGCATCAGCTTAATTACGGTGGCTACATACTATGGCATTGTATGTTTGTTGACGTGACGGGGGTAGGTATTTCATTCTTTTACGCCTTGTTACCGAATGAGACTACGGAGAGTTATTTGGAAGCGGTCACAGCTATGCGGGCAATGGTTCCTAGCACCGCATCCGTGCGTACTATTGTGGTAGACAAATGTGCGCAACAAATGAACGCTTTCATGGAGGTGTATCCGGAGGCGTGCATGGTATTGTGCCGTGTCCACATGTTACGGGACATAAACCGACGGTGCAGTCACCTCTCAGTTGCGGACCCAGCGGAAAAGGCTTTCCTTATCCGTTTGTTGAGGAACCTGATTTTCACGCCTGAGGAGACGCGTTATCACGGAATCCTAGAAACCATTCGGCAGAGGAATACGGAATGTTTTCAGTATTTCCGTAGGACGTGGATGCCATGGTGGAGATGTTGGGCGGCGCATCAATTACGGCATGTGATGATGTTCGGATGCAATTCTACAAATCGAGTTGAGAATGAAAATATGCATCTTAAACGGACTTTGAGCGAGCGTTCCTCTTTACGTGCGCTTTTCGAAGTGATCGTTCATCGTGCGAAAGGTATGGCTGATGGTCATAGCACTCAGTTAGCGACGGAGTGCATGCGAAGTAATACCGTTGGCAGTGACGTATTTGTGGTTACGGAACTTGTAAGCCGAATGACGGCATATGCTCTGGAAAGGGTTATGAATCATTTTCAGGGCAGGACTATTCTCGGAGTCCTGCCGGATGGGCCGTTCCGTTTGGTGTCTGAATCCCGGTCAGCTGTCTACCGCGTTTGCATACACCGAGGCAGTAACTGGGACTGCTCTTTCAATCGTCATTGGCGTATGCCTTGCGGTCACATATTGCAGGTTGCGGCTGAGGAGAATCGCAATGCTGACGAGGTCCTTAAAGGATGTCGATGGTTGGTTGATGCAGCGTTACAACCTGAAAGGGCGCAGAACTTGGATTGCCGTCAATGTGAAACTATCACCCCAGGTGCACATACACAGAGTGTGATTGACAGGCGCATAAAGTTTCGAGGCTTGCAAGAGGTGCTGGAGGAAATAGATGTGAACGTCCAAAGTCTGGGCTCAGAGGGATATCTGAAAGCTCTCGATATTTTACGTGCTTTCGGTAAGCTTATCTCCTCAAAGTTGGATTACAACATTCGGTGCGACACGTCCAAGTGTTCCGATAGTATACCGCTGTGCACGGCAAACATACCACGTTTATTGGGAGGTACATGTGAAACTGAGGTGCAAGTAATTGCCCCTGGCTCCGTTGAAATGTCGACCAACTTGGAGGACGTCGTTCGGATGGATGGCAGTCCGGATATCATTCCATGCCCGTCAACTTCTGCTACGGTGGTCAATGTGGTGAATCCAGGGCATCGGAAACGTGCGCGCAAGGAACCTTTGATCTGTCGTGTTGTAAATCCTGCTCCCGGTACCAGCGCACTGAGCGAGACGAAATTCCGTCGGCTGCCGAAGACTACGACCGCGAAGTGCATAACGCAGAGCAAACCTGGTGCACATGGGAGTGCAAATGGCCAGGTTCCAACAACTGCTTGTGAATTGTGTCTGCAGGAAGAGGACTTTGGAACGCGTGGTAGCGATGTCTCCTGGGTGATGTGTGACAGATGCTCAAGGTGGTTCCATCAAACTTGCGCATCATATCATGGTGAGGATAAGTATGAATGCGTCTTCTGCAAAATGTAAGTTTCCAGGATTCAATGTAATGATTAAACACATTGCAGGTGAACAGGAGAGAACAGCACCGGCGTTTGCAATTGGAAGCCATTTGCGCTACATTTCATTCCCGAATGTCCATGACACTGTTGGTAAGTTTCCTTATTTTATGATAACAACGATTTCATGTTCCTTTGGTTTACGTTGACTTCAGCTAGCGTAGGTGTCTTAATGCAGCAGTTACAGCATCATGTCCGCTTATGGTAACAGAACGGCATTGTATGGGCATTTTCATCTTGCTGACGCGTTATGTTCTGTACAAGTGAAAGCTTAATCATCATCATGTAACCTTAGTTCCTTGGAAAAAAGTAGCAGTGTCACAAAACGTTTGATGACACTGCAGAGATGAAATGAAGCTGCTTCAAAACAGCTTACGTACGTTAAACAGAAGGGCACGGTTCCCGTCAACTATCATCCGGTCACTATACCGCAAAAATTCCACTTTAAGTTTCGCCGGAACTGGAACGATAGCACAATCGCGTTACTGCTCCATTTCCAGTAAATCGTTGCGCCAGTAAATCATGCAGTGTTCAGTTATTGATGCATCTGAAACGGAACACCCGTATGGCACCCTGACCAACCATTTCATGCCCACCTGTACAGCCTTAGCTGTCCCTGCTCTGTCCGTCACGTGAATTAAGCCACAGATAGGAAGAGAAATGGAAGGTACAGAATAAAGAATTGCACTTTAAATAAGAAAATGATACCAATGGGTTAAGATACAACAACAGCAGTACATCAGCCATTTGAACTGATGCTTCGCTGCCATACAACCATGAGGACCTATGAAATAAAGAATAAGAAGAGGGGGAGAAGGGGGACTTACCTGGGAACATTAATTCTTAAGCAAACATTCTTGGTCAAGGCGCCTACACCATGTTTAGACAACATGTCGTCACAAACGGCTGTCTATCGTGCAAAGAAAACGCGGCATCGGCTTGACAGATTCCTTGCTGATTTCACTGCCACGCGTCATAATCAGCCATTACCCCGCATATAACTCTGCACCAAATATACTTGAAACAGGCAATCCTCTTTGAAGACCGCAGCAGACGCGCCACTGGTGTCGGTTGCCAGCCATGTCCTGCAAAGTCTGCAGCGAAGCACAAGGTGAGTCACGTGGACTGCAACCCGGAAGGCGAGACGGACCAACGTCACCCAGTTTGGTCGTCAGTGACTTCATTTCACGCTGCGAAATCAAGATCTGTCCACCTAGAGGCTTGCGCCATCCTACACACGGTACACTGAACAAGGCCCAAATAGGTAAGCGGTAACCAGGCATGCATATCACGTGCCCGAGCCAACGCAACTCATTCTGTGCTGTCTGTGCTACGTTGCTAGCATGATTATCAATATCTATTACTCGCCTACGCACATCATTTTTGTGGACACGCTGGTGCCATCCGACACCAGCAATGCTTCCCAAACAACGATGATCAAAGACTTGAAGGCGTCTCACATCTTCAGACGGAAGCGGCCAAGTTTCACTACCATACAACAGGACGACCGTCACTGTGGCCTCGTATACACGGCATTTCAGACGCTGGGAAACTCCATTATGTCGCCAAAGATGCCGCACGTTCAAGAAGGTAGCTCTGGCCTTTGCAATGCGTGAGCTCACGTCAGTTTCTATGCGCCCATCTTTGCTGATGCACCCGCCAAGACAAGTGAATAGATCAAATACCTCTAGTTCCTCGTTAGAAAGCGTCAAGGGGTCATCAAGTGGCTGGTGTTCATGTAGCTGTACTTCGCACATTTAAGTTCCGAAGTGCATACCAAATAATGGGACCACTCTGAATAGGCTAATCATGGTTGATTGTGCCGCCTCAACATTGTCGAAAAGCAAGGCCATATCGTCCGGGGTCATCAAGTGGCTGTTGGTCCTGCAGCAACACTGTGCCGTGGCGAAGTGCATACCAAAAATGGGAGCACTCTGGAAAGCGAATTCAGGGTTCAATGCTCCGCCGCATAATCGTTGAAAAGCCAGACGATATCGTCCGCATTATGTACGTCAACTAACCTTTCACCAGGCAGCAGTTCAACGCATACATCCTTGGATTCCGCAAGGGATCACTCCATGATGGAATCCACGATGAAATTGAACAAAAACGGGGAAATCGGACAACCCTGACGAACGCCATTTGTAGTAGAAAAGCTATCCCATAGCACACCATAGACCCTTAAGCCGTCTGTAGTGTCTGATTATAGAGAACGAAGGATGTTCACATATGTCTTGGGAACATCTTTTCCCGCAATTAATTGGCACGGAATCCTTCGAACGCACGCTTGAAATCCAGGAACACAGCTATTGTCCGTCTGCGGTATGCGTGGCGCTGCTCTAGCACCTGCCGCAAAGTACATATATGGTCTATACTGCCACGTCTTGGTCGTAAACAAGCCTGCTGTTCCCTAATCCGCGATTCACGTTCCTCAGTGAGGCTACGAACGGGAATGGAGGCCAGTAATGTTGTCACAACTGACGTTAGGCTAATACCGCTGTGGTTCGCAAGGTCTGTGCGACTGCCCTTTTTGTATATTGCCACTATAATCGATTCCCTCCAATTAGCCGGCACACTCATCGTTCCAGATACGTTACAATAGGAAGCTCAGTGCCCTGCAGAGGACCTTACCTCCCTCCTTAAATAGTGCCGTTGGGTGGGAATCTGGGCCAGCGGCACTGTAACGAATGAGGGCTGTGATCGGGTTTCGGACCTCCGCCTCCGACGGAGGCTCTAAACTAACGGTCCATGGCTCGTCCTGCATCGGCTGAGTATTATGAGGTCCGGGAGCAGGGTTACAGCTGAACTGATGTTCAAAGTGTTCAGCCCAACGAGGCATACGGCGCTACTTATTGTGTATCAGCGCACCCGCTCTCTCCATGATTGTCTCACTTACGCCTTTTTTTCTTTGACCAGTGCTGCTTATTAGCTTGAAGAGCTTGGGGTAATTGCCTATTGCTCCTGCCTCCTCCATTTCTTGAGCCCGACTGGTCCACCACGCTTCCTTGTCAGCACGTAGGCTCCGCTTTAGTTCACGCCTATTAGCCCCTCTGGTCACATCGTGTTCAGAACAAGTTGCAGGTGTTTTCTAGCTTACAACATGTTCACGGACCTCTCGGATATCCAGTGACTGGTGCGTTGACGATGGATAGTGCCACCACCATATGCTCCTTCGTCTTGCGTGGCGGCGGATATCCTATTCCACTGAATTTAAGTGTCATTAGTACCAGACAGTGGTAGTTCGGTATGCAGTGCTTCTTGATAGGCTTGCCTGACCGAGGACATAGAATTTCGCCGTTGCTAATCGCAGGTTATGCCTTCTGCGCCATCCCGTAAAGTTCACGGAGAAAGGACAGCGCACTAAGGCATGATCATAGTCGACACAGGTACTGCAGTATGAGCGGCAATCCATATTTGAACCGCGCCACCTAACAATTACGGTAATGTGGTCAATTTGGGTCCATCTCTGGCCAGTTACAAGTGCACGCAAAGTAGCACTGCGGCGCCCACTGTGTCTAAAAACAGTGCTACTAAGAAACAACTGGTGCTCCGCACACAGTTGCAGCAGACGTTCGCCGTTGTCAGTCCGTTCCGCATTCAGCACATAATTGACACCCAGCTTAGATTGTTAAGAGCTCAGATGCCGTACTTGTGTCCCGGATTGCATTAGAACTGCCTTGGGTTGGAATATAAACGAAAACCGCAAACAGCGTTTGGTTTTACTCCCCGAATCCACCTTACCTGATGTAGTGAAACGGGCTTCACATCAGCGGCTCTTCACCGGAATGCAATCAACCGACGATGACTCAGTCTTGGAGCTGTGAATGTTACCTACACCAGCTTCACCCGTGATTGCCGCATCGGCGTCTGCGTATGCGTGCAACCAATGACCATAGGACAATCCGGGTGCAGTCAAAACAATAACACCCCTTACGGTACTTCATTCCACTTTCGTACACACAGCACACATGAACACCCAGTGTGTCCAAGGTGCGTGCGAGTGCAGTCCGCTGACCTGCTTGTTTTACAGTGCGGATGTTTAATGTCCCCATGGAAACGTGACAGCTTGGCCTTATAAGGGACTTCAGCCGATAGGCGTCCCATAGGAGCAGTGCGATGGCGGCTGCAGATGGTTCTACTCCAGTGGCACTTCCGTTGCTGTCAATGAATCTGGGAATTATAGGAAGGTTAGTAATGAGGGCCGGGATTAGAGTAAGAGAAAAAGTAGGAAAAGAAATAAGTGATGCGCCAGCAGTAGCATGTTTTCACTTATCCTCCCTGCGGTATGCAGCAGATAAGGCGACCCTTGATGATCTGCGCGACGGCGGATGCAGGATGAAGTTGATGTATGAAGAAAATGTCATTGTTGTATGTGGGCTATGAGATACTGCCAGGGTGCCCAGACATAGACAAAATGACGATTACGGTCATCATCAAAAGCGTTCGCCTACAACGCCTGTCTGCAAGGCATCGGGGTGGCATTAATTTCGTTTTACAGAAATGCACGTAATGCCATTTCAAGCACAAAAACTGGAGGACAGGGAGACTTCGTTGGTCTCACCTCTCACCATTGACCAACCTGGTAGGAGTAGCTTTCAAGATGCTAGGAGGCATCACCCAGTGTAGCTCAATGGGTCAATGAGGTACGCAAGCCGTCGCACCGCGTTATGGTCCAGTCTCGTTACGACTTTGTGAAGATTAGTTTGAGAAAAGTAGATGAAAATGCGGAATTCATTTACTAAGGGAAATGTAAATGTGTACCATTGCCACCTAAGTGCGTCAAGTTGCCGCTCAGACCCCTTGACCGTAGATTCCATGATAACATTTTCCACCAGCATGTTCTAGCGCTGCATGACTACCCGTTGAAGCCGCATTTCCGCCGGACTACGAACGAACAGCGATTACTTCACCTTCTAGGTATAACAACGTACAACAGGCAACGTAGCCGGCGTGAATAGGTGAACTAAATCTGCACCAACCTTTCCATTTTATATACTGTTGGCAAGGATAAGGTTTCGTCTAATCAATCCATGTTGCACTGAATGCATTTTCCCCAACTAAGTAGAAGGTAGGGTTACGTCCGTCCCCGATGTCTTTGATTAGGCATATACATAATGAATCGCACGGAGACGAAAATCATGAGGCCGTTACCTATACCATTGAGAACCTTAATCGATGGCAGCCGATCCTAAGAGGAAAAGAGGCCTTGGCTTGAGACCTATAGGCATTTGGAGCCTGAGATGCCGGAGTTGTCCAATGGGTTTAACGATGAGTGGCATAGTAGCAGAGAGAATCACACGGGTGCTAGTAAGTTGCGTTGAAGTTAGAGGCACCTACACCGACATGCGATATGGAACAAAAGAGAGGCCAAACAATAGAGGGGAACGTAATTGTAAGCTAAGATTCATGATGGTGGATCCGAGAGGCAGAAGTCAATCAGAGACCTGAAATAGCAATTTGCAGGGGTCCAAGCATATTATAATGTATCAGACGGAGGCGAGTACATGAGGCTGTTTCTTATGCCAATGAGAACTTTATTTGATGTTGAAAGGAAGAGAAGCCTTGGGTTCAGACCCATAGGCATTTGCAGCCTGAGAGGCCGGACTAGTCCAAAAGGTTTAGGAGTGAGAGCCACAGTAGCAAGAACATATAGCGACGTCTTGGATTAGGCATACAGATAATAAATCGGGTGGAGACGAGAATCATGAGGCCGTTACTTATACCATTGAGAACATTTATCGATGGCAGCAGATCCTCAGAGGAAGTGAGGCCTTGGCTTTAGACCTATAGGCATTTGGAGCCTGAGAGGCCGGACTAGTCGAAAAGATTTAAGAATGAGTGCCACAGTAGGAAAGATAATCAAAGTAGGCCTAGGATGTTGTGCTGACGCTATTGTTACCTACACAACCTTTGTACGAATGCGATATGGACCAAAAGAAAGGCCAAACAAGATAGGGGAACGTAATTGTGGGCTGAGATTCATGGTGGTGGAGCCTAGAGGCAAAAGTCAATCAGTGACGGGAAATTGCATTTTGCAGGGGACCAAGCATACAGGTGATGAGCCAGACGGAGGCCAGTATCATGAGGCTGTTTCTTATGCCAATGAGAACTGTAATCGATGCTCAAAGGGAGACAGGCCTTTGTTGTGACCTATAGGCATTCGGAGCCGGAGGCCGGTGCGGTCCAGGAGGTTTAAGAGTGCGTGGCGCAGTAGGAAAGGGGATCAAATGTGGCCTAGTATGTTGTGCTGACGCTATGGGAACCTAATCCACCATTGAACAGTTGCGGTACGGACCAAAAGAGAGGCCCACTAAACACCGTTGAAGATCACTGGGCGCATATTAGTCAAACGTTGCTGTCAGCAGGCATGTCTTCATGTGGCAAAGCAAATTGCCAAACCGGACATTGGGTCTCTACACGGTCTACGTAACTTTGGATGCTCGCCGACGTATTCCGGCTGGAAGCGAATACAATGATGCCGGCAAAAAGCTCCGGGCAAAAATACGTGCAAGGCTTAGGAAGTACCGCGAAACCTGGTGGTCTCATCGTGCCTCTGAGATGGAAACCGCCGCTGCCGTGGGTTATCATCGTAAGTTATTCCGTCTGATACGAGAAACAGGCAGCAGTAGACCTGGTCCCAGTTTTCAAGGGAGGCTCTCGTATGGAATGCGGCAATCATAGAGGGATCAGTCTGATCTCGATTGCCTCTAAATTGCTTGCCTCTGTCATTCTGCACAGACTGACTGGCACTCGATATTGCCCTAATCTGTGACAG
The DNA here is from genome assembly GCA_944474145.2 of Dicrocoelium dendriticum. Taxonomy (NCBI): domain Eukaryota; kingdom Metazoa; phylum Platyhelminthes; class Trematoda; order Plagiorchiida; family Dicrocoeliidae; genus Dicrocoelium; species Dicrocoelium dendriticum. The sequence continues at coordinate 5,446,427 of OX104064.1, read as the reverse complement.
CCTCCAAACATGCCAAAGAGCACTGGACCGATTGGCACTGGCTGTCAATCGTTTTGGGCTATGCTTTGCTCCATCGAAATGCAGAGCACTTCTCCAAGATTGGCAGGGACCTAACCTTGCGCTAACGCTTGGTGATGATCTGCTAGAAGTCGTTCAGGAATTCAAGTACCTGGGCAGCTATATTTGCACCCGTGGGATTGAAGATGGGGTTACGAATCCCCTAATAGAAAAAGCTCGAGGTGCTTTTGCCAATCTCCGCCACCTGTGGCGCAGACGCGACATTACTCTCGCCCTGAACGGCAGAGTTTACAACGCAGCCGTCCGTTCTACTCTCTTATATGGTTGTGAAACCTGGCCCATCAGGTCGACTGACATGAAGAGACTCGTCACATTCGATCATCGCTGCCTTCGCAGCTTACCTCATGTCTGGTGGGAACACCGCGTGAGCAATGAGCGTGTTCGACGTCGCGTATTTGGTGCAGGAAGAGCGAGTGAACCGCTCAACACCATTATATCACGCACCAGGCTCCGATGGCTGGGCCACGTGTTGCGCATGCCAGCACACCAACTCCCGCGACATGCATTGTTTGCGCGTTGTGGGTGCGTTTGGAAGAGGAGGAGGGGAGGCCAAGTGATGACTTGGTCGAGGGAGATGAAAACCCTCACTTCGAAGTTGGCGTCGGTTGGTGCATCCCGACTGCCTGGCTGGGGTCCTAAGGACGGTGAACACGTTTGGTTGGACACACTTGCTGATATGGCTAGGAGCCGGCGCCAATGGCGTTTGTGTTGTGATTTCCTTTGCCCATCTCTCTCCTGTTTAGTATCCCCCTCCAATCACGATCTCACCTATTAGGCATAATAAGCTGCTCTTTTTACGGCAGCCAGCTGTTAGCTCTCCGGAAAGATGTCCATCCGTTACTGGGGACTCGGCGGGCGTGCCACTGTTTTCCTTTTCTTTTATTTTGTATTGCGACATAATAGCTGAGATGTTTTCCACCTCCAGCTAACGTGTAATGATGATGATGATGGTGAATTTGTTCCAGGTGTTCGCGTATTTATAAAGGAAAAAGTTATGTCGTATGCGTCTGTCAGCTGGTCTTGTGGTGCTGTCTTACATTCTGAAAGCAAAGGAGACGGACACTTATGTGGTAACGATTTTAGTGACGTCACAGACATTTTAGCGTCATGTAGTGCATCCGTCCGTGGATCGGAAAGGAGCACAAAGCAGTTAGCTAATTTCTGTGGTGTAACAGCCGCAGAGTTACCGGTTGTCACGTTGTTATTTGTGTTATAGCTGAGGAACGGGGGTGTCAGTGCTGAGACTACAGTGGGCGCAAGACCGTTACTGGTAGTGCCGTTATCCTTCTGAACGCCGATCCGGCGTATTCCCCTGCTGCCTATATGGGTGATCCTCCACTGCCGGTCCGCCTCCACGTCACCTTTGCCGCTGCTCGCTTGTCCGTTGCACCTCCGGTAAGTCGATGCATTGTTCATAAATTGCTTTTAGTAGACCTGTGCATCTTGGATGCCTCTATGCTTCATCCGTTCATACGGCTGAGCCTGTACGTCACCTTCGCCGCCGCAATGTAGTCTGTTGCACCTACAGTACGTATGTGCGCTATTAATATATGGCTTTTAGAACCGCTGTGAATCCATGCTGTCCATACGGGTAATCCTCCACTGCCGGTCCGCCTCCACGTCACCTTTGCCGCTGATCGCTTGTCCGTTGCACCTCCGGTAAGCGTATCCGCTGTAACCAATTGGCTTTTAGTAGTTCCGTTGATCCATGCTGCCTATATGGGTGATCCTCCACTGCCGGTCCGCCTGCACGTCACCTTTGCCGCTGCTCGATTGTCCGTTGCACCTCCGGTAAGTCGATGCATTGTTCATAAATTGCTTTTAGTACACCTGTGCATCTTAGATGCCTCTATGCTTCATCCGTTCATACTCCTAAGCCTGTACGTCACCTTCGCCGCCGCAATGTAGTCTGTTGCACCTACAGTACGTATGTGCGCTATTACTATATGGCTTTTAGAACCGCTGTGTATCCATGCTCTATATATGGTTGATGCGCCACTGCAGGTCAGCCTCCGCGTCACTTTTTCCCCTGCTGGCTTGTCTGTTGCACCTCCGGTAAGTCGATGCATTGCTAATATATAGCTTATAGTACACCTGTGCATCTTGGTTGCCTCTATGCTTCATCCGTTCATACTGCTGAGCCTGTACGTCACCTTCACCGCCGCAATGTAGTCTGTTGCACCTCCCGTACCTATGTGCGCTAATAATATATGGATGGTCAGCATTCACGTAACCTTTACGGCTGCTCGCTTGTCCGTTGCACCTCCGGTAGGTGTCTCTGCTGTTACCGAGTGCCTTTCAGTACCTCTGTTTATTCATACTGCCTATATTGGTGATCCGCCACTGCTAATCAGCCTCGACGTCACCTTCACGGCTGCTATGAAGTCCGTGGCACAGACGGTAACTGTATCCCCAGTTTGACAATTGCGTTCGGAAATACACGTACATCTGCGCTGCATATATGGTTAGTCCGCCACTATTAGTGAGCCTCCACGTAACTTTTGTCGCCGCTATCAAGTCCGTCCCTTGCCAGTCAGGTATATGTATCAGCTGTTAATAAGTGGCTTTTAGAACTACCGTGTATCCATGCTGTATATATGGATGATCCGGCGCTACTTTTTGCACTCAACGTTTTCTTCGCGTCCTCTGCACTGCATTGCAACTCCGGCAGGTGCATTGGTTGTCCACTATTGCCTTTTAGGACTTCTGTGCATGCATGACCTATGCGCCATTAACAATATTCCGCAATGAAACATTGCATACTACATAGATACTGGGTTGAACGTCCGGTAAGTTCATTGGATGTTAACAAACGGTTTTTAACTCCTGGAGATCCGTGCTGCCCGGATGACTTATCCGGCTCTGCTGGACAGCATTACGTCACCGTTGCCGCCGCTATGTAACTCCTTTCATTAACGGTAAGTGTGTTGTGTGTTCTAATGCGGTTTTTACAATTTCAGTCTATCCGCGATTCCTAAATGTTTGATGGTGAACTACCGGTATGCCAACGCATCACATATGCCTACTATATGTAATCCGTTACATATACCGTAAGGGTTTGGGCTACTATCATAAGTTCCCTTTTAGAATGCGTATCTACGTAATGCGTACTTGAGTGATACAGCACTACAACTTATCATGCTTGTAACATGGGCTGTCCCTATATACTCCGTTGCACCTACGGTAAGTGCATTGTTTGCTCACTTTTCGCTTGAAGAACACCTGTCTATCTGTTATGTATCCTCCGCCAGCACGAATTTGCCTACCACGTAGATGTGCTGCCGTCTATGTACTCGTTCACCTCGGGTAACTGCATGGCTTGTTAACTTTTGGATTTTAGAACACATCTATCCGTGGTGCTTAACTACGTGATCCGCAACTACTGGTCCGTCTGCAATTCACGTGTGGCACATCAGAATTACTTCTGAGCACGTGAGGTTCCATTATGCTTCTGTAACATGCTGCTTTTAGAACGGGCGCATATTCCCTTCGTATGCATGCCTACTCAGACCGTCTCGTCGCTTACGGAGTAACGAAGGAATTCATCCCTATCTTCAGCACCGCGTATTTCACACACCTGATGTTATCATGTAATATATTTTTAACAATATTACATATTTTTACGCACCTATGTTTCTTGTATCCAGCGTTGGATGACATTGATTTCAAACTGTCACCCTGGCCTCTTATGAGGCTTGTGAAACCATTTCTCAGTGTTTACCCTTGGTGTGTTCAGAGCTATATACACGCTCACACACCTAGTGATGAATATATCTGAATGGTCCAAACGTCCGGCACCTTTATTGCATCTGCTTCCCGTATGTACCGAACCATTTACATCAATCGCTGCATATAACCTAGAATATTAATGTGTATGGTTGTTGCCTTAGCACTAAGGCTTCATAAAAAGACAAATACGACGTTGGGTACTACATATCAGCTGTGCAAAATGATGAATTTAAATGCAGTAAACCGATATGTATATGCATTGCATCTATTGCCTGTCCGCCAAGCTGTGCGTAGAGCCGTGACAAATAAATAACTGCATTTTCCAAAAACTCGTCCAACACAGGTGATTTTTCCAGGAGCACATGCTATGTGCTGCACTGGAACCGTGAACCCCGGCATAGTAACCATTGTTTAACGGCTTTTAGAAGTACGGATAAATCCATGCAGAAATCACCTGCTTTTTAAACCTCTATTAAACAATAATGTCACGGAATAGATGCCATTAATAATTAAACGTGCACTGCGTAGATTACCTTTGATTTGTTTTGTATGCTGCCAATTTTTTAACTATGACGCATTAATATGGCCATAATTTTCAACTGACACCTTCGCAGGCGTACATAATAATACGTACTCATGCGATAATGTGTGGTATACATACGTTACCTTCTTCCGATCGCCATACATAATTTCTCAAAATTACTCATTAAGCATAATGTGATCGCATGTCTTTCAGACCATTAATAACATGTACATAGGGGACAAATTTCTAACTAAAATTATTAAGCTTATTAGCTAATGTTATCCATTATTCGCGCAGTCGTAAGACGCTAATCACTAGATTTCAACATGCAAAATAACCTACACTTGTTCATCTGTATACCTACTAGTTATATTTTCTCGAGTAAATTGCAATCCATTATCAATTGGCACATTACATGAAATATACTTAGATGCACATTTCTATAATTATACTTCATTGTCTTAAACCGTAACACATGTGCCTATGCATTATCATATAGCTTACGTTTGCAATCATATATATATATATATATATATATATACATATATATATATACCTTTTCACTTGTACGTACAGCCTTTCATTTTATAGGAATACGCACAAAGTTTCTTGCATTCGTAATTTCAAGTAGTCTTTATTTACATATACAGAAAGCTATTTACATTCTCATATGCATTAGCATTGGTACACGCACATACTTATAAAGACAAGCGCAGAATCGAGAAAAACTCATTGCAATCGCCATCAATAAGTTCTTCTTACTGTGAACCAATTAACAGTCATACACTTCCATCTGGTTGCAAGCATTACTTTTTCATTTAAAAAATAGAACCAACGCACCTCTTTGGTATTGCAATTTTAGTTTTACAAAAATTACGAACTTTTTCAGTAAGTCAAATATATATAACATAAATGGTTTCTGGGTATCTGGAAGTGATGATAGACCACATTCCGAATTAATCTTGCACTATTTCACCATAGTTTCCGAGATCCCCGGATCAGTTGTACCTCGAGGCATCACCCCGGTTTTGAAATCGCGCGTATCGTTAAGCGGTCCCTACCTACAAGCACGCAGTGGCTGCCCGGTAGTCGCAGACCTAGCAGGGTACTTTAAAGATGGTGACGTTTGTTGATTGGTCGGACGGGAGTAAAACAATTGACCTCTAGACTCTGACATTCTAATCTGGTGAAACCTTAAAACTGTGTTTTAGTGTGCTAAAAAGCTATCAACCGTTTGCCGCCGATTCGAAGGCTTGGCAATACGGTTAAGCAAATGCTGCAAATTTGGAAAATTAATTAGACAAAGAAATTTCCACACCATTATGTCCAATATTGCACAGTGAGCGCATTATAATGCTAAAAGTCAAATTTCGGTAGCCCGTTTTCATGGATGCTTTATTTCACTTATTCGCAGTCTTAGATGTCCGTTAAAAACATTGGATTTTCGCAACGTATACCATAAAAGCTTTCTTTTGTGACAAGCTTGTTGGCACGCGCGGCCTTCAATAGTCCGTGGGTTATCTTTTATGCGTCTTCTCGGCGTCCTCTCTAAATGTTGTTAAAAGCACAAACGAACACAGCCGAGATGTGTAGCAGAAGGGTGTTGAAATGAATGCAAACTGGTGTCCACTTAACTAGCTGGGCACGCTGTGTTGCAAAATTGCTAAATTCCAATTGGCGTTACTATGCGTCTACGTATCGAGGGGGAAATTCGAAGTGTGTAATGCAGGCAGCTATATTTGCCTTAAATATGCGTAACACTAATGCAATATTGGTAACTAAAGTAGAACTTATTCACTACTAGGTATAAAAGATAAGCATACCGTTCTGAGCCCATTTATTAAAAATTTTCTGCCGCCCAATTTTAGTTTCTTCCTAGACTAATTAATTAGTTTCCTATTGTGCCAAGTTCAAGCGGGACTGGAACGGTAGGATTATCCCGTGAGTGTTCCTTCTTCGGAGAAGCGTTGTACCAGGAGTTAGCGAACTTTGAAATACTGATGGACCTAAGACAAAGGCCGTATCACACCCTGTGCCGATATTTTTAGCCTCGGAATTTAAATGTGAAACGCAGTTTTAATATAATGAAATAAGTAACACTTGGGGATTGAGAGTTTCATAGCAGAGATCTTTGCTTGCAGCTTAATGACGTTCTGTACGCGGTATTTCTTTTTGTAACGAGCAGCACTTGTCTAACGGTACGTTTCGGTCGACTTTCCCGTTATAGTGCGTACAGTTTACATGTTTGCAGTGCATCTGGCTGTATGCTATAGCCTACGGATTAGCCGAGTAGCTGCACAAGAATGCTTTCTTCAAGGTTGAGTTTTCGCGTTTAATTCGCGTGCCTACTCTCTTATAAACAATCCCTCGGTGAGACCATCTGAGCTGTTCGGGTTTACTCCATTCCGGAGAACAGTTCGGCGGCAGTGTTCCAGTCGGTGGTTGGTATTCGCCTTGCAAGCCTTCTCCATACAAAAAGGCACAAAGTCCGTTGAACAACACTGTGACCTAGCAGATGTGAATCGCTACAAACAAAAGTCACTGTCCCTTGCTTGTTCGGCTATGCACATCTAGTCCACAGACGTCAGTCACCACTTCACATTTTGGTGACGAGGGCAAACAATCCAACATGCGGCGGCACATATATAAATTTCAGCAACAAAGCTCTGCACGTACAGAACAAGGTACATGTTTACACTTACAAATAGATATTAACTACTATGGTCAACATGTAATTTTTTACATTACCTCATCACTACTTGTCCAGTTACCATTAGCAAGCTTGTATAGGCATGCCCCACGTTGTTGAGAATAGAATATGTATTTACTTACATACATTATAGGTGATAACTTATATGGCTCATTTATTTTACCTCCCTAACACGCCATATGCTTTGTGCCATTTACAAGTACCACCCAGATGCACTCCAACTCTAGGACATCTATACACCTGGATAAGCATACCTTCAAACTGTAAGGACTTATACCAATCGACAGCGCAACTAGCACGCAAGTACGCGTTGCCGACTTTACTTCTCTTTTACATTTCTATTAGCCAGCCGTTTGTTATTAGACACTGGCACTTATGTCACGTTCTTATGCATATATACAAGGTTCAAGACCAAGGTACAAGTAAAAATACATTTATTTATTTCAGTACTATAATCTCACATTCGTAGAGTGTTTACGTGACTGTAATACTTACTTTACCGTGACATTCACGCAGCTCTTTTGCTTCCCAAAAAACACGCAAGTTCCTTACTTTCAATACAAGTTGCTCGCAATAATTATCCACATTTGCCTCCAATGGAACACGCCAACCCATTGCAGCATCTGTTCTCTCATAAAAGGTGAACTACTATTGGTGAATAACCGACGCTTATTTGTCAGTTACGTCTTAAAACAAAAAGAATATACAACTTTAGAGGGAAAATAAATACCAGAATTTCCCATCCCGTGAGCGCGCTTCTGAATTTGTATTATTGGTATCCTATGTTAGCAACAATATAACGGCCCATTAGGCACCTGTTTAGCTCGTAAACAGATGCATTTACACATTACATTTTTTCTAGCATTCCTGTAAGGTAACTCCTCGAGTAACGTAGGGTGTGGGCTAAGGAAGCTAATGCGGATAGCAAATCAACGTAACAGGAGGCAAAACTAAACTAATTACGATGGATGAATAGCACGAAAAGGCACAGCATCATCGAACAGTTATGTGAGGCGTATTACCAAACGCGCGAAGCAACAATTAACCAAACGCCGGACAAGCATGTTCATTCGAAAGCCGCCAAAACCAGTATGGGCTACATAGGTGTTAATACAAACAACTAATGAGCGTAACAATGAAGCCAAATGTCAGACATAAAAAGCAAATCTATTAGCAAATGCGGTTCACCGAAGCTAACTAGAATACAAGTTAACCAATGCAGTGCGGTTTACATTGCGTTGCATTTCATGTTTTTACTTTAGGCGTAACCTTCATGTACAATAGTAGTGAAAACTTTTATTTGCCATAACTGCTTTCCGTGAGTACCACGAGGTTTAATATTACCCTAGTACTATTTTTTAAGAATCCGCTTTATGCAAATACCAACTTGCCCTTAGATCCGTCCTTGACGTTACTGGAGACACTGGCCGTGAAAACATTTCTTGCCGCTACCACAATTAGCGCTACTCCCACCCGTTGGAGCAGCGCGAAAAAACCAACAGTGTGGTTTTGTGTGTATATATCATATGTTGAATTCTACCAAAGCAACGTATATATCGGCATTCTGCAATCCATCTCTATTTGTACAATACGAAGGTAATTTCAGTTGGTGCTTTACGTCACCTACTTCGCCCAAAGGGGTATCACTAAACTGCTACACAGCTCTCAACCTAAAAAGCCTTATTAAACTGTCGAGCTAATTGACGACTACCCGTCGCGGGCCCGTTTTCTATGAGATTCGGTGGTGAAACCTGATACAGATGCCTGGGGAAAACCAGGCAGTAGTATACTGCTCCTGTCCCTACGAACAAAATCCAAATGGAAATAAAGCGTTTGCGTAAACGATACTTAGTCTTGTAGTAGTTCTTTGGAAAATGTTCAGTACACAAGTGGATGCGTCCGGCACTGTGAAGAACGTACGAAGGATTGGACAGTCATAAATGAAAATCAGGTGGAAAACGGTGGTGACAAATTTACATAGCAATAAGAATTGCTAGACTACAATAATCTTGCAAATTTTTAAAGTTTTCTAAACGTTTGCCTCCTTTCGATTGCTTAAAATCGCTTTTCTATTATTTCGTTATATTCAAATTACACAGGGAATATGAGCATAAAATGCAATGGACGAGTTTGGAGGAAATACAGTAGAAGCCGCTGGATTGCTAGTACTCTGCGTACTTGAAAAAGGAACGGGGGTCTTTATAAGAATATGGTCGCTGTCAATGTGAGAAACTTTTAATACTAGTCGATACTATTTTGCGCTCTGCATGGCGATCAATGAAATCTTCGCTGTTGTTCCGTCCGTGAAACCTTAATGGTCCCATATACGGCAAAGCAATGTATCGCCTGACGCGGTAGACGCCTACGAATACTTGCCGACAAACCTAGAGCTTCGGCGCTGCTTGATCTTCTGGCTCTAGACACGGGTGTTAGTAGGTGCACCACGACGCATGCTTGACGGGAGTTGCTTTGCGCGAGGAACTGAACGCACGAAGTTCGTCAACGGCCTGCTTGATCTATTGTGAAGCGGCTACTTTTGCTAAGTCGTTGTTATGCCGGTGTGGACGAACTGAATCGGGGAAACGCTTGCGACGTAGTTTTGCGCACCTGAGACGGGTCGGGTGATTGACGTGAACAGTGAACCGTAGGTTAGGTGGCGGCATTCTCTAAGGGAATATTTGTCAAGGCAGGTGCCTTTGGTCAGCGTTTGACAACTATCACACGGCCGCCAGCCTTCTCTGACAACATGAAAGGTGTTGCAGACCACTGACAACCGGGTGGCAGCTAACCACACGCGCAAGCATACGCTCGAATTCTGCTTAGCCCTTTCCAATATTACAGGAGTGAGAAACCCTAATCGAGCAAAGGCGGACTGATCACGGGATTTTATGTTGTGCGTTACGTCATAGTCTACGGTACGAATGGCGGTAGAAGGGCGAACCAGCTGTAAGAACTGCGAGAACAATTTTATAATGTGCTCGTCAGCCTATAACTGGGATAGATATAGGTGACGATTTCGGAAGGTGGTTTGTTCCAGAAAAGGGGAAGTGTGTTTTGTCAATCAACGTACGCTGAAAGACAATGACGATTAGGTCAAACTGATGCAACAAATCGATTCTTACTATGACACAGGGTAATGCAGTGGCAGTAATAATACAACGGAATTTACGTCTAAGACCCATACGTAAGTAAAGGAACGAAACGAAAATTTGCTAGGGGTGTTCCGTTAACGGCCTGGAAGTTTGTTGTTCGCCGCCCAGCCGATTGGTTTACGCTCAGTGGCATCCGGCTGACTTTTTGCCTCAGCGTCGACTAAGAACATGAGCCTTAATTTTGATTAGCTAACTTGAACAGGCGACCTGTGCAATTTTGAGTACCGGCATCCGCCGTCAGTATTCGTCCAGCAGCTTGTTCTAAGTCACCGCTAGTAGGCATCAGTTAAACAAAGGCGTTGGCCATAATCCCACTGTGAATCCGACGGCTATCGATGTCATCTTCCGCTTTTTCGAAGTAAAAGTGTATGCTTTAATTTCATTTCTAGCAGTGCTACTGAAACGTGCTTGGTAACGGGAGAGAGAACTTGTGTGGCAATGCAAATGCGACTATGCGGACAGCGTTTATCCACACTCTGCGCCTGCTTTAGGATGAGATGTTGCACCTTTCGTTTTATTGATGTTATTTTACCAAACAATCTTGCGTTGAATGCATGTTTCTAGCACCCGCCTTTAATGGAGCGACGGTCTGTATTCGACGTGGCTCATCAGCAAACCAGGCGATTCTAGACGAAGCGCAAAGTGGCAGATTGCGAAGCTCCAGTGCGCTGCCCAAGTTTCAGCGGTGCTTGAGAACGGTTTAGACTGTTTGACACAAAAAAGCGTTCACGTGTTTACGCAAACCTATCAAACAAATTTCTTATAGCAAATCTTGGTCCATTTTAAAACCAATTAGAAAGCAGCGCATTGCCAGTAAGTGGGTTGAGAGTTTCTTGCTTCCTAAATGAAAGTCGAAAAATAATTAAGTCAGAGGAGGCCTGTTTGATGTAGTGCATTGTTTTATTACGGTCATTATATTTTCGTTATATCGCTTTGTCGGCTCATCTGCCACAAGCAGTTCGCAGTGTTACACAGTAATATCTATAAGCAGACGAAATAATAAGTTATGTCACCTGTCTAAGTAACGCGTGACACGTTTTGTGGTAAATTCTAATTATAAAGCTGTTAACTATAAAGATCTGCCTATCTCCGGGAACTGAGGAACTACCACAGTGACTGAATGAACAGTATTCATGTAAACAGTGCAAATATTGTCTGCGTCCGTGCTTCAGAAAAGAATAAACGCTTATGGACAATGGAAGAAAATATCATGAATAGACAAGGGGAACTTAGGACGGACTTACCAAAATTGGCTAATAAATTTCGAGTTGACATCTCCAGGACAAAATAAATGTTTCGGATGGCAAAAATTTGGTGTTGTAATTGCTTTTAATTTAGGGAGAACTCGTCGGAGTCACTAATAGGACGAGAGTGGCCGGCTCAAGCAAGTAGACTTGCATTCTTTACATGATCTTCTGGCATGTATCATTCGCGGTGATTAAACTGAAGATGGTACTGACGATACGAAAGTGTATTGTGGTATAATGTTTGTGTGTATGGACTACCCAACGACTCCGGACGACGCTGGTTATCTGTGGAAAGATGTAAGGGCCTGCACAATATGTAATGATTTCGGTACGTCAATTTCTGGTTTCGGATGTACGGGCTGAGCTCAAAAAGGCGAACGCAATAAGTAGGAACGTTGCGGAGCGATAGGTTTTGCTAGTGGTCTGTTGATCAAAAGAAGTACAACAATGTTGGCGCGAGGCTTTTATCAGGCCACTGACCACGCAGACAACGAACCGTGTTACGTAAACACTGTGCCTTTCAGTCAAATAGGGCGAAACGTAGGTACAGTATAGTTAAAATAGGAATTACTATAAGCGAAGAGTAACAAAGGCAACCAAAGTCAACCGTTGTGGGGTAGTAAAGTTAAACCGCCCTGTTTTGTTACGAGTTTGCCTTACGTGATGAGTCTAACCGTGGCGCAGGTGTGAATATCGCGCGAGTGTTAGATCAGACAAACAAAAGCAACTTAAGGCTGAGCTTTCTGAAAACAACCTTGGTGTACCATAAGATAGTGAGTAGATCGCGTATTTTACGCAACGTACACAGGCAATGCGACTTTTAGACTGCTACAGCCGGTCGCAGGTAGGACAATCCTCATGGTCCCGGAGCGTAACTAAAGAAAATTATCGGCTTTGGCTTGCTGTTTGCCTGGTCGATGTGTGCATATAAAAACAGCTGTTCTTGCCAGTACACGATTCGTCCTACAGGTTCCCTAACGTTTGCAACCATCGGTGTTGATGACCAGTCGATATAACAAATCTTTCTCCAACTAGATAATGCCGATGCTGTTTTATGACGAACACCAAAGCGAACGTTTCCTTTTGGTAGTGTACTTGTTTTTCTCCCTCTTGAGCTGAGGTTACTAATGCTACAGGACACTACATTTTCTATTCCGGCAGTGCCTTGCTGTGAAGAGACAGCTTCAATAGGTTACGAACTTGCGTCTGTGCACAAACTGAATTCTCGGCTAGAGAGAGCCAAATCAGAGTACACTCGAACAACAGCGTACAGCAAGCTACACATAATATCGATCAAGAGTTCTAGGTATTTGGCTGACCACACAAACGTTCGAGTATTTTGTAGCCGTGCATTCAATTGATGGACGATTTGGAGCAACCATTTATTAACCGGCTGTATTACGTAGCCAACCCAAGAATGCTCCGTAATTGCTCGTTGCATGTAGGGTCGGCCACGACCACACTAGTCTTGCCTTGGTGGGTCCTTTTGTAAACCTGAATCAAAGTGGATGTATCCGAGCTAAACCACTCCTTTTCGTAGTAAGTGGCACTTTGTTGGGTTGAGCTTTAGACCTGCCTCGATTAGCCGTACAGTGCACTGACCACGTTTTTCAAGTGTTCCTGCTTTGGCGTCCAATGCAAATAGCATCGTCAAGTAAACAAGTCAATTCCCTGAGACCAATCCACACCATACAGTCTGCATCGGATGCTAAGATGTCGCAGCGACGTATATTAACCAACCAAAACGACGAAAGCAGTTTTCGCTCGACCACTTTTAGCCCTTTCTGTCTATCAGTAGACGGCAGCATGGTCATACGTGCTAAAACACGTCGTACTACCAAGTGCATCAAATAAATCGTCGATTCTGGGAAAGAGAATAGCTTCTCTCCAGGGTACTTGCTTGAGACGTCTATAGTTCGCAGCCAGAGACTACCATCATTCTTCTTCAGAACAATGTGTGCCGCTCATGTGGATTTAAGGTGTTAAACGATAGTTCTGTCAACCATTTTCCCGATCATTTACTGTAGCTCGCTCTGCAAGGGAGCTAAGAGTCATCTCGGTGGACAACACACGGTTGAACATTGCTGGTATCTATTGTGTCGTTCACAATAGCGGTGAGTCCAATATTCCCTGTCCCTCTGGCGTAAGCATCTGAGAGTTTGTAAAATTTCTTCCAAGCGCCGTAGGGTGGAGTATCACTGGTCCACTTTAATAGCCGCATCAACACCTCTATACACCATATTCCTCCTGAGGGTTCACGGACCATGTATTCCTTACTGCCGATCCATTCATGACAGTAAAGCGAAAAATACAAGTATCCGTGATCAACCCTGATCTTACCAAGTCTAACTGACAACCTTGTCTACTTAGTATGTCCATCCCAGGTCATGTCGAAAGCGTTGTGGTCGTCAATCACAAACTTATGCTGCGGGTGCTTATTAGCGATGAATACTGGCAGTCGTATGATATATCGTTTGACTAGTGTTTTCCCGTTAACGGTCGCAAACGGCATGTACACTGTTTGGAGTTGTATCCAGTTAGCACCGTAAGTACAACAATATTCAAAAAGCACCCGCATACCCCGGTATCAACTAACCCAAAAGCGGAAACCCATGAGCCTAATTATCTGGCGTAGGTGAGCAACTTTTATTGATGTTGCTGGGCGCCGAGAAAACTATGCAAGTAGCTTCGCGTGTTGGCTCAGCTGAAGGTTGAAAACTTCCTTTAGGACTGACAACTGCAGAGGTTGTTTGGGCCTGGACTTCCGTGTAATGGTTCAGTTAATTATTGTAAAGGGCTTGCCTGTAGCTGCCAACCGCGAACATAGCTTGGACGCCGACTTCCACATGAGAGCTTGCCCGATCTTTGAGAGTGGCGAGGGTTAGTGGTACACCTGCAGTCACCGTTTCTATGCGCATCAGTGTTCCACATTGCATAGCTTGAACCTGGCTACCCTTGGAGAATATTTTCAACAAACTACATAAGCATTTCTTTCGTGCTTATTTTGAGTATAGCAATTAAATATTGTAGCTCGCGTATTGGTTATGCCCGTGATCTCAGTAACACGCTCCAGCTCATTGTGCTGCGGAACCGCTGCATATATTTCGTCAGCAGGCTGTAGCATAATCTAAATCCTTACATAGCGTGCTTGTACTCCTTCCAGTTTTGTTATAAAACGCGTTGGTCACGTTGGTCTGCTGTTTTTACCTCATATGGCAGGCCGGCTGGATGTCGCAAGTCACAGACGAAGGTATTGCTTTTCCTCCCGGAAGTTGAGATTGTGCGTGAAACTGTCGGCGGAGTACCGAAAGCGGTCATCAGTGCTCTAGTAAATGGTGCTAAGTACAGAAAGTGCAAGCCGTAATTTCTTGTTTCAAAGTGCCGCTAGCTGCAGCGATTATAATTGTCACCCCTGCAGGCACACTCAAGTAGACACTACCAGGTTGGGAAGGGGTTGTACAAAAGGATGTGCTTGCTTTTCAATCCAACCACATGGCATGTCAACGAAAAGCTTTTTGGGTGCCGGTACGTGAGCCTAATTTAGGTAATCGAAGTTAGTAAAGCTAAATTTTTATGGGCGCACCAAATAGCGTCTGCAGGCATGGTTGACATTCCGTCGTCAGAGTAACCACGCGCAAAGTTGCTGTTGATTGTTTTCTCGCTTACAGCATTTTTGATCTGGCGAGGCCCAGCTTTGAAGCAAACATGCTAGAAGTCCAAGCGCTAAACAGGAAGTTATATTACACAACACGTAGCTAATCTAACGAGGAAACAACTACAAATATGAAGCAAATGTACATAAGGTTACGGTTAACAGTATTCACTGTCTCTTCTTCTTTTTTCTCAGTCACAGCACAAGCGGCTCTGGAAGGCAAGCGGAAAATGTCGTTATGACCACGGTCCAATTGTATCACGCGCGCTTATGGTTCAAACCTTGTCTACCCAGTCACTAATTCTAAATGACTTTGAACCGTCTAAACATTTTAGAACAATTGTTGAGCAAATAACCTGCTCGTGGTGTCAGCTGAGTGGTTCGGGTTTAACGAGTTTTAACAAAGTTTTCGGAGTCAGCGTTCAAGGTGGTGAGCTTGTTTGATAAAAGTTCCCTAGAAAACGTCAAAATAGACTTCTTACAACACGGTGACGTAGCTAATGTCACCCGCCAAAACATAAAGTCACTGCTCTGTGGATAGCTTGATAAGCACATCCAATCCATGACGTCAATCGTCTAGTCTTATATAACCGAGGCTGTCAAACAGCTGCAGATAAAAGCATCAACTTACAACTACTAGCTACAAAACTACACGTATGCACAATTACCCACACTTCCATACACACATTTAATGTTACGTCAAGCATGTATTGTTGTACGTTTTTGTTCAGCTTTTGTTATCCTAACATGGTCACGATGTAAAGGCATGCCATGCGTTGTCGATAATAAAATGCCAGATTATTTATTTATTTATACTCCAGCCAATAGTTAATTTTCTGTTCTAATGATATGCCATGTTTGGATAGCCAATAAAACTGATCATTAGTGCATTATTTCCTGCGTAACCTAAACAAATCCGGTGTCGGTCAAGGAAATGCTCGATGGTGCAAAGTGGGTTTAAGCGAACATGCTTACCAAATGGCTTCAAAAAATATAAGGTTTTCTAAATACACTACGGGCTTATGCACCTTTCAAGGTTACGCACTACTTACCGTGTTTCACGGTCCGTGCACTGCGCCTGAATCCGTGGTTAAGAAAGTTTTTAGCTCAATCTGAACAGCAACTTTGACTTCTTTCTATTTTCTTGTGAGCCAAAGGCAATCGAAATTCCTGTCACATCTGCAGAGCTGGTGAAATGCAAACTTGTCGGCATTGACAGTGATGCTATTAACGGTAAGCCTATCAAAAAGAATCTGGAGACGTTCTGGCTGCTGCTCTTTGGAATTGCCTTCCACTAGCGTATCGTCGATCTAAGGATAGACGAAAGCTGCCTCGCTAGGGACTGAATCGATGATTTGTTGAAAGAGCAAGGCTGCGTTGCAAAGACCGAAATGCACACGCAAATATTTGAAGAGCACAAATGACTTGATTACGGCCTTTCTCCGGATAGCTTCCGCAGCGACTGGAATCTGGAGACAAGTACAAACCAGGTCGCATTTGGAGGACACAGGATGCCACGCAGCCTAGCCGTAAGGTCCTGAACGTGAGGAACAGGATAACGCTCGGTAAGAATTACCTTACTGAGCTCGCGGCAATCACCACAAGTGCATCCGTCTCCTGACTTTCTAGGCACCATGTGGAGCGGCAACGTCCCTAAGTTTTCATACTGGCTAATACTACCTACTTCATGCGCGCGCTCAAAATTTGCAATGCAGGTATTAACCTATCAGTGATTATTTATCAAGCGTTAGAGAACGCAGGAGGACTTTGGTAACGTTGTGATGCTTTGCAGAGTCACTGGCTGATAGCAACGTTGCTGTTGAACGGAATCCTTACGGCAACTCTTTATTAAGCATCCGATCTATAACTGAGCTCCATAAATTGGTGTATGCAGGACTGCTTGCCTGAAGGTCGGTCAAGGTAACTATAACTGTCAGCTTCGTTTGTCGATCGTTCAGGTGGCCTTGCGTTGCGTCAACAAGCGAAGCAAAGTGCTGCAGAAAGTCAAGACCAAGCATTGGCGTCTGGACCTCGGCGGCGAGCACCTTCCGTTTAAAGGAATGTCGCAGCTTGAACTTAAGCTTGAGCAAGCGTTGACCATTCAAGCCACTGATAGCGCCCTTTGTTGCGCGCAATGAACAAGTCGACTCTTCAATAACATCCTTGGAATCAAGGGTGATAACGTTGACTGCTGCGATGGGGTTAACAAGATAGCGTAACCTGGTACGGCGATTGGTGACGAAGCAAAGGCGGCTGCGGCAGCCAACAACGTTCGCCGCCCCCACCTGCTGTCCAGCCAGCTTTCCTCCTTTATGCACCTGAAGGAGCAAAGCGGGTGAAATGACTGACTAAGCGACCAAATCGCTCTTGATACCAGAACAAGATTGACCCAGGCGGCCATGTCGAACCTACCCCAGAACTAGCGTGACTGGTGAAGCGATTTCGGCGGTTGGATACAGACGGTGTTGCGTTCCCTAATTCAAAGCTAATTGCCGCTACTTGCGCTTTTAGTTCTGCTACCTCAGTGCCAGGAGCAGAGAGAACCTGAGAAATTGTGGCCTTGGATTCTAAAATTCGGTCAGCAGTTTTTGCCATCTGAGACAGCGCCACGTCTTGACAAGCGCAAAGAAAGCTATAAATTTCTAGCAATAACTGTTAAAACCACACTTCCCGGAGGATTGCGTCGCCTATCGTCAGCGGTTTGCTAAAATCTGCATGTTGCGCACCAGCAGTGACAATTTACTATCGACTACTTGGGTTTCGTACACGAAGTTCAAAACTCCTTCGCTGTCAGATAAACCTGTTCTGTTTAGTCCAACGGCGTTTCCCACTTCATAGGATTTTACTTCACTGGTATGTCCAGTATGTCATCGAGGTCGTCGACAACAGATCGCGGGCTTGCCATTACTACGTAGTAAAATGTTATATATTCGTACGTGTTACAAATCAAATTAAACTCTGAGATCCTAGTGTGGCGCACCAGGAGCTAGTCTTATTTCCGCGAAGGTGCGGGATAGGCAGGTTGATTATGCTAACCTGATCGGCCGAATCTGACTGCATGACCCTGACTGTTAAGTATGCAAGCCAATAAATATAAGTGCAATAATAAAAGGAAAATACCATAAGTCGGCGGGGTACGTTACCGGATCTAAGTAGCGACCTACCAATCAGGCCCGTCCTTTCGACCAGGACAGAACAGGATCCAACAGCAAAATAGCCACTCGCCTAACGCAACAACCAACGGAAAAATAGGACGCAGCTTGACTGTGAATAATTGAGCTAGTAAACACTCAACCAGTAGTGTTTACAGTTAAAACTTGCCTTTTAATTAATTTGCGGCAGTATTGCAGGACTTGGTGGGGTTACGCCTGACAAGCCTTCTCCCTAAACAGACAAAAATGTCCGTTTAACAACCCTGTGAAGTAGCAAATATGTCGCACCACCGAATAACGTTACAGTCACTGACTGCATACTGGCAAGTCAACAAGTCACCTTACAAAATTCTTGATACCTTCGCTACACTGGCACCTTTACATCTGCATATACTGTCGTCACTATTCTTCCTACGATAACATCGTTAATGTTTGCTTTCCGCACACACGAACACAGCATATCGCTTCACCTTTCTCGAGCTATCTCTTTAAGTATCTTCTAATCGAACGTCCGAAATTCTTGACCTATTATTGGCTTATATATAACTGTAATATACGGCAGGCTGATTTTGTCCTTACATGGGCTCCCGATCTCAAGACAGCCCAAATATTCTTTTCACGTTTGCAACTTTGCATGGTTCCAAGCAGGAACGTATGGACATTTTTCTATCGTCGCTGTTACAATTTGCATAAAATATTTGTACAGTTTCCCCTACCTGATCAGTTCCGCATGGGTGTGCCTCACATGGTCGAGAATAAAAAGTTTAGTTAGTTATTCAAACTGGCAACAAACTCACTCACATTTGCAGGATCACCAATCATAGCGCTTCAAAAGTGAGCTATATCCCTGGTACGGAACTAGGCGGCCAGACAAATGCCGTAGGTATAACCCGCAAAAGGCACACCTAGGAAAACTTTCATTGCCTTGGTGAGGAGCAAGCTGATGGTGAAATTGGGCGGCTGAGAAGATTTAGCGGGATAAGTTGTAGCTTAGCGTCGGGAACGAGGTAGCGTCTCGTTACTGGTCCGAGTCGTGCTCTACAAAGACCATTGTATTTGTGTTTTAGCAAAACGCGAACAACCTTCCGGCAGCCAGGCTACTTAAGTGTCATATATAAAAAAACCTAATTTTTGATTACTTGGGAATAATTTACACAATTATACGGGGAACTTCTAGGTCAAGACAGAATTGTTGAAAACTGCTTTTTGTTTGGTTCCTTTTGAAGCAAGATTGTCTGCTATTTGAATTGAAAATTGCGACCTTTCCTTGTGACTATACATCTTTCACAACTTCGTGGATTGTCACAGGTGATCAACTGTTTTTCACGGTTTTAGCCGCTCACACTCACGTAGACTAAATGTTAGATTTCCGCAAAGTTGCTGCGAGCACCAACACCCAATCGTTTGGACTTTAAATGAATACGGAAGGCTTCCAAAGCACTTCAAGTGAGAGGTGGCAGAATAACTTATGGACTAGGCCTAATAAGCATATACAAATATATGTGCAGCATGTCACCTTCTATATGTTGGTAATTTTTGGTATCGGCATTATTACGTCGAGCCGTTAGAAAAACGCTTCCACGAATATGCGTCCCATCCTTTTCTAATTTGGAGGTGTACCACTACCCTGCAACAACTAGTTTCGGTGACAAATGGTCACAATGGTCACAATACCAAAAGCCTTAACTTAACGCTCAGTAACGCAAATATTATGCGAAACTGGATCTGAGACCTAAAGGCTGGTATAATTGGGCCACCCCCACGTACTCGCAAGTGCTTTATTCCATTTCAGATGCGCGCCAAGCACTCATGTGCCTTGATTTTAAACTCGTGTTTTAGGTCACGTACAGAGAGGCTTTGCTTTGTCAGAAAGACCGAAGCTCAAGTAGACTATCGAAAACCTTCAAGTGCGCTGTGAAGCTGGGCAAAATGGTCTACAGTTGGTGGGATTCGAGTGATGAGTCGGCAGTCCAATACTTCCGTGCCAGAACCCATTCTGGTTGCGCGGGATCCCGAGTACACTATACCGATAACTTATAAGTAAATCGCAGTAACGTGCTTAGCTTGCGAAACAAGATGCTAGAGGTCGGCACTCTTGTGGACCAATCTCGACCTAACGTCCCTGCGTTCAACGAAACTTGCTTTTCATCCGAAGTTACGGATAGCAAGATAAACTTACGAGACTACGAATTACTAAGAGCTGACAGCAACTTCAACCGCCGTGGGGTGGCGTAGCTCTTCCTCGCAAATCAAGCATAATTATCAACAAAATATGCACCCTTCAATCATCGAATAGGGTTACGGAAGCTTTTACCGTTAACGTGTGTAGTTTTAAGCAGCTAACTATTGTGCTTTTATATAGGGCTTCCGACAGCACTCCCAATGGACTCAATGATTTCCGCGCGTCCACGTATTTACCGAGTGTCCAAATATGGGAACGGTTAACCTTCCGTTGATAGACCGGCAAAACTATTTATATCAAACAGCTGCAGGTGAGCTGACCACCGCACTTCTTGTCTTAACGTGGCCGGCACCCTTACCGCAACTTGTTGATCAGCTGGCAAGATTCACGGTAGTTAAAGCCCCGTCCCTCCTAGATCTAACCTTCGTTATGTCTCTAGGTTTTATAAGTGAACATGCTTATGGACCGCATTTGGGAGCGGTTGTTCATGTCTTTTTTTCCTGCGTTCGCTCTTCCGTTACTATTTTAGAACAAGGTTCCTAGTTTGATTATATTGCGAGCAGACTTTTGCGCGATGATCGGTGCGGTGGAAACTGCCTTCTGCATCATCTCCGCCTAATATGCAGTTTATAATTTAACCTCATATTGTTCGGTGTAATTTTGAAATTCTTGGTGGAATCTTTTTTGCGTTAACGTTTGTATTGCGGCGCATTATCCGAGGTGTAGTTCGCACCATCCGCTGACGTGTACTGGTAAGTTTGTTGACATGCAAACTACCTGGGATTACTTTTATTCTAGTCTGTCTAAGGTATCGCTGAATCTCCCCATTTCAATAAAGATAGCTGATATAGTGGTTTCATCGCTCCCGTATAACGGGTACAATGCTAAACAGCCAACCAATGCAGTCCGTAGAACACACAAACTTAAGGTATTAAAGTATTTATTGAATGGAAGAGGAGCTAGTTAATACTATAAAGGTGGTACCAGAGGTACTTTAGCTTACTAAGATGCAGCAGTGCTTTGAGTGCATGGACGAGTGTTCCTTATATATGGATGGGCACAACATGTCCAGTCACCCACCAGGGGAAACCACTCTCTCGAGTTATTCCTTACACTAGACCTATCCAACGTTTCTGCTGTTGTTCTAGACAGTTTCTTTGGAAGCGATCACGAGATGGTCCAACTCACCTTCGATAAGCCATTTTCTGATCCTACCCCGACTAAACCTGCCGTTTTCTACCGACCATACAATTTGTTACACATGGAATCGCTTTCCGCCCTTCTGAGATCCTTGCACTGGGAAAATTTCTTCCTAACCAATGATCCATAAGTGGCAGCCGATGAGTTCTACAATAACATTGAGATGTGTCTAGATGCTCCAATGCCACTGAATTATTGCCGTCATTTCAAAAAAATAAAATTAGATTCCACCCCCGATAATTTTTCACACAAACTTGCAAGACTCCGAAATTACTACTTTAAAACAAATGACTTCGCCCTAGTATTGCTACAACAAAAAATCCTTGCTCAACTTAACAGATTTTGGCATATCGGCCTTATGGACGTAGAAAGACGGGCGCTAAATATCATGAGTAAAAACCTAAAACTCCCCAAGCTGATGAAATATAGAAACAAGAATACGAAAACCCCATCCATCCTGATTGCTGGTAACCAAATAACTAACAATCCAGCTAACATAAGCAGGGTTTTCAATAATTACTTTTGTTCTACTTTTAACACCGCTGCTGCGGCTCCCTCGCACATTATCCCTCTGCTTGCTGATGACAAGATCTGCACAGTTGATTTTGAACTTCGTGATATAAATCGACTTATCGCCTCTACGAAGTCATCATGAAATGCCGGACCTGACAACTTACCACCAACGCTTATAAAATACGGTGGATCAGACTTCCCTGTACTATTTTTAAATCTTTTTTCTCTATCAATGAACATCGGTACCGTGCCATCACAGTGGAAGACGGCTCTAGTTATTCCTCGCTACAAGTCAGGCTCTGTGCATGAAATGAGCAACTACCGCCGAATAAGCCATACTTCTATCCTCTAAAATGATGGAGCGTCACATAAAGTCCAAAACTGTGGACTTAATTATGTCGCGAAATCTTATTAACACATCACAACACGGCTTCCTATGCACGCGATCCTGCATAACATGTCAGATAGACTTTTCAGTCTCCTGACTACTTGGCTCGATGACGGTTCATCAGCGATAGTCACCTACCTCGATATGCACAAAGCATTTGATCCTGTCCCTCATAACCACCTCTTATCCAAACTAACTGCATATGGAATAGACAACCCTCTGCTTTCATGGTTTGCTTCTTACCTAACTAATAGAACCCAGGTTGTTCAGATCGAGCACGAAACACGCACGCCAAAGCCTGTCACCAGTGGTGTGATACAAGGTAGTGTCCTGCGACCCTTTTTATTCCTACTTTACGTCAATGATATTTTTGATGTCTTTGCCTCCGGCAAACCTTTCCTGTTTGCCGATGACATCAAAATTGTTTACACTTTTAAGCCAACTGAGGCCAGTGATACGCTTAGCAAAATCCAGCATGACTTACGTACACTGGACTCATGGAGTTCCAACTGGATGATGACATTCTCTACTGATAAATGCCACGTGGTATCCTACAGATGTGACATCACACCAGGTTTGCTAACTATAGATGGTAAACCATTGTCTCACTGTCACACTATCCGTGACCTAGGGATCCACTACTCGAGCACCCTTAACTTTTCCGAACACGCAGGACACACCGCAGCTCAAGCCCGCCGCAGTATTGGGCTTTTTCAAAGCATTTAACTTAAAAGAATCCATTAACACCATGTCTAGAATAAAAACGCGCCCGCTGCTTGAATATGGCTCCATCACCTACTGTAATTCTAGAGTGAGTGATCGTATGGCATTGGAACGTGTTCAACGATCATTTACTAAGCGTCTTCTAGGCTATTCCACCACCCTATCTTACATCGATCGTTGCGTTGCCTTAAAACTTGATCCACTGTGGCTGCGAAGAATGAAACTTAACCTTTTCATCTTCTTTGATACACTTACCCAAAAAATACATTCCTCACGCCCATCGGTACAACGAGCAGAATTATCAAATTATCGCACCCGAAATAACAATCACAATAAAGTAAAAGTGAAAAGATCACGAACGAAACTGTCTGACAAGTTTTTCCTACATTGGTACTCAATATGGTGGAACAGGCTTCCAGCTGAGATACGTGCAATCCAGTCAGGGATGAAGTTCCGACACGTTATGCATTCCTTTCTAAACGTCGTAACAGCGGTCGGTATATTGCAACCAACCTTGACAAGTGAATCCCCGTACGAAATAGGAGCAAGATGGATATATTATCAATATCAGGGGATCTTTTCATTCTCCTGTTGCCCGATCTTACTGCCCTTCCCAAATTTATCGGTAGCAATAACGTGTTTTCTAAAGGCAAAAATATCCTGAGTAACAATGAAGTTCACACTCACCAAGACGGAAATGTGCCCTAGAGTTCCTCTCGGGCAAATTATTTCTCATTTGTGCTGCAACGCTAATTATTTTCTACTTATCTTTTCCCCTGGACCCGTCCTTTAGGTACGGGTTGCTGTGTTACGCGCTCAGCGAAATCAATGTTGATTTAATTTTTCTGCATTTGGACTGGATCCATTGGATAACTCCTTCAGAAAACCTACCATGATCTTCCACGCTTACATTCACTGTGAACAAATCCCCTCAACGAAATCAGCTTCTTTTCTTACCGTACACAGCTGAACAGTTGAAACGACAGTTAACTTACTTTACTTTGCGTACAGTTTTCTCTCCCTCCCTGAAAAGCCATGCGTACATACAACATTTCTCAGTACCATACAAAATTATTTCGCATCACCAATTTTCCCATTTTGATCTCCGACAACTGCTGGGGCTATCTTACTGTTTTCTGCGAAAATTCTTCTCCTTTTCTGTAAAAAGCATGTATATTCCTGAGGTTATCAGTTGCCGTGAATCTTGTACAATCTGAATCGAACAACGTCGGTCGAAAATCTAGCATTTCACGTTACTGTACGTCCACCCACTTTTATTTGCTTATTTCTCTCCTTCCAGTGTTGGCCAGAATTGGGCCGATCTCAAAAGGCTATGGATAAACGCTTCCGAAAAAATGCAGCACACTCATGCAGTATGAGTTATCATAAACTCACTGGCACATATTACAAGTGCTTGATGCTAATCAGCCAAATGATGGCTGTGCGATGGGGAGAGCTTAATATGAAACACAGGCCCCTACAGAACAGTGCTGGAATTGAATCAGCTATAAGATAGCTGTATGATGGGGAGAGCTTTTCATTGAACACAGGCCCCCAAAATACAGTGCTGGAAACAAATCAAATAAAAGATGGCAATCCGATGGGGAGAGCTTAATGTATATCACAGGCCCCACATAACTGTATACGAATAACGCCACAATAGTACATGGCCAGATGAGATGTGGAAGAGAAGTGTGGAAGCAGGTCTCCGGGAGATGGTTTCATGATGGGTCGTATTACTCCAAATAAACTGACAGTTTATATCCACTTTTATTCTTACTCTCAACTTCTACTACTCCTACTCCTTTGCCATTTTTAATTGATTGATTGTGAGAGATAAAGCACATATGAGGGAAAAATAGTGAATTGCTATATCCATAAATTGGCTAAGTATGGCATGACTGTTGTTTGGGATACTGAGAACCTAAATACGGGAATTATGCAGAAACAATCAAGTATATGTTAGTGATGCTTGTAACGCGTGAGTGCATAAATGGGGTTGTGTGATATGTGGAGCATTATGCGGTCTTACAGTGGGAATAACGAAACTGGTGGTATTCTAATAGGATTTGCCTGGGTAAAAGACGGTGTTGGAGGAGAGTGTTGACTATTTACCACGCAATCGTGTATGTTAGGGTTTTATTTCAAAGGTATTTTAATATGTCAGCTAGCATATTTTTCGAATGTGAATAGGTAAGGAAAAATAATTACCAGGTGCTCATTAAATTCAAGTTGCCGTTACCGTTTAAATGCCCATGGGCTGTAGTACTCCATGTTCGTTGTTCCACGGCCGGCATAATTTCTCACGTGAGAGTCGCTATAGAAAGTCCATTGGTTAATTGTTGTGCGTTATTTTACTGGTTTAACGGTTTACTCCTCTCCATATCTTTTGGTCCTGTGTACCATGTAACTACAATCGTTATCAGGCCATTCAAGTGTTCACATGGCTTACTTCATGTATGGACAGTACAAGACCTTAAGCACTAGAATATTATGGATACCCAAGAGTCCCGAGGCAATTCAGGGTACCTTGCATAGGCTCTGGGTGTGGCCTACGTTATGGTTGATGCCCATAAATAGGGCCAACTGGTCTGTTATACGAGTCGGAGCTGCAAATCCTAAATCCAATATGTTGTCTGCGGTGGTGAAAGCCCCCTTGTCACTCAGCATGTTGATTTTTAGGTCGTGCGCTCATCAGCACTTCATTCTGGGGACAAATGGAAGAAGGCAGCTTTTCCGGGGGTTCCGTATAATGTTGTGTAACTGCCACTATCGGAATCCCAACGGCAAAATTGTTTGTGAAGCTATTCCTGGCATTCGTCCGACCGCACCCAGAATATTGCATTCACGCTTGTCAGAACGTATGCTCCGAATGGAGATGTGCTGCATGCCCTACGGAGGGACAAGAGGGACCTCTTCTTACTTATTATATTTTGACGGGTATAATCGGCAGGGACTTGTCAGGCCTATCTAGTCAAGCTGCATTCCCTATTCTCCGCGCTCACCCAGAGGGAAACGTAACCCGATGTTGCCGGGTTACCATAGGTTATTTTAGCTGCATTTCACCGTTAGGTTATTAACACGTTGGGCCTCGTGATCCCCTGGGGAGACACGGTATACACGCCTCCACACAATGTAGGGGGTGTGGTCACGCAGGAGCTGTATATGGCATGGTAAACATATGGTCCATTAGGTACAAGCAAGAAGCGAGAAAGGGAACAAGTTTTACGCAACGCTTCACCAGCAGCTTTCTTCTAACAATGACGATGCAACGCATAGCTTACGTGATAACTAAGTGCCAGAAACGGATAGAAGCCAAGACCACAAAACGTTGACCGAGGGAATGACTCTTAAAACACATCGTGTAAAACGAAGGGGTGGTTTTACTAGAGGTCAAATTAACAGTGGTTAGCCGAAATGGCCTGGGTGGTCGTTTAAGCAAGAATATCTAGAAGCGGCACGAAACGTCAGGGGAACCATAAGCTGCTTAGTCCCAAGCAAAATGTTTACACACTTATGGGTGATGTCATGCACACTCATCACTACGCGGCGAATCACTAAGCAGATGGGAGGTAAGATGACCTGGAAAATGCATCCTGAGCGCAAGAAATACATGTACTACCGATGGTAATTCAAGCGTACATCTTACCTTTTCCGTACATGTTATCCTGTTTCTTAGAAAAGAATAACGGTTCTCCAGGGCGGCTGGAGGGTGAAGTTGTGATAAAGGAACCTAGAAGAGTATGCGTATCATCACAACGTGGCATCAGTGCGGGTGCTTTTGAGGTCCACAGGTACACCTGATCGCTCCCATCATGTGTTATCCTGATGCCGATGTAGGCAGACGTGCCGTAACCGTCAAGTAGGCGAGGCACCGCATTTGGGAGTAGAGAGTGTACCTAACGATCAAGCGGAAGCAATGGCGTGGTAATAAAGGAAAGAAAAATAGAAACAGGAAAAAGGAGGACTTACAAACACCGGTGGCTGGTAAATGCTCCTGTCCATTGTACGACGCGCACAGCTGAGGATACCAAAGGCTGCAGTCAGAGCACCTGACCCAGTCACCCACCTGTCCACTTTGTGCCTCGCAGTCTGCTTGAAGGCACAAAGCGTACCTGTCATTGTCGTAATTAGCTGGGAGTTTTGCATGGCAACGACGCTTCCTTGGAGGCTTATACACCCTGTCGCTGGTGGTGCACAAATTTCTGTAACGAAGTCGGTTCCTTTCTTCCTCCTGACAGACAAACGCAGATTGGATGGGCACTAAGCGTTGCTTACATCTTTTGCCTTCCCCGGTAGGTTCACCCATCCCTTCTGCTGCTGATTCATTTACGCTTTCGGAGGCGGAAACCGCAATGTCGTCGTGAGAACTACTTAGGTTATGTAGCAACTCCCGCAACGGATCAATCACCTCCCTATAGTTTGCATCGCCCAGGCTACAATCTTGCACTTAAATATCACCAAGAACCTGATTGCATTCGTGAAGCTTCTGCTCCCTAGTTACCGGAGAAAATGTGGAACTCGACGGCCGGGGGACGGTGGCGGACGATCTGGATGCGGTTACACTCGGAAGTCGAGCGTGCGACTACCCAACGGTCGTTGCGTAATATCTCGTCAACCGGCCAGCCAGAGGCGTGCATTGCATGCATGGCGTGAGTGCAAGGAAGCAGCCGTCGTCGACTGAGGCTGCATTGGCAGGTTACGTCCTCAAGCATTATCACGGTGTATTTCCTACGGTAACCTTGCAGTTGACATCTACTACTGGACAAGTCGGTGACCGTTACCTTTTCCCTTGTATGATGGCATCGCAAACGCATCCTAACGTATCCTAAAAACCGATACGCAGCTTGTCCAAACCTAGCAAAGCAAGGGTCTAATGCGTGCTCAGACAGGTCCGTTTTGCCCACCAAAGCTTGCCACTAAGATAAAGCATCAAGCACGCGGTTATCGACCGCGGTAAACAGATCTAATAACGACGTTCGCTTCGAAAGATCGCGCTTTAGATGCCCATTTTTGCTTTCCACCCGTATTGTTGTATAGCAGCCGAACAAACTGGCTAACGTCAAGCGGTACGCTGCCCATAATAAAACAAACGGCAACCTAGTCCTTGCCAACTACCTGTGCGCCTCGGCGTTTCGCGCTTTAATGGCTGTCAAGCACCTGATAAACAACGAGGAGCTCTTAGCACACACGATGTTCCGCACCTGCTGCTTAATGAGCATCCTGTCCGTTGCAGTTTTCGCGGGTAACGCGTTGCAGCGACGGGTGACATCTCGCAGTAAATGGAAACGGCAGAATACAATGCGCGTAGAGGGGTACACTGTTTGAAAAGCATGGACCTCGGCCATGCACTTATCGCTCACCACTGTCCTTGCTGTCTCAGTCGCTGGTAACTTGAGACTCATGTGGCTTACTGCGTTCACTTGCGATGTGCTTGTCTCAGTTGCACTAAAAGGGAAGCAAAATGCACGCCTTGTACCATATACAACTACCAACATGAAGTGCCACAGTATGGAGCCCCGCAGTCCGTCTGGTGGGTAGCATCCGCCACCATCACCGCACTGTAAAACTCCACGGGTTCAAGTACGTACCTCAACACGAACAATAAGAACCGTATCTCCGATTCTTCATACTCCACCTTAAATTGCCCGACGCACTCTAGCAACCGTGCCACTGCTTCCACTTGTTAGAACCCAAGGGGCAGCCGGTAACTTGTTTATTGCTAAAGTGGCTTACACTAGGTGTGTTCGTTCATACCTTGGAGGCGTCCGCTCAACTGCATGATCTCCATGGATTGTTCCCCAACTGCTGCTTGTCTCTGTGTTCAATCCTCGTGCGCATGGAATAGTAATCCTAATGTCATCTTCAACTTTGGGGAAGTCTGCAGGGCTCGCTGTTGGTGTGTCATTCTGCACCACCACACTACTTACATCGGGCGCCGTAGTTTCTACCTTTAATCCATCACATACTGAGTTCCCTTACACCCTGCCTCTCATCTTGTCTAATGGTCCGGAGATCGTAACGGTTCAACCGTCTACCGTAGTGCATGAATGCATAATTCCTGAGATAGCGTGTGTCCCTAAAAGACTGCGTCAAAGGCTAGACGTCCTCTTTCGTGTGCCGCGGGAGCCGTCTGTTGGTCACATAGAGAAACGGCCTTCCTAATGAAAGGTATGGCTGTACGCCACGCTGAAGGATACTATGTCGTAGCACCAGCCATTATGCCATATGAGAAAATGGGCCTCGCAGTAATAACTTTCGTACCTACAGTTCATAAGAGTT
Source organism: Dicrocoelium dendriticum (assembly GCA_944474145.2). Lineage (NCBI taxonomy): Eukaryota > Metazoa > Platyhelminthes > Trematoda > Plagiorchiida > Dicrocoeliidae > Dicrocoelium > Dicrocoelium dendriticum. The sequence goes on along the minus strand of OX104064.1, from coordinate 5,416,896 downwards.
TCATAAAGTTTACATGCCAACTTACCGCTTGCATATGTACCCTCTTCGGGGAAAATGAACGCATCTATAATGTGCGGAAGTGCACCGCACACCCTCAGGTTCCTCTTTACCAGTTGTCTTCCGAAACGCCTCAGATATCAGGATATCTGATTTGAAAAAACCTGATGCAATTCGCAATTGAAAGCGCTTTAAAGCACTTTCGAAATTCTTAACAGTGCGGTACACAAACTGAAGGAAGACGGCACGGAAACCAGCGGTATACCGCTAGCCACTACTGCGGAATCCACGGAACTCCTGCGTACGAACAGGCGAACAAATATGAACGACATTGTGTAAGGCAGGTTGACGTACAGTAATCCATGACAAGTACAAAGGCATCATTCGGCAACGCGTGGGCGACGCAGCCTCCGATGCTGACATTACACGCCACATCCAAACGTGGTTGCTTTCTGCACAGCAAAAGAGACCGTCTGATGAGCAAAGTAAAGTATGTACTGCGAACGAGGTGAGTCCAATGCTTCGCTATGAGCATCTATAGCCTCCTACGTTGTCCATCGCCGAAACGGATTAACCAACTTGACAATGCCGCTTTCTGCTACTAACAATTTTTGTACCACACACCTTCATGTACATAAAGCATTTTTACACCCCGGGTCTCATTTTCTTGCGCCTTGTGATCTTCTCAGGTGCGCGGCAAGCTCCATTTCGTTTTCTGACCAACAGCTTGAAGCCCCGCCTAGGTGTGTTCCCAAGTCCAGCAACTACGGAAACCCGTACTGCGTGAACCTTAGGTTCGAACCGTCAATATATGCCTTAGGCACTAAGTGCGTAGGCAAGCAAGGTTTCTGGATCCACCGGATTGCCACGCATGGGTGTGAATTTCTATTGGTCAACGCTGGCGTCATTTTTATTGGTCTGCCGTTACCTGGACAAAATCCCTTTTTAGCCGTCTTACGGTACAAGATCCTGTCCAGTCTAGCGTAATGATCTCATCGGAACGTTTAGGAGGCTAATTTGGACAGGATTTGGACATATGCTACCATTGTATCGTCCACAGCCATAACAGTGACTAAATCCGCCACCGCACTTTATGGTGCACTCAAACTATCATCATACTCATAAAACTATGTCCGCGTTGTAACCCATAGCATTTTTCTCCACATTAATAGGTCTTAGATCCCAATGTAATCTTCTCAGCGGATTATTGTTCAAGGTCACTGCGTGGCTGCGACCTAGTCGCAGCACCGTTACCCCGCAAAAGCTGGTGCATAATAAATAGTTTCTTTTCATTTTATGGCATGATTCCCGGCTATCATTGTGGCTTCACGGTTTTATGCAATTCTGTGCAAATGTGATATTGCATTTGTTTAAATGTGTCAGAAGCTAGATACGCACCGTTACACCGCAAAACATAGTGCGCAATAACTAGTTTATGGTCATTTTATGGCATTATTCCAGGTTATCTTTCTGCTCTTGCAGTTTTATTCAAGTCTGTGCAACTGTGATATTGCAATTGTTTGAATGTGTCGGAAACTAGATACGCGGTAGAAACAGTATTTTCGAATCCATACGCCATAGAGTCTGGGACCAGGACTCTCACATCTGGCGGAAACGGGTTTGCGTGCCAAGACCAACCGGCACAGCCCGGAGTATAATAGTAGCGTAGGATAATGATATGTAGTTAGTTAAGTTGTAAATGATAAAAATTATCGATTTGCATCTGTATGAATGAAAGGAAGTCCTATAGCTTTTATAGTACGGTAGTTTACTGTAACCTTGGTAGCGGGTGCCCGGATTTTCCAACTGCGTAAAAGGGTCTATAGTGGACCCATGTTATTGGAAAAGTAACTAGTGCGTTCCGTTGATCAGAAAATGAGGGGAAGTGTTTTTAAGGTAGTATAGGAAGAGTACTACACACAAAGTAAACAGGAAATGCGTATTATGCTAACCTCAACATGCTGCTATGGGATGTTTTTTGCGTAATTGATAAGTAGGCATGTTAACTCGCTCTGGAAAATAGGTGGATAAGAGTAGAAATTGCTGTATGAATTATGTGTCGATGACAGGGTAAATGTGTTTGATAGATATAAGCTGGTTGACACCGTGATATGTGCATACATAATCACATAAGGGACGTGTTATGTAATGCTTAGTTAAAGCGGAACCAGGATGTGTAAGCGTCAGTTGCAGGTCGGAATGCTCCGGGGCACACTGAGTTCAATGATGTAAGGTGAATGGTAGGTCGAAATGCGTGTTAGTCCCTGTTAGACATGTGGTGCCTTAATGCTCTTTACGGCGGAATTGGAAGCTATAGAGGGCATAAATTGTCGATGAAACATGCTATATATATATATACCGATTACAGGAGCAGCATTGCTATGTATTAGTAGGTTACACTTTCAAAAATGTAAACGCATATATTTATATATTAATATATCCATTTACTTTCATATAGCACTAGGTTAAATGTATATACGCATTATTAACTATATGCGTATATACACAAATATGTATTTATCTGTTTATGGAAATGAGGTTAATAAATCACTGAAATATATATATATATAATGCTATAGGGAAATGAAAACATCTGCTTGATTATAAATAAGTGCCTTTCTATATTATTTATCTAACAATGCCTCTTCCACATATCTCTTGACTGGAGGACTTTCGACTACGGAAGGCACATTCTCCTGCCAATACAAAGCTTGAACAATCGGTCATTCTAAGCTATTCAATCCGCTTTGACCGCTCAAATGGCCGTGGTTATCACAATCTCTAATCAATTTCACTACATACCCCGGGGGATCTGCGATTCTTTCTTCGGAACCTATCCTGTCCTCCAAGACTTCAACATATTTCAACGTATATTCTTCAAAACTTCACCTGTTTCTGCAGATGATCAACACATCATATCCAGAAAGAATGCTTAGTTCCTGACCTACCGATCTGGAACAGGAGAGGACCCAGGCACGCAATGGCCACTCGCATAGCGCATCAGTCAGCAGAAAAATGGGACGCAACTTGACTGCGAATAACGGAGCAAATAAACGTTCAACAAGAAACATAGCCAGTTACAACTTGCCATCCAATGGATTGGCGGCAGTGTTTCAGGACGTGGTGGGTTTCCGCCTGGCAAGCGTTCTCCCTATAAAATGCCACAAATGTCCGTTTAACAACACTGCAACGTGGCGAATGTGACTCGCCACCGAATAAAGTCACAGCCCATAACTTCACACTGGCAGCTCAATTAGAATCACCATACTGGATAGCTTACTCTTCAATTATCTTCCAATGGATCCCTCAGGATTTATCTATAATTACTCGAGGTATGACTGCGATATGTGGCAGAGCGATTATGTCCAAACAAATGGATCCCGATCCCACTACAACCCAATCGTTCTATCGCATGTTCACCATCGCACAGTCCCAAGCGTGGACATATGAACAATTTTCTACTGACACTACAGTTCCCATAAAATGTCTGTACAGCTGTACATACCTGATCATGCCTCAATTGGCGTGCCTCGCATAGTCGAGAATAAATATTTATTTATTTATTTATTTATTTATTAATAGGGTTGATAATATTTCACAAACTTATCCCAGGTATAAGCTGGACCACATGTTTGTTTTATGTTGCTGCGATGATGAACGGTGCATTGTAAGGCAATATGATTCGCACACAGGTAACAATTGTTTGTGCACTCAACGAGACTGTGTTTTTGCCTCGGTGGGATGCAAGATTGACGCATGGAAAAGTGTCGTTTATTATATGGCGGTGTTGTCATAGTGGTCATTAAAGAAGCATGCATTTATGGCCTCACTGCGGTAAAGTGACTGCGCTTATTACGCCTACATATGTTTCACATGGAAACCTGAATATGGCCTACAGGTGCACTTCTGTATTGGGTTCCAGGACCCCACGTAGACGGCCTTCAATTGGACTATGTTAGTCTCATGACATGTACATAAATATAGGCACTGGGAAATAGCCGCTTATTGGCTGTGCAGGCGTTGAAGGTATGTTTTTAGTAATGGTATATTGGTCGCATATCATTAGTGTCGTTATGGACATGGCGATGTTCGCAATTTTTGATATTAGCCCATAAATACGTCTGTTTGATAAGCTCCTAATGGTCCGTCATCGGTGGTACGGGAATAACGGCTGATGAATGAAATAAGCTGGAAGCTGTACTCCCCGATGAATGGTTTTAACTTTGCGCATGACAGGGGCATTATGTTTGCCACTAGGGAGTTTGCAAAGCTTAGCGTCATATACCTGCATGACCGAAACCCAAAAAGTCTATGTATGTGTCACGGCGGTGACCTCATAATAACCACGGGGGAGGACTCCAATATTGGCCCTGCTGCCATACATTGGCAGTACTTATGAAGTGCTTATAGCAGGGGTAGCATGCTTTATTATGGATAGGTAGCAGCCACAGAGGTATGCTTAAGGCTGTGCGTCAAAGCGAAAGCAATGTATGGGCATTGTGAAAGGTAGGAATACAAGTTTCACGGGGTCAATTGGTCAATAATGTGTTTCCCTCATGGTTTTCAACTGCGTTGAATGCCTTTTGCCGCGTAATAGTGAAATATGGATATGGTAACAGAAAGGAGACACCAGAAGAACACTGACGTCTGTACCGATTACGAATATCCCCGTTACCATGGGGAGCGTGCGAGGCGCTCTTGACCCAGGACGCGGGAGTACTGAGGAATGGTTTATGGATGTGTGTTCCTTACACACTCACATGAAAGCAATATGGATGTAAGTAACGCAGCGTTGACTTACTTTATTACACGTTACCGCTGTCGGACACCTCTCGGTTGTGCTTTGAATGGTTTCTGTTAAAGAAGTTATAACGGAAAATGCCTGGAAATTATGAAGTGGAGGATAGGTTAAAAAAAAGCATAAGGTTACCATGCCTAGTTACCTAGAAAGTCAAGATGAGGGTGCATACGGAAGGTAGCACTATTGAATAAACAAGTGCAACAATCGTCAACGTTTTGGCTTGACATTATTACGCACCTTATTGTGAAGTCGGCTTTCCACGTGGCGTGTTTTCCATGTATAGGACACTGAATGCGCTGGAATGCAGTTGCTTGCATGCAGGCGGAAGCGTATTTCACACCAGCGGAGGTAGGCTGTAAGCATAAGTAATGAGGTTAAAAAGCTTCCTTACCTGTTGTTGCTAGATCGCCACCGAAGACGTAATGCCTGGTACGCGTAGGTTGAAATCCCATAACGGACGTAATTGGGAATTACATTTTGCCTACGTGTGAAGTTGTCCGCATATGCGGATGACGTAACTGTATGTTACCAGTTAATACATCGGTTATATCCTGTTCGATGTTTCCGGTGCGAAGGTGTGTTGTAAGCACCAACGAAGGGGCAATGGGAGAGAACTCGTAACTGAAGAGATTGCGAGATAAGAGGCTCAAAGGTTCCATTGTACCTGGTGCGTGTTCTGAAAATAAAGGAGATGTGAATCAATGCGTTTCACAGGGTATCCGAAGAGTACTGAGCGGTACGTTAATCGGCGGACGATTACGGACCCATCCACTGCACCTACATGCCAGTGCTCCAACTGCTGCAAGGCGTCCGGTGTTTATTGGATACCTACAGACGGGGGAACGCATGGCTATAGGAGAGTGGGTGGCCCAGAAAATGGCCTTTGGGTCGTTCACGCATAGACGGATGACGGGAGCGCGCTAGTTATCGGAAATGCAAGCGCAATGGGGAAGCTGAGTAAGGCTGCTGCAAGCGGGGGAGGTGGGCTTGTTTACCATTTCTGTGGAAGTATAAGGTGAAATCGAAAATCGCACTAACGTGTGATAATGCTGGTGCTGGGTACCGCAAGCGTTGAAGTAAGCGGAAGAAGATGAACAGGAAGGCGGCATGGCAGAGGACGTTGGTGGTGTGTTACCTTGGTTAAAAGCGGAGCATATACATTTCATGCACTTGCCATTGCATGTCAAGGTCACCCTGACAGGTTGGTTCGTTTCGCTCTCGACTGGTTGTATCTTTGTGGGAGTTATACATCTGGTACATTCTACTGTCTGCCTACTAGAAATCTTTTATATCTACTCTGAAATTTTCAGACCTCCGACATCTGGTATTTTCCTTGGCAATATCGTTGTACCTTATTTGTTACTTCTCCCCTTTCCATTACTATTCTCCTTCGTGGCTGACTCTAACTTGGTCTCAAATGCTTGCGGTAAAAAAAGGAATATCGACTAGCCGTCGTGTAAACAAAGCGAGTAAAATGGGGGGCAATACAGCGACCAACGTGACCATGCCGTGCTCCGTTAGGGTGATGGACGTATTTTCTTCTAGGCGCCGAGAAATCGCGCAACGGCAACAGGAGTTGGAGAGTATGAAAGTGACCTTTAACAGCTTACAGCCAATAGCTGAGCGTTTAGTGGCTATTACAAGCCTAGTTCACCCTGGCAAAGTAATGGATGAAAAGTGCTCCGAGACTTCCATGCGTTTCCTCAATGCTATTAGTACTGAGATCATGGACCGGATAAAATGCCTCACGGAGGTAGTGGTCTATAATGTACCTGACCGTTTAAAAACTCACACCATCATGAAGGTACTGATGGATATCTGCGGTCTAGAAGGTAATTTAATTAGTTGCACCAGACTGAGGAAAAGGGCTATTAAAAACCAATGTCCCGTGCTATTCAGATTTGATACAGAGCGTTCGGCCCGTAAATTCCTGTCCTACCAAACAGACTTCCGGTCGCGCACAACCTTTGTCCAGTTAAAATTAGTGAACGCAAAGACAGCCATACAACGCCGTTACGAAAAACTTTCTGCATCCAAGCTTACTACTAACGAGCGGACACCTGGAATATATTCTGATCCTCTGCAGGATTTTGTCACCCCGGAGGCCTCCCACATACTTGATTTAGCTGTCTCAGAGGATGTAGCTCAGGTTGAGATCAAGCAAATGGTAAAAAACCATTGCTCGGTGGCAGAAATGCTAAAACTTGAGGTTATGGATACCCATGACCCCAAGCGACTTTGGGAGATAAGTAGTTGTCCTGAAAAGAAACCCGGGACTTGTTCGCCTACATCCGAGTTTCCACTCGGTTGTACAGATCATCCCAATGGACCAGGAGGGCAAGTCGCAGAGGCGTCATTCTCAAAGACGATAAACGCAGCAAGCTGCGCCTTGCCACCCGAAGTACCTCAATTTGGTCGGCGAGCATCTAGTATGTCACCTGTCTGGAACCGACACACGCCGGCTCCTCCAACTAAACGGCCTCGCGAGCAAAAGTCACCATACTGCTCGCCTGCTACGGCCATACCATTCATTTCTGCGTCAGAAACAGCCAAGCCGGAAGCCGCACTGCACACTGGTACCAAAGGAAGAAATACTACGTTTAGTACTATTGCATTTAACTTTCCTGATGACACATCCTTGGAAGTGTTCAGGAGCTGGATTCTTGAGGTCAATGGAATCCAAAGAAACCCACTAGAGGCTGTGCGACTGAACAAAAGATTAAGTAAATTCGCGGCACCACTCGAATAAAGTACTAGGGACGAATCAACTCTCCGAAGTATAATGACAAGTTGTGAAGAGCCGCGTAATAGAGCAGAGCTGAAACAGCTATATTTTGGGCCACTGAGGGTGAACCGACGTGGGGGCCCATCACACTTCGAGCCTAAAGATCGGGTTTCTCACACCCATAGTGATCCACAGGTTTCCATTCTATTCTCGTCACAGAAGCCACACACACGTGAGCTTGAACCAAAATTTCCACCTGAAGCGACGATGGCACCCAGAGCCAAACGGCCTCGCGTAAGGATGACTCCGAGAAAAGCATCGAAGGCAGCTACCCAAACCTCACACACTCATGAAACAGCAAAGTGTGAGGCATCCCCCAGCCGACATCGGAAGGGGGTATTTGGCCGTATACTACTAAGGTACTTAACGTACCCGAGGATCTTTCTTTGGATGCATTTACGAGAGCTATACTTGCAGTATTTGGTTTAGCAACACGTTCGGTACGTGTTGAGAGACTACCTAAAAGAAGCAGTAAATTCCCTGCACCGATCAAAGTATATTTTAAGGATGAAACAACTTTAAATACCGTCGTAACAAACTTTGAACAACTGCGCAGCGCAACCATGATGGATCAACTTTGTCTCAAACTGCAAAAGCTAGCGGTAATGAAAACGGCCCGCGGTAACAGGGAAACAATCACACGTCCCATATCCACACACCGGACTTCCGCAGCTAGTACATCACCCAATATTATTCAAGGTTCTTCTCACCATGTTCCAGATAGTCCGGACTCAGGAATACCTACCTTATCCCACCGGTTGTTACCGCCGCAACAACTACCTGAGCGGGTAAATTCCCTTCTTTCTACACCACATCGCGCGCCTTTTTTATCCCAGGTAGGGATGAGCCGCGACAAGCTCATCCCAACACCCAATACGTCACCAACGAAAAGCACGCTCTTACTTCTTTTGACCTAGTTCCTACAGCTTCTACAGATGGCCCAGTAGCTCTTCGTGCTCCCTTTATGTCATCCATAAAACTGGGAGACACTGGCCAACTTTTCTCCATTATACTCATAAATGCCAGGTCGCTGAACAACAAGATGCATATTCTACGCCCTTTGGCTATTCTTACTGCGCCTGATGCAATACTAGTCACCGAAACATGGTTTGGTGCCTTTACTTTCGATGATTCCTTTTTCATTCAAGGCTACCAGCTGTATACACACTCGCGTACACACAAACGAGGTGGAGGGTGTGCCATTTATCTGCAGCAAAATTTCTCTGCTAATATCGAAGGCCTAGATAACACCGAAATATTGGACTCTATATGGATAACGGTTGATGCCATGGGACCCAAGTTACTACTTGGATGCATTTCGCAGGGCTCCTGATACATGACCTGTGAGTGACAAAGCGCTAGTAACTGCTTTTGAGCGAGCTGCGAGCCATCCATGTGCATGCAAGCTTGTGGCGGGCAACTTCAAACTTCCTGAAATCCAGTGGTTTCCACCCACTGCCCCACCGAAGTATAGTGGGCTATTAGCCTGCATCAACTTGGGAGGATGGGTGCAGCATGTATCAACGCCGACCAGGTCTAAACACCTGTTAGACCTGATAGTTACACTGGGTATATCCAATATACGTGCATCTGTAGGCCTAGAGTTTCCGGGGAGCGACCACAGAGTGGTATACTGCTCGCTGTTTGCAAACATCCCGGCAATCTGTACGAGTAGATCAGAGGCAATTGAGATATACCGGCCGATAAACTCCATAGACTGGCCCACATTTGCCACAATTATCCGTGCTAGGAACTGGGAACAGTTCTTTCTGTCCGACTCCCTGGAGCAATCGTCCGCAATATTTTATGGCGAACTGCATTATTGTCTAGACCTATTGGCTTCATTTACTCCTCTAAATAAAAGTTCAGGAAAAATTAGGAGGCAAACTAAGCTGCATGCAAGGTTGAGGCAACTACGACGTTCCTACTACAAGACGTTCAACTTTGCGCATGTGCTGAGAGCCAACGAGATTGCGAGCCAGCTATCGTCCAGGTCTGTATTGATAAAATCATCCCAAGAAAGAGCAGCCATGGCCAGTGCAAACAAAGCAAAGCACCTCAGCTGGCTGCTGCGTTCTCGCACTCCTCATTATGGAGCAAAGACCACTTCCATACGCATCGGCCCTTGCAAAGCAAGTGAAGATCCACGGACTATATGTGAGATGTTTAACTCTTACTTCAAAGAGTCACAGTGTAAAGAACTGTCCCCGGTCACTACTGAGCTGGATGTGTCCACAAACCAGCTGCTCTCCACGGTTCCGTTCGATCTAAAAGGCATCCGTTCCGCTATCAAAACCATAAAACCATCCACCAAACTTGGTCCTGATGGAATTCCACCCATACTACTTAAGAATGGGGGCGATGAACTTTCCATACTCCTCTTGAAACTCTTCACACTCTCTATGGAGAAGGGCCAATACCCATTGGCTTGGAAGCATTCTATCATCACAGCGCGCCATAAAGGTGGCTCCGTACAGGAAGTCAGCAACTACCGACCCATAAACCAGACATCTATACTCTCACGTGTGATGGAGAATCGGTTAAGCGTGCGCTTATGGCCTGCTTGAATGCAGGAGGCCACGTTAGCAGGTCACAGCATGGTTTTCTAGGCGCACGATCCTGCGTAACCCGCCAGCTTGATTTTCTCAACCTGATCACTGGCGCGATTGATTCAGGTCTGGCGATTATTACGCTATACCTCGATATGCAAAAGGCGTTCGATAGGGTCCCCCATAAACGCCTATTACATAAGCTCAAGGCTTACGGTGTAGTCACCCCTCTGCGTGACTGGCTTAAATCCTACCTAACCGGGCGTACGCACTCCGTGAAGGTGGCACACTTTGAGTCCATCCCTGTCACAGTTTCCAGCGGTGTTGTGCAAGGCAGCGTGCTTCGCCCAACCCTGTTTTTGATTAATGTGAACGACATCTGTAGCAGCCTGCGCCATGGTCGCCCATTCCTCTTTGCCGACGATATAAATGTCGTATATGTCTTCCCACCAAGCGCTAAAGTATCCACACTACAAAAAATCCGTGAAGACCTGAAGACCTTAGAGTCGTGGTGTCAAAATTTGCAAATGACATTCTCTGCTGATAAATCTAGTATTCTGACCCACAAATGCTCCATGTCGGATGGTGCGTTTACGTTGAATGGTACGCCCATCCAACTAAAAACGTTAGCTACTGACCTAGGTATTCGCTATTCTATGACCCTCAACTTTTCAGAGAATTGCAGTATCAGGTAGCAAAAGCACGCAGAATGGTCTTCCACATAGGCCACCACATTAACTCGGCTGAAGCACGGTTGGAGCTTTACCGCAGTCGTGTTCCTCCGCAGCTGGAATATTGCCTCTTTATCTTCAGTAATTTGCAAAAATCAGACCGCATATTGCTCGAAAAGTCTCAGCGGCGGTTTACCAAAATAGTAACCCCACAAAGCCTAGCGCTTAGTTACCTACAGAGGTGTAACCATCTCAACCTCCAGCCTCTATGGCTGCGGCGCATTATCTTAAACCTGTGCTTCTTACATAATTTAATATACCAAGCGGTGCACAGTTATATCCCCAGCCTGACACTGAGAAGATGATCAAAAGTCAATCTCCGAAACAAGCATTGCACAATTGCCCCGCTTCCAGCGAGGAAGAAACCACGTTCACGTTTCTTCCTTGTCGCTTATGTAAATAGCTGGAACAAACTACCTTCACAGCTGCGGGAGATTCACAATCCACAGGCTTTCAAGCAGGAGGTACGAGAGTTTATGCGCCTGGATAACATAAGACGCCTTTTCAACATCTGTGATTCTGATGACAACCTTTGTGAGACCGGCCCCGATGGGGCATAGCTCAAATTTTGGTCAGCTCCAGCGCAACTTTGTATTGCGCTCAACTAGGCTCCATGACAAGAGCATCTTGGGCTCACAGGTCCTCCCCATACTTTGCGGTCCCTGTCACACTACGTGAGAGTTCTTGGCCCGATTAGTTGCACGCATCTTACAGATGTTAAGACTGCTAATCCGACCACAAAAGGTATTCAGCCTACCCCAGTAGTAGCTGAGCGGTTTACTGGCTCCCACCGACAATTAGTTAAATGGGAAGCCTTGAAATAGTAGACGCTACCGCAAAGGCAACCTGGAAACACTAATCGGTAGCTCAAACCCTATGAAAGCTCCTTCTCGACGCCGTTTCTTACTGCTCAACAGATCAGCACGCAAAGCAGCCTAGTGCTATTGAATGGGAGCATCGTAAGCCTGTAGGCACTGACCAGGTGGGATATTGCATAGCAATGGGGAAGCAATCCGAACGGACAAACTTTAGTTCACTTCTCCCTTCTCTTCTACACTTCGGTTCCTTCGTCTCCATCTTTACCCCTTAGTATTTTCCAAATACCTAGTCCACTAAGTCTCTTGCGAATACTTATACCTGTGACTCATGAGTCCCGTCTACTAAAAACATTTTAACAACACTAAGCCTCATGTGAAATGCCAGGTTCTAGCGTTGTTGCCCTAATTGAAGCTTTTTCATTAAGTCTGAGCACTAGTTACTATAGTCAGCAGTTTCCAAACACTATCAGTAGGTAAGCCGCAAAATAAAAAAATTTATCTTTCTTATTTGTGATAATGAGCGAACTTTAATATTCTAGACCCAATAACCAGACATTTTGTTCTCCACTTATACTCTCTTGACCCCATATACTTAGCTTTATCTGGTATACATGTGCCTTTCGCTATTGTCAACACTAGTAGACAGGCATAATGAAAACCAGATCCTCTACTTTAACTGCTTTTGCTCGTAAAACACTCGCATTTCCAGATTTTATTTCACTGGCACGAAAGCTAACCCACGACAGAGAGGCCCCTGTCACACTGGCTGGCTGGAGCACCAGAAACTTTCCATCACCACTTTTCTTATCTTGGCCGTCCGTGTGTCATTTATCTTTTAACTGGCTCCAAAGCCTACCATGCGCTATGTGTAATGGCGGGTGAACGACCAGCTCCCACTGGTTTTGTTACTATTCTACTCCTGATTTACCTTCTGGCTCTTTACTTAGGGTGCTAGAACAGCTCTTGCCAGGAAAATCACGAAAGAAATAGTCGGTGTGACATTAGAGTACCAGTTAACATTGCCAACTAGATGAACACCGCCGGCACTATCTTCGGAACTTAAAAATGGAGAGAAATAAATCGAAATTCATCAAAGAGCTGCATAATAGTGTGCATCTACACATGAGGCATAACAATACCTCAAGTATGAGCAAGCTCAACCACCAGAAGTAGAGTTGTTAAAGCCCAACCAATGTAGACCAAAACGGATTTCACGTTCAAATGCAATTAGCTAAATTTTACTAAATTTTCCCATGCTTATTTCTTTATTATTGGTGGCAGGCTCCTATAGCTCACTGACGTTAGAGACAGAGCCTCATGAATATAGAAAATCGGCTCTAAGGGATAAATCTTGTGATGTTTAGCTAAGAAATGTGTGTATTTTGTAGGCCGAAATCTGTCGACGGATCTGAAAGATCCCCTGGGTTACTCAGGTAGACCTGGCTCATGCGGGCTTGTTGTAAGCTTTAGAAAAGCTTAGAGGCTTACAAAATGCTAAACTCTATTTTACTGATTGTTTATGTGGCCCAGTATCCACTGAAAATGGTATGCCGTGTCCTTCTAACCGTGAGTTAATTACAAGCTCCCGTAAATTCCCATGTAGATATAATGTTCCTTGCCGGATTTCTAGCGTTTTCGCGCAAGATCATCCCTTATCTGCATATATTTGTCATGTATGCCTGCAAAATTTACTTTTCGGCCACCTGCGCAGTCCGTAGTTGTCGCAGGGTATTACGGGCTAATTAGAGCATTTCTAGGTAGCTATGCCTATCTAGAACATACGCCGCATCCCTACATTTTATATTTTCTTTTCTTTTTTCTGCTATCGGCTTGCAAAGCAGAAAGCCATTTTTAGCGCAAAATAAAAATGGCCTTATTCGTAGACCATCATTTAATTGCGAATAACTCGCAAACTACTGCACGTATTTTGTTGCTTTTACGTTCAAGGTATTCAGGCGCTAAAGCTTGTCCAGACCAATGTAATTTAGTGCCACTTTGAGCGGTATTCTAACTGTAGAAAGGCTTTTTCTTTTATCTGAGAATAACTCAGGTTGAAATTTTGCGCCGGAGAGCAATATCAGCGGAAGAAAAGTAGGGATGTATTTTTTTGTTAAATGGTATTTATCTAATAAAGCACGCAGCTTTATTGTTTTTCTTAACAAATTGTTTTTATTTTTGTCCGCGTTTATCGGAATTGTTTTCAACTTTTCGTATGCCTTATAATCCCTTCACTCATTTCTTCCATGTGCGCACAATTGGGGCAACTGAGTGGCCAATTAATGTGCGATCAATTTAAAGTGCACTTTCGGCGAATTGGATTCTGTTCCAAGGAGAAAAGGCACAACTACACCTCCGCGAATTTTTCACAAAAGAACAAGGAGTTCAATATCGCCCGCAGGAACAAGAAACATGTCAAGGTGGGCGCCTGCGACCCAGTAGCTGTATATCAAACAATGCCAACGCATTTGTAATTGCTGACGATGAACATATACTTTTATTTAACTTCTTCCATGCAAAAGCATCGGATTTATGTAAGCCTTGATCTGAACCCTTTAGGGTGCAGCCTCTAGCAGGTCTAGAAATATACCTATTTATTTCTTTATTTATTTAGGGAGGCTTCAGTGTGGCTGCGAAAGGTGGCTAAGGCCAATGCATGTGGTGAAAGAGAGCAACATTACCATTTCTGTGGAAGCATAAGTGAGTGAGACAAACGCACTTGCTGGTTTCCGGGAGGCGGCACACAGCGTGTGCCGCGGGGGCGTGCTACACAGAACGGCGGCATGGCGGAGGCTGAACTTGCGAGTAGCAACGATGAAAAGAAGTCGTACGTAAAATGGAAATTTCTACGTATCAATTAAATAGCACTGATGGACTTTGTTACATGACCAGTGGCCACGTGCGTGATATACTTGTGTTACGCGGTTCCCCCGCTGTTACTCGCTAAATGGAATACGGATGTTTATTTTTTCCAGTGCTAATTGGTGAATTGTTGTTACCAGTATCGCTAACTCCGCGTCCGTAATCATGGCCTGCTAACAAGAACGCATCAACATGCGCTGAAAGAACTCAAGCGCTGTGAGTAATTCGTCATATGCAGACCGGTTAAAAGTGCTGGAATAATGTTACTCAGTAGAAAATATTACATCGATAAACTAACAGCAATACTGAGCGATGAGACAAAGTTTGCGTGTATTGAAGGTGAAAGAGACCGGACTGAACAAGTGGAAACACAGATAACTAACAGCTTGCAATCAATACGGGCCAAGGGGCACATTTAAGAGGCTCTGTATGATAGCGGAAACGTTAAACGTGAGTCACTTTGGCTACAACCCGGAAGGCGAGGCGGACCAACCGCACCCAGGTTGGTCGTCAGTGACTTCATTTCCCGCTGCCTATTCAACTTCGGTCCACCTCCAGTGTTGCGCCCTCCTACACCAGGGAGGCTGAACAACGCCCTCCTACGTAACCGGTGAGCAGGCATACGTAGCACGTGCCCGAGCAAAGGCAGCCTATTCAGTGCTACTTGTTGTTTTAAGAAGGTGGCATGATACCCTGGTGCCATCCGACTGCAGCAATGCTTCGCAGACAACGATTATCAAGGACTGGAAGGCGCCTCAGATGTTCAGACCAAAGGGGCTAAGTTTCACTACCATACAGCAGAACGGCCCTCACTGTGGCCTTGTACACCATACCTTTCAGACGGAGGGGAACTCCGTTCTGTCGTCAAAAATTGACGCAGGTTCAAGAAGGCAGATCTTGCCTTCTTGAACGGCGTGACCTCACGTCGGTTTCTATGCGCCCAAGACTTCATGGGTCACCAAAAATCCACAATCCCAACCTCCCACTTCGTCCTATTTTATCAATCGTCAACGCACCGTACCATGCCGTTGCTCAGTGGCTGGTATAACTCTGCAGGTATAACCTCTGCGACAACAGCTCGCTACCTACAGGCTTCCTGACGGCTTCCATTTCGTCGAAAGCCTCAAGGATGATTACATCAATGAGAAATCAATATTATCTTTTCAATGTCGTCTCACTTTTTACAAACGTACCACTGGTTGTGACGATCGATTACATTTACGACTATATAGCCGAGTGACGAATAAAAATGTGTATACCTTCGCGCGAGCGCAACGGCCTACCGTTTACGCTGCACCTAGGAATGTGCAGTTTCTATTCTACGGGCAATACCACCTCCAGAACGGCCGGCGTGGCCATGGGATCTCCTCTCTGACACTAACTAGCGGATTTCTTCATGGCAAAGCTGGGAAGAACAGAAATGCGGGCGGAGATAGACCTATTTGACCGCAAGCATCGATACATGGGCGATATATTTGTTGTGACGGACAAACATGAATCCGGAGTAAATTCTTGACCACCTACACAGAGTGCATGCAGCAGTACTTTTCACTTAACAGAAGGAAAGCGATAATCCCCTACTATATCTCGAGGTCTTGTTGACTACCAGACCAGACGGATCCATAAAGCGTCAGGTCTACAGAAAAACAAGGTGCATAGGTCAGTACACAAACTGTTACCGTTTCGTTCCCATGACATACCAGCGCGAATTGGTTCACTGTATTACGTCAAGAGCACGTCCAATGTGTACGGAGGACACTCGAGACGCGGAGTTAATGTTTATACAGTACACTCTACCTGAAAACGCTTATCCCGATACATTTATCTAAAGGAAGTTTCAAGGGAAATGCAAACCAGTGCCCCTGTTAACAACACCCAAGAAAAATTTTTATATTCGCTTGCCATTCAAAGGTAGCAAACAAATAGCCCACTAAGACGTAATTCGTTTTCTCCACTCTGACATTGACCTTCACGTGATCAAATCATTTCGAACTAACTGGGTCGATCTCTCATTCTAGCGTCTATATGATTGTAATAGTTTCATGATGAATCATTGAAAGAAATTGCTCACCAGATGGTCTTTTGTTCTACAGACATTTCACTTATCTTGGCAGCTGCATCAGCAATGATGGGCGCATAGAAACGGACGTCAGCTCACGCATTGCAAAGGCCAGAGCCGCCTTATAGAATCTGCGGCATCGTTGGCGACAGAACGGATTTCTCTTCCGTCTGAAAGGTAGGGTATACAAGGCCACAGTGAGGGCCGTTCTGCTCTATGGTTGTGAGACTTGGCCCCTACGGTCTGAAGATCTGAGGCGCCTTCAAGTGTTTGATCATCGTTGTCTGCGAAGCAGTGCTGGTGTCCGATGGCACCAGGGTGTCCGCAACGATGATGTGCGTGGGCGAGCACTACGTAGTGATCATGCTATTTCCCTAGAACAATAGCTAGCACTGAATAAGTTGCGTCGGCTCGGGCACGTGCTAAGTATGCCGGGTCACCGATTACATATGAGGGCCTTGTTTAGTCCGCCAGGTGTAGGATGGCGCATGGCTCAAGGTGGACAGAAGTTGACATGGCAGTGGGAAATGAAGTCACTGACGACCAAACTGGACAACGTCGGTCCGTGTCGCTTTCCGGGTTGGAGTCAACGTGACTCCCCTTGTGCTTGGTTGGAGACTCTACAGGACATGGCTCGCGGGGTAATGGGTGACTATGACGCGGGACTGTGAAAGCCGGAAGGAACGTGTATCGCCGATACCGACTTATCTTTGCACCATTGCCAACTGTTTGTGACCGTATGTTGTCCACACAAGGTGTAGGCGCCTCGGCCATTAATGCTTGCTTACGGCATTAAGCTTCTCCGGTCAGTCCCCCATCTCTCCCTCGTTGTATGCGTCATTTCATTTGTCCTCGTAGTTGTATCGCAGCGAAGCATCACTTCAATTCGCTTACGCATTGCTGTTGATCATGATGATGATGCCGGCCGGAAGCGCACCTGCTCTTTCATAAGGAGGTATAGCCGTTCGGCAGTGACGCGACCAACGGTAGGCGGGTACAGCTATGTCAGCGCAACTGCCGTTACACTTACACCCCTGTGCTTCGCAGTCTGTGCGAAGCGCACACCTCAAAATTGCCCTCCCGCTCTTCCTTTTACATACGCTGGAATAGGGAGGTCATTACCCTGCGGAGGACGGCACCTACATCCTTAAGTAGTGCGACTGAGAGGGAATCTCGCCCAGGGGCACGAAAATTATTGGTGGCGGTGACCCAAACCTAACACCTGCCTAGGTACATTGAAATGTATAGAAACTCACCACCCCTCCTCAGGTGGCGCACATAGCGAAACTGTGGACAGTTTACCATGCGGTATACCGTATGATTACGTATTCCGCTAACCACGGACGGGTATTGTAGGCCGTGGACCGAAATCATGTAACCCAACGTATGATTACATAAGGACATGAGATAAGCATTCTTACCTTCAATTCCAATGTACCTGTGGGGGTATTCTAACTACACAATGCCTGCCATTCATATTGCTGAGGCACATCTGAAACATTTCCTATGTAATTCAAGCAAAACGTACCTGCTCGGAAGAAGGATACCTTGCAACCAATGGGTGGATCAGGTAACACGTATTATGACCATTAACTCTTCCATAACATCCAAGGCGATGACCTCAGGAAATGTTGAACAACGAACGACATGGAATACCTGTGAAGTCGCAGTGCATGCATCTCACACGGACAAGCATCAGCTGCCGTGCACTGTTGAAAGCAACACGCTCATTCAAATGCGAGGCGCTTACGTGGTGCAATATGTTCTGATCCTGCAAAGATCAACGTAATACTCTCGTACACTTACCTTCCAAGGACATTCCGTTGAACGCGGATCTCCTTTTTCAAGAACGGCAGTTATTCGTCGCACAGGAAACAAGTGAACCTTCCTTCCCCAGAATACCCAACGCAGGATTGGTGGAACCAGGCTTCACAACTGTCACAACAAACCCATTGAACATCAACACTGTCCGTTTCGTTATCATCCTCCCGCGAACACACACCACATACATCCATTTCCGGATGCTTTACGGAGTGAGTCCGACGCTTTCGCTTGCTATCGGAGGAGCGATAAACCGCCGAAGTAGTGGTGCTAAGATGAAGAAAGGACAAGCCATGTGCCGTTGTTGATGCTTCCGGTACCTCAGTAACACGCAACGTAATGGGAGACTTGCGTTTGCGGGAACGTAAGCACGGCGTGACACCCACACCCTGCATGGTTCCTGTTAAAGCATCATCACCGTTCGCAAATCCGTTGTCTTCTGGCATGGGTACATCGCTAGTACTGGGCAAGGAAGATGGAACTACGGGTAGAACACTTCCAACGGCGTTATTATCCCGTACGCTAAGTAATCGCTGATATTCATCACTGTTCAGCGGAACCGGTTCCGTGCACCGTGGAGTAGTGCAGTACAGCTTCACATTGCTATCCGTAGCAAAAACCTCCGACAGCCGTTTAAAACTTCGCAACAACTCCTGAAATCGTGATGTGCCGAAGCTGCACATGTGTATTTTCAACTCAGAAAACACCTCTTCCGCCTGCCGCAATTTCGTAGCCCGTCCAACGGGTCTGACTTCCAGGATGTGGTCTGTCTCACGAATCGTTACATCGCGCAACAACGAAGCCTCCGACACACTGCCCTCTGCATCCTGTGTCCGAACATTCCATCGGCAATTAATCCAAAGTGTCGACATACCGACACCTAGCCTTGCGGTTACGTGACACATATGGGCACAAGGCATACACCACTGATGATGGAACTCACAGTCACAGGAATCCACTGTCACAGAGTAGGAACGGGTAACAGTACCACGAGCACAACGAACTAAACAGTGCGGACCAACTACATCCACAGCTACGATACCTGCACTCCTCCAATGCTTCAGAAATTGTTTGCGAGCGAACGGAAGAATACGGGCCAACATCGGTGCCGCCATGCACATTTCCGGGGGTGGTATGTACGGGGACGCGATATGCCTCCCAAGAATCTGCTGTCTCTCCTGAATCAAGGTGTTTACACGATCAATCACCACCGTAAACAGAGTATGTAGCGATGACTGCTCCGTAAGCTGCCTCTTCAGGTGCTTGTTTTCGTTCTCAACGCGGTTCGTTGTAGCGCAACCAAATAAGCATACATCCCGCAACCTGTGCGCAGCCCAGGACGACGTACATGACAGCCACGTCCGTTGTAAGTAACCATAGCATTCCGCATTCCTCACGCGGATTGCCCTCAGTACCTTGTCGAATTGCTCCACATCACGTGTATAGATCAATTTATGCAGCCACTGCCGCAGAACGCTTCTGTCCGCTGAACTCGTCTCCGATAGACGAGTAACCCGGCGTGACATATCCCTCAACACGTGAAAACGGCAATACACCACCGACGCGTTCGGATAAGCCAACGTCATTGCCCGCACCTGCGCCATGCATTTATCCATTACAACAGTACGTACCGATTCCGTGCACGGTAGCATCTCTTTCATTGCTTCCACAGCTTGCCGGTAGCTGCGGTACGTTTCATTGGGCAGTAACGCATAGAAAAACGAATACCCCACACCAGTTACATCCACCAGCATACAATGCCACAAAATATATCCCCCATAATTCACCTGGTGAGTCGCATCCGCCAATATCACCTCGCAGTATTGTGCCGCAATAGTCTCCATAACCGATGGTACGAAGAACAAAAATCTCACCACCTTGCCCTCCTTCACCACACGACAAACGCCGTGCCGCTCCAACAATTCCGTTACCTCCCCCACCTCCCCCGTTTTTCGCTTCCGGTGTCGCCTTCGAAGCAGCTTCACATCATCCGCGTTCAACGTCCGCCCATGTGCCATGGATATGTACTTACGTATTTCCCTCCCACTTTTGAAAACGGACATCAGGGAATACACTTCCTTTTCCTGCGCCTCCGTCAACCGCCTGTTTTGCGGATACAGCCAGGGCTTGCCAACATGGAAAGCGTGACAATGACACAAATCTGATTCCCCTCGTTCGTAAAACTCGCCCTTCAGCTTGAAAGAAAAATGCGCCTTGCAATGCAACATCCTGTAACTATATAGCATTTGTTATACCATGAGAATATCAACTTACCGTTTCCCACGAACATTGCTACGCTTACCATGAACACAGCGATACTGAACGTATTGGTACGGGTACCCCTCAGGCAATCGCTTCCCCGTTTGCCTTTCATAATGCGCCCGAGTCACCGCCGTATGCTTGTAAAACGCTGTGGCAGTTGCAAATTGAAATTTCCTCACATCAGACTCAACCTCCTCAAATTTCCGATAATGTGTACGCAGCAGCAGACAGAATCTCTCAGAATCATCCACCATGATGACAATTACGAATGTGGCGCCAAGTGATTTCCAATACTAATGCAGTCTGGCACAACAACGAACTATGACAATCACACTGACCTTATTGCATACAAAAAGTACACAGCGTTAACATGTGCACCCTATATATATATATACAAAATTTCCATTAGCTTCTAAGCTTCCCGTTGGCCTAGCATAGCTGCCGAACAGAACCCACCGCTAGGCAAAACTCAGATGTGAGAGTCCCGGTCCGACCGCTGGCATTGCTCTGTTTGGATACCAATCCTGCTTCCCCGTAGTGCGCTTCTTTTTTCGTTTCGTATTTTCGATAGTTGCTAAACAAGTTTTAGTTGGTAAGAAGCCGTTCCGACGTGTGTTAGTTATAAGAAGCACCGTAAGTGTTTTGGTTATAATATTGCATTTATAATTTGTTTACCTTAGGATTATTTCCCAAGCGTTGCCGTTGCTTTGCCCTATAGGGCACCTATAGGTGCTATCGCCATAACGCAGAGTTTGCGCACTGTTCTCTTCACTTGCGCAATTACTCCTGCTCTACATAGGTAGCTTCACTGTGAGGTTCTGTTCTCTTTTGCAGGGCGCATTCCCTTAGTAATATCGGTGGCGAAATTACTGGACGTTTCCGTGTTTTCACTCATCCGGGTCCTTTTAAATGTACGTGGGCACGTTAAACGTAACGTTTTATGTTCAGCATTATTAATAAGACCTCGGTGTACAAACCGAAAATGCGCTTTCATGCTGCCCAGTGACCGCACTTTGCGGGATCGATATTTGCGCGCGAAAAGGCGTCTCGGACA
The DNA here is from genome assembly GCA_944474145.2 of Dicrocoelium dendriticum. Taxonomy (NCBI): domain Eukaryota; kingdom Metazoa; phylum Platyhelminthes; class Trematoda; order Plagiorchiida; family Dicrocoeliidae; genus Dicrocoelium; species Dicrocoelium dendriticum. Next base: position 5,395,160 of record OX104064.1, on the reverse strand, counting down.
AATTGATCGAAGGATTTGTTCTGTGGAGCGTACAGAAAATGAGATCACAACGCGTACAATGTGTGAACCGTTGCCATACACCGGTAAGTTCTAATCTCCCTATGTTATTGCTCGTTACCTCATATAAGAAGCAACAGGGCAGTTACAAGACATGCAGTTACAAGGAAGCCTGCAGAATGCGGTAGCGCAGCGGAGTGCAACGGCAGTGCCAACCATTGCTAGTGGTGTATTGGTTTCATCATCAGAACTGGAAGCGGAGCATTCACTTAGCTGCAGGGACGTAGACTCATGTGAGTTGCCACATCTTTATAACATTTCATCACTCCGGTTCCCGCAACAAACACGGATTCCGGAAAACGAAGCTTTTCACCGAAATGCAAGGTAAGCAACATCTTTGCCCTTTCATCCTTGTCCTAGCTGCTCTATTAAAACGTTTCTCCAGAAGCAACGTGTCACCCGATGAAGTTACACAATATGTAAGGAAATACTTGAAGTCGATTCGTGGCAATGCATGGCGCGACACTCCCAAAGTTTGTGCAAGCAGCCAGCAGGTATGAAATGGTGGATTACTTAATAACATTCCTTACATAGGGTTTCCCAATTGGTGGACTTGGACTGCCCGGGCGACAGCATGGGCACCACTTAAGGATGCAGATGCCGTCCTCCACAGGGTAATGACCTCCCTATTCCAGCGTATTTAAAAGGAAGAGCGGGAGAGCAATTAAGAGATGTGCGCTTCGCACCGACTGCGAACCACAGGGGTGTAAGTGTAACGGCAGTTGCGCTTACATAGCTGTCCCCGCCTACTTTTGGTCGCGTCAATGCCGAACGGCTATACTTCCTTATGAAAGAGCAAGTGCGCTTCCGGCCGGCATCATCATCATGATAAACAGCAATGCGTAAGCGATTGGCAGTGATGCTTCGCTGCGATACAACTACGAGGACAAATGAAATAACGCAAACAACGAGGGAGAGATGGGGGACTGACCGGAAAACCTTAATGCCGTAAGGAAGCATTAATGGCCGAGGCGCCTACACCTTGTGTGGACAATCTACGGTCACAAACAGTTGGCATTGGTGCAAGGATAAGTCTGTATCGGCAATACACGTTCCTTCCGACTTTCACTGTCCCGCGTCATAGTCACCCATTACCCCGCGAGCCATGTCCTGTAGAGTCTCCAACCAAGCACAAGGGGAGTCACGTTGACTCCAACCCGGAAAGCGACATGGACCGACGTTGTCCAGTTTGGTCGTCAGTGACTTCATTTCCCACTGCCATGTCAACTTCTGTCCACCTTGAGCCATGCGCCATCCTACACCTGGCGGACTAAACAAGGCCCTCATATGTAATCGGTGACCCGGCATACTTAGCACGTGCCCGAGCCGACGCACGTTATTCAGTGCTAGCTATTGTTCTAGGGAGTTAGCATGATCACTACGTAGTGCTTGCCCACGCACATCATCGTTGCGGACACCCTGGTGCCATCGGACACCAGCACTGCTTCGCAGACAACGATGATCAAACACTTGAAGGCGCCTCAGATCTTCAGACCGTAGGGGCCAAGTCTCACAACCATAGAACAGAACGACCCTCACTATGGCCTTGTATACCCTACCTTTCAGACGGAAGAGAAATCCGTTCTGTCGCCAACGATGCCGCAGATTCTATAAGGCGGCTTTGGCCTTTGCAATGCGTGAGCTGACATCCGTTTCTATGCGCCCATCATTGCTGATGCAGCTGCCAAGATAAGTGAAATGTCTCTAGAACAAAAGACCATCTGGTGAGCAATTTCTTTCAATGATTCAGCATGAAACCATTACAATCATATAGACGCTAGAATGAGAGATCAACCCAGTTAGTTCGAAATGAATTGATCACATGAAGGTCAATGTCAGAGTGGAGAAAACGAATTACGTCTTAGTGGGCTAGCTGCTTGCTACCACGTCTGACCGAAGGCAGTCGGCCTGGGCGTGTTCCATGTTCGCTGGCCAGGAAAGCTGCAGAGGCTGGACCAGCTTGTTCTGAGCATAAGGACGGGTGGAACAAGTCAATGCATATTGATTCCGCTGTCCCAAGCGCAAGCAGGCGATAGCCTTTCCTTCGGTGCGGCGGAACCTTGTAAACTAATGGGAAAGCGCGTCTCCAATGCACTTCATGGCCGGAGTCCACAATATGGGCCAGAATGGCGCTACTAATGGTCCCCGTGCCCCCTTTGACGCAGCGAAGCAGGGCGATGTTCGTTCACGCGTTTTCATAACTGCCGAGCCTATCGATCAATGGTTCCGTTGAGAACACGCACTTAAACGATCTTGCTGGAAAGGTCGACTTTACCGCGGCGGAAAGGCTTCTGGTTAGACGCTCGGTAGCGGCGTCCCCTTTGAATGGCAAGCGAATATACAACTGTTTCTTGGGTGTTGTCAACACGGGCACTGGTTTGCATTTCCCTTGCAGGTTCCTTTAGATAAATCTATCGGGATAAGCGTTTTCAGGTAGAGTGTACTGTATAACCATTAACTTCGCGTCTCGGGTGTCCTCCGTACACATTGGACGTGCTCTTGACGTAATACAGTGAAGCAATTCACGCTGGTATCTCATGGGAACGAAACTGATAACAGTTTGTGTACTGACCTATGCACCTTGTTTTTCTGTAGACCTGACGCTGGATGGATCTGTCTGGTCTCGTAGTCAACAAGACATCCAGATAGAGTAGGGGTTTATCGCTTTCCTTCTGTTAAGTAAAAAGCACTGCTGCTTGCTTTCAGTGGAAGTGGTGAAGCATTTACTCCGGATTAATATGTTTGTCCGTCACAACAAATATATCGCCCATGTATCCATGCTAGCGGTCAAAAAGGTCTATCTCCGCCCGCATTTATGTGCTCTCCAGCTTTGCCATGAAGATATCCGCTAATAGTGGTCCGAGAGGAAATCCCATTGCCACGCCGGCCATTCTGGAGGTGCTATTGCCCGTAGAATAGAAACTGCACATTCCTATGTGCAGCGTAACAGTAGGCCGTTGCGCTCGCGCGAAGGTATACACATTTTTATTCGTCACTCGGCTATATAGTTGCCAATGCAATCGATCGTCACAACCAGTGGGACGTTTGTTAAAAGTGAGACGACATTGAAAAAGGTAATATTAATTTCTCATTGATGTAATCATCCTTGAGGCTTTCGACGAAATGGAAGCCGTCACGAAGGCTGTAGGTAGTGAGCTGTTGTCGCAGAGGTTCAAGAAGTTCTACCAGCCACTGAGCAACGGCATGGTACGGTGCGTTGACGATTTATAGAATAGGACGAAGTGTGAGGTTGGGGTTGTGGATTTTTGGTGACCCATGACGTCTTGGGCGCATAGAAACGGACGTGAGGTCACGCCGTTCAAGAAGGCAAGATCTGCCTTCTTTAACCTGCGTAAATTTTTGACGACAGAACGGAGTTTCCCTCCGTCTGAAAGGTATGGTGTACAAGGCCACAGTGAGGGCCGTTCCCTTGTATGGTAGTGAAACTTAGTCCCTTTGGTCTGAACATCTGAGGCGCCTTCCAGTCCTTGATAATCGTTGTCTGCGAAGCATTGCCGGAGTCGGATGGCACCTCGGTATCATGCCACCTTCTTAGAAGAACAAGTAGCACTGAATAGGCTGCCTTTGCTCGGGCACGTGCTACGTATGCCTGCCCCCCGGTTACGTAGGAGGGCGTTGTTCAGCCTCCCTGGTGTAGGAGGGCGCAAGACTGGAGGTGGACCGAAGTTGACTTGGCAGCGGGAAATGAAGTCATTGACGACCAACCTGGGTGCCGTTGGTCCGTCTCGCCTTCCCGGTTGTAGTCAACGTGACTCACGTTGTGCTTGGCTCGAGACTTTACAGGACATGGCTCGCAGTAGACACCAGTGGCGCGTCTGCTGCTGCCTCCTAATTTGCTTGCTTGTTTAGAGGGTGTCTGGTGCTGAGTTATCTGCGGGGTAATGACTGATTATCACGCGTGGCAGTGAAAGCCGCAAGGAAGCTGCCTCGCCGATGCCGCCTTATTTTTGCACCATAGCCAGCTGTTTGTGGCCGTATGTTTTCTACACAAGGTGTAGTCGCCTTGACCCAGAATGTTTGCTTTGGCCATTAAGGTTTTCAGGTAAGTCCCCTTTAGCTCCGTCTTCTTATTATTTATTTCATAGGTCCTAATGGTTGTACGGCAGCGAAGCATCAGTTCAAATGACTGATGTACTGCTGTTGATGATGGTGATGGGACGCTTGCGCCACTCCGTTTAAGGCCATCATACAGAGCATCTGAAATGTACCCCTTGGCCCGGATTGCTTGCAAGCTGTTAGTTATCTGTGTTTCGACTTGTTCAGTCCGGTCTCTTTCTCCTTCAATGCGCGCAAACTTTGTCTCATCGCTCAGTATTGCTGTTAGTTTATCTATGTAATATTTTCTACCGAGTAACACCATTCCAGCACCTTTGCCCGGTCTGCATATGACGAATTACTCATAGCGCTTTAGTTCTTTCAGCGCATGTAGATGCGTTCTTGTTAGCGGGCCATGATTACGGACGCGGAGTTAGCGATACGGGTAACAACAATTCACCAATTAGCACTGGAAAAGTTAGACATCCGTATTCCATTTAGCGAGTAACCCTTTCGTCTGATCATATAACCTTTCAAATTGTAATTCACAATGCAGACGGTTATCCCTGCGTCTAGGAGCGCAAAACTTTCAGCCAAGCGATGGAACTTCCATCGAAGTTGTGTCCATGTTCAAACTGGAATAGCTGTGTACATACCTGTCTGGCCTGTTTGGAAACATGGCATGCGGCTTAAGCTGCCTCAGCGACTTTGCTAAAGAAGAACGCCTCCGTTGTACACAGTTGCTAGAGATGGAGTGAACGCAGTGCAGAAACATTCAATTTTCTTCGGCAGGTAGCTCATCCGTTGCTGTGTGGCGTTGTGCTAACTTTTTTTCGTATTCAGCGATCCTGCACTGCACGGTTTCACGTGGTTTATTGCATGTCGTCTAATGGTCTTGCTAATGGGATAGCTCCTATCATGGCGTAAGTATATCCGAAATGTGGTCGCATATTCATTATCCTCTACGCATTCAATGAGGAAATGAGCACAGCGTTTCGCTTCAGCAACCTTAGTGGAGAACTTAAGGAACAGATTGATCTCCTTCACCACTAATGGGGGATTGGATGATTTATTTAACTTGCAAAATCCCATTAAAGTCTGTAGAACAAAACACCATCTGGTGAGCAATTGCTTTTAATGATTCATTGAAAGCAATTCAGTTGATGGTCCTGCAACAACACTTTCCACTTTAAAGGTGACAGGTGAATGCCAAATAATGACACCACTTTGGACAGCCTATTCAGGGTTCATTGTGTCCAAGCCGACATTTTCGAAAAGCAAGACGACATAGTCCGCATAGTCTGGATCAAGTATCCTTACAACAGGCATGGTGAGATTCCGCAAGGGAACACTCCATGACAGAATACACGACGAAACTGAACAGAAATGGGGAAATCTTGCAACCCTGAGGAACGCCATTTGTGATCGCAAAGCTATAAGATTGACCACCGTAGACCTCGACGCGGCCGGCGGTGTTCGAGTAAACCAGTAAGTAAGTGTGTTCGCCTAACTCACTTATGCCTCCACAGAATTGGTGATGTTGCCCTCTTTCAGCACATGCAGTAGCCTTAGCCACCTTTCGCAGTCAAACTGAAGCATCCGATGTGCGTTGGCAAGTGCATTAAATGTATATGCTCTGCTTTTAGCCCAAGTGAAACACCACCAACGTCCTCCGCCATGCCGCCGTTCTGTGTAGCATCCCCCGCAGGCACACGCTGTGTCAGGCCGCCTCCCGGAAACCAGTAAGTGCGTTTGTCTCACTCACTTATGCTTCCACAGAAATGGTAATGTTGCCCTCTTTCAGCACATGCGTTAGCCTTAGCCACCTTTCGCAGCCACACTGAAGCCTCCCATGTGCAATGGCAAGTGCATGAAATGTATATGCTCCGCTTTTAGCCAAGGTAACACACCACCAACGTCCTCCGCCATGCCGCCGTCCTGTTCACCTTCTTCCGCTTACTTCAACACTTGCGGTACCCGGCACCAGCATTATCACACGTTAGTGCGATTTTTGAATTCACCTTATACTTCCACAGAAATGGTAAACATGCCCACCTCCCACGCTTGCAGCAGCCTTACTCAGCTTCCCCATTGCGCTTGCATTTCCGATAACTAACGCGCCCCCGTCATCCGTCTATGCGTGAACGACCCAAAGGCCCTTTTCAGGGCCACCCACTGTCCTATAGCCATGCGTTCCCCCGTCTGTAGGTATCCCAGAAACACCGGACGCCTTGCAGCGGTTGGAGCACTGGCATGTAGGTGCAGTGGATGGGCCCGTAATCGTCCGCCGATTAAAGTACCGCTCAGTACTCTTCGGATACCCTGTGAAACTCATTGATTCACATTTCACTTTATTTTCAGACAACGCACCAGGTACAATGGAACCTTTGATCCTCTTATCTCACAACCTCTTCAGTTACGATTTCTCTCCCATTGCCCCCTTCGTTGGTGATTACAACACACCTTCGCACCGGAAACATTGAACAGGAGATAACCGATGTATTAACTGGTAACATACAGTTACGTCATCCGCATACGCGGAAAACTACACACGTAGACAAAATGTAATTCCCATTGACGTCCGTTATGGGATTTCAACCTACGCGTACCAGGCATTACGTCTTCGGTGCCGATCTCGCAACAATAGGTAAGGAAGCTGTTTAACCTCATTACTTATGCTTACAGCCTACCACCGCTGATGTGAAATACCCTTCCGCCTGCATGCAAACAACTGCATTCCAGCGCATTCAGTGTCCTATACATGGACAACACACCACGTGGAAAGCCGACTTCCCAACAAGGTGCGTAATAATGTCAAGCCAAAACGTTGACGATTGTTGCACTTGTTTATTCAATAGTGCTACCTTCCGTATGCACCCTCATCTTGACTTTATAGGTAACTAGGCATGGAAACCTTATGCTATTTTTAAAACCTATCCTCCACTTCCTTATTTCCAGGCATTTTCCGTTATAACTTCTTTAACAGAAACCATTCAAAGCACAACCGGGAGGTGTCGGACAGCGGTAACGTGTGATAAAGTAAGTCAACGCTGCCTTACTTACATGCATATTGCTTCCATGTGAGTGTGTACGGAACACATATCCATAAACCATTCCTCAGTGCTCCCGCGTCCTGGGTCAAGAGCGCCTCGCACGCTCCCCATGATAACGGGGATATTCGGAATCGGTACAGACGTCAGTGTTCCTTTGGTGTCTCCTTTTTGTTACCATTTCCATATTTCACTATTAGGCGGCATAAGGCATTCAACGCAGTTGAAAACCATGAGGGAAACCAATTATTGACCATTTGATCCCGTAAAACTTGTATCGTTACCGTTCACAATGCCCATGCATTGCGTTTGCTTTGACGCACAGCCCTAAGCATACCTCTGTGGCTGCCCTCCTATCCATAATAAAGCATGCTACCCCTGCTATAACCACTTCATAAGTACTGCTAATGTAGGTCAGCAGGGCCAATATTGGAGTCCTCCCCCGTGCTTATTATGATGTCACCGCCGTGACACATACATAGACTTTTTGGGTTTCGGTCATGCAGGTATATGACGCTAAGCCTTGCAAACTCCCTAGTGGCAAACATAATGCCCCTGTCATGCGCAAAGTTAAAACCATTCATTGGGGAGTACAGCTTCCAGCTTATTTCATTCATCAGCCGTTATTCACTTACCACCGATGACGGACCATTAGGAGCTTATTAAACAGACGTATTTATGGACTAATATCAAAAATTGCGAACATTGCCATGTCCATAACGACACTAATGATATGCGACCAATATACCATTACTAAAAACAAACCTTCAAGGCCTGCACAGCCAATAAGCGGCTCATTCCCAGTGCCTATATTGATGTACATGTCATGAGACAAACATTGTCCAAGTGAAGGCCGTCCACGTGGGGTCCTGGAACCCAGTACAGAAGTGCACATGTAGGCCATATTCAGGTTTCCTTGTGAAACATATGTAGGCGTAATAAGCGCAGTCACTTTACCGCAGTGAGACAATAAATGCATGCTTCTTTAACGACCACTATGACAACACTGCCATATAACATATGATACTTTTACATGCATCGATCTTGTAGCCAACCGAGGCGAAAACACAGTCCCGTTGAGTGCACAAACAAATGCTACCTGTGTGCGAAGCATATGGCCTTACAATGCACCGTTCATCATCGCAGCAACATACAACAAACATGTGGTCCAGCTTATATCTGTGGGATAAGTGTGTGAAATATTATCAACCCTATTAAATGACTTCCTCCTTTCTTCTTTGCCATCCTATTATTGATAACGCGTCATATAATTTCCGCATTTACTGCACATGATAAATTCCCCTTGGTGCTATTAATAATAACCGTATTATGATATTCATAACATGCGTATACTGCTTCTTCTATTCCGGATACTTTGCGATGTACAAGAGCAGGTAATGCTTAAACTCAATGAACACTGGCAAGCACATATGTAGTTAATGTTTCAAGCACATATGGAAAAATACAATTAGATCCCCGAGTTGAAAATAACGTACACTTCGGCACTGTTAACTCCAGTTACGGGAAGCTGCATTACGTAATTTATGCAAACAATAATAACGTATCGCATTGTTACACAGCTTTATGCCGATTATCCGTGCTACCTTATTAACTATACAAACGTATTCCCACATAACCATATAGCCAAAGATAGATTGAGGCATCAGCAATGACATCTCTTATCCAAATAATTTTGCAAAAATAGAAACGCACATATTTATAATCAAGCAGATGTTTTCATTTCCCTATACCATTATATATATATATATATATATATATATATATATATATGAAAGCGTTATTAACCACATTTCCATAAACAGATAAATACATATTTGTGTATATACGCATATAGTTAATAATGCGTATATACATTTAACATAGTGCTATATGAAAGTAAATGGATATATTAATATATAAATATATGCGTTTACATTTTTGAAAATGTAACCTACTAATACATAGAACTGCTGCTCCTGAAATCGGTATATATATATATAGCATGTTTCATCGACAATTTATGCCCCCTATAGCTTCCCATTCCGCCGTAAAGAGCATTAAGGCACCACATGTATAACAGGGACTAACACGCATTTCGACCTACCATTCACCTTACATCATTGAACTTAGTGTGCCCCGGGGCATTCCGACCTGCAACTGACGCTTACACATCCTTGTTCCGCTTTAACTAAGCATTACATAACACGTCCCTTATGTGATTATGTATGCACATATCACGGTGTCAACCGGCTTATATCTATCAAACACGTTTACCCTGTAATAGACATATAATTCCTACAGCAATTTCTACTCTTATCCACCTATTTTCCAGAGCGCGCTAACATTCCTACTTATCAATTACGCAAAAAACAACATCACATAGCAGCATGTTGAGGTAAGCATAATACGCATTTCCTGTTTACTTTGTGTGTATTACTCTTCATATACTACCTTAAAAGCACTTCCCTTCATTTTCTGATCAACGGAACGCACTATTTACTTATCCAATAACCTAGGTCCACTTTAGACCCTTTTATGCAGTTGGAAAATCCGGGCACCCGCTACCAAGGTTACAGTAAACTACTGTACTATAAAAGCTATAGGACTTCCTTTCATTCATACAGATGCCAATCGATAATTTATATCATTTACAATTTAACTAACTACATATCATTATCCTACGCTACCATTATACTCCTGGCTGTGCCGGTTGGTCTTGGCCGGCAAACCCGTTCCCGCCAGATGTGAGAGTCCTGGTCCCGATATATATACCCTTTAGCCAAGTAAGTAACATACTGCAAGCATAAACTATACATACATGAAACAACTGTATTAACAGTTATTAGATCCATAAAACAGCCGTTTACACTACAATTTCATTTAGCACTTGCCTACTTTCGATTATGCCGCGAATTTCAACTACGCCTGTAGTCACCGCTTTAATTTATCATAACCATTTTCACGAAGCAAATCCATATAACATTATTTTCTATTTCTTCGCACCTTAATACCACCAAAATTAAGAAGACACTCTGCCGCCACTCAAAAAAACTTGGATGTTACCGAGGACAAAGGTAGCGAAACCCTGTCCCGCCATGACAGAAATTAGCCCTGCCCCCGTTCCTGTCCAACGAACTTGAACTTGACGGCGATTAATACGTTGTTTCGGCAAGGTCATTGGCGTTTTGTTTTTTCCTTCGGTTGGGCTAGAAGTTTTATGGGGCAGTGAATTGCTATTTTTGGAGTTGCGTCTATTGAGAAGATTATAACAAATAACGACGGAGAGAATTGGAAATGTGATGAATATTTTGCTTAACAATATCAAAAACTGCTTTTCCAACAGCAAGCTCAAATGGAGGCACAAATGAAAATGATTAAAAATCTGACACAATGTTTGAGTTTGCCGACAACAGAACAGCGGCGCGGACAAGCATGCGAGTTCTGTTGATGTTCTCACAAACGCCACCACTGAATTCCATTATGATGCGGATTCTGGATGCACCTTTGAAGCGTTGTTCAAGCGTTGGGAAGACATGTTCCAGACGGACTTTATTCGTCATGATGACTCTTGAAAGGGGTGATGGCTACTCCGCAACCTCGGAATAAGTGAAAATTCAAGGTTAATTGACCACATTTTGCCCAAACACCCGAAGGATCTTACGTTTGACGAAGTAGTGTCGCAACTAAAGGAAATTTTTGGTGAGTCGGTATCTTTGTTTTGTATTCGCTATCAATGCCAGAAAATTGTCAAACAAGAATCTGACGACTTTGGGGCTTTAGCAAACATGATTAACCGTGAGTGTGAACGTTTCAAATTAAGCTCGTTGACGGACGACCAGTTAAAGTGTCTCATTTTCGCCAGCGCTCTACGATCGCCCAGTGCTGCTGAGATCCACACGCGACTTTTAGCTAAGCTGGAGCAAGATTCTGGCCTGACACTGACGGCCCTCGTAAGCGAATGCAAACAGCTGCTCACTCTAAAGCACGACACTGCCATGGTCGAACGCCATGGTCTCGAACCACCAGATAACGTGCAACTCGTGCTACAGGCCAGGACCGCCAAAGCAAGCAAACCCTTCAAGCGGCCTACGAACAAACCGCCCAAAGCCTGCTGGTTTTGCGGCGAATGGCATTTCGCTCGCTTTTGTCCCTTCAAACATCATATTTGTCAAACGTGTCATAAGCGTGGGCATAAGGAGGAATGCTGCAGTCAAATCCGGTCGAAGAAAGTGAAGGCTTATCGAAAGGGTAATCCTAGAAGGGACGGCGCTGAGTCTCTGCCCATAGTTGCCGCATTCCAAAGCGAGTGTAAGCCGAGGCGACGCTTTATCAGTGTGTTGATCACTGAGACCCCAACGAAACTGCAATTTGACACGGCCTAGGACATCACGATTATTTCCAGGAGCACATGGAACCACATAAAGTTGCCGAAGATGGTCGAGTCTCCGAAAGTTGCACATAATGCATCCGGCGATGTGTTAAACTCAGTGCGCGAACTTACTTGCACGATCGCTTTCCAAAGTGTAGAAAAGTCTCTAACATGCTACATTTCAGACCGGCCGAATTTGAATCTTCTTGGCCTCGACTGGATTTAAAAGGTAAATCTCCTCGATGTTCCCTTTAATCAGATCTGCAACCGAGTTCGACCACGTCCAGACCCATTATAAAATTCAATCGAAGACATAGCACGTACCCTGAAGCAAAAATTTGCTTCTGTCTTTCAGGATGGCTTGGGCCATTGTACAAAATTCAAAGCGACACTGTACTTGCGACCAGGTGCTAAACCAGTGTTCAAGGCTAGGAGACCGGTAACAAATGCAGCCATGTCAACCGTAGAGCAAGAGCTCGATCGACTGGAACGTGCCGGAGTCATCACAGCCATCAACTACTCATCATGGGCCGCACCTCCTGTCGCAGTGAAGAAAGCAACTGGCAAGGTACGTGTTTGCGCTGACTTATCAACTGGCCTCAACGCCGCGCTGGACGACCACAAGTACCCATTATCTGTACCGGATGATACCTTTGCAAATTTGAATGGTGGTAAGTACTTTGCTAAGCTTGATCTATCCGACGTTTATCTGCAAGTGGAAGTTGACGATGTCTCGAGGGAGTGGTTGACTATCAACACTCATGGTGAGCTATTCAAATACAATCGCTTGCCATTTGGTGTGAAAACGGTGCAAGCCATCTTCCAACAGTTGAAGGACACAATGCTAGCGGGTGTTTCTGGAACCGCTGCATATCTGGACGATATCATAGTGATGGGTCGAACACCGGCTGGCTTGCCGAACTACCTCCTCGTGGTTCCAGCTGGGTGGTTCGGGTGCACCCCGTTCCAGCAAAGTGCTCGGCGACAATGTTCCACCTCGGTGGGACATTGTATTCCAGCAGGTGTGCTGATTTCATGGGAGTATTGGGCCCCCGTTTGGTAATCTACCATACAAAGACGCATAAATTGAACATTCAGTCAACGCCTCCCAATGGGCGTGATTCCCTAAATTCGCCCCGCTGCCTTGCGGGTAGGTTATTTAGCCAAAGGCTCTGGGTGGAGTCCCCTAAGTCAACTCCCTACTTCGGCTTGGGCAACCGGATAGTATCACGCCCTCTCGCAAAACCATGGATTGTATCACAACTTGCTCATCAGGCACTGTTTTTGCTACTCACTTTCACGCGACTTCATCACACGCCAATTTTTTGTTTGATAACAATCCTCACTTTCCGTTACCCGATTCATGTGTTCAACAGTCTGGTTGCGATTCCGGTTGCGCCGCGGACCAAGGAGTTCAACATATGGCTCTCCTTCGTCCCCGATCCTCGTTCCGTCTGGCGTGCATCAACGTTCTGACACTCATGCAGATTGAACAACAATTAGGTCTAGCAAGCACTTTAGATTCCATAGACATTGAAGTCTCCTGCCTTTAAGGAATCCGATTGCAAGATCCCAGCACTGTGCATACCCTGACATCCCCCACTGACCACGAAGCCAGATATCACCTGCGTCTTTCTGGAGATCCAATGCAGCCTCAGCGGGTCTGGCTGGTGTAGGTATAGCACTAAGTGATAAGGCCGAGGCGGCACTACTGGACTGGTTCTCTATTAACAGTCGACTATATGCAGTTCGGCTTTAGGGTTCGTGTAGAATCAACAGGCACCCCAAAGAGAGACACAACTTGTTTGTGCTCTCCGTGCATGCTGCAATTGACTGTAGTGGCGACTCGGTGAAGGACGAATTCTACCTGGATATACAACTGCTCTTGACTAATGCTAAAAGTCGGATGTCGTTATCCTTGCTGGGGATTTTAATGCACGGGTTGGCCGCCTTTTACCATACGAACGCCACCTGGGTGGTCAACACGCGCTCGATGAGAACCGCTCTGATAACAGAGAGAGACTTCTCACGTTGTGCAAATATAACCGCCTGTTTATTTCGAACACTAGCTTCTGGCGTACGAAGAAGCGTTCCGCAATATGACGTCCCCCTTCTTCAACACAACCGTGGTCTCAAATTGATCACATTGCAAGTAGCTTCAGATGGCGCGGCAGCGTACTGGACTGCAGGTCCTTCTGGTCCACCCTCGTTGACTCAGATCATGCTCTGGTCTGCGCGAAAATCTGTATGTGTTTTGGAGGATCTCGAAACACGAAGCAACGCAAGATTGATGTAAACAGAGTAACTGATTCCTCTGTCCAGACGAGCTGTCTGTCTTCATTGGCATGTGCACTCAGTTGCAATCCACCGCAAGAAGTGGAACAACACTGGACTTGTATACGGGAAGCGATGACCATTTCCGGACAGTCATGCTGCAGCCTAACTCGACGTCCCTTGAAGGCTTGGATCTCTGCTCGTTCTCTGGAGCTGTTCGAACGCCGCAAAGATATACGCACGGAGTCAGATTGCAACGAGCGGCGCCGTTCTGCCAACCGGCTGCTCAAGCAAAGCCTACGCAAGGATCGCGAGACATGGTGGTCTGTGCGTGCTTTAGAGATGGAGACCGCTGCCCTCTCTGGCAACACTCGGGGGCTTTTCCAACCCATTCGGTCCACTGGCCCCAGGAAACCTGGTGCCAGTGAGGTCATTTGTGTGGTGGATGAGTCTCCGATCACCAATCAACTGTGGCGTATGGACCGCTGGGCAGAACACTTTCACTCGCAGTTCAACTGGCCTCCACCGTCCAACACTACATGCAGTACACCTTATTGTCCACCCTGGCTCGTCCCAATTGATCCACCCAGCGAAGCGGAAGTCTGCCTCAAATTTCGGCGCTTGAAGCGCTTCAAGGCTGCCGGCTTAGACGTACTTCCTCCGGAATTATTCAAGTACGGCGGTGTGGCGACCATTAACCAGCTGACCGCGCTGTTCGCAAAAATTTGGCATGAAGAGAAAGTGCCTTCCTCTTGGGGCGGATCAGTCATTATCCCGATTTCTAAGCAAGGCGCTCACACTTCATGTGCAAATCATCGCGGGATTAGTCTTATTTCTGTTGCCTCTAAGCTATTGGCATCCATTCTGCTTCACAGGCTATCCCCAGTACGTGAATCATGCTACCGTGACGAACAAGCTGGTTTCCGTCCTGTCTGCGGGTGCGTGGATCAAATTTTTACGCTCCGCCAGCTCCTCGAACATCGCCACTTTTATCACTGGCCCACTATTATTGCACTTCTAGACACACGTGCCGCTTTTGACTACGTTGATCGACCTGCTTTATGGCGTTGCTTACTAAAGAGAAATATACCGCCATCTTACGAGCACTTTAGCTTCATGCATGCGGCAGAGTGAGGGTCTATGGCAAGCTTTCCTCGCAATTCACTGTCAATACCTGTGTGCAACAGGATTGCCCTATGTCCCCATTCCTCTTCAAATTCGCAATCGAGGACGTTCTGTCGAATGCTCTAGAAGGTTTCCAACATTTTGGCCTAGAGCTTCTACCCTGGTGAGCGCGCGACCGACTTAGATTATGCTGATGATATCGCCTTACTTGGTGATGATCCTCAGAGTATGCAACTCATTCTGGATGATTTGGCGGTTGAAGCATCTAAGTGTGGCATTTAGCTTCGCCCCATCGAAGCCTAAAGTACTGCTCGAGGATTGTCTTTCACCTGCTCCCGTACTCACTCTCGAAGGTGCACAACTTGAACAGGTAGATAGTTTCTTCTAACTTGGGAGCTGTGTTTCTGCTGACGACACTATCAACAAAATAGTTTCTCTTCGTATTGCTGAAGCTCGATCAGCATTTGTCAATCTGAGGCGCTTGTGCCTTCGTTGCGACGTGTCATTCTCACTAGAGTGCCGCGTCTACAGCGCATCAGTTCGCTCAATATTGTTGTATGGGTGCGAGTCCTGGCCGATTCACGTGAAAGAAATGCGTCGTCTTTCTGCGTTCGATAACGGTTGCTTAAGGAGGATCGCTCGTGTTTGGTGGCAACATCATATTAATAGTAATGAAGTTCGACGTCGCATCTTGGGGAATGCGAGTATTCCATTCAACAAACTGGTTTCGTTGCGCCAGTTAAGATGGCTCGGTCACGTCCTACGCATGGCACCTGAGCGTCTACCGCGTCGCGCTCTATTCGCTCGTCAAGGACCTGGCTGGACGCGACCGCGTGGTGGTCAGCCTTCCACTTGGCCGCAGCACATGAAACCGCTGACGTCGTGTCTAGCCGCTGTTGGATCCGTAAGTCTTCCAGGATGGGGACCCAAAGATGAGGAGTGCCAATGGCTTAGCACTCTTAAAGATATGGCCCGCAACCGAAATCAGTGGAAGAATTGTGTATAGTATTGTATGGATTCACATGTTTAATACTGCAAACATTAAAATGACAAAAGAAAGCAAAAGCGGCGGGTGGAAAAAAACTAAATATGTTTTGTTCTACTATTTGTCAAAATGTTCCATTCCTCCTGCGGCATATTAGTTTACGTGTGTTGCTCACCTTCAACTAGTACGCCACGATGAGTATGACGCGTTGAATCTTGCTTATCTGCTGATCTCCATGGTTTTATGCTGGCTCTGTGTCTAGTTAATCGACTTTTGAGAGGGTTGGCGGCATCCGGTTTCGGAGTTGCCTGTCACTGTGGCAAGCCACAGGACGCCTGCGCCTACAGAGGGACCATGGATGGCTTGCGCCGCACCACCCACAGCTCCAACCACACACCCCATATCCAGTGTAAACCCGAACGAATAAGATCGGGCTGCACGCGGAAGAGAACCACGTTTCATCAACGGAGCCGGCCCACACTCCTTCACAGGCGAACACAAGCACGCTGTATTTGGGGAATCAATCGCACACAAGGCGGTGGCTGGACCGTAGTCCGCTCCACACTGAGTGCATGGAACCACTCTTCGAGCCTAACACGGCCACAAGGACCGTGCACCCTGTCCCCTCCAGCAACGACCAACTGTCTCCTGGAGCCAGTATGGACGAGGTAGTGGGTAATAGACAGGTAGGCACCTTGTCAACATGCACAACAAGCGCAGCCACACCGGGGATATCAAACAACAGCCAAACACTTGAGAGAGAAAGAGAGAAAGAAAAAAGAGAAAAACTCGATTAATGCATAAGGACACGGTGACATAAACCTTAATTTAATGAGCATATGTAATAAGTTGTTCACAAACAAATCCTAGATAAGTGCACGAGGTCAGAAAGTATAGTTCACAGAATGCCAGGAACACAAATATGCTACGGAAATCGAATACGGTTAGCTTAAGCGGGGTGTGCAACTTAATGGAATAGAATACACGTAGATATTTATACGAGAAAGAAAAGCATTAAGGCAAAATTGAAAACCACCAACTGAAATAAAGGGACTTAGCATGCAAGCACGCGGTTAGTAAATCGAGTTCAGCGTGCCTACAAACGCTGCGCCCGCTCGGCGTACTTCTCTGCAGGACCCGTCGTCGCTTCTTTAGTGGTCCCGAGTGGCCTAGCTCATGGCCCACTAGACACTTATATGAGAAGGAAAGGCATTAGGTGAGAAGCGAAAACCCACCACCTGAAATAAAGAGACTTAGCATGCAAGCACGCGGTTAGTAAATCGAAAATCGAAAGCAGCGTACCTACAAACGCTGCGCCGGTGCTGCCTACGTTCACTGCAGGACCCGTCGTCGCTTCGGCAGTGGTCCCGAGTGACCTCTCTCATGGCTCACTAGGCCTGCTTGACTAAGGCACTCGCGACCGCATGTTCTACAGCACCATGCGCTCGATGTCGATGGAGTACAATTCATTGGTGCTTGCCGCTTCCGCACTTGCCGCTTCTTCTCTGCATGCACAAGGGCTTTCTCCCGCACTTCAGCAATTGCCTTCGTGATTACATCGCGCCATGCATGCCGATCAACCGCCTTCGATTCCCATGATCGGCAATCAAGATTAGAACGTGTGAGGCTCACTTTAATCATGTCCTGGTAAAGTAACTTTGGTTTCCAAGCATGCCGCTTCCCAATACTCAGCTGACCATATAAGAGTTGTTTCGGTATCCGCTTCGAATCCATACGGCTCACATGACCGAGCCATCTCGGGTGTCGCAGTAAAAGTATGCAGTCCACTGCATACATCCCACTTCGGCGCAACACTTCCGTGTCTGCAACTCTGGCGCCCCAACCAATGCGCAAAATTCGTCGCAGACACTGCTGATGAAACCGCTCGAGATATCGCACATCCCGACGGTACATCGTCCACGTTTCACTGCCGTATAGAAGAACGGACAGTACCATGGATTTGTACACCATCAGCTTCGTGCCAATGGCAAGCTGATGGTTGTTCCACACTCGGTACTCAAGCTTCCCGAATGCCGCTGCTGCCTTCGACACGCGAATACGCAGCTCACTGTGTAGCTGCTGATCAGTCGACATCACACTCCCAAGGTAGCTGAAACGGGAGGTGGTTTCCAATACTTCAGCACCAATGCTGATTCGCGGCAATATTGAAGATTGCACCTCCGGTGAAGCCTGAAAAAGACAGACAGTTTTGCTTGTGTTGATGGTGAGCCCGAATTTGGCCGCTGTCGAAGCCAGAGCACTAGTCATGTGCTGAAACTCATCCGCGCTGTGTGAAAACAACGCACAGTCGTCAGCAAACAGCCACATACGGATAGTTGTCTCACAGACTAGAGTTCTCGCACCGAAACGACGGATGTTCAGCAACCCACCATCAATACGGTGCTCCACACGAACACCGTAAGCACAAGACAACATTGCATGAAGATATATATTAAACAGGGCAGGAGCTAAGACACAGCCTTGCTTCACACCAGAGACAACTGTAGAGTCATCCGAGGTCTCTCCACTCAGCTGCACCCTCGCTCGCATACCACTGTGCAGACATTCAATTAAACGTACAAACTTACGCGGGCAACCAAACTTACCCAACACCAGCCACAATGCCTCGTGGTTCACCGTATCAAATGCCTTGTGGAAATCAACAAAAAGCGAGTACAATGGCTGGTGTCGTTCTCTGCACTTCTCTTGCAACTGACGAGCCGCAAACACCATATCAATAGTGCTGCGATCAAACGGAATTCACACTGCTCTTCCGCCACGTTTGGATCCACAACCTGACTCACGAGGCGCTTCAGCAGGATTCGGGCAATAACCTTGCCCACACAACTCAGCAAGTTGATGCCACGATAATTCGTGCAACATTGCTTGCTACCTTTGCCCTTGTACAGTGGTAGCACAAGGGCATCCTTCAGCTCAGCAGGCACCTCCTCCTCAATCCATACACGTTGCACCAAGTGGTGCAGCGCAGTCAATAACGCAATCCACCGTGTTTCAACACTTCAGGCGGGATCCCGTCGGCTTCGGCACACTTGCCGTTTCGCAGCTGAGCAAGTGCCCTCTGCGTCTCATCCAGTGTCGGCGTATCCGCCAGATCCGCCTTCACATCGTGCTGCTTCAGGCCGTTCAATGTAGGCCAGTCGATCTCTGAACGGTTGTTCAAGAGACAGTCAAAGTGTTTTCGCCAGATCTGCATTATGTCTGCAGTCTGTGTGCAGGTAGCGCCTGAACTACCATCGATCAGCGTCCTCAGCGGCCCCAATCTCGGTCCATACACCGCCTTCAAGGAGTCAAATAATTCCTTGTGTTGACGGCGTTCGGCGTAGCATTCCATCTGCTTCGCCTTCTCCGTCCACCAGGCATTTTTAATGCGACGGAGCTCTCGGGTCAGTCGCCGTCGAAGTTTGCGCAACTGCCTACTCTTTCCCAGGTCACTGGGGTCGGTAACATGTGCAGCAAATGCTGCATTCTTCTCCGACACCAATGCGCCAATCGTCGCATTGTTGTCATCAAACCAATCAGGCCGTTTACAGTTTGCGCGCCCGATGGTCTCCTCGGCAGCAGCTGTCACCTGTTCGCAAACTTGGTGCCACACGTCGCCCACTGTGGCTATGCAGTCCACATCACACAGGCGTGCAGCCATCGCCTTCTCCAGCTCAGTACGTTTCGCCACAGTACCGAGGTAGAGAACGTTAAATTTACGCCGATTCACGGCAGGTGTGCAATACATAGATTTACGAAAATATATGTACAGTTTGGTCCGCACCAACTTGTGATCTGTGCCACACTCAGCTCCACGTAATACACGTGTCATGCGCACTTCATGCATATCACGCTGAAGTACGATGACATAGTCGAGCAGGTGAGCGTGACCACTCCGTGGGTGCGTCCAAGTAGCTATATCACTCGCACTCAGTGTAAACCGCGTGTTCGTGATCGTCAGGCCGTGAGTGGCACACAGTGAGAGCAGCCTGTCACCGTTCGCATTCGCTGAACCAATGCCATGCGAACCGATAACATCTGTCCACACCGATGCGTCACGCCCAACGCGCGCGTTGAAATCACCCAGCAGAAATAGTCGGTCGCTCCTCAGCACAGACCGTATCACGGAGGATAGCTGAGTGTAGAATTGATCACGGGTATCATCAGGATAACATATGGTCGGACCGTACGTGCTTATAAAAGTAGAAAACGTACCTCTTCCGAGTCGTAGGCGAACAGTCATCAGTCGCGCGCTGATGCCCGTTGGTTCACCCACCAGCTGGCCATTTAGGCGATCGGATATTGCAAATCCGACCCCATGTTCACGTGGTGCTGAGGCGGCGTTGCCCACCCAGTAGAATGTGTAGCCAGTAACTATTTAATGTAACTTACCTTGCTTAGTGAGCCGAGTTTCACTGAGCGCCGCAAAATCGATGTGGTAGCGCGCCAGCTCCATCGCGACCAGTGCAGTGCGTCGCTCCGGGCGCTCGCTGGAGTTCCGGTCCAGTAGTGTGCGCACGTTCCATCACCCGATGCTGAGTGCTTTGCGCGCAGGCATACGACTGCATTGGTGGGCAATCGCACGCGAGGTGGTCGTTGTGCTTCGGAGGTTTGCTTGAGGGACTCTGCCCGGAGCCTTTGGCTCAATAGCCTGACCCACAAGGCAGTAGCTGATTCGGAGGTTTGCTTGAGGGACTCCGCCCGGAGCCTTTGGCTCAACAGCCTGACCCACAAGGCAGTGGAGAGCAGATCCAGCTCGGGAATGTGATTGCAGAGACAGATTGGGATCTGCTTGACGGCCGTCACACGTAGCCTTTGAAGTTGTGGAACAATTATCATATGTTTTGCGACCGTAATTGAGTACGCACCGGCGAAAACGGCCAGACGCAGGAGGGTTTTTGGCGGGTTTGGACCAATTTGACCAGGAGCTGCCTGGCTTGAGGCGGGCAGTAGCAACCCATTGAACACCCGGAGGTGTCCTCCCACCGTCAGAGACAATGCGTGGCACTCGTGCTCTACGCCAATCGAGCTGTGAGCTTATAACCCGTAAATCTGTTGTCTCCCATGGCTAGGTTTTACGGGAAGTGGGCCATCGACCACTTCCTAACCTCCGAAGAGGATGGACTGGGATACTGCCAGGGCGCCCACACCTGACAGGAGAACGACTCGGGTCCTCAGCCAAAGCCTTTGATTAAATGAACACCCGAAAGGCAGCGGGTCTAGCACATGGTCAGTTAGCCGACTCATGCGGATTGGTGTCCTGGATCTTAGCAGGGAGAAGGGCGAAACCCAACTCCCACCCAGCGGTCGCCTCGTGGAGGCGCCCAGGACATGAGCCAATGGCGCAACAGTAACAGCAGTGGGTAGACCATCTGTCAGGATCTAGCCACCACCAGCCTCAGCGCACCATAGGCTCTCCCGCCGATTGTTGAAGTACCTACATACATACAAACATCGCTTGTACAAGTTTGAACATGCCCGGGTTGGCGTTCCTCAAAACATTCGAGAATAACATGTCATTTGTTTAAATATTTCAGGAAGCTGAATGTATAAATAAATAAATAAATAAATAGTTTATTCTCGTCACTGCGAGGCACACCATCAAGGGTGTGATCATGGTAGTACAGACATATATGATGAACAAGTATACAAATTAGTACATTGTGACCAATAGCATGGGAATTTATGTGCGTGTTGAGATGTAAAACTAAGTTTAACTGTGTATTTGGAAGGGGGACATGTTGTGTGAGTAGGTAAAAAGGTGACTTTCTGTGCTTTTGTTTGTTGTGTTCGCCATCAAAGTGGGAATCAATAGGACGCTTTGAATCAAATGACGTCAGGGAGGTGTGAATGATCCTCCGGAAAAGGGAAGAGGCAGTGACTTTATTTAGTGGCGAGTCACATCCGCCACGTCACAGTGTTGTTAAACGGATACTTGTGGCTTTTTATAAGGAGGACGCTTGCCAGGCGAAATCCCACCACATCCTGGAAGACTGCCGCCGAACCATTTGCTGGAACGGGATTTACCCGAACCACCCAGCTGGCACCACGAGGAGGTTGCTCGGCTAGCCAGCCAGGTAGCAAAAGACTGTGACAACCTTGCACATTTTGGTGAGCAATACGATGGAGCTTACCTAGTGATGTGAGTCACTGACAAAGAATAATACGATGGGGAGGATGGTCTAGCTCATTATCTCCGTATGTCACTGTACTAGCATCCACTTGGAAAGCCGGCAAGGGTATCATATTTCACCCTGATTACCACTGTTTAGTGGAAAACACGTGAAATAAGCGCAACATACAACCGATTTAAGCATGCCCAATAATAGTTTGCTTATACGTGGCTTTTATGTCCTAGACAAGTGCCGGATTTTGATCAAACGCTAGGTACATTGACTGTTCCTTTTCGGTCTTCTCTCGGCTTGTTCCTCTCTCCCTTTTCTCTGAGGTCGCGAACATCGGAGAGCTTCGGGATTGGACTGAGGAACTGCCTCCGTCTGGGATGGGACGAAATAACCAACAAGTACTTACCTGGACCATGGCCTCACTTCCACTCTAACTATTTGCACCCAACTACCGATGTCCAGTGAGGGTAGCTGGACCCGAATTCTTCGCTCCCCGGCAAATATACATAATCAGAGATGAATTCATGTGGTTCTGCGAAGGATCAACACATCACATTCAATAAGAATGTTTAGTACCCGACCTACCAATGGACAGGACCCAGGAGCGCCATAGGTAACCAGTTATTGCATCAATCAGCGGAAAAAATGGGACGCAACCTGACTGCGAATAACCGAGCAAACAGACTTTTAACAAGAAACATAGCCAGTTACAATTTGCCATTCAATGGATTGGTGGCAGTGTTCCAGGACGTGGTGGGTTTTCGCCTGGCAAGCGTTCTCCCTACAAAAAGCCACAAATGTCCGTTTAACAACACTGCAACGTGGCGTATGTGACTCGCCACCGAATAAAGTCACAGCCCATAACTTTACACTGGCAGGTCAACTAGCGTCACCATTCTACATAGGATCGTTACACTGGGACTTCTACATCTGTATATACTGTTGTTGTTTTACATCCTACCATACGTTGCCCTTTTCCTTCCTTGTGTGCGGGCTCTTCCATTACCTTTCAATGGATCATTCAGGTTTCTCAATCTCTTATTAGCTGAGGTCCCGTATCTCATGACAGCCAACTTATTGTTTCGCATTTTCAACATTGTACAGTTCCAATCATGGATATATGAACAATTTTCTGCGTTACTGTTACAATTGCATTATTATATTTGTACCGTTGTACATATCTGATCATGCCTCCATGAGCGTGCCTCGCATAGTCGAGAATAAAATATTTATTTATTTATTTATTTATTAATAGATATTATATTTCACCAAGCAATTAATCATTCCAGCGTGAAAATGTACCCAAGTGCAACTTACATGTGTGCCAGAATACGGATGACACAATGACGGTGACGGAGATGGTGTAAGCAACTATACAAGTTATTCGGGAAATGGTGTGCTTAGGAAAACTGATTTTTATAAGCTACACTAAGTTAAAGTCCGCGGTGAAAGAACAGGAATCATAGCTATGCACACTTTGACGAAGAAGTTAAAGCACAGTGGAACGGTGCTGACTGTCGTTGGTGTGTGCAGTGGTTGCTGTCTGCCAGATGAAATGCAGGCTATCCGTGTCGAAAGGTAAGCCATAGCCAGTCCGATCGTCTCTTGTCCAAAGTGAGCGAGAAGTAAAAGGTATATAGAACCAGCCTGCAGTCAGTTGTGCGTTACTATTGATTTCCCCCTGGTCGTTCGTTCTGGGACCTAGCATATCTCGACCAACTCATTAGTGCCTAGACTGTTACCTGTGCCCAAGCATTTCGATTTGGATGTCACATCGTGTTGCAGCTGTCCAGGAATCAAACTTGTCGACTAGTCTAAATATCAGCGCTTGTACCTGAAGGTGCGAACAGTACATTTGAGCGTACAAAGACACTATGTATGGGCCCCACATTGCAACTCGCAAAAAGTCACGGTGTCAAACGAGATGAATCGTAATAAGATCCAGTCGTGAAGTGGGAACTTAACGAGACACGAACAGATGAGAGGGCTGAATGTAATTTGGGCGAGACCCAGTTAGACATCGAGCCATCAGATAATGGAGGTACGCGTGTGAAAATGCGATCAATTTGTCAAGCTGAAATGTAGCGCGTTAAACGTGCTTTTAAATAGCTTCTGCATAATCTTTCAACATTGTGACTTTCACCGCTTTATGCGAGTGCAGATATCAGTTGACTTACCAAAGGTACCTGTTTCTTGTTAAAGTATGCAACGTTGCAAGCTGGCATTTGTTTACACTTGTGTGTGGACTACCACAAACTAAATGAACAAGTAATAACCCTCGTAAACTATAACAATAAGGACGTACATGTGTTTAGACCGAATGTAAGGATAACAGCCATATTTATCTAGTTCCGGAAAAACTTACAATTATAAGCAAGCAATATAACTGCCGGGTGTTAATTAATGTTTAAACATGATGCTAAATGACGATCTGAAAGTTAGTCGGAAGTGTAGGCATCAACGTTAGATAGAGACAGATATCTAGGAATAGAGAGAAAGAGCAATCAATGCTGTTACTAGGTGGTAGGATGCAAAAATAAGAGGTGCGCTAAAACAATGTGTATTGTCGGTGCCGCCTTCTATGGGTGAAGTTCGTGGAGTATTGTATTTTGCTTCCAAAGAAAACCTGGAGAAATACGGCTCCGCGTAACTTTTGGCAACTAATAAAGTCACGGAACACAACGATCGCCTGAATGCTCCCAACGAACTTTTTGGTGGGTGCCTACAACCACTTCAATTGTACGCGTAAACGCCTGTGCATGCGTAATTGCAAGCAAGAAACACTTACTCAACTGTACGCGCTCCGCATGCAAGAGCATGGGATTTGTGTGACTATGAATCAGATCCCTGTGCGGGTACAGCATGTAGCAAGTCTATAGATATACGTTTAATTATTTAGTCATTTAAGTATTAGTTGAGCTTGTAGACCCGATTGTGTTCGCGCAGCTTGAATGCGACTGGGTATTAGCAGCAGGCACTGCGTGTCTTCGCCGCCTAAGTCTAGGTCAATCTGGTTGTCGCACGTCTGACGTAGGTACGAATTGCCGAGAGACGTTCCTTGCTCTAACTGAGGCGTTGGCACGCGGTAATAACACGCGTTCTTGTAGCAGTCTGGAGATTCCCCGGTTTGCCTGTGTAAAATTCTAACAAAATTCTATAATTGTACACCTAGGCAACCGGTGTGGTTTGTTGAACTGCTTGCTGAGTTCGAATGCTTTACTTGCTCATCGCCATTTTTGCTTGGCGCTCGTTTCGGTTGCAACTCGCAACTGCCCGGTGTGCTGTGTTTGCTCCATTCCCCTAGCTAGAGCGTCCACGGTGTCGTTCTTTTATAGCTAGATAAGAGGGAATCTTTTACTGTACCAATAAAAGTTTCCCTGCAACTTGATCCGTCTTCTCGAATCGCTCTCTGGGCTCCCGGTACAAGCGACCCTCTAAATTCTGTGATGACCACTTTGAAGTGACAACAGCAATACTACCTAAGTTTGATAGCACTGCGCACTGTCTAACATTTGACTTTCGAAAGTGTTCAAACTTGTAGCAAATTTCCAAGCAGTAGCTTCACTAACGTCCAACTACTCAACCATAGTCTGACGTAGCTGTATAACCTGCCGTGGCGATACGCTGTTTAATAACAAGCTGGCATCATGCATCTCGGTTGCAGTCACTATGCGGTATAAATCAGTTGTTTTTATGTGCTGATTACTTTTTGCTTAAATAAACTAAGGCATTACCGCAACATCACCGTTGAACTTACCTGATTCTAACTCAATCCGGAAGATTGGACAATTCCAATTTAAATTCTAGCAGGCCCCTTTGCTTTTCTGCCTTTAAGTTCAGTAGGACGGGTGAATTATGAGGAATATTGCCACAGTTATTCGCATGACAAACATGTGGAACAGAACAAGTGGTCCCAATATCATGAAAATCGTTATTCAGTTACTAGCCGGGATCGTTCACTTTACACCTAGGAGCAAACGTGGACACTTGCAACGTAAGTAGTTGGGCCTTGGACTCGAAATTCCAACCTGTATTCCAAAGCGAGGTAGCATTGTAGAATATTTGGGCTCCAGGGATAATTGTTAATCACTACACCCAATTATTCACTCCAATACAATAGCGAATATAGAATGTTGTAAGCATCGATCGTTTGGTAGCCCGGAGCTGCTACCCTCTTAACAGAATCAAACTGCAAACCAATCGGCAGTTCAAGCAGGGCAACTGTAAATCAGCAACTGCACAGCACCAAATAGCGATTGACATACTCACCGTGTTAACCGCACATATAGCAACTGCCGTGTCCGTAATGACTTTTTGAGATTTGCAAGTACACGCCGGCTGGAGCGGTGCATATCACTGGTGCTAGGGACACCGTATGGGAAGAAGCTTTTCTGGGAAGCTCAACTTGTTCTCATACAAGGTGAATGGTTCTTGCAGATGCTGCCATAAAGCAGCCAACATCGGTAAGTGTACCTGGCCCATAGTACATGCCAGCAGTGAACTTGACGCCAACAGTTGTCGAAGTGGCGCCGCAGAGCATCAGCCAACCCTGCATTGGGGACAAGCGGAATGGCGTGGAACCATCTACGTGTAGTTGTATGCACACTATTTTATGTCGATAACCTGTTCCCTTAAATCGCTTTTACCAAAGTAGGCTCCAATCCAAGGTGACCATACGTCCCGGAGAGTATGTGTTCCAGTGTCGTAAAAGGTAATGTTTTCATCAGCGTTCGACAGTCTCTGGGTAAGCTTGGCTAACACAGACAAAGTGTTGTTAGTAGAGAACTGACAATGGAAGCTTTGGATGTCCAACGCATGAAACCAAAGTTGGTTATGTGGTTGCGTTGGGCAAATGTTTTCGGAGCCACCGAACGATAAGCATAAATGCCAAGTTATAAATGCTTGCATCTAAATTTTTCATGTGTATGGGCAATGAGTTTCATTGTTACGAACTTTCAACTCTAAATTTAATATAGTTATACCTTTAGTTTAAATCTAATCAGTTCAGTAAAGCGGTTCCATTATTTTAACCTTAATTTATTTAGTTAACTTTAATTTTATATCAGTTGTCCTTACATTCCTTGCGCTACATTTATGCTACGACGACGTTTTAAGGAGCGCTAGCCAGAACAACATTTCGCCGATACGCTCCCTAGGATACTGCTATGTGGAATCAAGTAACCCGGTACCCTAGAACCTGACAGCCCCGTGTTCGACGGTTCACCCGTTGGACGCACTCGGTTCGAAATTATGAAAAACTATGTTCTTACTGTTTTGCCCACAAAATTTACTTGGAACCATAGGTCATTGAGGTAAAGTGTGCAAAGTTTACCCTTTTCCAACGATTATTGGATCATTTGCATTAAGACAAGGTTAACACGTGGTGCATGCTTCAGTTTTCGTGCATTTCAAAAAGCAGAAGTTGGGTACTTTGTTTGCCCCGTCGCTTTCATAGTCATTGTGGACGTTGCTGGAGTTCTTGCAACAGTAGGGTTCCACAATCCACCTTACGACTGTGTGTGAAGCAATAAGCAGTCAACTTAGCAGGTTGGAATGTAACACTTTCTGGAAACGCTCCTGCGACTGCACCTCAAAGGCCAGCTTCAGTACTCGGTACCAGTCGTCAACCGCGCGACGGAATAGCGCTAGGTCTGTCATCACATGGTGGCTCTTCGACTTCCATCTGTGACCACGTGTCGGACTTCAATGTTCGGATGCAAGAACTAATGTAACTCGCTTCCTGGCCCACCTCTAAGATACTTCGAGTGTACATCAACTCGCCGCTACCACGACTGTAGTCTAGAGAGAAGAGGTTTAACCGCTGAAGACGCTGAGGTTCAGATGAGCACCGCAACTCTGATACAGGTCTTGCTCCATGACGTTGGACCTTCACATTCATGTCGCATTCGGTTTTCGTGAGATAATGAGAAGCAGGCAAGCGGTACTCGAGCATCGGACGCACGTATGAGGTAAACGGGAGTCTAAAGAGCAGGGTGCATAACGGGAGAACGCACTTTGTAAAGCATGGAACATCTTATTGGCTGCGGCGACCAAGTTCGTGGTGTTCTTGGTTGTTTTGAAGTAAGGACACCATCACACTGAGGTCTCTTTCCTGTGCGACATTTCTAGACAAGCATCACCCAACCATTTACCTACTAAATGGTTCACGAGCGCCAACCTGAAGAACGGAAGGTTTATCCCGATTGATAGTTAATTGCCACTTTTTCGACCATCGTGGAGCCTGTTAAGCGTTCCTTGGAGCCGATCTGCTTCCTCTAGGGTGGTTACCTCAATCCAAAGCTTTAGGTCATCAGCATGGATAAAACAGACCGTCTGAAGCTCTAACGTGGGTCGTTGATGAAGACATTTAAAAACACAAGGCAGTGGGTAAAATGGAGATGGATAAGAAACGTATCCTTCACACTTATCTGCACAAAACGGCTGTCTAAGAAATCGGAGAGCTAGGAGAGAAAAGTCCCGACGAAGACAATTCCGCGGAGTTTGAAAAGAAGCTGCTTATGCGAAACCTTGGCAAAGGCCTAGCTAAAATCGACATAAAAGATATCCGATTGTTTTCTGACATTTAGTGATCTCGCCTATTTCTTCCTTGTCACGAGCAAATATTTATGCATAAGCAAGCGCCTCAAAATCCAAGCTAGGCACAAGAGATAAAGTCTAAGGTTTTGAGATGGAGACAGCTGGCTGGTTTAATGTCCATTCCATAACTTTGCACACTACAGATGTCAACAAATAGGACGATAAATCCCTGGAGCTAGTTGTCTCTCTCATTGATATATATGCTTCATGATGCCTGATTTCCAGGTAGCTGGAAGGCATTTTGTATCAAAAGATGGACGGAATACCTGCCAGGCAGTTGCGGTGCCATGCTCGGCTACAATTGTAAGAAAAAACGGACGTAGGCCAAGAAGCCCAGGCAAAGGATATTGGTTTAAATTAAAAGATAGTTGCAGTACAAAAGCAGTGTTAATGTCCAATTTCCCTAACAAGAATGGAGGGATGTGCAAGGAGCTGTCTGGCGATACATTTCCGTTAAATACATAGAGGAATATTGCAAAACTAAAAGGCTGGCTTTTAT
Organism: Dicrocoelium dendriticum; assembly: GCA_944474145.2. Taxonomy (NCBI): domain Eukaryota; kingdom Metazoa; phylum Platyhelminthes; class Trematoda; order Plagiorchiida; family Dicrocoeliidae; genus Dicrocoelium; species Dicrocoelium dendriticum. The sequence continues at coordinate 5,366,023 of OX104064.1, read as the reverse complement.
GTCTTCGTGGACCATGTCGACGTGCTGATGGGGCCACAACGCAGGAATGCCACTGCCGGCTGTGGTACTTTGCTTGATGTACCAGAAAAGCGCTTTAGTTGTTGTCATAGAAAGAGTAGTTAATGACAGTTCGCATAGTCAACGGTGCTCACATTTATGCATGGTACAAAAGCACCTGCCTGTTTTATAGCGAGAATACTCGATGTATGCTGACGCTAGCTTAAAACGATTCCACAATTTACGTCTTTTGTTTGTAAGGGGGCTTAATTGGCTATTTATCCGAGGTAGACCCTTAAAAACCTCTTCTGTTGGAGACAGGGGCTATCTCTTTGATGAGCGACATCAGCTTGGAGTACAAAAGCTTGTGCGCCTAATCAACACTGAAGTGCGCATGGATACGGCAATCTACAACGCTTGTAGCCCTTTGCAAACGAAGTGTATCTGCACGCCAGAGATTCCGACGGTCGATACATCGGCTATGGACGACGAAGCGGTGTTTACTGTAAACAACCAGCACCGTGACAACTTCTACCAGCAGGCGCGATAAAACTATGTCCATATTGCCTGTTTGGGCTAGGGAGAGCACAAGATCTTGGATGTGCGTGGTCTGACTTAGGATATACGAGTTAGCGTCATAACATGTTGAAAAACATTGCACTCCGACACGGTTTCGAGTAATTTAACATCCGTGCACGGATGAGCGAGCACAAAATAACCCCTAATATACATCTGAGGCACTGAAATCCCCACAGAAAAGGCAACCTTTGTCTCAACCGAGCGTTCTGAACTAAGCCAACAAGTAAGTTCCGGGCCCTGATGGCGCCCTGTAGACGACATCCATCAAGAGAAATCTGCAGCCCTCACGCCCATGGCACCAAATAGATACGAAATTGTTACGCTAGTTAATAATAGTTTCAACTGCATGTGATTTGTAATCCGCCTTCAAACAGAGCCTTACGCCATTACCGGCCCTCTTGCCCCGGCGATCAGGGCGGCTGTGGCTCTATCCAGGGATAGACACCTTTGTGCCCATGATTTCTGGGAATAACCACCTTCCAGTGAAGGCTATCAGATCGTGATAAGTCTCTGAAGTAGGCAACTAAATCTCGTCCAGCTTATTCCTTAGACTTTACAAAATGGTGGATAACACGTCCAGTCCGCCATTTTTGTTTACTGTTCCGCGGTGACGAGAATGGGCCTACAAAGGGCTCTCGGCGTCTTCTTAAGTAGTCAAAACAACTATATGGCGATCTCTTTCACTACATTCTGTCTAGTTGGTGGCTATTCTACAGCCCTATTCTTTTGATTCGATCATCTGAAGAGGTCACATAGTACGTAAAACGACACATCTTTGAGACACGATGTACATCGCAGGTTGTGTCTAGATTCCTCTTCATTCCGGTAAACGCTTTTAAGGGGGCAAGCTTTCGAGGTATTTCCTGTTTTCTATTGAGGAAAAAGGCGGATACAATATTGATCCCGTTTGCCCTCACTAAATAGCAACGAAATCAACCGCTCGAGCAACGTTTGTTCAGCTAACATTCTTTTCGCGGGGGATGCTTCTTGCGAAACTGCCGCACTCATGATGATGAGACAATGGTCAGGATGTGGCTAAGTGCACTCAGGAACTTTTGACCTTCTAAGGGACGGAGTTCCCTTGAGCACTTTCACCAGCTGGGATAGTCAGTCAAGAATCAGCTGCATTTGAAGCTGAGAAGATGAGAGGTTGTATTTGGGTTTCTAGATGGATGTAGGTCTAGTCTTGGCGCTACCTGAAACTGGGCTTTTACTACTTAGGCCCGAGACTGTGCTTTTCCCCGCACGCGCCGCCTTATATCATGTTAACGGTCTAAAGGGTAGGACCAGCGTATATTGATAAAAATGTGGAGTAGACGGGGAATGACTTCGTTTATCCTAGGAGAGGAGCAAACCGGACGTGTATGGTGATAAAGAGGCCAGTGGAGCAAATGATTGGCAAACAGCATGTGCCTCAAGCTACGTGGGAGAAAAGGAATCAAGGCTCAACTCAGGTATTCCGGCGAAAAGATGTATACTATGCATTGTAGCACTACAGTTGTCGCAAAATTAAATTAATGACTGGAAATGTGAATCCCTTCAAGAGCACATATTGATCAGAACAGATGACGCCGTCAAATTTGTCTCGTTTCGATTTTTACCTTTCGAGATATCTTAACTAACATTCCGGGGGCTTGTTCGCGGATAGTCTGAAGCAATACTTGCTTCAAAACTCTTGTCTACAGCCGGGATCGTAATCAGTTTGTCGTATTGGCGTTGCAGGGCGGTTCTTACTCGCGCTAATTTTAGTTCGCCGAATGTTGTGCGCGAAAGAAGAACATCTTGGTCGGAGAAGTATTTGGGAGCCGAGTTCGCAATGTCAAAATTAAAGATTAGAGGACATTGATTTTTCATGACCCTTTTCCTCAGTCTAGTGTAACTGATTAGATTACAATCTAAGTCACAAAACTCCTGCAAAATTTTTCTGATCTAGTGAATATTTCAGGCGGACTGGGTTATTATAAGCAAGTACTTCACTCAGTTTTTTCATTTGCTCCATAACCGGGGCTTATCACACCAAGCAGGCTCCCAGCGGTCTTTGCATTTTTACTGTCCATCACGTTTCTAGAATGAACTAGACTAGTAATAGCCAATAGGCTTTCGGAAACAAGCTGTAACATGCCGTAGGTCATTTTAAGTTTCGTCGAGTCATTGTACATTATCGTTATTTGACTACACATGGAGTTAAGTACATCCGTCAAGTTGACAGTACATGACACAGTTTGGATTAGACGCATCTTTGTCTGCCCTTTTAACCTTTTTGTTCATATATCGACAACTAGGCTTAAACCTTTGTTGGTCAACCATTTTGGGGTGACTATAAGGTTTGTACAGCCGCAGTTCTTGATGTCAGATCTCGTATCGCAAGTACATTCTCACGGTAGCTTCCAGACATCTCTTTCGAAAAAGAGCATGAGATATAATAAGTCCACCACAGTTACGCCCACCAGTGTGCAGTGAAATAAAAGTGAGTTACCATAGTTTAGAGGACATGTGGCGTCAGAGAAGTTACGTCATGATATCGTTCCACTATGGGCAACATGCTGAAAGGCACAACGAACAAGGACCAAATATTAGTAATCTCACTAAGAACCCGGTGTTTTATATTCTTTTCCATACACGCCGTCACTTTCCGAAGGTCATGTGATTTCAGTTCAAGGTATCGCCTCTCTATTGACAACAAGTCTTTACGGTTTGATACTTGACCATACTCTCGGTAGGCGTTTGCCCCCACCACCCAATTGGTTTGTACGATGGAATTCAAATCATTCTCACTTCCGGAACAACACATTTAAACAACTATTTCTTTACCGGCAAGATGTATGCTTACTTGCGATGCCGTGGCCTTACGCCTCGTCCACAACGCTTGCGGATTACTTTGCTGTAATATCAGAATCAAGTCAAGTCATCCACCTGGCGCCATTATACCATGGGTACTTCACCCAACTCGCCAATGTGATTTGCCGAACATCTTATGCCTTTCGCATGAATGTCGAATGCGGTCTGTACTATTTCGTTCGGCCGTACCTGTATTCCGGAGGATATAGCGAGCTCCTTGACCGGTGTATTTTACCAGTTGGAACAAGTAAGTTCCTATTCTCCTTACCTTTACATCCTTTCAAAAGTGCTTTGTCTCCCTACAAGTGTTCTACTTACTTTCAATGGTCATTCCTCGTAGACCTGCCTGCAACACCCACTTGGTCAGTGGGTTACCTTCTTGGACATTGGTATCGCCTATGGAATAACCAACCTCTATTAATTTGAGTTTCTTGTTCACCATCACAACCCTGTACACATTTTCCATAGCATTATCTCCGCCCAGTACCGCCGGTTGCATCCGTTACTGGCGGATCCTGCCCTGCTAGCACAGTGAGTCGTTTCCGAGTGCTTTGCGTGCCAGGTTTGCACCCATAAGGTCACCGGTTCGGATCCGCGTAGGGTTGGGTATCCTCGCGGTATATTCAACCCGCGCGCGACTGGTGGTGGTCGCGTGGCAGCGAAGCGCCGTTAAGGCGTACAGCTGACACATTACATCTTACATTACAGATCTTTGACGCATCGCACTTCAAATGGGCTTGAGGGGAATCGGTTCAGTAAACGGCTCAATTACTAAAGACCCCAGGTCCGCGAGTGAGCCGTTCATCGGCAGCCAATGAGAGTCGAAAGCTTGTCGCTAGACAGCAACCAATCAGATTGCACCGACCCAATCAATCCGATTACAGATTACTAGCGGCCACGCCGCACCGTTTACGCCGAGGGCGTATTGCAGCTGGCTGCTATGCGTTGCAGGATCCGTCCTGCCTACGTGCTGGTAAAAGGCGCAGCTGCCAATCGTGAGCCAAAAATTACTGCAACACCATCCCCATAAGCGAAACAAAGGGAGCAATAAGCAAGAGGAAATCTGTATGAAATGCAAAAGGAGCAGGCGCGATGTACAAAGATGCCTGTGTGTTAAGGCGCAACTACAGTTTCAAGCGTCTGTAAATCGGTTACTTGCACAAGAATTTGATTAAGTTTAAACTTGTGCGTTTAGTGTACTTGGCTGCTAGGAAGGGTTCGAGTGATAACATGTACAGTTGTTCTTTGGCGCACATTGCGTAAGCAATTTTCGATTACTTGCGCCACACTTGCGGGTCTTGTACCGAAGCAATTGAGAAGGGTACCTGCGAAGTTTGAGCCGAGTATGCTGCACTTACCATGCATTAGGAAACAAACAGTATTCCGGCGGAAAGCCGGCATATTTCTGCAGCCTGCGAATTTAATATCTGAGGCCAAATGACGCGTGAGTATGCGCTCAGCCATGCTCCCCGTGCACTCGGACAGAGTTTCGTTGGGAATTCGTTGCAGGTATTGTACCTGTACAATATATAAATGAGACTTATGCATCAAGTTGCAAAGTTATTCTGTAGGGCGCCGTCGATGAGGAAGGCATGAAATGCAGTCCTTCCTTCCAATCATGTTAGCGGAAGAGGCAGACTTGCTGGAACAGTATTGATCGTTCGCTTTAACGTTTCACCAATGACTTCATTGTGTCCGACGTGCAATTCATTTACTTAGACCCAATGCGCTCATTGTCTGTTACTTTCGCTAAGAGCCGGTAAGCACATTTCGCAACATACTAACAAGTGTCTTTCCGTTGTTAGGTATTTCACACAGCACGCCGCTCAGGTGACAGCGGCGGTGAGCACAGTTTTGTGCGGCGGTCGACACGGATTGTAAATCGGGACTGATGCGGTGTGCAACGATTTGGTCTGTAAAACGCTGGGTATGAATTGTCTAAAATCTCGCACACCTGGATTACGGTTTTGGATAACATCAATCGTGGACGATGTCTGTGTGTCTGCGGCAAACCAGTTGTGTGATACGACCAGCATTGTTACAACTAAGTATGATTTTCTGAAAGGAGAGAATGCATTGCGTCCTAAGCACATGTAAGGGTGTAGACATTGAAGGTCGTTGAAATATGATGACAGGCGGCACAACTACATATTCTGCATCTGCGGGGATGCCCCTTTTTGGTTGCAGCAATTTCTCATCACCGTGAACATGTCCGCGGCTTGCATGAATGCAAATAATGTGTAATCAATGGCACATTGGCGTAATAAGGATTAAAAAAAGCCAAGACGACAGGTTCCGTCTAATGGGTTGTGGGAATACCGTTAGTTCAATTAAGTTACACAAAATTGAAAAACATCTTTGGACTCACCATATTATCCACGTTAACACATAGGTACACCGGTCTAATCCGATTTCGTGGGGTTGGTAAGCACAATGTTTGTCTGCGTCTTGTCATCACTCAATGAACAGAAATCAGATCAAGTATAATGTGAATGAGGTAATGCACCGTCGAGTATTTTTCTTTAAACTGTGTAGCTTTGGCGCTGAAATGACAAAAGTCGAAAGAGCGTTCCACGGTTGACAAACTCGAAGAGAATAGTAATTCCGGTGGCACTCCGGCCCATTGTATTAGGTGGCAAGTTTTAATTTATGCTCCCTCAATTCTGTATTGTGGCAAGCGTGACCGGCGTTTTTCCAAATCTGGTACTCCAGCATGAGGTCACCTCGTAGAAGGCAATATCTTCCACTGTAAACTCTCGGGGATTTCAGTGGCCTATGGTATTGCAGGTGGGACAACCATATCACATTTTTCCTTACCCGTCGCTGTGCAGTCTTCAGTGCAACCAGGTCGCGTTTTACTCGGGGTTGCCAAGCTTGGATCGCCTACTTTACATGTGGCCTCAAATGCGCATTGAGCACTTGGGGGAAGATGGAGGGATCGAACATCCCAAACACCCTCCGTAACAGACAAACATGTTGGTTCGCGGTTTTGGCCACCTTCAAGGACTGAACCGAATAGCTGAGGTCGTCTTGGACTACCACCCCAAAGTCTCACTCTTGTGAGGCCGTGTTCAACATATCGTCTCCAAGCTTATAAGCGTACGTGGGCTTGTGGCGGACATGCACCGTGCTGCACTTGTCCGTTTTAAACGGAAGTAGATTTAGCTTTGACCATTCAAAAGCGCAGCCTAAATCTCGTGGCAACAAATCGTGAGCTTCATGACAGTCGGCAGCCTTTTCATATCTTGATGTCATCGACAAAAAGCAAGAAATGCTATAGCTTTATGCAAATCGTTTTGTGTGGTTTCCATGCTGACGTTATTCTCCGTGTCATCGAAGAAGAGATCACAGTTGGGGTTTTGTTCTATATAGCAAGCGTTATGAAAGCTATCTGCGGCCGGTTGATAGAATTATACAACTTATCAGTCCTGGCGTCGTATTTGCGGTCCGAGGATTGCACTGAGTGATGATTACGCACGGACTCATAATAGAGGTCAGAAGGCAAGTTCGGTTTGATAGCTGCATATCCTTTCGTAAGTCGACATGTGACGGCAAGTCCATAGGTGGGGGGCATCTTTCGAATAGCTCGGATATTTTCTGGATCAGGGCGATGACCGTCTTTTGAGAAGATGAAACCGAGAACCTTGATGGTTGGTGTAAAAAAGGTACACTTATCTTCGCGGATACGGAAACCATATGACTGGATACGTACAAGCACTTCAGCGAGCCGCTGAAATAATTCTTCTGCCGTCCGACCCATTAAAATGATATCATCCAGGTACGCAGCGGCTCCAGAATCTCCCGCGAGCATGGTGTCCCATCAGCTGCTGGAAGATGGCTGGTGCTGTTTTCACTCCAAAAGGGAGGCGGTTGTACTGGTACAAGCCACGGTGGGTGTTGATGGTCAGCAATTCTCTTGAGCTTTCATCAACCTCAACCTGGAGGTAGGCATCGGACAAGTCGAGCTTGGCGAAACACTTCCCACCATTCAGCTTGGCAGATATCTTCTGGTATCGGAAGGGGGTATTGATGGTCGTCAATGCGGCATTCAGGCCAGTCGAAAAATCGGCGCAGACTCGCGCTTTACCGTTCGGCTTTCTCACAACGACAATCGGCGCAGCCCATGAAGAGTAGTTCACTGGGGTGATGACGTCGGCTCGTTCCAGTCGGTCGAGCTCCTGATCAACTGCTATCATGGCTGCAAACGGTACCGGTCTTTTTGCTCTAAAGACTGGCTTTGTTCCTTCACAAAGACACAACTTTGCTTTGAACTTAGTGCAGTGGCCGAGACCATCTTCAAACAAGGTGACAAACTGCTGCTTTAGCTTTCTGGTCATCTCTTCTATCGACGATGATGAATGTACTGGGTCGGTTTGTACTGTATTGCAAATCTGACTCAGTGGAGCATCAAACAGTTGTAATTTTTCCATCCAGTCAAGTCCAAGGAGGTTCAAGTTTGGTCGATCAGACAAGTAGTAGGTTCCGGCCTTTTTCACTCTGTTGAATGCAATTTTGCAATTTATTTCTCCGACCAACTTCAGCACTCCACCTGACGCATTGTGAGCGATTTTGTTGGAATCAATCATTTTCGGCTTCTTTATGTGCTTCCAAGTGTTCTTGGAAACGATCGTTATATCTGATGCCGTATCGAACTGCAGCCGGGTTGGGATTCCTTTGATAAGCACAGCGATAAATCGGCGGCGTGTTTTAGAATCGCTGTGAAATGTAGCAATCACCGATAGTGATTCTGCGTCAGGTTTTCTGAAATTCTTCATTCGGTGGGACTGCTTCACATTTCTTGGTCGGGACCGATGGCAAAAGTCTTCCAAGTGGCCGCGTTTATGGCACTTATCACAAATATGACGCTTGAATGGACAGTATCGTGCGAAATGCCATTCACCACATGACCAACAATGTGTAGTCGGCTTGTTCCGCTTTCTGTTGAACGCCTTATTCGAGCCAGGCTTTCTTGCGTTTTGCACAGCATGAACAGTATCGGCAATGGTGGGGCAACTCTGCTCAATCATAGCCGTGTCGTGTTTCAAGGTAATTAACCGTTTGCATTTGCGTACAAGTGACTTCAATGTCAAATCTGGGTCTCGATCCAACATAGCACGGAGCCGAGTGCGGATTTCCGCGTCGCGTAAAGACTGGAAAGCACTGACAAATATAGGACACTTACACTGGTCATCCGTCAAACAGCGTAACTTGAAACGTTCACATTCACGGTTAACCATGTCTGCTAGTGCCCCATAATCGTCTGTGTCACGCTTTGCAATTTTTAGACATTGATAGCGAATGCTAAACAAATGATGTCGACTCACCCAAAATTTCTTTGAGTGTTGCCACTGCTCCATTGAAAGTGATGTCCTTCGGCTCTTTAGGCACTATGTGGTCAAGGAATCTTGTATGTTCATTAGTTCCGAGCTTGCGGAGCAAAAGGCGCACTTTCCATGAATCATCTTGACGGCTGAAATCCGTCTGGAACATATCCTCCCAACGTTTGAACCACGCTTCGAAAGTGGATTCGGAATCAGCATCATAATGAAATTCAGTGATTGAATTCGTAAGAAGATCAAGTAAAACAGACTGCGTGTCCCGTGTAGCTACTCCGTTTGATTGTACGTTTAAGCACTGCGTTGAACTTCAATCAGTTTCATTTGTGCTTCCATCTGGGATTGTTGCTGAAGAAGCAGCTTTTGAATATGTTCGGCAGAAAAATTTGTAACATTTTTCATCCCATCTCCGTCGCCATTGTTAGAATCTTCCCATTTTCGCTATTCCGAATTAACCACCCAGAAATTTCTCCGCAGCAATTCTAGCCCAGCCGAAGAAAAATCATAATTCCAACAGCCTTAACCACGAAAAACGTGTTAACAAAAACTCTGCCAACGTAGCCAGATAAATGCCGCCGAAAACACTATCCTCTCAACTCTGAGGCAAAAGTCCAATTAGCCGAGTTTTTGAAAACGCATTCGTCCGCTCGATCGATTGCCTGATCGACCGCACGGGTAGGCGATTCCCTTCATCCCAGCTTTCAATCATCATTATAGGCTGTACGGCCTTCTGCCTTCTGGCCTCTCTCTCGAACGTCTGAGTTCTAAATGATCTAGTTTCTGCAGACGCAATGCCCTGTCTCCCCCGCCACCAGAGCACGGCTGCTCATGATTCATCACTAGTATCTCCGCTTTTATCTTTAACACTTCTATCCAATTGACGCTCTGTTAACTTTCTGACATTTATAACACTGATTTCTCTCCATGAGCCGATATCCTCCTCTCATCTCCATGGTCTCCTGCTTTCCGAATACTGAGCCCATACTTTTGAACCATCGACAGGTCCAAAGGTCTGTTCGCAACACATCGAGATTTTTGTAGACTCTTCCACTTCCCCTTTAGTGTCTCCTTCACGATTACATTCTTTCATTTTTGCACTCTGTCTGCCTACCTTTATCCATTGGACGGATAACACTTCGGGCCTGGCTCCACTCTAGCCTCGTTTGACCAGTCTCCTACTTTCTGCCTGTTTCCAGAAAGCAGAGACGCACGTGTTCTAGGCTGTGCAGTCATAACACACCCTGTCCGTCAGCCTGAGAGCTTCGTTTGATATGCCAACGGGCTTTTTATATAGCCTCTGGAGCCTCGCAAATTTACTTTCTCGCGACATTCACTACTGTTATCCCCACTTTAATCTGACTGCCTAGCTTCAGTTTGCTGACTTATCCAGTCTCATCTAAACGCTCTTTTGTCTTCTGACCCCTCCCCAAACACTCCTGCTTCATCTTCAAACTTTTATTCTCTGCTGATCCGTGTTCCGCTCGATTCTCGTCGTATTTCGCCACTGATGATATACGTGTATATGCGATATTTAAATAACAATTACATGCATAGGGGTACAATAGTTCAGGCACCGCCGCAAGTGATTGACTGCATTCCAGATACATTCCTTTCTTCTGTCTGTGTGGCTGTCTCTGTTCGTTTCCTTTTCCTCCCGAGTCTGTCACAGGTACGGCGACACGCACCCAAGGAATTGTCCTACGTTTCGACAACAATACAAGGCACACAGATCCTCTACCTAGACATGAGCGGAGAATTAACAACTTTTTACAACTTACTAACCGGACAAATCTATGAATATCTTGCACTGATACAATTCTTCCGCGGCATGAACCACTGAGCCCATTTTACCTAACAATACCTTTTCCACATATCTCTTGACTGGAGGACTTTCGACTACGGAAGGCACATTCTCCTGCCAATACAAATCTTGAACTATCGGTCATTCTAAGCCCTTCAATCCGCTTTGACCGCTCAAATGGCCGTGGTTTCCCCTATCTCTAATCAATCTCACTACATACCCCGAAGGATCTGCGATTCTTTCTTCGGAACGTATCCTGTCCTCCAAGACTTCAACATATTTCAACGTATATTCTTCGAGGCTTCACGTGGTCCTGCAGATGATCAACACCTCATATACAGAAAGAAGGCTTAGTTCCTGACCTACCGATCTGGAACAGGACAGGACCCAGGCACGCAACGGCCACTCGCATAGCGCATTAGTCAGCAGAAAACTGGGACGCAACTTGACTGCGAATAACGGAGCAAAAGAACGTTCAACAAGAAACATAGCCAGTTACAACTTGCCATTCAATGGATTGGCGGCAGTGTTTCAGGACGTGGTGGGTTTTCGCCTGGCAAGCTTTCTCCCTATAAAAAGCCACAAATGTCCGTTTAACAACACTGCAACGTGGCAAATGTGACTCGCCACCGAATAAAGTCACAGCCCATAACTTCACACTGGCAGCTCAATTAGAATCATCATACTGGATAGCTTGCTCTCCAATTATATTCCAATGGATCACTCAGGATTCTTTATCTATTAATACTCGAGGTATGACTGCGATATATGGCAGAGCGATTATGTCCAAACAAATGGATCCCGATCCCACTACAATCAAATCGTTCTTTCGCATGTTCACCATCGCACAGTTCCAAGCATGGACATATGAACAATTTTCTACTGTCACTACAGTTCCCATAAAATGTCTGTACAGCTGTACATACCTGATCATGCCTCAATTGGCGTGCCTCGCATAGTCGAGAATAAATATTTATTTATTTATTCAAAGCGTTAATGCGCTTTGCATTCAAACTCAAGGGTAGTAATGTCAGCGTTCAGCCGGACCTCCCACTGTCGGATCGACTGAAGTTAAAGGAAGCCATCAAAAGCCTCAAAAGCAGGCGGGCGGCTGGTGAACAAGGCCTTCGTCTTGTGGGTTTTCAGGTGGTCAGCCGGAAGTCAAATTCTGCGCTACCAGAACTTCTCCTGGTAGCGTACGACCCAGGGCTGGTCGTGCCGAGTTCCTTCGGGTAGTGCTTAGTAATGTGCGTAGCATAAGGAACAAGGTACACGAGGTGGGCCTACTTGTAGACAAATCTCGTCCCGACATACTTGATATCACCGAAACGTGGCTGTCCCCGGATATCACAGACGGCGAAGCATGTTTTCCTGGTCAACGCACTGCTTAGATGCGATCGCTCCGTTGGCCGCCAAGGTGGGGGCGTCGCTCTTTATGTGGGTTGAAAACTAGATGTGTTGAGGACTTGTGTGTTCCAGTCGCCAGATCAAACCGTTGAAGCCCTCTCGGCTATTGTGTGCACTTTCTCTGCTCAGTTTACAGTTGTAGTGGTATATCGAAGTCCTGGTAGCATCTCCAAGGAGGTTATTGTATATATTCGTACTCAGGCTGTCAATAGGTGTCTAATACTGAGTGACCTCAACCTCCCTGAAGTCTGCTGGGCTGACCTATCTTGCAGTTCGGCGGTAGGCACTTTCGGTTCAGATCTCCTTGAGCTAACATTGCAACTGCCTTTGCATCAGTTCGTGGACCTCCCGACTAGATATATGCGCAACCAAATTCCGTCTACCTTGGATCTCATTTTTGCGAAGTCACACGATTTCGTAAGTGATATTACCTACGACTGTCCTCTAGCAGCCAGTGACCATGTCTGCATATCCTTTCGATGTACTCTAATTAAGTGTCATCAAGCTACCGCTGAGGCATGTCCAAATATTTGGCGGGCAGGCTTTAGCGCAATACGAGCCAAAGCTTCAGTTTTGCGTTGGGCGACCACCGTGGCTGACACCGTTGAGACAGCCTGGGATAAATTTAAAACATACCTCACCGAGATCCCTGCTCACCACATCCCATTCACTAAGAGAAGGGTGACACGGGCGCAGCCTCTGTTACGGCAGAGAGTATGAGGCTAATCGTATCACCTAACCAACGCACGGTCTGGGCAGTTAAAATGCAGGGCAGTGGGCGGAACGAGCATACTGAATAACCGTGGTTCTACAATAGCAGTAATAAACAAAAAAGGAATACAATTAACTCACGAATAGGTAATGCGACTCGCTAATTCGGGCAGCAATTATTCCACCTCAGCAGTTAAGTCTGCGCAAATGGCGAATAGTCCGTAAAATTGGCACAGTAAAACAACTTACAACGGATGAGACGCAAACCGTAAGTTCACAACAGTTAAGCAAAGAAAAAGAAAGATAATAAATGCAGAAAAATTGCAGGGTTTTATCAGTTTGTTAAAGCCGAACATTTGTGAATGAACAGGTAAACTCGAGTACCAAACCGTCCAACGGGAAAAATATAAAGAAAGTTAACTACTGGAAAATTTGCAGTAGTATAGTTCAGAATCGAGAATTTAGAATTCACAGCCTCCATGGATTGATCATACAGATAAATACCTGCTCAGGAAGCGCTCTAAGTGCTGGCGAACTTACCAAGCGGCTTCATCAACCAGCACCTACGAAAGCTATTGAGTGGTCAGAAATAAATGTAAGCATCATCTTAGAACTCTTCGTCTTCAGTACGAGGAGGATTTGGCTTACGCAGCCGTAAAAAACCCAAAGAAGTTCTTTGCTTACGTAAAGAGACGTAGCGGTACAAACTCGTCTATACCGGCTTTACTACCAGCGGACAGGACCCATGGGCATCCCGACAATGATAATGCCTGTATACTTAGCGAACAGTATATTGGTGTCTTTTCTCATGAGGCCTCTCTACCTCAGGTTGAGCTGGTGACTAAAGTTCCGGAGGATTCTTGCCTAACTGAAATAAGCATGACGGAGACACAAGTCTTCAGGCTATTGCAAGGGCTAAATCCTTCCAAAGCTTATGGCCCTGATTCAATTCATCCGAAGCTGATGCATGAATTGGCCGCTGAGCTAAGTGGCCCTCTGACATGCACGTTTACAATATCATTCGACAGCTGTGCCTTACCTTCAGAATGGAAGAAGGCAATCATCCGTCCGATTTTTAAGGGCAGGGGAAGAGTTCTGACCGCGAACTAGCGGCTTGTCAGCTTAACAAGCGTAGTAGTTGTTTGAAAAATTAGTCCAATGCAGTTTGCGTCAATTCTGTCTGCTCGGGACCAGTTACGGCCTGTCAGCTCAACAAGCGTAGTAGTTAAGTTGTTTGAAAAATTGGTCAGGGATTCGGTGGAGAATCACCTGATTAAGTTTAACCTTCTCAGTGCGGCCCAGCACGGATTCCGTGAGGGATTTTCATGTCTGACAAATTTGCTTGTAGCTCGTGAAAGCTGGGCTGAGGCAGTAGACAACGGCCACGCCATCCACGTGCTTTTCGTTGACTTCTCGAAAGCCTTTGATACTGTCCCACATCAGCGACTCTCATTGAAGTTGAGACCGTATGGGATATTTGGAGCTGCCCTTAAATCGGTTTCTGCTTTCCTAGAGGGCAGAGAACAGTGTGTACGCGTGGGGCGTAGCCTTTCGCTTAAACAAGCTGTTCTTAGTGGCGTTCCGCAGGGCTCAGTTCTAGGGCCGTTGCTTTTCGCAATTTATGTCAATCACCTACCCCAGGAGCTTGGAGTACCGTCGCTATTGTTTGCTGAGGACTTCAAGCTCTGGAATATTGTGGATATCCCTGGTGGCTCTGAGCCACTTCAGAGTGCTTTGGATAGGCTCTGGGATTGGTCAACCTTATGGTTGATGCCCATAAATCAGGCGAAATGTTCTGTCCTCCGCATTGGAGGTGCTAGTCCCCCCACGCGCTATGTAGTTGGTGGAAGTGAACTCCCTGTTGTCATTTAGCAGGTTGCTCTAGGTATCACCCATACCTCATTGCTTCACTTTGGGGAAAATTGGAGGAAGGCTGCGTGTAGAGGGTTCCGTATGATGTGGTTTATTCGCCGCTCCTTCGGTGTCCAAACGGCCAATATCTTTGTGAAGCTGTTCTCAGCTTTCGTGCGACCTCACTTAGAGTACTGTATCCAGGCTTGTCCACCTTGTCTTGTAAGGGACAAAATGGAACTGGAGAGGGTTTTGCGAGTGGGTACAAGGTTAGTGCAAGGATTACGGGGGCAAACGTATCCCGAACGTTTGTTTAGCTTGGGTATGTACTCAATGCACTGCCGCAGAATTAGAGGAGACTTGATTCTCACTTACCGTATCTTAACGGGTAAGATCGGTCCAGATTTGTCCTGGCTATTTAGTCCCGCCAAGCTGCCTAGTCTCCGAGATCACCCGTTGAAGCTGCGCAAACAGCGTTCTGACCCGGTAAGGACGGAAACTCGCTTGTCGCGTCGAGTTATTGAACGTTGGAACTCGCGTCCGGCGCATGTGGTTAGGGAGTCTACGGTAGAGGGTTTCGAGCGTCAGTTAGATGCTCTAGGGTGGCAGTACCAAACCTTCCCCTTCCCCTAACCGACTTGTATCTTCAACTTTCCCTTCGTTTATTTTTAATTTTCTTCTCACCTTGGTATTATCATTATTTAGCTGACATTCCTCCTCTTCTTTTCTTAGCTTACCCTTCACTCTTTTACTTCACATAAACCGGCCCGGCAGGGACTGCTGGGCAGGAAAATGTAGGCAGTAATTGGTTGGACAGGGTGTGATGCGGTCTTTGTTTTAGGCTTTTCAACATCTCAAGCAGACTTGTCAATTCCCGATCCAACGATACGCAAATGAAGGAGCATTCACGAGATAATCCTATCGTTCCGGTCCCACCTGAACTTGAACTTGAATTTGAAATTTCCGATAATGTGTACGCAGCAGCAGACAGAATCTCTCAGAATCATCCACCATGATGACAATTACGAATGTGGCGCCGCGTGATTTCCAATACTAATGCAGTCTGGCACAACAACGAACTACGACAATCACAATGACCTTATTGCATACAAATTATACAGCGTTAACATGTGCACCCCATATATCTATACAAAATTTCCATTAGCTTCTAAGCTTCCCGTTGGCCTAGCATAGCTGCCGAACAGAACCCACCGCTAGGCAAAACCCAGATGTGAGAGTCCCGGTCCGATGGAGTCTGATTTCCGGTGAATCTTTCTTGAGCGTTCTTTTGATAGTTTTGACGAGTTTAATAGTTTGTTTACAGACTTATGATTCTTCTTTACGTAAATTTCGCCTTCTACAGCAGCAGAAAGTGTAACCTGTCACGGGTGAAGTACGACAGGGTCATTTATCGATGTGTCCGCTGCGCACGTCGGAAGTCAAAAATTACAGGAGTGAGACGTGTTTAGTAAGATTTCGCTTCTGTTATTCTAAATCTTCCAGCTCACTTAATACTAACTGCCAAGCTCGCGTTAACCTCATTAGTACGGGACGCAAGCTAAGTCACAACGTTCGATCTGTCGCACAATCACCCAGTTAATCGCCTTCTTTTTGGGCACACCCCATCAATCGCCGTCTGACTGACGATGCGTTCAGTCAGTCCGTGGACCTTTTCCGCTACAACACCCCAACTGGTACTAGTGATCTATTTCCTTACCTTTTATCTATAGGTGGTCGAAAGGGAGCCGCGGAATTCCCTTCAAACAGAGGTATTGTGCAGAATAGGGTGCCAAAGTAAGCAATTCGGTGCAATTTAAACTCTCATTTTCACTTCATTGCTGCGTCGACATGGATGCCAGCTCAGTAAAGAAAACGCAAAGAAGGAAAACGCTTGTTCAGATTAAAACTCATTCAATTACCCGACAGTAGGCTATATGTTCGCACTACTGTTAAATTTTAGCCGATGAGTAAGACTTTGTGTAATGATACCCTGGATGGGACACGCGCGTCCAAGGCACGAAGATAGTGAACAACGCTAAATCTTCTCTCGCTGCCTTTTGTTAAATACAATGCCCAGTTTATATATCGGTTTCTGCGCTCATTTGGAATTACAGCATTTTGAACAATGAACTGGACTAGCGGCCCGTTTGCTGCCTGTGTAATAGGACAAAGGTGGGTAGTCATAGCACACGGCTCGAAGTCTCGTGCTCGTTGTATATAGGCTCCATCAGTGGCACCTTTGGTGCCGACGTAATAGGACAAAGTGGGGTAGTCATAGCACACGGCTCGAAGTCTCGTGCTCATTGTATATAGGCTCCATCAGTGGCACATTTGGTGTCAACATAATAGGACCCAGTTGGGTTGTAATAGCATACGACTCGAAGTCTCGTGCTCATTGTATATAGGCTCCATCAGTGACACTTTTGGTGCCGATGTAATAGGACCCAATTGCGTTGTAATATCATCTGACTACGAGGGTTGTGCTTGTAGTATACAGGCTCCGACTGTAGCGCACTCACGATACTGCTGTGGTAGCATCAGATAATGTATATCGTTGGCTGAAAGTCATCTTAATTAAGATCCGTTTGGACGAGAATTGCTAATTCAAAATCAATTTAGGGTTTGGGTTTGTGGCTACTGCATTGCGTAATTATAAATAATATGTGGCTTTACGCTTCATGTTTACGATATTTTTACCATGAAACTTTCGTTGCTGAAGTTCGAGGGGTGACCAAAAGGTCGACCATAAGGTGTACATTTGCAAAGCTAGGGGCCAAAAATCTGGTCATTTAGGGAGCTACAACACTCACGCGACGGCACACGCTCTCGCTGCTCGCGCTGAAGGGATGCATGTTCCGTCAACGTTACGCGTTAATTGAGTACTGACTGGTAAGTACGTACTACCACAGTTCGAATTATTCGTTACCCATGGGGAGATAAAGTCACTTGCGCTGGCAGAAAGTACGGTTAAAAATACGGATTTAACGCACTAATAGGCGCCGGTAAGTATTTAGCACATTAGTTAAACATATCCATGGACATATAAAGACATTTATCTTCATCTGTTTTTGCTTCTCCGCGAGTGGCCAAAAGCACGCTTCAGTAGGAGGGCTCGATGTACTTTTGTTTGGAAAAATGATAATTCATAGGTACAATAATGCTGCGTGCGATGCCTATGATATTACAAAATCTTCGCTGTAAAAGAAGCCGCATAATTATGTCTGCCATGGTGTATCCACTGCTATGAAACTCTCAATCCCCAAGTGTTACTTATTTCATTATATTAAAAATGCGTTTCACATTAAAATTCTGAGGCTAAAAATATCGGCACAGGGTGTGATACGGTCTTTGTCTTAGGTCCATCACTATTTCAAAGTTCGCTAACTCCTGGTTCAACGCCCCTCCGAAGAAGGAACACTCACGGGATAATCCTATCGTTCCAGTCCCGCTTGAACTTGGCACAATAGGATGCTAATTAAATAGTCCAGGAAGAAACTAAAATTGGACGGCAGGAATTTTAATAAATGGGCTCAGAAACGGTATGCTTATCTTTTGTACCTAGTAGTGAATAATTTATACTTTAGTTACCAATATTGCATTAGTGTTACGCATGTTTAAGGCAAATATAGCTGCCTGCATTACACACTTCGAATTTTCCCCCTCGATACGTAGGCGCATAGTAACGCCAATTGGAATTTAGCAATTTTGCAACACAGCGTGCCCAGCTGGTTGAGTGAACACTAGTTTGCATTCATTTCAACACCCTTCTGCTGCACATCTCGGCTGTGTTCTGTTTTGCTTTTAACAACATTTAGACAGGACGCCGAGAAGACACATAAAAGATAACCCACAGACTATTAAAGGCCGCTCGTGCCAACAAGCTTGTCACAAAAGAAAGCTTTTATGGTAGACGTTGCGAAAACCCAATGTTTTTAACGGACATCTAAGACTGCGAATAAGTGAAATGAAGCATCCATGAAAACGGGCTACCGAAATTTGACTTTTAGCATTATAATGCGCTCACTGTGCAATATTGGACATAATGGTGTGGAAATTTCTTTGTCTAATTAATTTTCCAAATTTGCAGCATTTGCTTAACCGTATTGCCAAGCCTTCGAATCGGCGGCAAACGGTTGATAGCTTTTTAGCACACTAAAACACAGTTTTAAGGTTTCACCAGATTAGAATGCCAGAGTCTAGAGGTCAATTGTTTTACTCCCGTCCGACCAATCAACAAACGTCACCATCTTTAAAGTACCCTGCTAGGTCTGCGACTACCGGGCAGCCTCTGCGTGCCTGTCGTGTCTCACCGCTCGAGATTTGGGAAGGTTGAATCGGTATGACGCGCGAAATTAAGTGTCTGGCCGAGGAACTAGCGTACATTAACCACCAAAAGACGGAAAGGTAAACAACAGTTACGGTGTAATGTGAACAAGGTATGAAAAGTGAATGCTTAATTTATGCTATCTTTTGTTTTTGGCTTGGCATTAGTTTCGGTTTTAATGAGTAGTTATGTAAGGGCACATAATGAGCGTCAATACGAAATGTGGATGCTGTAATCGTCGTTTGTTTAGCGGGCGTTAATGGTAGACTCAATGGTTAGGACATTTGCAAGCAATTTGCGTGCAGTAAAAGATGCTGTGTTAATGCGGTAGCGTCCGTCTATGTGAAAAAAACGTGAATATGCAAGGGGAAGGCGAGAGCTGTATAATCAGTCTATATATAGATACGCTTAGTTGCATTTTATGCGGTAAAATAATGAGTTTTGCTACAGCCTATTTTATGGGGGAAAGCGCTTTTAAAATTAATTAGGTAGATAAATAGCCTGTAGACTGTAAATATTTTTCAATGTCTGCAAAGTGTTTTGCAATTGTTACCGTCGGACCACAAATGAAAAACGAGGCGACTATGTGCTTCAGTAGACGCATTACATAAAACTATCATTGTTCATTGAGCTCATTGAGTTGTAGAGAGCAGGATGGAAATCCCTTGTCAGCCCCATCGATTCCGTGTCATACTGGGTTTGATGCGTGTCGTTGCGTTACGACCTTCCTCGAGGGTTCGTCGTAATTGCAGTGACAGCCGCAAGATTCCAGCATTCTCAGTGAATGTTTGTCTAGCAGCCGCTTGAAACTTTCCTCAGATGGAGCGTCTGCAATTGCTTCCGGTAAGCTGTTCCAGTCATTCACCACTCTAGTGGATAGGGTGACGTCCTTGCGAATTTTGTGTCTTCTTTGCTTAAACAGCTTCCATGTGTGCCCTCGGGTGGAACAGTCAGTGTTGGGCCGGAAGAATTGTTGTAACTCATTTCCAAGATCCCCTCGGAGGATGCGCCTAGTGTAGATGAGGTCACCCCGGCGACGGCGGAGCTCGAGGGAGAACAGATTTAGCTTCTAGAGTCGAATGGGGTACGGGAGATTACGAAGCCCCAGAACAGCTTTTGATGCGCGTATCTGAACCATTTCCAGCACAGCGCATTCAAACTTTGAAAGCGGATGGCTAGCTGGTAGGCCATATTCTAAGACTAGACGGACGTACGAAGTGAACAACGGTCGAAAAATCTCGGGAGTCATTCGAGCGAATGATCTTCTTAAAACACCTACCAGTCTCCTTCCAGTGGCCACCTTCTTTAACGTGTCCTGCGTCGTTCTAAGGTCAGAAGTCACGATAACCCCGAGATCTCTCTCGTGGGTGATATTCCTAAGGAGAAACCCACCAATGTGGTATGCACCGTAAGGTTCGGTGCCACCCTTTGGGAGAACCGCGCATTTAGCTCGGTTTACTGGCAGTTCCCACTTGATGGACCATTCGTGTAGCTGGTCTAGAGCACCTTGTAATCTGTCCGCATCCTCAATGCTAGATGCTGTTGACCAAAGCTTGAGGTCATCGGCGTAGATCAAGCAGTCGGTTTGTAGCGCAGCCGGTAGATCGTTAATGTATAGTTTGAAGAGCTTTGGTCCAAGCACTGATCCTTGGGGAGTGCCACTAGTCCTGGGCACTGGAGCAGAGAGGGTTTGGTTCACTTGTACGCGCATTGTCCTATCCCTTAAGAAATCGGTAATCCAGGAGAGAAAATTTCCTGTAATGCAAATTCCCTGGATTTTATGTAGCAGTCGTACTTGTGGAACATATTCAAAGGCTTTGCTAGAGTCAATGAATATTACGTCAACCTGTTTTCGTGTATCTATGGCTTCTGCCCATGTTTTCCTGGCGATGAGTAAGTTAGTGATGCGTGAGCTTGCTCTCCGGAAGCCATGTTAAGCAGGTGAGTTGAGCTTTAGATGCTCACAGTGTAGCTGGAGAGCGCACTTGACTATCCGTTCCATGGTTTTGCATACGACTGACGTCAGACATATTGGCCGGTAGTTGGCCGGGTCTTGTTTGTTTCCGCCTTGTATTTGGGCAGGACGGTGCCTGCTTTCCAGCCTGTGGGTAGGCAGCCGACTTCGTGGGATTGCCGAAACACGTGGCAGTGAGGGGCGGCGACGTACTCAGCTATCGTTCTGATGAAGCTGGGATGCAATCCGTCTGGGCCTTGGGAGGAGTTCGGGTCCAGTTCGAGAAGTAGCTTAGTGACCACTTCGGGGTTAATTTCAACTTCGTCCATAGAGGAGTGGTGTGCAGGCAAACAGTTGTTGAGCAATGGTGACTCCACTGAGTAGACCGAGAAATATTGCGCAGTTAGGAGATTTGCTTTTTCATCATCACCGTAGAGGACGGTACCTTCCTTAAAAGAGGATAGAGCGGGGATTCCACTACCAGTTTTGGCATTTCGCTTCAAGTAGGCAAAAAGTTTCCTGGGACAGTTTTGGGAGTCCATGGCCAGTCTATGTTCATATTGTAGACTTTTGTCTCATTTTCTCAGGGTGCATAGGTTTCTGACAGTTTTGTACTCTAAGTAGCTTGATGTCTGTCCTGTGCTTTTGTAATGATCCCATAGTTTTCGACCTTTATTCATTAGGGATCTTCCTTCTTTTTCAATCCATGGGGGTCCTTTGGATGGTGGTCTGCTCTTGCAGCTTGGAACAAACAGTTCAACGAGCCGCATCATCATAGCTCGTAGGCATTTCCATGCGTCATCAAGCTCCAAGGATTGCGGGATACTCCAGTCCATGTTACTTGCAGTCGTCCTTAACCTGGGCCGGTCAGTACGCCAGAAATTTCGACGCAGTGTCCCCTGATCGTGGATTGTGAGGCGTCGTGTCCACGGAAAGGAGACTGTACAGTGATCACTCGTCCCAAGAGGTTGGAGGATCGCTGGATCTGAGACATCAGATGGTGTCGAGGTGAGAACCAGGTCGAGAATGTTTGGTGTCTGACCAGGGATCATTCGCGTTGGTGTCAGGACATGCTGTGTCAGGTTGCACTCATGAACGGTATCAAGGAGAACAACTTCAAAGGAGTCAGGTGAGAGATCACTGTGAAGTAGGTCCCAGATCACGTTGGAGGTGTTGAAGTCCCCCATAAAGAAGCAATTTGTTCCTTTGCTGTTGGTTCGCACGGAACGTAGCAAGTGTGAGCCAGGTGCTGCAGGGACTCTGTAGACCACCCCGACCGTCATGAATTCGGCACCAGAGCATTTCCGACATATCATCCTTGTCACAATCGGGTTCGACAATGTGGGCCTTGAGGTAGTTCTTTGTGTAGAGGATTACTCCGCCTCCAGACCTCCCACCAAAGCGATCGCATCGAAGTAGCTGATATCCTGAAACATGAGCCTCCGAGTCAGATATGTCAGATGAAAGCCAGGTTTCGGTGAATGCCATTAGGTCCGGTTGCTGTTCATAGATAAAGAGTGGAATCCCATCTAGCTGGTTTCTGAGACTGCGCACATGCGCGAGTATAACCCGTAGTCGGTTCTTTATGGTTAAGTTCCTGGACGAAGGAGGACTGGCCTCCATCGAGCTCTCTGAGTTTCTTGACTACGCGAAAATCCACTATGTGTAGATTTGTTTCTCCGTTTGCGCGTCGAGTTCGCAGCCCGCAGACAGCTTGCCTCATTCGGACTCGGTCCTCGGTCTTAGTTGGCAGTAATTAAAATATGTTGCTTGCTTCATATACTGTCTAACGGTAATGTTGCAATGTGCAATAGAGTTAACTGGCAACTGCAATATGCTGACCGCTGTGAAGTGTTATAGTTTGCTTACTTCACAGAAGGTGTCACAGCAATGCTAACATATGCAATGGATCTGACTGACTGCTCATATAAGCTGTGTGCCTGTAAGTGCTAAATGGCACCACTGCACGTAATATTTCTAAGGGAATGTATTTATGAATTTATGTATATGCAAGGGCTGATGCATAAGGGGTTGGCCGTTAATTATCGGAGGATCTCGACTCTAGTTAAGTTGTCACAGCAATGCTAGCATATGCAATAGAGCTGATTGACTACTTTATAGTCTGCGGGCCGTAAGTATGAGATCGTCGCCACGGCACTTAATAAGTAAAAGGGAATATATGCATTTTTATTTATATGCAATATAGCTAAAGGAATGCTTATGTACCCAGATGACAGGTAATTATCTGAGGATCGTAACTCTACGGAAGCTGTCGCAGCCATGCTAACATATGCAGTAGAGCTTTCTGACTGCTTATTTAGTCTGGAGGCCATAAGTTTGAGATCATCTGCACTGCACTCATTATACAAAATAGAGTATAATTATATATACATATTTATTTATACGCAATACAGCTTAGGGAACCCTGATGTAACCTGATGGCCGGTAATTATCAGAGGATCGCAACTCTAATTAAGTTGTAGCAGCGATGCTAACATATGCAGTATAGCTGACTGACTGCTCATTTACTCTGGGGGCCATAACTATGGCACCATCGGCACTACACTTAATAGTTGAAAGGGAATATAGCTATTTTTTTATTTATATGGAAGGGAGGTAAATGGCGGCTAACATATGCTGGTGGCCGGTAATTATTGCACGATTCCAACTCTACTGAGGATATCTCAGCGATGCTAAGATATGCGAAAGAGGTCACTGACTATTCACATAAGCGGGCGGCTCGTATGTGTTAGTGGTTGCTGGCTGCACAGAAGGTGGCACAGCAATGCTTCCATATGCGACGGTACTGATTGTCTACTCTAATAAGCTGGCGGGTGGCAAGTACTAGATGTTCCCGACTTCACTGAAAATATAAAATACGTCCTATCGTAGGCAATGGACGTGAATGACAACTCATATGAGCTGGACGCCCGTAACTGTTACATGTTGCCGGCTGCACAGAATGTGTCACAGCATAGCCTTTGGTCCACTTAACCCTCAGTCTTTCCCCAAAACCTTAAGCCCTACAGTGCATTTGTATGTTTATTACTCCAACATCTCCGCTATTGTACTGAAGTCTGTGGTGAGGCCACCAAAACGGTTCTCACGTTGTCATGCAAATCACTTTTCGCAATAATTTTTCTCCCACGGGGCTTCCGCATCCACGTAATGCTATTTTGTAGTTAACCGTTGTTCCATAAGGAATAGAGCTCCTGGACTACTCGCTTGACTTGACTTGACTTGACTGTCATGATAGCGAGAAAGATGCTGAAAATTTATGTAGCTATATCTCAATGTAGGACATGTCCCACTGCCACAGTGTTACCTGTAGTAGTGAGCTAGCCCAGGTGAAAAAAGTAAAATAGTAAAATATTTACAAGCATAGAAAAAATCTCCATGTACTTACGATATATTCTTGGATGAACCACATGGAGTCCTTCACCAGCTCCGCCGCCTATTACGGATGGGCATCGTTTCGGAAGCTGCAGTTGGTGGATTAACGGGCTCCATGGGTTATAATCATTGAACGATTCCTTCGTCAGTTTCCTGTGAAGGCTTCGTCGAATCTGGCATCCGCAAAGTGCGCGTCCAGGAATCGTTTGAATTCCGACACCGAGTTCGCTTCTACTATCCGCGAGGGCAAACGGTTCCACATGTTCACCACTCGCCGCTCAAGACACAAGGGATGAGCTACCCACTTGAGGTCAGGGACTACCAGTTTGTACTGGTGACCTCGTGTGCTGCTTGACGCACGGACATGGAGCAGTGGCCTCAGCATCGGATAAGCACCCAGATGCAATACCCGATGGGTCATGATGAGGTCCACTCGCACGCGGCGGTAGGCTAGAGTATACAGACCCAATTGTCTGCATCTTTCTTCATACGGCACACCCTGAAGACCGGGAATGAGCCGTGTGGCTATGTGTTGTACTCTTTCGAGCTTGTGTATCTCGCCTTTCGTCAACGGACAGTAGGCGGGTGAGCCGTATTCTAGCACCGGTCGTACAATGGATGTGAAGAGACGAGTGGCAATCTCTTTCGACCAGGTGCAGAAGCTACGTTTCAGCGCCCACAGCGAACGCAATGCTGTGCGATACATATTGTCCGTGTTGTCCAGTGACTTCATGTCGTAACGTTGTATAACGCCAAGGTCTCTGACGCAATGCGTCGGGTGTAGAACTTGGCCGTCGAGAGTGTACGATCGGCCCGCTCCACCTTTACCGAGGCACAGAAGTAGCGATTTTGCCGAGTTGATAGGCAAACTTACTTCGGCGGACCACATGGAGAGGCGGTCGAGGTCCTGCTGAAGTATGTCAAAGTCGTCCGACGTATGGATCACCCTCCATAGCTTCAGGTCATCCGCGAACAAGGCACACGGCGACCGAAGGAGATTGGGCACGTCGTTGATGTGAATCAGGAAGAGAATGGGGCCAAGCACCGTCCCCTGAGGAACGCCGCTCGTCGACGGGTACCAGTCGGTCAGGTGGCTGTCGACTTGCACCCTCCACTTCCGTCCAACTAAGAAGTCACGGATCCATTGGTGCAGCGAGCCTCCGACTCCGCACTCCCTCAGTTTCTGAAGGAGGATCTCGTGATTCACTCTGTCGAAGGCCTTACTGAAATCGACGTATACCACGTCGACTGACTTACGTTGGTTTACTGCTTGCAACCATTCATGCCATGTTAGCAGCAGGTTAGTGATGCACGAGCGGCCTCTCACGAAACCATGCTGTGCAGGCGTCAGGAGAGAGTTGGTCTCCAGTAGCTGGAGCAGTCTCTTCTTCACAATCTTCTCCAGAACTTTCGACAATACTGCGGTCAAACAAATAGGGCGGTAATTCTCCACTTTGCGTGTGTCACCGCCTTTTGAAATCAGTTTGACAACGGCGCATTTCCAGTCACAAGGCACGCAGCCTATGGACAGGGATCGGTTGAACAGGTCGGTTACAGCAGGTGAGATCACAGCTGACAAGGACTTCAGGATCAGCGGATGGAGACCATCCGGTCCAGCTGGCTTCGTGCTGTCTAGGCAGCTGACTAGCCCATGTACCTCCGCGACGTCGCAGATCAAGTCGGTTAGCTCAGTCGGTGCGGCGACGGCAGAGCTTGGCGCGCAGGTTTGGTTAGTTGCGAATACAGAAGCGAAGTGCGCCGCTAATGCGGACGCACGCTCGGTGTTTGAACTTAGTGGTTGTCCGTTCGAACCCACTAGCACCGGCACATCACCTGCAGACTTCAGGCGTTGCTTCACGTACGCAAATATGCGCTTCGGGGCAGTTTTAGCTGAGCAAGCAAGCTGCTCCTCAAACTGACGGCGTTTTCGCGTCTTTGTGCTGTTGCACAAGTTTCGTTGTCGCTTGTATGCCTCATAGTCATCGGCAGAGCCAGACAGGAGGAACGCATTCCATAGTCGACGCCGTTGTCGAGACAGTCGGTTATACTCTTTGTCAAACCAATGGGGTTTCATTGGTCCAACTTTCCGAGTCTTGAGGGGTACAAATTGCGCACACAATGAGTGCACTGCCCCTTTAATGTTTGCCCAGCAAGTTTCAACGGATGAATCCTGTGGCATAGACCAATCAAGCTGATTGGCAGCTAGAATGAGGCCATCGAAGTCAGCTTTCCAATAGTTGTATGTTGGCGCCACTGGACGCACACATGGAAGCTGCAGGTCTATAGTGGCCATAATTGTCGAGTGAGCACTGGCCGCCATGGGCTTAAGAACTTCTATGTCATGCACTGTTTGTTCGCAGCTGGTTAGCAGCAGGTCCAGGCATGATGGCATTGAGCGCGGGGTTATGCGGGTGGGTTGCGTGATGTGCTGCACCGTTTCGGTTTCCAGTACCAGTTCGGCGAATCTTGTCTCCACTTCATTATGCCCAGGGAGAAACTGAACTTCAGGCCATAAGATTCGAGGAAGGTTAAAGTCGCCAGTGAGCAGGAACTGCGGGCGACTCATTTGGTTTTGGACGTGTGTGAGCCAATCCAATCCGTTACTCAGTGGGCTACGATATGCCACACCCACAAGCAGTTCGCCGCGTCGTAGGTGGATCGAACACCACAGCTGCTCACACAGACCGTCAATGCTTCGGTAGGTGCTCACGAGTCTCCCGCACAGGGTAGACCGGAGGTAAAGTAGGACGCCACCGCGGCTATTCGACTGTCGATCACAGCGGAAGCACGAATAGTCCGTGATCGCAATTTCTTCGCTTGTCACTTCAGATGTCAACCACGTCTCAGCCAAACCAACCACATCTGGCCGACGTGAAGCAATGAAGCGGATCAGATCATCGTGCTTGTTCATTAAGCTGCATACATTAATGAACGCTACACGCAATCCGCGGTAGGAACCGCTGGGCGAGCTTGAAGCGTCATTGCTCTGTTTACCCGGATTCGGGGTATCCGGGCAACTGTGCGAAAATTTACGATACGCAGGTTAGTTTCACCGGCGTCCGTGCGTCGTTTCAGTTCGATCACGGCAGACTTCAGCTGCTCTCGTTCTGCGGGATCAAGGTCTGGCCGGACATGGATTTTCATCCCCTTTAGGCGACCGAGGCGGGACAGTACTAACCTTGGGGCAGTTTCGTCGGCGAACGCGATGCGCAGAGGCCGACACTTGCCATCAACTTGTTTCCCCAGACGAGTGACTTGTTTCACTCGTAACCCGGGTTCGCCAACATCCAGTAGTTTGTCGGTTAGAGACTGCAAGAATTGCACATCATGGTCATAGCGTACCTGGGGACTGGGATCAGTCGACTCAGGTGCGTGGAAAATCATGACGTTGCATAGCCGTCCCCGTGGTGACTTACAATCGCTTGGCTTCACCGGTTTCGGTAAGGCCGGTTTCTCGGCTAGCAATTTCTCAAGTCGTGTTACCTTGTTTAGCACAGACTTTAGTTGTGACACTGTAGACGGTGATTTCGATTTGTTGTTGTTTACCGTCTTACAACTTTTCTTTTTAGGGGCCTGGACCCAGCCGGGTGGTTTTGCGGCGCCAGCGCTGGCCACGGCTGCGTAGGTCGCAGTTGCAGTTGGAGTGCCGACAGACGGCTTTTTTCGGTTGTCTTGTGAACTATGCATTGGTGTGTCCGCTGATGAAGCGGAGGAGGAGCGGCTTCGATCGCGCACAGTATGGATGCATGGAGGAGTCACGGGCGGTAGTACGGGCGTCATCAATGCGGCGTTATTATCTGTCTTTTTCGCCAAAGTCAGATTCGCCAGAAGGGACTTATCGTTAACATTAAGTCGGCATTTGTCACAGTGGAATGTTAGCGCGGAAGATGCCGTTCTTTTCAGGCATTCATAAAGATCGTGCTCAATGCCGCTGCACGTTGTGTGGGCCCATCCTTCGCACAGACCGCACTGCAGCGCTTTAGACCGAGAAGTGACATTTCTGCTGCCGCTCAGGCACTTAGATGCTGCTGCTGCTCTCGTTTTGTCGAGAGTAGCGTCCAAAGTGCTAGACGCACGGGAGGTCGCAGCTCGCTGGACCTTGCTCGTTATGCTTGATGTCTTGTGGATAGGTGTCGCTATCCAAATCACCTTGGATGTGTGAAGGAATTTGACAGACGTCAAATTCTATTACCAATGTGCGTTGAAACACCGGTATTCAAGCGTATTTCACTTGTAAGACAAACGTATAGCAAGAATGGGAACGAGCCACCGGACGTCGTTATCCGCAGACATTGGGCGCCAGTAATTATGAGATGTCGCTTGTTAGATAGAATGTGTCACGGCAACGTTACCGTATGCAATGGAGCTGATGGACTGTATATATAAGCAGGCCGCCGTTAAGCAATGGATGTTCCCTGTTCTGAATAAGAAGGCACAGCGATGCTACCATATGCAGTCAACTTAAACGACTGCTCAGTTTGGTTCGCCGCTGTTAAATATCGTACGCTGCTGGCTTAACGGAAAATGTGACAGCAATGCCTCCAAGTGCGATGGAGCTAAGTCGTCAATGATATGAGCTTGCGGCGGGTTGTTATTACGTAATCCCGACTGCACTTAAGACGTCCCAGGCATGCTACGATATGCTATAGAGGTAACTATCAACTCATATAACGTGGACGCCAGTAATTTATCGATGTTCCCGATTGCACTTAGAATATCACAGCGATGCTGACATATGCAATGCATGTCACTGACTACCCACATGAGCTCGCCACTCTTAAGTGTGAGAGGTTCCTGTCCGCCCGAAAGACTGTACTGTACTGACTGACTACTCTAATAACCTGGCGATCGGTACATATTATTAGTACCCGACTCCACTGACGAAGTGAAAGGCATGCTACCATAGGCAATGGTGCTATCGGACTACATATATAACGTTGGCCACGGTGATTATTAAATGCTGCCCGGTCCGCAGCTTGCGTAACAGCCGTGCAAGCACATGCTTGCAGTTAAGTAACTACTCAATAAGCAGAACACTAGCAAAGAAACGCTTTCGCCGGTTGCACCGCATTTGCAACAGCAATACACTGTCCATATAATCAGGGATGAAGGGGAAGGTTACAAAGGGAAGTGTTGTTCAGGCCCATTCAAAGTGCTCACGCTGTTGTTGAGGACAGTATAGGTTTGTCGCGTCAACACAGTGGATCACTGAGGTCCGGGCTATATTCCATGCAATGGCAATAGAAATGGGAAATGAATACTGAACGTACCTGCTGACGGGTTCCATTCTTGTCGCTTCCAGAGGACAGCTGCGAGGGACCATGAAAAGACATGGGGATACAAAAGGCGAGGGTTATTATGTGTCCATACGTACCACAGAACGAACATGACCTACCCTTGTCTGTGTCACTCTATGGTGGAGCCTGGAATACAAAATAAACTAACTGCCACTGAGAATGGGGCTCCGTTGTCTTAGATAACGAAGGACGCATAATCGTCGTTCGTAGAGCCACCCACTAGGCTGCCAAGGGGTATGCTCCAAGTCGTATCCAGCGGCCGCCAAGCAGCGTGGGTTACCATCCGGGGGAGTCATGCCGCTGTAGCTGGTTTCTGAGACTGCGCACATGCGCGAGTATAACCCGTAGTCGGTTCTTTATGGTTAAGTTCCTGGACGAAGGAGGACTGGCCTCCATCGAGCTCTCTGAGTTTCTTGACTACGCGAAAATCCACTATGTGTAGATTTGTTTCTCCGTTTGCGCGTCGAGTTCGCAGCCCGCAGACAGCTTGCCTCATTCGGACTCGGTCCTCGGTCTTAGTTGGCAGTAATTAAAATATGTTGCTTGCTTCATATACTGTCTAACGGTAATGTTGCAATGTGCAATAGAGTTAACTGGCAACTGCAATATGCTGACCGCTGTGAAGTGTTATAGGTTGCTTACTTCACAGAAGGTGTCACAGCAATGCTAACATATGCAATGGATCTGACTGACTGCTCATATAAGCTGTGTGCCTGTAAGTGCTAAATGGCACCACTGCACGTAATATTTCTAAGGGAATGTATTTATGAATTTATGTATATGCAAGGGCTGATGCATAAGGGGTTGGCCGTTAATTATCGGAGGATCTCGACTCTAGTTAAGTTGTCACAGCAATGCTAGCATATGCAATAGAGCTGATTGACTACTTTATAGTCTGCGGGCCGTAAATATGAGATCGTCGCCACGGCACTTAATAAGTAAAAGGGAATATATGCATTTTTATTTATATGCAATATAGCTAAAGGAATGCTTATGTACCCAGATGACAGGTAATTATCTGAGGATCGTAACTCTACGGAAGCTGTCGCAGCCATGCTAACATATGCAGTAGAGCTTTCTGACTGCTTATTTAGTCTGGAGGCCATAAGTTTGAGATCATCTGCACTGCACTCATTATACAAAATAGAGTATAATTATATATACATATTTATTTATACGCAATACAGCTTAGGGAACCCTGATGTAACCTGATGGCCGGTAATTATCAGAGGATCGCAACTCTAATTAAGTTGTAGCAGCGATGCTAGCATATGCAGTATAGCTGACTGACTGCTCATTTACTCTGGGGGCCATAACTATGGCACCATCGGCACTACACTTAATAGTTGAAAGGGAATATAGCTATTTTTTTATTTATATGGAAGGGAGGTAAATGGCGGCTAACATATGCTGGTGGCCGGTAATTATTGCACGATTCCAACTCTACTGAGGATGTCTCAGCGATGCTAAGATATGCGAAAGAGGTCACTGACTATTCACATAAGCGGGCGGCTCGTATGTGTTAGTGGTTGCTGGCTGCACAGAAGGTGGCACAGCAATGCTTCCATATGCGACGGTACTGATTGTCTACTCTAATAAGCTGGCGGGTGGCAAGTACTAGATGTTCCCGACTTCACTGAAAATATAAAATACGTCCTATCGTAGGCAATGGACGTGAATGACAACTCATATGAGCTGGACGCCCGTAACTGTTACATGTTGCCGGCTGCACAGAATGTGTCACAGCATAGCCTTTGGTCCACTTAACCCTCAGTCTTTCCCCAAAACCTTAAGCCCTACAGTGCATTTGTATGTTTATTACTCCAACATCTCCGCTATTGTACTGAAGTCTGTGGTGAGGCCACCAAAACGGTTCTCACGTTGTCATGCAATTCACTTTTCGCAATAATTTTTCTCCCACGGGGCTTCCGTATCCACGTAATGCTATTTTGTAGTCAACCGTTGTTCCATAAGGAATAGAGCTCCTGGACTACTCGCTTGACTTGACTTGACTTGACTGTCATGATAGCGAGAAAGAAGTTGAACATCTATGTAGCTATATCTCAATGTAGGACATGTCCCACTGACACAGTGTTACCTGTAGTAGTGAGCTAGCCCAGGTGAAAAAAGTAAAATAGTAAAATATTTACTAGCATAGAAAAAATCTCCATGTACTTACCATATATTCTTGGATGAACCACATGGAGTCCTTCACCAGCTCCGCCGCCTATTACGGATGGGCATCGTTTCGGAAGCTGCAGTTGGTGGATTAACGGGCTCCATGGGTTATAATCATTGAACGATTCCTTCGTCAGTTTCCTGTGAAGGCTTCGTCGAATCTGGCAACCGCAAAGTGCGCGTCCAGGAATCGTTTGAATTCCGACACCGAGTTCGCTTCTACTATCCGCGAGGGCAAACGGTTCCACATGTTCACCACTCGCCGCTCAAGACACAAGGGATGAGCTACCCACTTGAGGTCAGGGACTACCAGTTTGTACTGGTGACCTCGTGTGCTGCTTGACGCACGGACATGGAGCAGTGGCCTCAGCATCGGATAAGCACCCAGATGCAATACCCGATGGGTCATGATGAGGTCCACTCGCACGCGGCGGTAGGCTAGAGTATACAGACCCAATTGTCTGCATCTTTCTTCATACCGCACACCCTGAAGACCGGGAATGAGCCGTGTGGCTATGTGTTGTACTTTTTCGAGCTTGTGTATCTCGCCTTTCGTCAACGGACAGTAGGCGGGTGAGCCGTATTCTAGCACCGGTCGTACAATGGATGTGAAGAGACGAGTGGCAATCTCTTTCGACCAGGTGCAGAAGCTACGTTTCAGCGCCCACAGCGAACGCAATGCTGTGCGATACGTATTGTCCGTGTTGTCCAGTGACTTCATGTCGTAACGTTGTATAACGCCAAGGTCTCTGACGCAATGCGTCGGGTGTAGAACTTGGCCGTCGAGAGTGTACGATCGGCCCGCTCCACCTTTACCGAGGCACAGAAGTAGCGATTTTGCCGAGTTGATAGGCAAACTTACTTCGGCGGACCACATGGAGAGGCGGTCGAGGTCCTGCTGAAGTATGTCAAAGTCGTCCGACGTATGGATCACCCTCCATAGCTTCAGGTCATCCGCGAACAAGGCACACGGCGACCGAAGGAGATTGGGCACGTCGTTGATGTGAATCAGGAAGAGGATGGGGCCAAGCACCGTCCCCAGAGAAACGCCGCTCGTCGACGGGTACCAGTCGGTCAGGTGGCTGTCGACTTGCACCCTCCACTTCCGTCCAACTAAGAAGTCACGGATCCATTGGTGCAGCGAGCCTCCGACTCCGCACTCCCTCAGTTTCTGAAGGAGGATCTCGTGATTCACTCTGTCGAAGGCCTTACTGAAATCGACGTATACCACGTCGACTGACTTACGTTGGTTTACTGCTTGCAACCATCCATGCCATGTTAGCAGCAGGTTAGTGATGCACGAGCGGCCTCTCACGAAACCATGCTGTGCAGGCGTCAGGAGAGAGTTGGTCTCCAGTAGCTGGAGCAGTCTCTTCTTCACAATCTTCTCCAGAACTTTCGACAATACTGCGGTCAAACAAATAGGGCGGTAATTCTCCACTTTGCGTGTGTCACCGCCTTTTGAAATCAGTTTGACAACGGCGCATTTCCAGTCACAAGGCACGCAGCCTATGGACAGGGATCGGTTGAACAGGTCGGTTACAGCAGGTGAGATCACAGCTGACAAGGACTTGAGGATCGACGGATGGAGACCATCCGGTCCAGCTGGCTTCGTGCTGTCTAGGCAGCTGACTAGCCCATGTACCTCCGCGACGTCGCAGATCAAGTCGATTAGCTCCGTCGGTGCGGCGACGGCAGAGCTTGGCGCGCAGGTTTGGTTAGTTGCGAATACAGAAGCGAAGTGCTCCGCTAATGTGGACGCACGCTCGGTGCTTGAACTTAGTGGTTGTCCGTTCGAACCCACTAGCACCGGCACATCACCTGCAGACTTCAGGCGTCGCTTCACGTACGCAAATATGCGCTTCGGGGCAGTTTTAGCTGAGCAAGCAAGCTGCTCCTCAAACTGACGGCGTTCTCGCGTTTTTGTGCTGTTACACAGGTTTCGTTGTCGCTTGTATGCCTCATAGTCATCGGCAGAGCCAGACAGGAGGAACGCATTCCATAGTCGACGCCGTTGTCGAGACAGTCGGTTATACTCTTTGTCAAACCAATGGGGTTTCATTGGTCCAACTTTCCGAGTCTTGAGGGGTACAAATTGTGCACACAATGAGTGCACTGCCCCTTTAATGTTTGCCCAGCAAGTTTCAACAGATGAATCTTGTGGCATAGACCAATCAAGCTGATTGGCAGCTAGAATAAGGCCATCGAAGTCAGCTTTCCAATAGTTGTATGTTGGCGCCACTGGACGCACACATGGAAGCTGCAGGTCTATAGTGGCCATAATTGTCGAGTGATCACTGGCCGACATGGGCTCAAGCAATTCTATGTCATGCACTGTTTGTTCGCAGCTGGTTAGCGGCAGGTCCAGGCATGATGGCATTGAGCGCGGGGTTATGCGCGTGGGTTGCGTGATGTGCTGCACCGTTCCGGTTTCCAGTACCAGTTCGGCGAATCTTGTCTCCACTTCATTATGGCCCGGGAGAAGCTGAACTTCAGGCCATAAGATTCGAGGAAGGTTAAAGTCGCCAGTGAGCAGGAACTGCGGGCGACTCATTTGGTTTTGAACGTGTGTGAGCCAATCCAATCCGTTACTCAGTGGGCTACGATATGCCACACCCACAAGCAGTTCGCCGCGTCGTAGGTGGATCGAACACCACAGCTGCTCACATAGACCGTCAATGCTTCGGTAGGTGCTCACGAGTCTCCCGCAAAGGGTAGACCGGAGGTAAAGTAGGACGCCACTGCGGCTATTTGACTGTCGATCACAGCGGAAGCACGAATAGTCCGTTATCGCAATTTCTTCGCTTGTCACTTCAGATATCAACCACGTCTCAGCCAAACCAACCACAGCTGGCCGACGTGAAGCAATGAAGCGGATCAGATCATCTTGCTTGTTCATTAAGCTGCATACATTAAGGAACGCTATACGCAATCCGCGGTAGGATCCGCTGGGCTAGCTTGAAGCGTCATTGCTCTGTTTACCCGGATTCGGGGTATCCGGGCAACTGTGCGAAAATTTACGATACGCAGGTTAGTTTCACCGGCGTCCGTGCGTCGTTTCAGTTCGATCACGGCAGACTTCAGCTGCTCTCGTTCTGCAGGATCAAGGTCTGGCCGGACATGAATTTTCATCCCCTTTAGGCGACCGAGGCGGGACAGTACTAACCTTGGGTCAGTTTCGTCGGCGAACGCGATGCGCAGAGGCCGACACTTGCCATCAACTTGTTTCCCCAGACGAGTGACTTGTTTCACTCGTAACCCGGGTTCGTCAACATCCAGTAGTTTGTCGGTTAGAGACTGCAAGAATTGCACATCATGGTCATAGCGTACCTGGGGACTGGGATCAGTCGACTCAGGTGCGTGGAAAATCATGACGTTGCATAGCCGTCCCCGTGGTGACTTGCTATCGCTTGGCTTCACCGGTTTCGGTAAGGCCGGTTTCTCGGCTAGCAATCTCTCAAGTCGTGTTACCTTGTTTAGCACAGACTTTAGTTGTGACACTGTAGACGGTGATTGCGATTTGTCGTTGTTTACCATCTTACAACTTTTCTTTTTAAGGGCCTGGACCCAGCCGGGTGGTTTTGCGGCGCCAGCGCTGGCCACGGCTGCGTAGGTCGCAGTTGCAGTTGGAGTGCCGACAGACGGCTTTTTTCGGTTGTCTTGTGAACTATGCATTGGTGTGTCCGCTGATGAAGCGGAGGAGGAGCGGCTTCGATTGCGCACAGTATGGATGCATGGAGGAGTCACCGGCAGTAGTACGGACGTCACCAATGCGGCGTTATTATCTGTCTTTTTCGCCAGAGTCAGATTCGCCAGAAGGAACTTATCGTTAACAATAAGTCGGCATTTGTCACAGTGGAATGTTAGCGCGGAAGATGCCGTTCTTTTCAGGCATTCATAAAGATCGTGCTCAATGCCGCTGCACGTTGTGTGGGCCCATCCTTCGCACAGACCGCACTGCAGCGCTTTAGACCGAGAAGTGACATTTCTGCTGCAGCTCAGGCACTTAGATGCTGCTGCTGCTCTCGTTTTGTCGAGAGTAGCGTCCAAAGTGCTAGACGCACGAGAGGTCGCAGCTCGCTGGACTTTGCTCGTCATGCTTGATGTCTTGTGGATAGGTGTCGCTATCCAAATCACCTTGGATGTGTGAAGGAATTTGACAGACGTCAAATTCTATTACCAATGTGCGTTGAAACACCGGTATTCAAGCATATTTCACTTGTAAGACAAACGTATAGCAAGATTGGGAACGAGCCACCGGACGTCGTTATCCGCAGACATTGGGCGCCAGTAATTATGAGATGTCGCTTGTTAGATAGAATGTGTCACGGCAACGTTACCGTATGCAATGGAGCTGATGGACTGTATATATAAGCAGGCCGCCGTTAAGCAATGGATGTTCCCTGTTCTGAATAAGAAGGCACAGCGATGCTACCATATGCAGTCAACTTAAACGACTGCTCAGTTTGGTTCGCCGCTGTTAAATATCGTACGCTGCTGGCTTAACGGAAAATTTGACAGCAATGCCTCCAAGTGCGATGGAGCTAAGTCGTCAATGATATGAGCTTGCGGCGGGTAGTTATTACGTAATCCCGACTGCACTTAAGATGTCCCAGGCATGCTACGATATGCTATAGAGGTAACTATCAACTCATATAACGTGGACGCCAGTAATTTATCGATGTTCCCGATTGCACTTAGAATATCACAGCGATGATGACATATGCAATGCATGTCACTGACTATTTACATGAGCTCGCCACTCTTAAGTGTGAGAGGTTCCTATCCGCCCGAAAGACTGTACTGTACTGACTGACTACTCTAATAACCTGGCGATCGGTACATATTATTAGTACCCGACTCCACTGACGAAGTGAAAGGCATGCTACCATAGGCAATGGTGCTATCGGACTACATATATAACGTTGGCCACGGTGATTATTAAATGCTGCCCGGTCCGCAGCTTGCGTAACAGCCGTGCAAGCACATGCTTGCAGTTAAGTAACTACTCAATAAGCAGAACACTAGCAAAGAAACGCTTTCGCCGGTTGCACCGCATTTGCAACAGCAATACACTGTCCATACAATCAGGGATGAAGGGGAAGGTTACAAAGGGAAGTGTTGTTCAGGCCCATTCAAAGTGCTCACGCTGTTGTTGAGGACAGTATAGGTTTGTCGCGTCAACACAGTGGATCACTGAGGTCCGGGCTATATTCCATGCAATGGCAATAGAAATGGGAAATGAATACTGAACGTACCTGCTGACGGGTTCCATTCTTGCCGCTTCCAGAGGACAGCTGCGAGGGACCATGAAAAGACATGGGGATACAAAAGGCGAGGGTTATTATGTGTCCATACGTACCACAGAACGAACATGACCTACCCTTGTCTGTGTCACTCTATGGTGGAGCCTGGAATACAAAATAAACTAACTGCCACTGAGAATGGGGCTCCGTTGTCTTAGATAACGAAGGACGCATAATCGTCGTTCGTAGAGCCACCCACTAGGCTGCCATGGGGTATGCTCCAAGTCGTATCCAGCGGCCGCCAAGCAGCGTGGGTTACCATCCGGGGGAGTCATGCCGCTGCAGCGCCAAAGGGTGACCCTAAAAGGGGCCGGTTTGTCGTTCTCAGTGGCATGAAACAAGAGGAATTGGGTTAGAAAATGTGAACTCACATGCAAATGACGCACGTAAAGTGCTCCTTGTCTGCGGTGTATGTGGCACATTCCTGATGAAGCCACCGGTTGCATTTGTAGCACATCACCAAGTGAACGGTGTCTCCGCCGGTTCTCGGTCCGTCCTCCGTATCACAAATGATGCAGGCGTTTTCGATGTTGTTTGCAGGTTGTATATTCTCAGCTCTGGAGCGTTTAGTCACCGTTTTGCAAACTGCGGAGGTGACAGTCGGCATGCGTCGGAAGTGCAGTGGGTGCGTTTCGGTTGACAGTTGCGGAGCTTCCATCACCCTAGGTGAAAGCGACTGCTTCCTTTTTGTTGCCTTGGGCCGTGGACGCTGTGGCATAGCGTCCGCCTGGTGGACGTTGTCAGGGAGGCAATTTCCAATGGACACCAGTCGCTGCCTCCGAAGCAAGGTATTTAAGCTGCTTTGGTAGAAATGCTCTGCCTCAAGGAATGCCATTGTACCAAGGCTGGTCATGGCAAAGGTTAAATCCCCGAACAGCCGGTTAACACGAGACAACTTTTCCTCACACGTTAACACCACGTGCGTGGAGGCAGATGTGGAGGGCATCGGTTCAACTTCCGCTCGGGAGGTTTCCCCATCAGGGATTGGAAACTGATGGTCCACCATCGACCAACGGCTTCTGTACATAATCGAGGTAACTTCTGGGGTAACATCCCAGCTACTCGCACAATGTGTGCGCATGGCATATCCCATTGCCTAGGAAAACTGCAATCACAGGCCATCTCATTACCCATAAAAAC
>OX104064.1:5259305-5327412 GCA_944474145.2 Dicrocoelium dendriticum | reverse complement strand
TAGTGGTTGTCCGTTCGAACCCACTAGCACCGGCACATCACCTGCAGACTTCAGGCGTCGCTTCACGTACGCAAATATGCGCTTCGGGGCAGTTTTAGCTGAGCAAGCAAGCTGCTCCTCAAACTGACGGCGTTTTCGCGTCTTTGTGCTGTTGCACAAGTTTCGTTGTCGCTTGTATGCCTCATAGTCATCGGCAGAGCTAGACAGGAGGACGCATTCCATAGTCGACGCCGCTGTCGAGACAGTCGGTTATACTCTTTGTCGAACCAATGGGGTTTCATTGGTCCAACTTTCCGAGTCTTGAGGGGTACAAATTGCGCACACAATGAGTGCACTGCCCCTTTAATGTTTGTCCAGCATGTTTCAACGGATGAATCCTGTGGTATAGACCAATCAAGCGGGTTGGCAGCTAGAATGAGGCCATCGAAGTCAGCTTTCCAATAGTTGTATGTGGGCGCCACTGGACGCACACATGGAAGCTGCAGGTCTATAGTGGCCATAATTGTCGAGTGATCACTGGCAGCCATGGGCTCAAGAACTTCTATGTCATGCACTGTTTGTTCGCAGCTGGTTAGCAGCAGGTCCAGGCATGATGGCATTGAGCGCGGGGTTATGCGGGTGGGTTGCGTGATGTGCTGCACCGTTACGGTTTCCAGTACCAGTTCGGCGAATCTTGTCTCCACTTCATTATGGCCAGGGAGAAGCTGAACTTCAGGCCATAAGATTCGAGGAAGGTTAAAGTCGCCAGTGAGCAGGAACTGCGGGCGACTCATTTGGTTTTGGACGTGTGTGAGCCAATCCAATCCGTTACTCAGTGGGCTACGATATGCCACACCCACAAGCAGTTCGCCGCGTCGTAGGTGGGTCGAACACCACAGCTGCTCACATAGACCGTCAATGCTTCGGTAGGTGCTCACGAGTCTCCCGCACAGGGTAGACCGGAGGTAAAGTAGGACGCCACCGCGGCTATTCGACTGTCGATCACAGCGGAAGCACGAATAGTCCGTGATCGCAATTTCTTCGCTTGTCACTTCAGATGTCAACCACGTCTCAGCCAAACCAACCACATCTGGCCGACGTGAAGCAATGAAGCGGATCAGATCACCGTGCTTGTTCACTAAGCTGCATACATTAATGAACGCTACACGCAATCCGCGGCAGGAACCGCTGGGCGAGCTTGAAGCGTCATTGCTCTGTTTACCCGGATTCGGGGTATCCGGGCAACTGTGCGAAAATTTACGATACGCAGGTTAGTTTCACCGGCGTCCGTGCGTCGTTTCAGTTCGATCACGGCAGACTTCAGCTGCTCTCGTTCTGCGGGATCAAGGTCTGGCCGGACATGAATTTTCATCCCCTTTAGGCGACCGAGGCGGGACAGTACTAACCTTGGGGCAGTTTCGTCGGCGAACGCGATGCGCAGAGGCCGACACTTGCCATCAACTTGTTTCCCCAGACGAGTGACGTGTTTCACTCGTAACCCGGGTTCGCCAACATCCAGTAGTTTGTCGGTTAGAGACTGCAAGAATTGCACATCATGGTCATAGCGTACCTAGGGACTGGGATCAGTCAACTCAGGTGCGTGGAAAATCATGACGTTGCATAGCCGTCCCCGTGGTGACTTGCTATCGCTTGGCTTCACCGGTTTCGGTAAGGCCGGTTTCTCGGCTAGCAATTTCTCAAGTCGTGTTACCTTGTTTAGCACAGACTTTAGTTGTGACACTGTAGACGGTGATTTCGATTTGTTGTTGTTTACCGCCTTACAACTTTTCTTTTTAGGGGCCTGGACCCAGCCGGGTGGTTTTGTGGCGCCAGCGCTGGCCACGGCTGCGTAGGTCGCAGTTGCAGTGCCGACAGACGGCTTTTTTCGGTTGTCTTGTGAACTATGCATTGGTGTGTCCGCTGATGAAGCGGAGGAGGAGCGGCTTCGATTGCGCACAGTATGGATGCATGGAGGAGTCACCGGCGGTAGTACGGGCGTCACCAATGCGGCGTTATTATCTGTCTTTTTCGCCAAAGTCAGATTCGCCAGAAGGGACTGATCGTTAACAATAAGTCGGCATTTGTCACAGTGGAATGTTAGCGCG
Source organism: Dicrocoelium dendriticum (assembly GCA_944474145.2). Classification (NCBI taxonomy): domain Eukaryota; kingdom Metazoa; phylum Platyhelminthes; class Trematoda; order Plagiorchiida; family Dicrocoeliidae; genus Dicrocoelium; species Dicrocoelium dendriticum. The sequence continues at coordinate 5,325,328 of OX104064.1, read as the reverse complement.
GAAGATGTCGTTCTTTTCAGGCATTCATAAAGATCGTGCTCAATGCCGCTGCACGTTGTGTGGGCCATCCTTCGCACAGACCGCACTGCAGCGCTTTAGACCGAGAAGTGACATTTCTGCTGCAGCTCAGGCACTTAGATGCTGCTGCTGCTCTCGTTTTGTCGAGAGTAGCGTCCAAAGTGCTAGACGCACGGGAGGTCGCAGCTCGCTGGACCTTGCTCGTCATGTTTGATGTCTTGTGGATAGGTGTCGCTATCACTTCTAAGACAAACGTATAGCAAGAATGGGAACGAGCCACCGGACGTCGTTATCCGCTTGCACAGTTGACAAGTTGCCATATTTAGATAGTACAACATCTAGCGTTAAAGCAGCGCAACCAAGACGCCTTCTTGTCTGAAAGTTGACATACTGAAGAAGGCATTTTCCTGAACCCATTTTACAAGTTCCTTCCAAAGAGTTTCGACGGTGTTAGATGCATGCTCTCAAACTGCGTGTGGGAGGTTTAAATCCGCAGTGACCACAAAGTTTGGCGCAGCAACTGCTGCCCGTTTGAGCAAACTAAGAAATTGCACATCGGTTCGCGTAAAGGAAGGACTACGGATTACTATCGTTACTTTACTTTTCTTTACTGTCATGATAGCGAGAAAGATGTTGAACATCTATGTAGCTATATCTCAATGTAGGACATGTCCCACTGACACAGTGTTACCTGTAGTAGTGAGCTAGCCCAGGTGAAAAAGAAAATAGTAAAATATTTACAAGCATAGAAAAAATCTCCATGTACTTACGATATATTCTTGGATGAACCACATGGAGTCCTTCACCAGCTCCGCCGCCTATTACGGATGGGCATCGTTTCGGAAGCTGCAGTTGGTGGATTACGGGCTCCATGGGTTATAATCATTGAACGATTCCTTCGTCAGTTTCCTGTGAAGGCTTCGTCGAATCTGGCATCCGCAAAGTGCGCGTCCAGGAATCGTTTGAATTCCGACACCGAGTTCGCTTCTACTATCCGCGAGGGCAAACGGTTCCACATGTTCACCACTCGCCGCTCAAGACACAAGGGATGAGCTACCCACTTGAGGTCAGGGACTACCAGTTTGTACTGGTGACCTCGTGTGCTGCTTGACGCACGGACATGGAGCAGTGGCCTCAGCATCGGATAAGCACCCAGATGCAATACCCGATGGGTCATGATGAGGTCCACTCGCACGCGGCGGTAGGCTAGAGTATACAGACCCAATTGTCTGCATCTTTCTTCATACGGCACACCCTGAAGACCGGGAATGAGCCGTGTGGCTATGTGTTGTACTCTTTCGAGCTTGTGTATCTCGCCTTTCGTCAACGGACAGTAGGCGGGTGAGCCGTATTCTAGCACCGGTCGTACAATGGATGTGAAGAGACGAGTGGCAATCTCTTTCGACCAGGTGCAGAAGCTACGTTTCAGCGCCCACAGCGAACGCAATGCTGTGCGATACATATTGTCCGTGTTGTCCAGTGACTTCATGTCGTAACGTTGTATAACGCCAAGGTCTCTGACGCAATGCGTCGGGTGTAGAACTTGGCCGTCGAGAGTGTACGATCGGCCCGCTCCACCTTTACCGAGGCACAGAAGTAGCGATTTTGCCGAGTTGATAGGCAAACTTACTTCGGCGGACCACATGGAGAGGCGGTCGAGGTCCTGCTGAAGTATGTCAAAGTCGTCCGACGTATGGATCACCCTCCATAGCTTCAGGTCATCCGCGAACAAGGCACACGGCGACCGAAGGAGATTGGGCACGTCGTTGATGTGAATCAGGAAGAGAATGGGGCCAAGCACCGTCCCCTGAGGAACGCCGCTCGTCGACGGGTACCAGTCGGTCAGGTGGCTGTCGACTTGCACCCTCCACTTCCGTCCAACTAAGAAGTCACGGATCCATTGGTGCAGCGAGCCTCCGACTCCGCACTCCCTCAGTTTCTGAAGGAGGATCTCGTGATTCACTCTGTCGAAGGCCTTACTGAAATCGACGTATACCACGTCGACTGACTTACGTTGGTTTACTGCTTGCAACCATTCATGCCATGTTAGCAGCAGGTTAGTGATGCACGAGCGGCCTCTCACGAAACCATGCTGTGCAGGCGTCAGGAGAGAGTTGGTCTCCAGTAGCTGGAGCAGTCTCTTCTTCACAATCTTCTCCAGAACTTTCGACAATACTGCGGTCAAACAAATAGGGCGGTAATTCTCCACTTTGCGTGTGTCACCGCCTTTTGGAATCGGTTTGACAACGGCGCATTTCCAGTCACAAGGCACGCAGCCTATGGACAGGGATCGGTTGAACAGGTCGGTTACAGCAGGTGAGATCACAGCTGACAAGGACTTGAGGATCAGCGGATGGAGACCATCCGGTCCAGCTGGCTTCGTGCTGTCTAGGCAGCTGACTAGCCCATGTACCTCCGCGACGTCGCAGATCAAGTCGGTTAGCTCAGTCGGTGCGGCGACGGCAGAGCTTGGCGCGCAGGTTTGGTTAGTTGCGAATACAGAAGCGAAGTGCGCCGCTAATGCGGACGCACGCTCGGTGCTTGAACTTAGTGGTTGTCCGTTCGAACCCACTAGCACCGGCACATCACCTGCAGACTTCAGGCGTCGCTTCACGTACGCAAATATGCGCTTCGGGGCAGTTTTAGCTGAGCAAGCAAGCTGCTCCTCAAACTGACGGCGTTTTCGCGTCTTTGTGCTGTTGCACAAGTTTCGTTGTCGCTTGTATGCCTCATAGTCATCGGCAGAGCCAGACAGGAGGAACGCATTCCATAGTCGACGCCGTTGTCGAGACAGTCGGTTATACTCTTTGTCAAACCAATGGGGTTTCATTGGTCCAACTTTCCGAGTCTTGAGGGGTACAAATTGCGCACACAATGAGTGCACTGCCCCTTTAATGTTTGCCCAGCAAGTTTCAACGGATGAATCCTGTGGCATAGACCAATCAAGCTGATTGGCAGCTAGAATGAGGCCATCGAAGTCAGCTTTCCAATAGTTGTATGTTGGCGCCACTGGACGCACACATGGAAGCTGCAGGTCTATAGTGGCCATAATTGTCGAGTGATCACTGGCCGCCATGGGCTCAAGAACTTCTATGTCATGCACTGTTTGTTCGCAGCTGGTTAGCAGCAGGTCCAGGCATGATGGCATTGAGCGCGGGGTTATGCGGGTGGGTTGCGTGATGTGCTGCACCGTTCCGGTTTCCAGTACCAGTTCGGCGAATCTTGTCTCCACTTCATTATGGCCAGGGAGAAGCTGAACTTCAGGCCATAAGATTCGAGGAAGGTTAAAGTCGCCAGTGAGCAGGAACTGCGGGCGACTCATTTGGTTTTGGACGTGTGTGAGCCAATCCAATCCGTTACTCAGTGGGCTACGATATGCCACACCCACAAGCAGTTCGCCGCGTCGTAGGTGGATCGAACACCACAGCTGCTCACATAGACCGTCAATGCTTCGGTAGGTGCTCACGAGTCTCCCGCACAGGGTAGACCGGAGGTAAAGTAGGACGCCACCGCGGCTATTCGACTGTCGATCACAGCGGAAGCACGAATAGTCCGTGATCGCAATTTCTTCGCTTGTCACTTCAGATGTCAACCACGTCTCAGCCAAACCAACCACATCTGGCCGACGTGAAGCAATGAAGCGGATCAGATCATCGTGCTTGTTCATTAAGCTGCATACATTAATGAACGCTACACGCAATCCGCGGTAGGAACCGCTGGGCGAGCTTGAAGCGTCATTGCTCTGTTTACCCGGATTCGGGGTATCCGGGCAACTGTGCGAAAATTTACGATACGCAGGTTAGTTTCACCGGCGTCCGTGCGTCGTTTCAGTTCGATCACGGCAGACTTCAGCTGCTCTCGTTCTGCGGGATCAAGGTCTGGCCGGACATGAATTTTCATCCCCTTTAGGCGACCGAGGCGGGACAGTACTAACCTTGGGGCAGTTTCGTCGGCGAACGCGATGCGCAGAGGCCGACACTTGCCATCAACTTGTTTCCCCAGACGAGTGACTTGTTTCACTCGTAACCCGGGTTCGCCAACATCCAGTAGTTTGTCGGTTAGAGACTGCAAGAATTGCACATCATGGTCATAGCGTACCTGGGGACTGGGATCAGTCGACTCAGGTGCGTGGAAAATCATGACGTTGCATAGCCGTCCCCGTGGTGACTTGCTATCGCTTGGCTTCACCGGTTTCGGTAAGGCCGGTTTCTCGGCTAGCAATTTCTCAAGTCGTGTTACCTTGTTTAGCACAGACTTTAGTTGTGACACTGTAGACGGTGATTTCGATTTGTTGTTGTTTACCGCCTTACAACTTTTCTTTTTAGGGGCCTGGACCCAGCCGGGTGGTTTTGCGGCGCCAGCGCTGGCCACGGCTGCGTAGGTCGCAGTTGCAGTGCCGACAGACGGCTTTTTTCGGTTGTCTTGTGAACTATGCATTGGTGTGTCCGCTGATGAAGCGGAGGAGGAGCGGCTTCGATTGCGCACAGTATGGATGCATGGAGGAGTCACCGGCGGTAGTACGGGCGTCACCAATGCGGCGTTATTATCTGTCTTTTTCGCCAAAGTCAGATTCGCCAGAAGGGACTTATCGTTAACAATAAGTCGGCATTTGTCACAGTGGAATGTTAGCGCGGAAGATGCCGTTCTTTTCAGGCATTCATAAAGATCGTGCTCAATGCCGCTGCACGTTGTGTGGGCCCATCCTTCGCACAGACCGCACTGCAGCGCTTTAGACCGAGAAGTGACATTTCTGCTGCAGCTCAGGCACTTAGATGCTGCTGCTGCTCTCGTTTTGTCGAGAGTAGCGTCCAAAGTGCTAGACGCACGGGAGGTCGCAGCTCGCTGGACCTTGCTCGTCATGCTTGATGTCTTGTGGATAGGTGTCGCTATCCAAATCACCTTGGATGTGTGAAGGAATTTGACAGACGTCAAATTCTATTACCAATGTGCGTTGAAACACCGGTATTCAAGCGTATTTCACTTGTAAGACAAACGTATAGCAAGAATGGGAACGAGCCACCGGACGTCGTTATTTGCAGCCAGCCGGCCTCCCACCCACAGAAAGCAAGAGACAAGTTGGATACCTACTGTTTTCATAAGGAACGGAACTTACCAATTTCCATATCGGCTGTTAATAAGGAGAAGTACGTCAGCACCTGCCTGCTGTCTAGGTTTATCCACTCTGTACTTTGAATAACCAGACATTAAGTCACTGACTGTATCGCCCTGAGTCACCCAGTTTTCAGTAATCGCAATTACATCAGAAAACTTACAGCTTACCGACAGTTCCTCCCATTTATTCCTTATGCTACAACTGTTGGTGCGTCACACTCTTAGTCCCTCTACATTCCCTCTTCTACCGCAGTTGATTTGCAGTTTCCCTCGAGCGAAGAACCCGAGAAGATATTCCGTTTTTGACGCAGTTGTTAAGTGTTGATTACTCCAATAACCGGTTTCTCTGGAGTAGTGACTGGTTCCAGCAGACGCCCACATGATAAATTCGGTTTTTTGGACTTTGACCTAGGTGCTTTTACAGTATGATGCATAACCGGCATTTCAATTGGTGGTTGAGCAAACTCAATTACCTTGCTCTTTCTGCCGCCAGTTTGTTTACCCTTGCACAACTTTGTAGGACCGTTCTGTGCGCCACTCATCGTACTAGATGTATGGGGTGCAGAAGTGTAATCCACTCCCGCAGATAGCGACGCCATCTCTGTTGAGATTGCAGCTGCAGATGGCTCGGGCTGCCTGCATGCTGCCGAAGATGATACCACGTCCATTTCGATATTTCTTTATTCCACCGTCAAGAGCAGAAATAAAGCTTGTGATAGCATCGCACGTTCAACAGTCACGTGCGAGTCGTGGACTTTCTTGACAGCCGTAGAGTTAGTAACTAAGCATCAGTACCACTGGTTAGGCTTGTTCGTGGACCTTTAAGCTTCAAAATAAGCGTGTCTGGTGAAATCTGATACCTATCATTGGTATGATTCATCACTAATCCAGCCCTGTTTAGTAGGATGTCACGGCATACATGATTTCTCAACTCTATTGTCACAACTAAAGTATGTGCTAAACAAGGTAACGCGATTTGAGAAATTGCTAGCCGAGAAACCGGCCTTACCGAAACCGGTGAAGCCAAGCGATAGCAAGTCACCACGGGGACGGCTATGCAACGTCATGATTTTCCACGCACCTGAGTCGACTGATCCCAGTCCCCAGGTACGCTATGACCATGATGTGCAATTCTTGCAGTCTCTAACCGACAAACTACTGGATGTTGGCGAACCCGGGTTACGAGTGAAACAAGTCACTCGTCTGGGGAAACAAGTTGATGGCAGGTGTCGGCCTCTGCGCATCGCGTTCGCCGACGAAACTGCCCCAAGGTTAGTACTGTCCCGCCTCGGTCGCCTAAAGGGGATGAAAATTCATGTCCGGCCAGACCTTGATCCCGCAGAACGGGAGCAGCTGAAGTCTGCCGTGATCGAACTGAAACGACGCACGGACGCCGGTGAAACTAACCTGCGTATCGTAAATTTTCGCACAGTTGCCCGGATACCCCGAATCCGGGTGAACAGAGCAATGACGCTTCAAGCTCGCCCAGCGGTTCCTGCCGCGGATTGCGTGTAGCGTTCATTAATGTATGCAGCTTAATGAACAAGCACGATGATCTGATCCGCTTCATTGCTTCACGTCGGCCAGATGTGGTTGGTTTGGCTGAGACGTGGTTGACATCTGAAGTGACAAGCGAAGAAATTGCGATCACGGACTATTCGTGCTTCCGCTGTGATCGACAATCGAATAGCCGCGGTGGCGTCCTACTTTACCTCCGGTCTACCCTGTGCGGGAGACTCGTGAGCACCTACCGAAGCATTGACGGTCTATGTGAGCAGCTGTGGTGTTCGACCCACCTACGACGCGGCGAACTGCTTGTGGGTGTGGCATATCGTAGCCCACTGAGTAACGGATTGGATTGGCTCACACACGTCCAAAACCAAATGAGTCGCCCGCAGTTCCTGCTCACTGGCGACTTTAACCTTCCTCGAATCTTATGGCCTGAAGTTCAGCTTCTCCCTGGCCATAATGAAGTGGAGACAAGATTCGCCGAACTGGTACTGGAAACCGTAACGGTGCAGCACATCACGCAACCCACCCGCATAACCCCGCGCTCAATGCCATCATGCCTGGACCTGCTGCTAACCAGCTGCGAACAAACAGTGCATGACATAGAAGTTCTTGAGCCCATGGCGGCCAGTGATCACTCGACAATTATGGCCACTATAGACCTGCAGCTTCCATGTGTGCGTCCAGTGGCGCCAACATACAACTATTGGAAAGCTGACTTCGATGGCCTCATTCTAGCTGCCAATCAGGTTGATTGGTCTATGCCACAGGATTCATCCGTTGAAACTTGCTGGACAAACATTAAAGGGGCAGTGCACTCATTGTGTGCGCAATTTGTACCCCTCAAGACTCGGAAAGTTGGACCAATGAAACCCCATTGGTTCGACAAAGAGTATAACCGACTGTCTCGACAACGGCGTCGACTATGGAATGCGTCCCTCCTGTCTAGCTCTGCCGATGACTATGAGGCATACAAGCGACAACGAAACTTGTGCAACAGCACAAAGACGCGAAAACGCCGTCAGTTTGAGGAGCAGCTTGCTTGCTCAGCTAAAACTGCCCCGAAGCGCATATTTGCGTACGTGAAGCGACGCCTGAAGTCTGCAGGTGATGTGCCGGTGCTAGTGGGTTCGAACGGACAACCACTAAGTTCAAGCACCGAGCGTGCGTCCGCATTAGCGGCGCACTTCGCTTCTGTATTCACAACTAACCAAACCTGCGCGCCAAGCTCTGCCGTCGCCGCACCGACTGAGCTAACCGACTTGATCCTCGACGTCGCGGAGGTACATGGGCTAGTCAGCTGCCTAGACAGCACGAAGTCAGCTGGACCGGATGGGCTCCATCCGCTGATCCTCAAGTCCTTGTCAGCTGTGATCTCACTTGCTGTAACCGACCTGTTCAACCGATCCCTGTCCATAGGCTGCGTGCCTTGTGACTGGAAATGCGCCGTTGTCAAACCGATTCCAAAAGGCGGTGACACACGCAAAGTGGAGAATTACCGCCCTATTTGTTTGACCGCAGTATTGTCGAAAGTTCTGGAGAAGATTGTGAAGAAGAGACTGCTTCAGCTACTGGAGACCAACTCTCTCCTGACGCCTGCACAGCATGGTTTCGTGAGAGGCCGCTCGTGCATCACTAACCTGCTGCTAACATGGCATGAATGGTTGCAAGCAGTAAACCAACGTAAGTCAGTCGACGTGGTATACGTCGATTTCAGTAAGGCCTTCGACAGAGTGAATCACGAGATCCTCCTTCAGAAACTGAGGGAGTGCGGAGTCGGAGGCTCGCTGCACCAATGGATCCGTGACTTCTTAGTTGGACGGAAGTGGAGGGTGCAAGTCGACAGCCACCTGACCGACTGGTACCCGTCGACGAGCGGCGTTCCTCAGGGACGGTGCTTGGCCCCATTCTCTTCCTGATTCACATCAACGACGTGCCCAATCTCCTTCGGTCGCCGTGTGCCTTGTTCGCGGATGACCTGAAGCTATGGAGGGTGATCCATACGTCGGACGACTTTGACATACTTCAGCAGGACCTCGACCGCCTCTCCATGTGGTCCGCCGAAGTAAGTTTGCCTATCAACTCGGCAAAATCGCTACTTCTGTGCCTCGGTAAAGGTGGAGCGGGCCGATCGTACACTCTCGACGGCCAAGTTCTACACCCGACGCATTGCGTCAGAGACCTTGGCGTTATACAACGTTACGACATGAAGTCACTGGACAACACGGACAATATGTATCGCACAGCATTGCGTTCGCTGTGGACGCTGAAACGTAGCTTCTGCACCTGGTCGAAAGAGATTGCCACTCGTCTCTTCACATCCATTGTACGACCGGTGCTAGAATACGGCTCACCCGCCTACTGTCCGTTGACGAAGGCGAGATACACAAGCTCGAAAGAGTACAACACATAGCCACACGGCTCATTCCCGGTCTTCAGGGTGTGCCGTATGAAGAAAGATGCAGACAATTGGGTCTGTATACTCTAGCCTACCGCCGCGTGCGAGTGGACCTCATCATGACCCATCGGGTATTGCATCTGGGTGCTTATCCGATGCTGAGGCCACTGCTCCATGTCCGTGCGACAAGCAGCACACGAGGTCACCAGTACAAACTGGTAGTCCCTGACCTCAAGTGGGTAGCTCATCCCTTGTGTCTTGAGCGGCGAGTGGTGAACATGTGGAACCGTTTGCCCTCGCGGATAGTAGAAGCGAACTCGGTGTCGGAATTCAAACGATTCCTGGACGCGCACTTTGCGGATGCCAGATTCGACGAAGCCTTCACAGGAAACTGACGAAGGAATCGTTCAATGATTATAACCCATGGAGCCCGTTAATCCACCAACTGCAGCTTCCGAAACGATGCCCATCCGTAATAGGCGGCGGAGCTGGTGAAGGACTCCATGTGGTTCATCCAAGAATATATCGTAAGTACATGGAGATTTTTTCTATGCTTGTAAATATTTTACTTTTTTCACCTGGGCTAGCTCACTACTACAGGTAACACTGTGTCAGTGGGACATGTCCTACATTGAGATATAGCTACATAGATGTTCAACATCTTTCTCGCTATCATGACAGTAAAGTAAAGTAAAGTAAAGCGTCAGCTCCTTCGCTTCCCGATCTTCCAAGGATTCAAAGCGAGTTGGCTGTCATGGCTCAGGATGTAATATCAGCCCTGCAGATTCCTGGAGTACTCAGTAGGAAGATGTCTAGCAAACGTTTGAAACTCGCTTCTGATTGCGCATTGACAATCGGGTCCGGGAGTCGGTTCCAATCATTAATCACTCGAGTAGAGAGAGCAACATCTGAGCGGACTTTGAGCCTCCTCGGTTTAAAAAGCTTCCAGCTGTGACCTCGAGTCGAGCTGCCAAGTCTTAGCTGAAAGAACTGCCTTAGCTCGTTTCCCAGTTCTCCTCGTAGGATGCGCCTGGTATAGGTGAGGTCTCCGCGACGTCGGCGATAGTCTAAGGGAAAAAGCTTCATCCGCTGTATGCGGATAAGGTACGGGAGGTTGCGTAGCCCAAGGACAAATTTCAAAGCCCGTCCCTGAATTTTTTCTATCTTGTCACTTTCATGTTTAGATAAAGGGGCTATGGCCGGATGTCCGAATTCAAGAATGGGACGGATATGGGAGGTGAAGAGAAGTCTAAATATCTGCGGTGTCATTTTAGAGAATGATCTCCTTATGGCGCAAGATATGTAGCGCCCAAAAGATAACTGCTATTTTTCCTCTAAAAGTTCCATGTTGACCGATTGTACATGACCCCTTCTTGTTTTAATCTTTCGTGCAACCGGTTCGTCACACAACAGCCTTGTAAGTTCCCGCGCTCACGTGTTCACTTTCTTCTCGCTTCATCCCTCCGCTTCTTATTGTAGCCCATCGAATACAATCCGCAGTGTCCAACGCGAGTGGCTAATTTTAGACATGAAAAATCGGCCTAGAGGGACTTTGCGTTCCGGTACAACAGGCTAAATGGTGATGCTTTCATAACTGGATTTGAAAGAGATGTGTATAGGTCACGTGTGCTTAAGTATGTACAAAAAATGGTAGTTGGTAAGATATATTAGTTGTAAATTTCGCATTCATTCATCGCGATCTTAAAAAATACAAAAAATACGATAATCAGACAAGAGGTATGTATAACCCTTATCAAAACAAGCAACTTACTGCAAGCATAAATTTTACATACATGAAACAATTGTATTAACGCCTATTTGCCCCAGAAAACAGCCGTTTACACTACACTTTTATTTAGCATTTTCCTGCTTTCCATTATGCCGTGAACTTCAACTTCGCCTGTAGTCATCGCTTTAATTTATCATAACCGTTTTCAAGAAGCAAATCCATATAGCATTATTTTCTATTTCCCCGCACCTTAATACCACCAAATTAAGAATATACTCTGCAGCCACTGAAACAAACTTGGGTGTTACCGAGGACAACGGTAGCGAAACCCTTTCCCGCCATGACAAAATTTAGCCCTTCCCCAGCACAACACGCAAAGCGTTTGATTGCACAACATCGTCAGGTGGTACAAATTCGGCGTAGCAGCCCAATTTATTCTCTATAAACTGTTCTAATTTTTTCGTTAATATACAGCAGTGCCTTGTTGAATATTTGCTCTTTTACAAATGAAAGAGCATGGACGTTTACCCGCACGATTACGTAGGCTAATTTGGGGACAATAACCTTTATTAAATTTACATCATTGATAAGAAGGGCTTTGTATATTAAAACATTGCCAATAGCCTTACTTTTATGGCCAAAGAAGTGTCATGAAGACAACACCGTTCTATACTACAGAACTCGATGCGGCTAAAATTCAAGTGAACCCGCCATTGCGCGATCAAACGGCCCCACGACACATGGCCGAAACCAGAAAGCAAATCGTAACTCGCGGTCTTTTAGCGCAGTTTGTCTGTTAACACAAAGTTGTACAATAAATAGTAGCAATTGGAAGCGCAAAGTACAATTGGGAAGAGAGATATGTACAATCGCCTCAGGTGGATGATGCACGAGCGGCCCTTCATGAAGCCGTGCTGTGCTGGAGTCAGTACATCGTTCGACTCCAGCAGCTGGAGAAGACCCTTTTCTCATTCTTATCGAGCACCTTCGACAAAACAGTGAGTAAAAGCAGCTGGTAATTGTCCATCTTGATTGGGTCGCCGCTTTTTATATTGGCTTCACTAGCGAGCATTTCCAATCGCTCGGCAATGCAACCACGGACAGCGATCTGTTGAACAGATCCGTCACGAGAGGCGTGATGACGGTTGATATGGACTTTAATATTAGCTGTTGAAGTTCCTCGTGTCTGGCAGATTTCGCACCGGTTAAGGCTGTCGAGTAGACTGAGGACATCTACACCGCTATCCAGTACTCCGCTTTCAGTAGGGACTGCGCACGTCGCGCTCGGCATAGGCGCATGTCCACTTTACGGGAGAGTTACTCATGGGCGATGGATGGGCGTCGTGATAAGGTGGCTGCAAATGGTTCTAATCCAGCGACACTTCGGTTGCTGTCAAGTAAGCTGTAAATTAAAGTAGAAAGGTTAGTAATGTGGGTTGGGATGGGAGTAAGTGAAACAGTTAAGTAATGAAAGAAGGTGCCAGCAGTATCATATTTTTGTTTATCCGCCCGGCTGTATGCAGTAAATAAGGCGACCCTTGATAATCTGCGCAACGGCCGATGCTGGAGTATGTTTATGTTCACCCTGTAAGACAAGTAGTTCAACAAGCTGCACTCGCACGCAGCTTGGACACGCTGGGCACTAATGCCTGAAATGTCCGAAACTAGGATCAATGACCCTACTGGGGTTGTTGAATTAAGTGCACCAGGTTTAACCTCTCGTTATTGGTCGCGCGAAACCGGAGACACCGCTACAGCACTCACGGCTCAAGCTGGTGTAGGTATCATTCTAAACTCCAAGACAATGCCGTCGTTGGTTGATTGGAGTCCGGTGAACAGCCGTTTATGTGCAGCCCGTTTGAGGACATCAGCTAAGGTTGCTTCACGAAATATTATAAAACGCTGGTTGTTGGCGATATCCGCTTATGCTGCCAATGACTGCAGTTCTTATGCTGTCAAGGACACATTCTATTACGAACTGAACGCGATACTACGCAGTGCTATTTGTGCAGATATCATGATACTTGCAGGGGATATGAACTCACAGGTATGGCGTCTGAGCTTTTCAGAAGCTCAGCTGGGTGGTAATTATGGGCTTTACTCCGAGCGGACGGACAACGGTGAGTGTCTGCTGCAAATGTGTGGGGAGCATCAGTTGGCGCCGTACTGTCACTTGGCGTTCTCCCGTAGCTGGCCAGCGGTTGACCCTAAATTACCACATAGCCATAAGATACCGGTGGCATGGCACCATACTGGATTGCTGCTCGTACCGGAGTACCTGCGTGGACTCTGATCATGTCTTAGTACGCTGTCGTTTCTCCATGAACTTTATCGGGAAGTCCAACAGGCGCCTCCTCCGATTGACAACTGCGAACTTGTCTCAACCCTAGAACAGTAAGCCTATCAAGACGCAGTGTGCACCTAAATTTCACTGTCTTGTTCTAATGACACTGAGCTTCAGTGTAATAGGATCTCGGCCGCCATGCAGGACGCAGGAGCATCTTCTTGTAGCACTAGCAGTCGTAACCGCACTAGTCACTGAATATCCGAGAGGTCGGTGAACCTGTTGGAATCTAGACGACACCTGGCTGGCTCTGTACACAATGTGACCAGACGGGCTATGAGGCGCGAACTAAAGTGGAGCCTACGTGCTGACAAGGAAGCCTGGTGGACCAATAGGGCTCAAGATGTTTAGGAAACAGTAGCAGTAGGCGAGTAGCGCTAGCTCTTCCACTTAGTCCGCACCACTGGTCCTAGAAAGCCAGGCATCAATGAGACCATCAGAGACAGCGCGGGTGCAATGATACACAATAAGGAGCGCCGTATGGCTCGTTGGACCCAACACATATAAAAGCAGTTCGGCTGGTCCCCTGCTCCCGGACATCTTCTTGCTCAGGTGATGCAGGACGATCCATGGACGGTAAGTTTAGAGCCTCCGTCGGAGGTCTAGGTTCGAAACTAGATCATAGCGCTCTATCGTTTTCGTACCGCTGGCCAGGATTACGTCTCGCCTGCACTATTTAAGGATGGAGATGAAATCCTTTGTAAAGCACTTACCTCCCTGTACAAACTTGTATGTAAGTAGGCGAGTGTCCCGGCTGGCTAGCCGAACAACCTCCTCGTGTTGCCAGCTAGGTGGTTCGGGTAAATTCCGTTCCAGCAAATGGTTCGGCGGCAGTGTTCCAGGATGTGGTGGGATTTCGCCTGGCAAGCGTTCTCCCTATAAAAACCACAAGTATCCGCTTAACAACACTGTGACGTGGCGGATTTGACTCGCCACGAAATCAAGTCCCTGCCTCTTCCCTTTTCCGGAGGAGCATTCACACATCACGATCGTCATCCGATTCCAAGCGTTTCATTGATTCCCCTCTTTGATGGCAAACACAACGAACAAAAGCACACACAGTCGCATTTACTTACTCACACAACATGCCCCCTTCCAACTACACAGATAAACATAGTTTTACATCTCAACACACACATAAATTCCCATGCAATTAGTCAATATGTACTAATATGTGCAATTGCCGATCATACATGCCTGTAATACCATGATCACGCTCTTGATGGCGTGCCTCGCAATGACGAGAATAAACCATTTATTTATTTATTTATTTGGGGCGTATCGATTATAATGGCACTATACAAGAAGTGAAGTCAGCCAGATTGGTCTAACCACAGGAGTATTAGCATACCGCCGGTTGTGACAACATTACTGGCCATGATTCCCGTTCGTCAACTCAAAGTGGAACGGGAATCTTGGATTAGGGAAGAGCAGGCCGTTTTCCGCCCAGAACGTGGCTGTATAGACCATATATTCATTTTGCTGCAGGTGCTGCAACAGCGCCACGCATACCGCAGACTGACAATAGCTGAGTTCCTCGATTTCAAGCGTGCGTTCGAGTCAGTCGATTAATCGATGCTGTTGGACATGCTAGCTCAGGAAAGTTTTCCCATGAAACATGAGAACATAATACGTGCTCTATACTTGAACACTACAGGCTGCGTCAGGGTCCACGGTGTCATATGAGATTGCTTTCCGACCACGAGTGGCTATCGTCAGGGTTGTCCGATTCCCCCATTTTTGTTTAATTTCCTTGTGGATCCTATCATGGAGTGTCCCCGTGTAAAATCTCAAGGTGAAGGCGTTAAAGTACTGCATGGTGAAAGGGTAGTTGATCTTGAGTATTTGAACGATAACGTTTTGCTTTTCGACGAGGTTGCGGCGGCATAGTCGACCTTGAATAGCCTGGCTAGGGTGGTCCCATTATTTGCTATTTACTTCGCAGCTTCAAAGTGCAAAGTGTTGCCGCAGGACCACCAGCCACTTTACGAACACTTGACCCTTAATAACGAGGATTACGAGGGGGTTGATCAATACGTTTAACTTGGCCGCGGCATCAACAACTATGGACGCATGGAAACTGACGTCGGCTCACACATTGCAAAGACCAGAGCTGCTTTCGTGAACCTGCAGTATCTGGCGAAAGAACACATAAATAAATATTTTATTCTCGGTGTTGAGAGAGACACGCCAACAAGGCGTGCTCAAATAGGTACGGTCACCTCTGTAACGATCACATGTGCTCAAATTTGGTCTTGTCATCGGAAAGCGTAAAAAGTGTTATAAGTTTGTGATAACCGTCCGACCCCACAGTTGAAACAGATTTTTACGGCGAATGTAAAAAATGTTGTTAGTCACGTTAGGTTTTACTGGAATTAGTTCCAAGTAAATGTTATGGTCTGTTGCAGACCTCGTGTGCCGTTACTCGCAGTCAGCTGTTATCCGCCTTCTATCCCGAAGTGCATGGTGCGTTCTGCGGTCGCGTTGAGTTTCAGTCTTGTTCACTCAAGCGAAGTGTGCTTTGCGAGGGTAATTAGCTAATTATGGACCATTCAGTTGTTGGAGGCTTGTTCCAATCCAGTGGAAGTAACTGTGGGAAACTTGGAAAGAGACGCAAAGGACAGGAGCATGCCAAGGAGAAATGCAGTGAAAACGCATGCGAGGAAACGAATGGGACGCAACAAAACGTTTTGACTTGAAACGCTATAAATACTGTAGATTTGTCGTTATGTGTCATATAAACTTGGTATACGTGCGAATAAAGGACGGGAAAACGTGGTGACCGAGGAGGGGTTGGTGTCCCTTTTGCAGCAGTTTACCGCCCTCGTGCTGCGTCGCGCGAAATTATTACTTTTAACAGCGTTGCGAGTTGGTAGTAGCACAATCCAGTTAAGTGACGGAAGGCCAGTAGCGAGCTGGGCCGTGAATATGGGTTAGTGTGGGGTAAACCTCTGTAGATACGCGGCTAATGCCCTGCGTGGTGGTGGTGGGGAGCCATTAGCAAACGGAGCACCAATATAAGGCCGAGGCCAGAGGCGGTGTAGACTGGTAAGTGAAGTTGAATTAGAGGAAGAAAGTAGTAGGCTAAGTGACCATGCTCCAGCTTAGGATCTTGCTGGTAGATTTTAGCACCCATTTACGGCAGAGATAAAAAGCAATGGAAGGAAGTGAATGGAAGCTGAGAATCTATATGGCAGCTGCGCTGCATTGCGTGTTGTAGGTGTTGTAGTAGCGGACCAGAGGTGAAGAGCACATTTTGACTTATATCCAGTAGCCAAATGAGAGTGAGCCACAGTCTAGGTGGCCACTCTGGGCATGTCAGTCACACTATAGATAAACAGATGGAGACAAGAAGCAGCGGATAACGACATTCACAATCCGGATGGAATTTATGACCAAATAGAACTCAGGCATCAGGTTGAGTGCTCAACAAGTCGGTAAGAGGGACAGTTGCGAGCAATGTGGCATCAAAAGCTTAATAAAAGTTTGTTAAGATGCAATGGGAATTGGCCACGGGCTAGTTTGCTCTCCAGAGCGGCAACAACATGACAGCTTGGGATATAGGTAGACAGGAAGCAGCAAGCATCGAGGTTCAATATCCGGCAATTGGATGATAATTAAAAATGTAATGCTTGGTGGACCACAGGCATGAAGCGAAGAAATAAAAATGATGGCAGGGCGGATGATTGTAAGCGATGAGGCATCACAATCCCAATGGAAGGAAGTGAATTTGGAATGGGAGTCAACCAGGCGCTAGATGTCTATCTAAAGCTAAGCCGACATAATAAAGAGAAACAGGTGGAGCGTAGAAGCATCGGACTACATCATTTTGACTCATGGAGGAGATACTGCTGGGCATGTAAGGCCGAAAACCTACCAGGCATGAGGTGAAGGTGTAAAACGTTCGCAACTGATATGGTTGTGTGCGATGCGTCATCATAGTCCTAAAGGAAGCCTGTTAAAATAAAGTGGCAGTGAGCCGCGTGCTAGGGGTTTTATGAGACATCAGTCACACTAGAGAGATGGAGCTAGGCAACGACTGGCAACAACATTGGAGATAGCAAAGGGAATGTAAGGTCCCAAGGACCGCGAACGTAGAATGAAGAAATGAAAACGTTGTTAATTAGGATGGCTGTGAGCGGTAAGGTCTCACAATTGCAATAGTAGCCAGTAACGATGAAATGGGAGTGAGCCGCAACCAAGGTGCATCTACCGGGGGTATCAGCCATACCAGAGCTAAGCAGATAGAGGGAAGCAGCGGACTACGTGTTCACAAACCGGAAGATGATAAGAGTGTAAGGTCTAGGTATCAGCAAGCGTGAGGCGAGCAGTTGAAGCTTTCGACAAGACGGGTGGTTTTGCGCTATGGGGCTTCACAATTCAAAGGATAGCCGGTTGTAGTGGAATGGGGGTGGGCCACAAGCTAGGAGGTTCTTCAAGGCCTGTCAATCGTGTTAACGTTAAGCAGGGAAGGGAATTTCCCTCTGTCTAAAAGGCAGTGTATGCAAGGCCACAGAAGGGCCATTCTGCTCTATGGCAGTAAGGCTTGGCCTCTTAGTACTGAAAATCTGAGGCGACTTCCAGTCTTTGAGCATCGTTGTCCACGAAGCATTCCTGGTGTCGGATGGCACCAGCATGTCCGCAACGTTGGTGTGCATAGACGAGTGCTAGGTTTTGCTAATCATGCAAGCTCCGTAGAACAACAAATAACACCGAATAACTTATGAAGGGAAGGATTTTGGTGAGTATTTTTGTTCGTCGCAATCAGCCGACAATTCGGATGAGTCCACTACCTATCCGGAAAAGCACCAGACGGCCGTTTTGCCCTATTGGGGCTCATCAGTGGTGCGCATCCTCCGGTCCCCTGCGGAGGATCGAACCCATGACTGCTAGTGGCTCTTGCCAACTAGCCCGCAGCTTATGCAACTGCGCCATGGAGGACGGTATCTGACTATCGTGAATTGTTAGCTAAATGCGATTTAGCCCGACGCATCCTCCACTGCCATGCAGGCACCTGCCTGTCCGAAGGGATTCCACCAAATGCTATGTCGATTCATAGCTGTCGTAACCGGGAAGTCCTGACGCCGGAAGGCCGACCGCTGTCATCTGTATGGCAGGTGCCTGCGTGGCAGTGGAGGATGCGTCGGGCTATATCGCATTTAGCTAACAATTCATGATAGTCAGATACTGTCCTCCATGGCGCAGTTGCACAAGCTGCGGGCTAGTTGGCAAGAGCCACTAGCAGTCATGGGTTCGATCCTCTACAGAGGACTGAAGGATGCGCACCACTAATGAGCCCCAATAGGGCGAAACGGCCGTCTGGTGTTTTTCCGGACAGCTGGTCGACATATCTTAATTGTCGGCTGCTTGCGACGAACAAAAATACAACACCGAATAAGTTGCATTGGCTCTTGCACGTGCTATGTAAGCCTGTTCGACACTTACCTAGGAGGACCTTGTTTAATCTGCAGATGTAGGGTGGCGCAAGGCTAGAGGCGGACAGAAGTTGACTTGGCGGTAGGAAATGAAGTCACTGACGACCAAACTGGGTGCTGATGGTCCGTCTCGCCTTCCAGGCTGGAGTCTACCTGAGTTGCCGTGTTTGACTCAAGGTTTACAGGACATGGCTCGAAGTCGACACCAGTGGCGCGTTCGTTGCCGTCTCGTAGTCGGACTGTCTGTATAAACTGTGTCTTACGCTGATATATATACCGGGTAATGGCTTAATATGATGCGGGGCAGTAAACGCTGCAAGGAAGCTGTCTCGCCGATGCCGCCTTATCCGCAAGATAGCCAGCTGTTTGTGACGGTATTTCGTCTACACAAGGTGTATGCGCCTTGACGCTGAATATTTGCGTATGGCCTTAAGTTGCTGTCCATTTATCTCCTTTTATTTTTTATTACATTGCTCATCATGGTTGTTTGGCAGTGGAGCATCTGTTCAATCGGCTGATGTACTGCTGTTGTTTGTTGCAAGAGTTAGTTCGTGAACCTCCGTACTGCTTATGTGATGTTGCCAACACAATGCGATGCCTCGCAGACAACGGTTGTCAAAAGTGACAGTCTTCTCACGTCTTTGAAGCATACAAGCCACGTCTCACAGCCGTGCTGTAAGACCGAACGGAAGGAAGCATTTTACGCCCTGCCCTTGAGCTTGAGACTGACAGCACGACGATGATGTAGGTGAGGAAAGCACGGCGCGCTTTTGCAATGCGCTATGAAATCGCATCTCCAACACCGCCACAAGCTGTGAAGCGTCTTCCTAGGTAAGTGAAGCAACCCACTTGTGCCAGGATGTCACTACCAATGGTGAATGCGGACGCAGGCCTCTGCCGATGCTTGAATAACCATTTGCATTTGGTTGGGTTGAAATATAAGCCTTAATAGAACGTTTCAATCACCAAGCGGTTCAATAGGTTTTGGACGGTTAGCACAGCGTCACCCAAAATCCGTTGTCCTCGGCGTAGTCCAATCGATTCTGGCACCAGGGAGAAGCACAAAACTTCAATTCGGGTCACTTTCTAGTCCTCGTTGTACGACATCTTTGATGGCTGTTAACGAAGAAAGAGGAAATAGGGCAACCTTGGCAAACGCCGCTGGTGATAGCATACGAAGAAGAAGTCTGCCATATGCCCTAATTATGTCCGACGTGTGGCTGTACAGTTCCCTCAGGAGGGCGACAAACTTCTCGGGCAAACCATTCCTCAGTCGACAATTTCAAATAGCAGCTTTGGCTACTGAATCGGATGCCCCGCGAGTGGCCAGGAACCCTACGATTGTTAGTCGGAGGTGGCCGAGGCGGAGTGCGAGAATTTGTCCGAGGCTAAGATTTGATCTATGCAACCTCGGCCTGGGCGAAAACCGAATTGTTCGTCTCGGAAGGAATCTCTAGTAGGGGAAAGCGTGCGACTTAAGCTGGACACAAAGTAGTGTAAGCAACTGAGATCGGCGAGCTTCCGCGGTACATACCACAATAGTCTCGTTGTCCTTTCTTGTGAAGCGGGACAATGATTGAATCTCAACCGTCCAAATCTTGGTGATAAGCGACAGCAATTCATTGCTAAGTATCTCACTGGCATCTTTAAAAGAGTTGGACGACGGTTGCCAATATCGGGAGCTGTATGCCGTTTCAAAGAACGGATCGCGCTTGGGGTTTCCACTTCAGTAGGAGGGTCACTGGAACAGTCCAAGCAAAATCCTATGAAGATGCGAGTGTCACAGCGATGCTGGGTACTTAAACTGAAGTGCAAAGTGCTCTGCTCAGTGTACCAATCGCTTCTGTAGGTAGGTGACTTGTGCCGTCGAACTCACCGATTGTCTGAGTGATGGCAGATGAATTGCAACCAGTGGCCTTGCTGAGGCGGAACAAACTGCCGCAGTTTCCAACCGCGGCAGCGGCCTAAAGCTTAGCAGCAAGTCTAAACCACCAGCATTCACCGTCAGAGTGTATGCTTGCTTTCAGCTTTAGAGAAACAGACCGACGGATTACATTACGTTCCGTGTCAGAGGCTAGGGCGCGTTGACGATCTAGAATTACTGAGGGGCTTGCTGAGATCCAGCTTTTGGGTGTGCAGCGGACGAGGCCGTAGCTGGAAGAAGCTGCGGACAACGGGGCATTTTGCTAGCCTAACTGGTGCTCGTCAGTATCCAGGGAAGACGAGGGGGCAACAAATACGCAAAGCTTCTGTTGATACACTGTTTGTGCTGCGGGACCTTCCAATTTGCAAATGTTTATTAGTTCGTGTTTAGCCCTTTAGGAGCCACCGAAGTGTATGCACACTGTCGCCCACATCAATGTGTGATCGGTTTCCACACAAGTAAATCAGTATGATCGGGAAGCGCGTATACTTCCACGCCACTTTTGATTTATGGCTAGGTGATCAGTTTGCGACAAATGCTGGGTTGATGATGGAGGAAACCTGGCTGCATAATGTCGCCTGAGGTGACCAAAGCACGTGCTGGAGATGAAAATTCGAAGCGCCACACAGCCTGAGCCATCGTTCTCCATTCTCAGAGCAAACATCCTCATATACGTGTGTCCCTGGAGGTGGTGTTCCGTAGGGAACGTACCCGACCCTAAATTACTGATGTAGGGGTTAGACGTGACTGCAAATAACGTAGGTTATAGCTAAAATTATTTGGATTGCTATAATTATGATGCACAGCAAATTACTTCATTGTTTGGTAGAGAGTATAATGAAGCTTCTTTGTTAGCTCCGTCACTTCACGAGCATTGCGAGGGTTTCTGGGATGACGGCGGAATAAGGTCCGCAGTAAACCGCTGTTGTTGTATTGAAACAGCAAAATCCCTTCGCACTCAGGAAGTGGGCATCCAACTGTCTCCTCATCAACGACGGTCCCAGCAAGCTGTTCCGGTCATTCACTACCCGGAGGGATAGGGCAAGATTGAACCTCACACAGGGTCGCCGCGGTTTGAAACCTTTCCACCGGCGGGCCCGAGTTGAACACTTTAGGTTGAGACAAAAAGCGGGTGCAGCTCACTTTCCAGCCCACCACTTAGAATACCTGGAGGATATCATATCTGTGCCGCGACGAAGGTAATCCAAAAGGGAACAGGTTAAACCGTTAAAGGCCTACGGGGTAAGGTAAGTTCCGCAACTCTGGAACGGATTTGGATCCACGTCGTCAAATTTTGGTGAGAGGATGCGCAGTAAGCCATCCGTACTCGAGGATTGGCGCCCATGCGAAGCAAGCAATAGTATCAATATTGCTGGGCTCATGAGCGTAAAGCTCCTTGTATAGCTTGAAGCATTCTGCAGGCGGTGGCAACCCTCTTCTGGGTGTCTATGATTGATTTGAGACCTAGTGACTCAATCAACTCGATGTTTCTCTCCGGATTGACATTGCAGAGCAAGAAATCCCCGATGTAGTGCGCCCCAAATGGCTCAGGAGCACAGATTGGAAGATGGCATTTGTCACGGTTACTGGGTAACTGCCACTTTATTAACCAATAGGTTCAGTCGAGTGTCACTTGAAAGCTGTCCGAAGCTTCCATACGGGATTCCTCAACACATTACTCCAGACCATCCGCATTGATTAAGCAGGCGGTCTGTAGTTCGGTCGGCAGGTCGTTGATAACGATATTGATGGTTTCGGGGCCGGGTATAGAACCATAGCGGCCTCAATGGTCTTATTAACTTAGTCAACAACCGCTTCGTTCACTTTAATTTGCATAGAACGACCGTCCAGGAAATCAGTGACCCAAGAAATAAAATTCTACCTGACGCTGACTCCCCGGAGTTTGGAAAGGAGCTGCTAATGCGCCACCATGGCAAAAGCCTTACTAAAAGCAACAAACACAGTGTCCAGGCGCCTAGCAGCATCTAAGTATCTCGCACATTTCCCTAGCCACCAGCAAATTTGTGGCGGATGAACGCGCCCTTTTAAAACCATGCTGAGCATGAGAGATGAACTCCAACCCCGCCAAGTGAAGGCGAAGAGGCCGTTTTGGAATCTGTTCTCTGAGTTTGCACAAAATCGGTCGGTCATCTGAGATTATAGCTGGCTGGATCCTGTCGGTTCCCTATGTTGTAAATAAGTTCCTTGATTCCCACCTTCTAGGCAATTCGAAACCGCCCGACCACAAAGGAACGACGGAAGTTTTGACAGGCAGGAGCGGCGATGTTTCTAGCTACGGTCTTGAGGACTAACGATTGTAAAACTTCAGGACCAGGTGGGAATACCGGTCTAGGTCAAGCAGCAAGTTCACTAAAACGTCACTGTTCACATCCACTTGCTCCAACAGAGAAGAAGGAGCATGCGCAACGCTATCCGTAAGTGGCGTTTCGGTCGAGCAGACAGTGCTGGCCAAAAGGCTAGCTTGTTCGACGTCTTCGTAAACTAGGTCTACTTGCACACAAGGTGACAAGACAAGGACACCACTGCCAGTTTTGGTGCTTACTTTGAGGTATGGGAATTGGGCCCTGGAGGTCGTTCTAGAAAGTGCAGCTAAAGGCAGCTCTTATTTTCGGCGTTCCGCGGTCATTTAGGTTGCAAGCCTTCCTGACCGTTTTGTAGTGGCAGACGTTAAGCTCACCTCACGCAATTCTGCAACTATACCACAGTTTATATTCTTTCATCATTGATCTCAATCCGCTATCCATTTAAGGATGGCCTTTGGAGAAGGGGATGACCTATACCACGAGCAATGCCAGCTTGGAGTACAAGTGATCCTGCGCCTTGTCAACATTAAGGGGTTCAGGGATACCCTAATGGACAGCGCTTGCAGCCGTTTACAGACGAAGTGCACCGGCATGCCATAAGTTCCGAAAGTTGGCCCGCTGGCTTTGAACAGCGAAGCGACTTGTCCACTGGGAGGAGACAGTACAGTGCTCACTGTTTCCAATGTGCTGTATAACTGGAAGCTGCATGAAATCTGTTGCTGGGGAGAGCACGAGATCCAGGATATGCGGCTTTTTATCTGGAGGAGTACGAGTTGGCTTAGTGATACGTTGAAGCGACGTACAATGTAGTATGGGCTCGAGCAGGTTCGCTTCGGCGTCTGAAGGTCGATCGAAAAAAGGCAGATCTTAGACAAACATTGCGCTTCCTAACGATAACAAAGTCCTTTCCTTCACTATGTCTCCTGACCTTGTCCATCGAGCGGGTACCGGATCCTGAAGGTGCTCTGTAGGCGGCGCCAACTGTGAAAGAACTCCGTCCAGCATGTACACAACACCAGATGGCATTGAACTCATCATCGTTGTCACTAGTTGCCTTAACTAGAGGTAGCTTGATATCAGTCTTCCAATAGACCATTAGGCCACCGCCGGAACCCCTCTTTGTCGATCGGATCGAGAGAGGTGGGATCCGAGTATAGATACCACTGATTTCGTATAGTGTGTGAATAGCCAGGTTTCATTGAGGGCCATCATGTTTGGACGGGTCTCTAAGGCAAGCAACTGAATCTCAGCACTTTATTCCTTTAGCTATGTACATAAACGGTTAACGTACGCAGTCCATTTGTGTACTTTACTGTCCCATGCTGACGAGAATAGGGTTACAACGGGCTCTCGGAGTCCTCCCAACCAGGCAAAAAATCCACGATATGGATGTGTCTCTCACCACTTCCTCGGCGAGTCCGTAGAAGCCCAAAGACCTTCTCATTTTTATCCGCTCCATTAAAAAAAGCTCATAGTACGTAATAAGACTCATCTGCGAGGCGCAAGGTCCGTCGCAGGATACGTCGGCATTCCTCTTCTGTTTGGCACAAAACGTTGTGGGGGCGAACGTTGTGTGGATCCTCTTGCTTCTTACGGAGCCGGAAGGCAATGGCGTTGTTACTTTCCTGTCTGCATTCAACAAACAACAAAGGGACCAACCGCTCGAGAAGTAGTTGGTCATCCAGCATTTTTCTGCTGCGGTGGCCTTGTCCGATTCGACCGCGTTCAAAATGCTGAGGCGATAGTCCCGAAAAGGTTTGTTCGCTCTAGGAGCGGCGGCCTCCGAGAGGACGGATTATCCTTGAACACTTACTACAGCTCAAAAAGTCTATTGAGAACAAGCTTCATTTGGGACTGAGGAGCGCAACGCTTAGAATTGCGTTTATCCCCGGGGTTGGGATGGGCTTTGACTACTTAAGGTTTAGGTCATATTTCCACTCACTAGATAAACTTTATCACATATGTTGGGTTTCGCCCTGAGCCTAGAGACCAGCTACTGACCCAGGTTCATCTGTGCTATTTAGTGCACTCCATCTTTCGGAGCTAGCTTGTGCGGATCGACTTTTATCTGCATATTGCGGTTTTTGTGTCATTCCCGCAAAAACACAATCGAAGAATTTTCCAAATCGCGAACCACACAGAAATATTTTTGGTCTCAAACGAAAGCCAACTACACGTTTCATCTGACGAAGCAGCAAGCACAGCTGTGGACTGTCCGACAAAGCAGCTATGGTATACGTTGTGCCCTTATCGCTCTGCTAACCGTGCGAACGTACTAACTGCTTAAACCTGTCCTGTCTGGGCCAGACGGACCGTAGTTGACGACCTTGAACATGCAGACAATTCAGCGCACACGCTTCCAGCAAACCATAAGCGCTTGGGCATCCCTGGGATTACCATCGATCGACGCACGAAACAGTGGCGACTAAGCAAAAGCTCATGTTACCGCATCCAGTTCGACAGCAGTTTGTAGCCTTCCTTCATACTATAAAATTGTACGGATTGGTATTCACGGTAGCAGTTGCCAAGGCAAGTTCCATCGCAAATTTCCAAGCCTAAAGTGAACTAGTTGAAGTTACACTATAGTAAACCATAGTCACTAGTTCTGTACAATACGTATAGTCAACCCAAGGGTTCAGAATGTAAATGAACCAGTGCAGAAGTACGAACGCCTAGGACAATGTTTATACAAACAAATAAATAAATAAATATAAGTATATTTCTAGACAAGCGCTAGATGCTGTTCCTGCGTGGGACCAGATCAAATTGTACATAACATCCATGCTCATGCATGGAGAAGAAATATCGTTAACAACTGCTTTTGATCGTGTTTATCTTCCCCAACAGTAAAGCAGGGATAAATACAAACGTTTCGTAGGCCTCGACATTTTTGAAGGCAGTAGTTTGGGTCTCCGTAGCTTATGTACGAATTCTGCGCTTTTCACCGGCTCCGGCTGCCAAACCTTGAGGTGCCTGATTCCATTAGTAAACGATCCATCCATTATTCCAATGGATTGTGTTATTTTCGATGGAAAATGCACCACTAGAGGAAATTTGATCCATTTTCTTTGGTCACATCACCGCATTTCGAGCATCCATTAGTAGCGGGCTCATGGAAAAGAATAAGCAAGCCAAAATTTGATCGTAAAAGTGGATGGTGGAAACTAAGAAAATAACAGTAGTGGTTAACAATTTAGCCTTAGAAAAGTGCGACTGAAAAGCCGGCTCACTTAACGAAAATATACTAATATTGGAAAACGGAGCCAAAATATAGCCCAGCAACAGCATACCAGAACCGCCAACCTGGCGCGAATTTCAAATGAGTAGCACCGAAACCGATTCATCTGTAGAAAGCGTAACAGTGACTAAATACCGGTCATTCCCATCCAGCATTACCTTAAAACTGGAGCGGAATGCCAGGCAGCGTGCATCATCTGTTACAGTAAATGCTAATAATACCACCTGCTCAAATAGGCCAGAAACAACGGTCCTTAGTCCGACTACAATGAGCGCGGTAAGAGCCTCGTCCACCTTCTAAACGGTTCCGGAAATTCAGAAGTGCTTCGACACTAGTCGTGGTTGGAACTTGCTTGCTACTAAAGGTGATCGGAAATCCAGGTTTTCGACCACTCCCATTTGCAGGACTAGAAAATGCTAGTCAGAGAAGGTGTGCGAAAGTAAGCGCAGACATCAGAAGTCAATTGGAGTCGGACACAGCGGACTGTATTCGATGGGCTACAAAAAGATGCGGACGGATGAGGCAATACGGTACACGTTAGCGCGTGAACTAGCGAGGCGGTCGAGCGTCGAGATCGCTGTAAGGAAGAGTAAAACAAGGAGGAATAATGCACATTTAGCCAACCAGTAAGTAGTACATAAAAGCCAGCAGGTATCTTTATGTGCGCCACAGAGTTCTCCAAGAAAGCTGAACCTAAGAAGTCTGCGATATCGCTAATGACAGGTGGATCGAATTTCGTATAGCAAAGTCATGCCGAGTGAGACTGAATGAGCGTTCGTGTCAGCTGGGGTTCCCTGCTGGGTCCGCTAGGCCGTATGCGAATTAGTATTATTGGTTGCAGGGCTGGATGAACTTTGGCGAGCTGCCGGAGCGGACTTGTCAAACTGGAAAATAACTGGCTAGCCCAGAAAAAGGCCGACAGGACCTCAACTACCACTGCTGCCAAACGGTGCGTTTGAGAGTGCTCTATCTCCCGCCGCACCACACTTCGCGCCAAAACAATCCACGTTCCACGGTGAAACGACCGTCGTCCAAAGTAGAAGCGACCCTCGTAAAGCGAAGGAGCGACACTCGTCCAACGGAGAAACGACCAGCGTTCGTGGCAGGGTGCTCGTTGACTGCGTTAATCCTCGAAAACATTGTTCGTGTAGGCCATTCGATCAAAGGTGAGTGTTGGAGCATGTAGAGGGGAGAAAATAGAAAAACACGCGCAGAAAACGCCGGCAAGAACGAACTAATGATCTGCGTGTTTACGCTTTTTGGTAATTTTATTGGATTTCAAACACGCCTTTCAGGTGTTTTTGCTGTCGTTTTTGTTCCAAACGTCGTTCGACTCTACACGTGTCAAATATACACAATATTTACAAACCTAAACGTAAGTATACTGTACACAGTCGGAAAAGCGAACGGGCTTAGCCACCCCCGGACCACTGCGATTGGTCGTAGGAGGCAGCGGACGAGATTCGGGATATGCCGAGACACCTGATCCTTGTGGACCGAGAACGTGGTCTGGTTGAGCTGCACTTGGGTGCTGAAAGCTGGTGCGGCGAGTAGTAACGTCGTACGGTGCACGGCCAGCCGAAGTGGGCGTGGTGCCTTCTTCCATAAAAGTGGGATTTTGTTAAACGATGGTGACGACGTCGTGTCGGCTCCCGTTTTCACGAGTGTACATTTTGTTCGCGCGTTGTAGTACTTTGAAAATTCCTATGTACGGCGACTGAAGAGGTGGTCTAACACAGCCTGCGTGAAGAAGGACGTACGAAGACGCAAATAGCTTTTCGGGCACGTACACTGGTGTCTTCTGCGATCGAGGAGCGGGTGGACGTAGTTCAGCACCTTGTGCGCTAATCGATCGATGTAACTTCCGTAGTCAAAAGAAAAAGTAGGCGGGGCTGGTGCTAACTGCTGTCCAGGCCAACGCAGCGTGCATCCGTAGACTAGCTGCGCTGGTGTTGCGTCGAAATGGCTTTTAACAGCGTTTCTTAAGCCTAGGAGGACGAGAAGGTGTTTCACACCATGAAGGGTTTGCGTGCGCACGTAGCACGGTCTTCAGTTGGTAGTGAACAGGCTCCAACCTGCCGTTGGCGGAAGGAAGCTACGTCGTCGTTTGAATATGGCGATAGCCTAAATCCTTAAGCAACGTGGCAGAAGTCGATGAGAAAGTTGACTTTCGATCATTGGTCACGATGGCTGGACGGCTTTATGGAGCTACCAGCGCTCCAGGAAAGCTTTCGCCACAGTTTCCAACGTGCGGTTAAGTATGGGAATAGCTTCTGGCTAACTCGTGAATAGATTGACACAGGTCAGTAGATATACAGAGCCTTTCGCTAGCAGCAGGGGATCTACGAGGTCAAGGTGCACGTAGGGAAAACGTGCGACTGGTGTGAGAAATGTTCCTACTGGGGTTTTCGTTGCTTATGAACTTTCGGGCGTTGACCCGGAAGGAAAGCAACTGCCCAAGTACGAACGGCACATTTTACATTTCGCCAGGCTAACCATGTGGCGACGAGTTTATCTGATGCACGAAAGCCTGGATGAGACAAGCCGTGCAACGTGTCGAACACGGCCTGCTGAAGCTCGCGTGGGACAACTGGACGCGGAGTGCCCAGAGATAAACCGCAAAGTATAGTGCCGTCTGATGGGGTCAGCGGAAAGAATTGTTTGTCCGGTGAGTGAGACCTACGTTTTGTATCAATCTCGGAATCAGTGAGTTGCACTGCGGCCATGGTTGCCAAGTCGATAGCAACGCCGGCGTTAACGTAGCTTGGATTAAGGGAAAGTGCATCGGCGACGGCGTTGTGCACAACTGAGACATGCAGTATATTGGTCCTAACCTGAGTAAAAAGTCAAGGCGGTGTGACACTCTTAGAGAGTAGCGGTCGGTAGTCGAGCTGACCGCTTAGGTCAGGTGTTTGTTGTTCGGTGATGACGGCAAAGGAGCGGCCTTCTAACACGTGTCAAAAGTCACGTATCGCTAGATATATGGCTAGTGGTTCTCTATCGAACGCACGGTGGCGAGATTCGGTAGGTCGTAGACGTTTGCAGAAAAAGGCTAAGGTCTTCCACGTGCCGGCTACTCGTTGATGCCAAACCGCTCCGACTGCCACGTCCGGGTCGTCAGTACCGAGGGACGTTGGGGTTACCGGATCGTGATGTGCCATAGAAGCCATGTTGGTGATAGCCACTTTCAGCGCTTTACAAGGAGCGCGTGCTGCGGCAGGAAATTTGAATTTCTTGTGTGTGAGGGATTTTATCAGCGACGCGCAGTTTGGTGTGAACCGTTGGTAAAAATTGACGAGTCCATCAAAACGCCTCACCTGCATGACAGAATGTGGTCTGGGTAGTCAATGCTGGTTTTAATGTTACCTGCAGTGGCACGACGCCTGCAGAGGATACCACGGCCGATGAAGTTGACTGCATTGACACCAAACGAACAAATTTCTACGTAGCTCCTCACCCAGTGTTAAGATAAACCATCAAATGTGTTCGTGCGTAGCGCAGTGCCCTTCTTGTAAAGAGCTTGCGATTAAAATGTCGTCGAGATAAGCGTAATCGAAGTCTAAGTTGCGGAAAACTCAGCCGATGAAGCGCTGAAACGTTTGCGCAGCATCCTTTAGACCGAATGGCGTGCGCAGTAATTCGAACAAACTAAATGGGGTTGTCACGGCCGTTTTAGCTATGGCCGTTTTGGTCACCAGAAGTTGGTTGTATGCGCGTACCAAGCCGCTTTTGCTGAAGTTACTTCTGCCTACCAGACTATTGGTGAGATCCAAGATGTGTATGATCGGATAGGGATCAGTCGTGGTAACCGTGTTCAAGGTTCGATGTCCGCCGCAAGGCCGTCAGTTCCCCATGATCTTCATCAGGACCATGCAGCGAGGTGTCGCCCATTGGCTGCTGGACGGCCTGATGATACCGAGCTGAAGCAAGTGGTCGAATTCAGCTCGTGCAGCATGTAGTTTTTCCCGAGCATGCCGTCTTGATCGTGCACTTACTGGTGGTCCGCGCGTGACTATGTGATGAGCGATCTCTGTCGTGCCTGGTGGAAGCTCTGCAACTGGTCGTACCGGTCGCGAGTATTTGGAGAGGAGACTCACGTAGTCGGACGGTGCGTCTGCGATCCAAAAAACAGGGCTGATTATCGGGGCACCTAAAAGGACGCCAGCAACAACTAGGTTTGTACGGTTGTCTAAAATCTGGCGCGACCAGCATCAACCAGCAACCCAAAATATCAGCGGAAGTCTATGCCGATAACTGCAAAGGGTACTGACGCAAACATGAAGCCCCCAAAAAAATCTCGGCGAAGACTGAACTCCAAGTTCACCATGCGCTGACCGAATGAAGCTATCGGAGAACCGTTGGCCGCACGTAAGTTGTACTTAGGCTCTGAGTGCTTGTCGTTGGCGTTCGCGGGGATGGCGCTGCGTTCCCCTCGGTTGCCGGTGAGAAACGTGCTGGAAGAACGTCAATCACTAAGGTAAAACAAGCGATTTGTTTGGTTATTTACGGATGCTCTGGTCGTGCTAGTATGCAGACCATTCACCTGTCCTGAAGCGGTTGAGTAGTGCCCAATGCAGGGAACCCGACAATGTCTAGCACTTCCACCAATTTGGCGGTGATACCAACATACTTCTTCGACAGGTTTGGCATTGTCTGATTCATAAGGTGCAAGGAAAATTTTGCGCTTTCGAATCGAACGAGAAGTACTCCGTGCAGACACAGACGAGTAACAATGAACGGTAGCCAAATAGTGGTCAGCATCTGACCGCGGCACACGCTGCTCCGAAACTTTTCTTTCTGCTATCCGGCTTTGCAGTAGCCCAATTTCCTTGTCTTTAGGGTCAGATAGGCCCGAAGATTTGCAGTAATTATGAAACTCGGTTTTCATCGTTGAGAATACGTCATCGGAGCTACTGGTAGTCTGCTGCGGAAAACGCTCGAGTGCAGCGTCTGAAGGCAACTAGTTCTTTTAGGGGCGTATCCAGAAACATGGACAGTATTGCATGCAATGGCTCTGGAAGACCTGCAATCCACGGTTCCTTTATCGCTTCTCTACTCAAGCGTAAGAGAACTAGGATGCGCTGTATTTCGCGGAGCAAGGCCAAAGGCTTGCAATCTTTCAGCTTGAGACCAGTAGGCTGTTTAACTGGAGCTCTTGCCCTGAGCTGCAACTCTTTTAGAAGCGCTGGCTTCATCGATCCACGCGTTGCCTCATTCGTTGGACAGAGTAGGATGTCCTCAACTAGCATCACTATCGACGAAGGTGGGCATGAACCGAGATGATTGTACCTCGGACGGTCCGCCGTAATGCCTGTATTTTACAGGCAGATCTTAAATGTCGTAAACCAAACCTTTGGGCTGCATTTTATGACCCTTAGAACAGGAAACTTAAGCATTATTATGCTGCAAAATGAAACAGATGCCACTTTTATCGTGTGAATCGAAAAGCTAAATGATGACCTAAAACATGTTGGTGATAAAATTACGCAAGAAACAAATGAATACAAGGATAGAATCAATAAGGAATAAACTCCTTAAAAAGTAGAAAAGACGAAACAGTTTATACTTGCGTGTGCGAATCGGGGTCACTAACTTGTAGGGCTAATAAATACTAGCCCGAGACGGTGCGCGAAAGTAAGCGCGGATATCAGAAGACAGTTGGACTGTATTTGATGGGATACAAGAAGACGCGGACAGATGAAGACGGGCGGTACACGTTGGCGCGGGAACTAACAAGGCGATCGAGTGTCCAGCGCGTTGTAAGTAAGAGTAAACCAAGAAAGAATAATGTACCTTTGGTCAGCAAGGAACCAGGACACGAAATATAGCAGTCATCTTTTTGAGCGCTATAGATTGGACCTATAGCAAACAAAGAGTGCGAAGCTGTACCCAAACAGCCTCCATCAACTGTATACAGCCCAGCTGGTCGCATAAGCACAAGCAGAGGTTCCGGTGGTTCATCTGGGGTAACCTGCACCAACTTTCCAGAATCGACGTCAAATTCATTAAAAGGAAAGCAACTCGATGAGGTGAACCTGTGGAATTCCATGTATGACACTATAGGTGCTGTAACTGAACCCGTAAATTTGACACGCGTTATCCGTCACCCAAACTCACAGCACTATGATGAACCAAGACTTCTCCGAGTTGTGCTGACCTGCCAATGAAGCAGAAGCTGTCCTGTTCTTAACAGCTAGCCTGCGGCATGAATCATGTTCCATCAGTCAATTCCCGGATATTCCGAGGAGCGAGCGCAGGCAGGTGAAGCATTACTTGGACAAACACCGGAAGGAATCTGTCGTTATGGCTATCCTTATATGCGGTGTTGCCAAATCTGGAAGTCATGATGAGTGCAGAGCGACCAATCACGACCAGCAGCACTGGCGGCACGTTTGCAAGACCCACTTCCTGGAAAAGGTCGTAGCGCAAGTGGTCCCGAGGCTGCGCTGATCGTCAAAGTACAAGGGAATGTGAAGTTGTTCTTTTAATCTAAACAAACGTCAGCAATGGCAGTAGGGGATGGGGTGCGGGTCGCAGCAGCCTGACTTCCGAGCTCCGGGTTAAACTAGCATCTGTTAACTAAACACACGAGGGCCCCCACTTGTTCAGACCACTTACCGACAAGTGTTCGGTAACCGCAAGCAACTAGCCAACGGAATTGGCAAACACCCTCTATACATTGTATACGAACGGGGCAGCGATGAGGAAACGCTAGGATCCACGAATAGGACATAGACGAGTTCGTCATCCTCCCACCCAAAAAACGCTTGGTTGCTAGCCTTTTACCGGTAGGCACCACATTGTATCCAAAACACCCATCCCATTTTCCTGAATGTTCACCAATGCACAAGGTCTTCAGAACAAGCTTGCCGAACTGCAGCTACATCATACTTCACATGTCTGACATGTTAGTTTTTACGGCCTTGTGGTTGAACTTAGAACTTATCGATGCCGAAGTCGCGGGAAATGGTACGTCACTGCTCCGAAATGATCGGCCTAGTCGATCAACCTCCTCGTGGTGCCAGCTGGGTGGTTCGGGTAAATTCCGTTCCAGCAAATGGTTCGGCGGCAGTGTTTCAGGATATGGTAAGATTTCGCCTGGCAAGCGTTCTCCATATAAAAACTACAGGTATCCGCTTAACAACATTGTGACGTGGCGGATGTGACTCGCCACGAAATCAAGTCCCTGCCTCTTCCCTTTTCCGGAGGAGCATTCACACATCACGATCGTCATCCGATTCCAATCGTTCCAATGATTCCCCTCTTTGATGGCGAACAAAACGAACAAAAGCACACACAATCACATTTACCTACTCACACAACATGTCCCCTACCAAATACAAAGATAAACATAGTTTTACATCTCAACACACACATAAATTCCCATGCAATTAGTCAATATGTACTAATTTGTGCAATTGCCCATCATATATGTCTGTAATATTATGAGCAAGCTCTTGATGGTGTGCCTCGCAATGACGAAAATAAACTATTTATTTATTTATTTACAGCAACGACCTGCACTGCGCACCGGTGACCGTTCCGGAAACGATCATAGACTCACTAGTGCAGTCTGCGACTGAGACCCAACGACATTGGTCTTTTAGCTGTTATTTATCGTCCCCAAATGTACACCGCAGAGAGGGACTCCTACCTAACCGTTGGTAGTGATCATACGCGGACGATACCGTTATGTTCTTATCTCAGGCGACTGCTATCTTTATGATTTGTAGGTTCCGGTATCCCCCAACGAGCAGTTTAAGGCCGAGGTTGGCACAGGTACGGCAACAAGCACCCAAGGAATTGTCCATCGTTGAGACACCAATACGGGCACACAGTTCCTTTATCTGGACAGGGACGGAAGCTTATCAACCGTGTTTACAACTTACTAACCGGACAAAGCATTCGTTAGCTTGCACGGAGTCTTGCACCGTTGGGTTCAGTTTGCCTAACACCATCTCTACCACACACCTCTTGCCTGGAGCACTCCGTTTGACTTCGGAAGGCACATTCTCCTGCCGATACAAAGCCAGAACAATTGGTCATCTTGAGTTATTCAATCCGCTTTGACCGCTCAACTGGCCGTGGTTTCCTATATTACCCATCAATTTTACAACCTACCCCGGGGGAACAGCCATTTGCTTTTCGGAACCATATCATATCCTTCAAGACTTCAACAACAATTCAACATATTTTAAGGGATATCCCTCGGAGACTTCACTAGATTCTGCAGATGAGCAACACATTATATTCAAAATGAACACAGCCATTCTTTCAAAACAGGACAGGACCCAGAACCTAATAGGCACTCGCCTAACGCATCAGTCAACGGCAAAATGGGACGCAACTTGACTGCAATTAACCGAGCAAACAAACGCTCAACAAAGAAACATAACCAGTTACAACGCTATTCAAAAGATCGGCGGTAGTGTTTCAGGACGTGGCGGGTTTTCGCCTGGCATGCGTTCTCTCTATAAAAAGCCACAAATGGCCGTGTAACAACCCTGCAACGTGGCGAATGTGACTCGCCACCGAATAAAGTCACAGCCCATAACTTCACACTGATGGGTCAACTAGCGCCAACATTCTAGGTAGGTTCGTCGCACTGGAACTGCCATATTTACATAGCGTGTTGTCTCTGCTTTCTAAGAATTCACGCATATACTGTTGTCTCTTTGTATCTACGATAACACCGTTGCTCTTTGGGTTACTTACGCACGAACTCACCTTGTTGTCATAACTCGCTCGAGCGTGCGCTTCAATTATCTTCTAATGGGTCATTCAGGATTCTCAAGCTATTATTGGCCGAGGTATGACTTCAATATCTGGCAGACCAGTTATGTCCTAACAAACGGGTCCCGATCACACGACAGCCAAATTATTGTTTTACATTTCCACTATTGTACTATTCCAATCATGAACAAATGGACAATTTTCTACTGTCACTGTTACAGTTGCCATAAAATGTCTGTACAATTGCACATACTTGATCATGCCTTCATTGGAGTGCCTCGCATAGTCGGGAATAGAATATTTATTTATTCATTTACTTGCTAGAGTATATTGCAAGCATTCCGCTTTTCGGCCATGCCTTTTCACTCACCCGATTTAGAGATGGAACTAAACCAACTGTGCTTGAGTTAGTGCTCACGGACGAAAGGCTCATGGTTGCGAAGCCAAGGCTGGAGAGCCCTCTGTGGGGAAGCTGCCAGGTAACCATAATGTACGACTGTGCGTTGTGCGGAGTATCCACACAAACATACTAAATTGTCTCGAACAATCACCCGCTACGACATGGTGTCTGAGAACTCGAAGATTAAGGAGAAAACACCTCGACGGGGCTCGTTATCTGTAAGCACACTAGGTATGCATACGTTTTGTTCATGGTTCATTGAGTTCGTCGTGTTGTAGAGAGCAGAAGGGTAACCCTTTGGCAGCCTCTCGCTTCCGGCTTACAAATAAATACATAAATTTATGCTTGTACAATGCATTATGACGTTTCTCAAGGGTTCGTCGCAACTGCAGTGACAGCCGCAAGCTTCTAGCATTTTCAGCGAACGTTTGTCTAGCAGCCGCTTGAAACTTTCCTCGGATGGCTTGTCGGCCATTTCTTCCGGTTGGCTGTTCCACTCATTCACCACTCTAGTGGATGGAGTGACGTCCATGCCAATTCTCTGTCTTCTTTGCTTAAATAGTTTCCATGTGTTACCTTGGGCTGAACAGTCAGTGTTGGGCCGGAAGAATTGTTTTAACCCACTACCAAGTTCCCCTCGGGGGATGCGTCTAGTGTAGATGAGACCACCTCGGCAACGGCGGAGCTCGAGAGAGAACAAATTTAGCTGCTGGAGTCGAATAGGATACGGGAGATCACGAAGCCCCAGAACAGCCTTCGATGCACGTTTCTGCACCATTTACAGCACAACGCATTCAACTTTTGAAAGCGGTTGGATAGCTGGTAGGCCTTGTGCTAAGACTGGACAGACGTAAAAGTGAACGAAGGTCGAAACATCTCAGGATTCATTCCAGCGAACGATCTTCTTAAGGCACCCACCCGTCTGCTACCAGTGGCCACCTTCTTCAACGTGTCCCGCGGTGTTATAAGGTCAGACGTCACTAAAACCCCGAGTTCTGTCTCGTGAGAGGTATTCCTGTGGATCAACCCCCAAGGTGGTAAGCACCGTACGGGTCAGTGCCACCCTATGAGACAACAGCTCATTTATCTCGGTTTACTGGCAATTCCTACTTGATGGACCATTCGTGTAGCTGGTCTAGAGCTTCTTGTAATCTGTCCACGTTCTCCAGACTGGATACTGTTGATCACAGTTTGACGTCATCGGCGAAGACCAAGCAGTCGGTTTGAAGGGCAGTCGGTAAATCGTTAAAGTACGTTTGAAGAGCACTGGTCTAAGCATGCTCCTTAAGGAAGGTTACTATTCGTAGGCAACGGAAAAGAGAGGGTTTGGTACACTTGTATGCGTATTGCGGCAATCCAGGAGAGTTGGTTTCCTGTAATGCCAATTCTCTGGCGTTTAGTTAGCAGCCGTAGTGTAAAACCTTGTCAACCTTGTTTTACTTAAGTCAATAAATATTACGCCAACCTGTTTTCGGGCATCTATGGCTGCTGCCCAAGTTTCCCTGACGATGAGTAAGTAACAGATGCATGAGTGTGCGTTCCGGGAGACATGTTGAGCAGGTGATTTGGGGTTTAGATTCCCACAGTGTAGCTTGAGGGCATCTATGACTATTCGTTTCATGCTTTCGCATACAACAGTTGTCAGGCATATTGGCCGGTAGTTCGCTGGTTCTTGTTGGTGTCCCCCTTGTATTTGGGCTGAACGGTACCTGCTTTTCAGCCTGTGTGTAGGCAGCCGGCTTCGAGAGTTTGTCAAAATAATTGGCAGAGAGGAGCGGCGATGTACTCAGCTATCGTTCTTAGGAAGCTTGGATGCAATCCGTCGGGTTCTGGGAAGGAGTTTGGGTCCAATTCGAGGAGTAGCTTAGTGACCACGGGGTTAATTTCAAATTGGTCCATAGGGGCGTAGTGCGCAGGCAAACAGTCGTTGAGCGGCGGACGTTCCACTGAATAGGCCAAAGAATGTGGCACAGCCAGTAGATTTGCATTTTTGTCCTCGCTGTAGAGAACGGTAGTTTCCTTAGAACACGATAGAGCCCGGATCCTACAACTTTTTTTGACATTTCGCTTCAGGTGGGCAAAAGGTTTCTTGGGAGAGTTTTGGGATTCCATGGCCAGTCCATGTTCATGTTACAGTCTGTTGTCTCGTTCTCTCAGGGGGCATAGGTTTCCGACAGTTTTGTACTCTAAGTAGCTTGATGTTAGCCCTGTGCTCTTGTAATGATCCCATAGTTTCCCTTGCTTTTTATTAGGGAGATTATTTGTTTATTAATCCATGGCGCTCTTTTTGATGGTGGTCTTCTCTTGTAGGTTGGAACCAGCCGTTCAATGAGCCGCATCATTATCGATCATAGGCCTTCCCATGCGTTAGCAAGCTCCAAAGACTGCAACATACTCCAGTCCATGTTATGTGCAGTCGTACTTAATTTGGCTGGGCAGTGCGTCAGAAATTTCGAAGCAGTGTCCACTGATTGTGGATTGTGAGGTGTTGTGTTCACGTAAAGGAGAAGGTACAGTGATCACTCTTCCCAAGAGGTTGGAGGGTCGTTAGGTCAGAGACATTAGATGGTGTTGAGGTGAGCATCCGGTGCAGACTGTTTGGTGTCTAACCAGGGGGACCATCCGTGTTGGCTGCAAGAAATGCTGTGTCAAGTTTCACTTGTAAACGCTGGCAAAGAGATCAACTTCAAAAGAGTCAGGTGGGAAATCACTATGAACAAGGTCCCAGAGTAGGTCGGGGAGTTAAACTCATACATTAGGAGACAGTTTCTTCCTCTGCTGTGTGTTCTCGCGGAGCGTAATAGGTGTTAGCCAGGTCCTGCAGGGGCTCTGTAGACCACTCCGACCATCAGCGATTGGCCTGCGCCATAAAATCAAAACTGGAGCAGCTATGACCTTTCGTTTGTGTCACAATCGGGTTCGATAACGTGGGCCTTGAGGCAGTTCTTCGTGTAGAGGATAACGCCGCCTCCAGTTCTCCTGCCAAGCGATCGCATCGAAGTGGCCTATATCCTGAGACATGCACCTCCGCCTCAGATATCTCAGAAAACGGCAAGGTTTCGGTGAACGCCATTAGGTCCAGTTATTGTTCAAAGATAATGAGTGGAACTTTAGCTAGCTTGTCTCTGAGACTGCGCACGTGCGTGAGTATTACCCGTAGTCCATACTCCATGTTTGAGGCCCTGGAAGATGGAGGATTGGACACCATGAAGCTCTCTGAATATTTTGACTACTCGAAAAGCCGTTATGTGTAGATTTGTTTCCCTAGGTGCTCGTCGCGTTTGCAACTCAGAGGCAGCTTGCCTCATTCGGACGCCGTCCTCCGGGGAGAGGTCCTTTAGAAAGTAAATTATTACTGTTGAGGCACGGGGTCTGTCTCAGGAGTTGTTGGCATTCTGCTTCATCCTGACAGACAATTTTCAGCAGACGAAACTTGGCTGGGTCCTGCTGTTTTCTACCAAGGCGAAAAGCAGAGATAAGGTTTATCCCATGATCTCCCTCCTCAAACAACCTGGAGACCATTCGTTTAAGGAAGGCTTTGTCGCCAAGTATTCTTTCAGCTAGAGTCTCGTTGCCAGATTATGGGACGTTTGTGGTGATCAGGCAGCGGTTGCGAGCAGGCGGCCTGTCTCGTTCCGGCATTGCTAGCTGTTGCGGACATTCGTTTCTTTGACCAGTTGCTTAACCTGCGCTACTCTATTTAGAACGTGCTTTAGTTCCTCGTTTTTGGTGTTTGCTTTCACCTTGGGGTGTGAGGAGACTTTCTAAGGTGCGTTGTTCTCAGCTATGGTTAGCCTCGGCTTTGCCGAGGTGCTGGTGCTCGCGACTGCGGCATAGAACTTGGGCTTGTCCATCAGCCCATTCCCATTCTTACTGGGCAACAGTGTTCAGTCCAACGTAAAGGAGACGCCCGCTTCGTTCCCCTTGCCGTCAAGAATACCCAGCGGAAGACAGACACACTGATGACATAAGTGTCGCGCTGTCCATCTTAGAGGCGGCTAGTGCAGAAGTATGTACATTGAAAGGGTTCGTCAGAAGTTGCTTGTCACGGACAAACTTTAGACACGGATAGTGCGCTGAAGACATTGGTAAATAGCGTCACCATTGTTACAGCAAACTAGGTGCATCCATCTGTCGCAGAGTGCGCATTGGACGGCCTTTGAACGTGAGGTGACACTTCCCGCAATCCACGCACTTGGATGTCATAGCTACCAAAAGCAAATTTTAAGTTTATTCAATAAAATTTCACTCAAACCATCCAGTGTAGCTTGGATCAGAGGAAATTTGATAATAGTCAAATTTCATTCCAAATGTTTATTCAACCACCGTTCTCCACGTTATTTCAGCTAAAGAGCTTGATCAGCAAGGCACACCAAAACATCCAGTTACCGCGTAGTGCTCACGGGACAACCAGCACGGACCGTCAAATGCGCCAAGAGCGAGCAATGGGTGTTTGACAATACAGCCATTGTACAGCAGCCAGGCGGTAATGGACGATGATATAATAGGCGGATTTTCAGTCAAAATATAAGGGGTTTGCTAAGGACTAGCATTGCGTGGTGGTATCGTACGAGATTGCCAACCGGGCGGCATGGGTTCGAATCCTGACTGCGCAGACATTCGTACTCGCTACGGTGGCACGTAGACTAGACTTAGTACAATACAGCAAAGCTTGCAATTGTTCCTGCGCCAGGGTGACGTAAAGAATTAAGGACGTAAAAGTTGTTCTACGTTTGAATATTTACAGGAGGGCTTCACCGTATTCCAAACTCTTTTTGCATCTTCATTGAGTCCATTGAATGGTAGCAAACAGAAGGGAGGTCCCACGTCAGCTCCTTTCCTTTCAGATCTTCCGAGGATTGCAGGCGTAGTAGCTGGGACATAGCTCAGGAGCTGGTATCAGCCGATGCAGTATCCTGGAGCACACCGTAACAAGATGTCTAGCAAACCTTTGAAACTTGCTTCTGACTGCGCATTGAGCATCGGGTCGGGCAGTCGGTTCCAGAGGTTAATTACACGAGTAAAGGGAACAACACCTGAGAGGAGTTTGAACCACCTCGGTTTAAACAGCTTCCAGCTGCGACGTCAAGTCGAACTGCCAAGTCTTATTGGCTATAACTGCTTCAGCTCGTTTTCCAAGTTACCTCGTTGGATACGCCTAGTATAGGTGAGGTCTCCGCGACGTCAGCGATAGTCTAAGGAAAAAATGTTCATCCTCTGTTGTCGGATGGGATAGAAGGTTTTGTGTAGCCTAAAGACAAATTTCGAGGCTTGTCACCAAAATGTTTCCATCTGGTCATTTTTGTGCTTCGATAGAGGGGCCACGGCCAGAAGTCCAAATTCAAGGATTGGAAGAATGTGGGAGGTAAGGAGAAATCTAACTATTTGCGGCGTTATTTTAGTGAAGGACCTCCCTAAGACGCCCTACATCTTGTCCGCCGCTGCAATCATTTTCATTGTATCACGGGATGTTTTGAGATCAGGGGATACTAGTTTCCCTACGTCTATTTCCTTTGTGGCAAACTTGTGTAGGTAGCTGCCAATGTGATTGATGCCCAGTGATTCAGCAGCACCGATGGAAAAGACAGCGCAGTTAGCTTAGTTTCCCCGCAAAGCTAACTTGATAGTCCAGGCGTGTAGTAGATCAAGCGTTTCCTGTAACTGGTCGGCGTCTTCAAGGCCGGACACATCTGACCCAATCTTGAGGTCGTCTGCATAGAGCAGACAGTACACTTGTAGCATACTTGGTGGGTCATTGAAATGTAGCTTGAATAATGCCGGTCCGAGGACGGAGCCTAGTGGTAGGCTATTAGACATAGGCACTGGAAATGAACGGTACCGTTTACCCTGACCTGCATGTTTCGTGCTTGTAAGGAGTCACTGATCCATAGAAAGGTGTTCCCAGTTATGCCATTAACGCAGTGCATAGAGAGTAGTTCCGGAAAAGGGTCTCTGGCAAAAGCTTTGCTGAAGTCGATGAAGAGCACAGCTAAACGTTTTCCAGCGGCCATCGACTAAGCTCACTTCTCTCTTTCGACCGGGAGGTTAATGTTGCAAGAACGTCACTTTCAAATGCCATGCTGAGTAGACGAAGTGAGGTCCAGATCTTCGCAGGGTCGGTGGATGGCACATTTACTGATCTTTTAAATGACCTTGCGGGCGACCGACATCAAGCAAATTGGCCGATGGTTCGCAGAATGCTGGCGGCTTCTACCGTTGTATTTTGGCCTAACTACACCCGTCTTCCAGTCGACGTTTAGTCGACCAAATTTAAGCAAGAGCTGAAAAATTTGACATAGTGGGAAGACAATGAATGTTGCTACCAGCATGAAG
Organism: Dicrocoelium dendriticum; assembly: GCA_944474145.2. Taxonomy (NCBI): domain Eukaryota; kingdom Metazoa; phylum Platyhelminthes; class Trematoda; order Plagiorchiida; family Dicrocoeliidae; genus Dicrocoelium; species Dicrocoelium dendriticum. Next base: position 5,283,831 of record OX104064.1, on the reverse strand, counting down.
AAATGCGGACGTGGGACGTCCGGGTCGGGTGAGGGACCTGAGTTCAGTTCTAGTAGGAACCTCAAGGTAGCACCTGCGTTAATATCGAAATATCCCAGCGGTACTGTTTGTGCACGGATATGGCTGTTCGTTAGTGTGTCTCCCTCCGTGTATACTGAGGAGAACTGTAGAGCGAAGAGGACAGCTTTGGCTTTATCATCGTAGAGTATTACGCCTGGCTCATTCATAGACAATGCAGGAATCCTACAGTTGGCTCTGGAAGATCTGTTAAGGTATAAATGAGTTCGTTGGCTCAATAAGGTATTGAACAGCCAGGCCGTGCTCATAGCGTTGTTTGTTATGCCACATGTGTATATGCACACTATTGTGCAGCTCTTTGATGAATTTCGATTTATTTCTCTTCATTTTTAAGTTCCGAAGATAGCGCCGGCGGTGTTCATCCAGATGGCAATGTTAACTGGTACTCTAATGTCACACCGACTATTTCTTTTGTGATTTTCCTGGCAAGAGCTGTTCTAGTACCGGAAGCAAAGTGCGATAAGGTGAATCAGGAGTAGAATAGTAACAAAAACCAGTAGGAGCTGGTCGTTCACCCGCCAGTACGCATAACGCATGGCAAGCTTTGGAGTCAGCTAAAAGATAAATGACACATGGGCGGCCAAGATAAGAAAAGTAGTGATGGAAAGTTTCTGGTGCTCCAGCCAGCCAGTGTGACAGGGGCCTCTCTGTCGTTGGTAAGCCTTCGTGCCAGTGAAATGAAATCTGGAAACACGAGCGTTTTACGAGCAAAAGCAGTTAAAGTAGTGGATCTGGTTTTCATTATGACTGTCTACTAGTGTTACCAATAGCGAAAGGCACATGTATACCAGATAAAGCTAAGTATATGGGGCCAAGAGAGAATAAGTGGAGAGCAAAATGTCTGATTCTTGAGCCTAGAACTTTTAAAGTGCGCTCTTTGTCAACAATAAGAAAGATATATTTTATATTTTGCGGTTTACCTACTGATAGTTTTTGGAAACTACTGAGTATAGTAACTAGTGCTTAGACTTAATGAAAAAGCTTCAATTAGGGTCCGCTGGCAACCGACATCTAGGAAGACAAATAAAGATTCATTTAAAGCCGGCATTTAGACGATTTTTGGACAATTCTAATGCTACGCTTAGGTGCATCCGCATCAGAAAACGTTTTCAAAATTCTATGCAAGGCTTAGGTCTGGTAGCATGCCTTTACTAGGGGTACCATAGAGGTCATAAGCCTAATACTTTTTCCACGGATCCAGTGGTCAAGAAAATGAAAAGTGCTAAAAGTCTGAGGAGAAGGGATGAAGATGTAAATAAGAAATAAGGATTGAAGGAAGAGGTTGGTGAAGAATAAGATCGTCTTGTATTCAGTTTGCTATTCTTAAACCTTGGAAAATGGGTGCGACGGATACCGTTAAAGTCTCTTAGGTGCTAGAACGGTAACCACAATGAATGTGGATGAGTTTTGAGCTCAAGGTGCTTAGATGTCTTGCACTAAATCGTGGGCGTCCTCAAGCTATATCAGGGCCAGTTTCAAAGAAGTGGTCTTGCGAATCGCAGATCTGGAAGATGCTTTGTAGATTGCCAAAACATAGGAATTTTTGTATCTCCTTCCTGAAGACCTGCAAATTTTGGTTTTCTCTTATTCTGCTAGGCAACTGGTTCCATATGTTCACGTAGACAACTAAGAAGAAACGAGACCGCAGTCTCTTCTTTGCCTTTAGCGGAGTAATGGAATGGCCCCTGTTTCGGAGTCTCGATTCAGACGCGCTCCTTAGTTTAAGACAAGTGATATTACTGTGCAACTTTCTATGAATTAGCTTGTATAAGAAGCACATGTTATGGATAGTGCGCCTTTGCCATAGGGGCTGAATTTTAAGGTGTTCACACCTTTGTCGGTAATTCAGCGCTTGCTGCGGTGGAGTCAACATCTTCGTAAAGCGTCGCTGAGCTTTCTCAAGCAGAACACGGTCCGACTTACGTAGATTGCTGCATATAAAAGAGTAATATTCTAGATGTGGCCTGACGTGACTCTTATACAGTTCTAGCCTTGCATCGGCGGTTTCTATGCAACGGCGTATGTGGAACGATAATCCTCTTACCCTTGCGACTTGATACTGCACTTGCTCCGCAAAGTTGAGGCTCATAGAGTAGCGCAAGCCCAGATCTGTTGTTATGATATTCTGGTTGATAGGGATACCGTTTATTGTTAGGGACCCAGCAAGTATAGAGAATCTGTGGGTCATGACGTTAGATTTTTGAGCGGAGATGGTCATTTGCCAGTGTTCGCACCACTTTTCAAGTGCTTTAAGATCCTCACGGATACTATTAAGTGCGGAAAATTCATTACCACGGGGAAAGTCGTAGACAACTTTCACATCGTCAGCAAAGATAAAGGAGCGACCGTGTTGCAAAATCTTGCAGAGGTCATTGATATAAATCAAAAATAGGGTAGGGCCAAGGACACTCCTCTGCACCACGCCACTGGGGACGGCGGTCGGGGTGGATATAGTTTGTTCAACCTTAACAGACTGCGTACGTCCTATTAAATAGGAACCCAACCAGTCTAATAGAGGACCGTCTACCCCATAAGCTTTTAGCTTATGCATCAGGCGCATGTGTGGAACCCTGTCAAACGCCTTTTGCATATCAAGGTAAAGAATTACAACTGCTTGATTAGAGTCAATGGTCTCGGTGACCAAATTGAGGAAGTCCAGCTGACAGGTTGCACAAGACCGAGCACTTAGAAACCCGTGCTGAGATTCATTTATGTGCTCGCCTGCGTACAGATGAGTCATGAGGGCTTTTTTAATCAACTTCTCCATCACGCGCGAGATAATAGAAGTGTGGTTAATAGGGCGATAGTTACCAACTTCCTGTAGGCTTCCGCCCTTATGCCTTGGCACTTTGAGAGAATGTTTCCATGCGGCCGGCATTGACCTTTTTGCACTGATAAGGTAAAGATTTTCAAAAGAAGCATAGGGATATCTTCACCACCATTCTTAAGTATACTGGGCGGGATTCCGTCTGGACCAGGGTCCCAGAATGGCTTGGTATTTGAGATCGCAGAACGGACACTACTTAAGTCAAACTGTACAAAGGACAGGGACTGGCTACCGGGCACCTTCAGGGCCTGAAAGGTTGAGCTTATTTCTAAACACTGCGATTATTTAAAATGTGAGCTGAAGGCTTCACATAAAATTCTTGGGTCACTAGACGTTTCGTTGGGACTTATCTTTAGAGTAGAAATCTGTCATCCATAGTTAGGGTTTCGAGAGCGCAGCAGCCAACTGAGACTCTTAGCTTGGTTCCCACTATTTAGTGCGGCTATTTCTTGCTTGGTTTGCTGCTGCTTAGCTCTGGCAGAAAACTGCTGTGCCATCTCGTTCGCTCTCATGATGTGAGCAAAATTGAAGGTCTTGTAATAGGATCGTCTAAGCTGACGCATTCTGTTATGCATTTTGGTTTGGGTCACACTTTTAGAAGAATGCCTTATTAAATGCGACACGGGAGCTAGAGAGTCGAGACAGTGCAGTATTTCTTCATAAAACAGCTCGGCCGAGCGATCCACAGAATCAGACATAAAGAATGCATCCCAATTTTTTGATCGGACGAGCACGGCAAAGGTAGTCCAGTTAACGAAGTGCATTGAGCGGTATACTAAGACTGCGTCTGGTTCTGTTGGGTGGGCATTATGTTGCTTTAAGTAAACCGAGCAGTGCACTAAGCTGTGATCACTACCCAAAAATTCCCGGCCGACTGCCACTCGCGTTGATGGGATGCCGAGAGTAAATATTAGGTCAAGGATGTGTTCCTCCCTGGTTGGAGCAGATACATGTTGCGTCCAGCCGCCTAAATTGATACACGCTTGTAGGGCTGCATACTTCGTTGTTGCAGCAGGTGAGAACCAGTTTAACTCAGGCAGGTTGAAATCTCCTGCAACGAGCTTGTAATCGCAGGAAAAAGTTGACGCTTGCGCAAAAGCATCCATAAGTGCCTTGTCACCCTTAACTGAGGTATCAGGTGGTCTATAAGCACACCCTAATAATATCGTGGATCCCAGGATATCAGCCGTTATCCATACTGAATCCATCGCCTCAGCCGCGTTCATGATTTCGGACAACTTCGCTGGATAAGTATTTTTAACATAAACGGCGCATATGCCCCCTCGTTTATGAGAACGCGACTGCATAAACAGCTGGTAGTCAGGAAGTGAGTAGTCATCCTCTGAGGCATAAGGGGAAAACCATGTTTTCGTGACAAATATTGCATCAGGGTTGGCGAGGACAGACAACGGACGCAAGATATGCATTTTATTGTTTAGGGACCTAGCATTTATAAGTAGAAGTGAGAAAGAACACTTGGGGTCAACTAGATTTACGCATGACGAGACGAAGCCGTTGATGCTTACTCTTGGTCACCATTTTATGCCTATAGGGTCACTGAATGCATCAACATGCCAGCGGTGATAAGTGATACAGACATTCCAGGAGACTGTATGATGGAGAGGCAAGGAGTGTATCCTAGAAAGCTCAAGATCTGCGCAGAAGGGGCATGGAGCATACGGTAAATCGCTGCAGTATTGAAGAATATAAGAGCAACAGATAGTGGCGCTAGGATACAGCGTATCAATGGCCAGCAAAGGCATTCGGATTAAGCCTATAAATTACCAGTGGATACCTACAGTGACAGAAGAAGTCAACAAACCAGCGAAGGTGTGATGCAAACAATTCAAGAGAGTAAGTGTTGGAGAGATAAGGAGTGACTCCTGCCGCAAAGATCAATGCTACCTACGTTGAGTTGCTGCAGCTGAAAAGTGGGGACGAAGGTAATACGAAGAACTGATAATGATACTGAAGGAGGGAGAGTATCGACGACTAGCAATGACATTGGGTGTAGCCTTCAAGTTGCTAGTGGATACCTAAAGTGTCCCAGAATAAATCAACAAAAAGCAGATGTGGTTGACGCAGACAGTCCTAAAGGAAAAAGGTTGGAGATAAAAGAGAGTGGCTCTTAGTAAGCTCCGGATGTGCGCAGTGATGCTTGGAGCGTACGACCACTAGCTGCTTCTAAACAGAGACTGAATTTAAGGCGATCGACAGATAGTGGCGCTAGGACAAGTTATCAGTGGCCAGATGTAGCCATTCCAATAAGACGCTTGGTCGTTCGTGTATATCTACAGCGTCACAGAACGCGTCAACATGTCAGCAAAAGTAAGCGATACAGACATACCGTAATGGGAGAGGAGAGCCAGAGCCAAGTAAGTAAGAGAAGTAGTAGAAATATATGGTAAATGGAAGCGCGATTAAAAGCGAATATTCATTGTTGTCGTGGTTCATAGGGTGACAAGTATAGGAGAGAACGGTGTCAGCTTGGCGATTAGGATATATTTGGGCAACATCAACTGGTAGTTGAGGTCCTGCGCACGTCGGCTTCACCATATAGGTAGTAGCCAGTTAAGTTGATGTGATTAGCTAGAAACGGATGTCTCGAGCTAGCCAGATGTGGGAGGTTTGACGGAATGCATAGGCATTGGGTATCCGGTGGCTGATGCCTAGGTAGTGGAAGGCTTAAGGGGTTGTTGAGGAAGCAGGCAGGTAGGAATATCAGGAGTCGGGAAGGGGATAGTGTGGGAAGGTAAGAAGAGGCGATTATAAGTGGCCTGGTCCAGATTCAAAAAACTCGTCTTCAGGACAGTCGAAATTCAGCAGTTTGGAAACTTGTGTGACAGAGAGTTATTTGCTAATAGAGAAGCGGAACTGGTTTATATTCATAGATGCCCTTATTGTGAGAGGTAACCTGTTCCATACGTGTGCATATCTGTAGAGGTAGAAGTTGGAGCGAATACTACTGCGCGTTCCTGGTAGGGTAATGGAATGTGGTCTATCATGTAGGGGGTACGAAATGTTATATGTGTCTGAGACGGGTTAGTGGGCTCCCACTGGGAGGGTTAAGAAGTGAGTATAGGAAAGCGAGGTTGGTTTTCATTCGGCGCAGCCATAACGGGTCGAGCTTAAGTGTGTTGCATTGATCGCGGTAGCTGAGACTTGAGTGCCCCAGGAGGCGTTTTGTGAAGGTACGCTGAACCTTGTCGTGGGGTATTCTGTCGCATTTTCTTAGGTTGGTGAATACTATAGAGCAGTATTCTAGCAGAGGCCGGGCACCTGTTTTGTAGAACGCAGTTCTAGATTCTTGTATTGTCTTGGTTTTGAGGATGTATCCGATGAGAGAGCGTGCTTTAGCTGCGGCATAAACTACTTGTTACGCGAAGTTCAGCGTACAGGAGTAGTACACGCCTAAGTTAGGCACTGTTAGGCAGTTTGCTAATGGCGTGCCTTGTATCATTAAGGTATTGGTTGGTATGGTGCATCTATATGTAAGGACATCGCATTTTGCTGGTGTGAATGCCAACATCCATGTGTCGCACCATGCAGCTAGTGCTCTTATGTCGTATTGTATATGGGAGAGGGCGGTGTGGAAGTTTGACGGGTGAAATGGGAAGACAATTTTAATGTCATCAGCAACGAGGTAGGGTGACCCATGTTTAAAGATCTGGAACACGTCATTGATATAGAGCAGGAAAAGTAGTGGGCCTAAAACGCTTCCTTGAATTACGCCACTTTTGACTGGTTTTGGAAGTGACATAAAGTCCCCAACCATTACTGACTGTGAGCGAGCTGTATGATATGATGAGAACCAAGTGTACAGTTTGCCCGAGATACCGTATGATTTTAGCTTCAGCAAGAGTTTTGTATATGGTACTCTGTAAAAGGCTTTTGTCATGTCTAGGAAGATGATGGCTAGTGCTTGCTTGTTGTCAATCTGTTGAGTTACAGGGTTGAGGAACTCAAATTGGCAGGTCTGACAGGATTTGGAGAGCAGAAATCCAGGTTGTTGTCGATTGACGAGGTTACGAGTAAGCAGGAAGGTGAGCATGGTTTCTTTGACTATTCCTTCCATTACTCTTGAAGCTATAGGCGTGTGGCTGATGGGGCGATAGTTTTCTCGGTTCTGCCGACTGCCCTTTTGTGTTTGGGGTGGATGGTGGCATGTTTCCATGCGGTTGGATAAATCCCGTTTGTCATGGAAAGTGTTAATAGGTTGAGAAGTAGAATTGGAATGTCCTGGCCACCGAGTATCAACAACGCAGAGAGGAGACCATCGGGACCAGGATGCGATGACTATTTGACTGAGCTGATTACTCGAGTGATAGAACGTAGGTCAAACTTAATAGTGTCGAGTGAGTCATTGGTGCGCCTAGCTGGCATACCAGGTTAGGTTCCATTAGCGTCAGTGAAAGAATCGTAGAAGCATCCATTGAGGGTCTCACATATTTTTGATGGGTCGCTAATAATGGATGTGTCAGAAAGTCTGAGTGAGGCAACAGGCGTAAATTTTTGATCGCTTCTTTGTAGGAGTAGTTGACTGAGTGAGTTGGTTTTATTGTTAGACTTAAGGGTAGCATCTTCTTCAGCAATCTTGGCTGATTCCTGTGCAGTTTGCTAGTTGGTTAGGATTTCGTTCTTGCGAACAAGGATGTGGAATTCCTTAGTGTTTGAGTATCTATGGCGCATTTTTTGGATCTTTCTTAGTACACCGTAAGCCTTTGCTGATTTCGCTTTCATCTTTAAGCAGCTTCTGCAAGTGAGTGGGGCGATCACATCTAGGCAGCTGAAGAGATTTAGATATAGGACGTGTGGGGCTGCGTCTACATCAGTGGCTAAAAAGATGGTGTCCCAGTTCGCAGATCGCACTAATACCTCAAAGCTGTCTCAGTTAATGTGGTTGAACATTCGAAACTGCTGACAGATGAAGTGGCGCAGTGTGGAGTAGAAAGTGTAAATATGAGTTTGACCACCTTGTGCTCGCAGCCATATATATTATCTAGTATATCAACGACTGCATCAGAGAAGCCTTGCGTAAGGATTAAGTCTAGGGTGTTAGAATGCCCTGTTGAGCGTGAACTTGTTGGGTCCAGTTATTTGTGTGGACGGTGTCAACGAAACTTCTGTAGCTGAGTGGGGCAACCTGGTCATTCCAGGGGATAAGTGGCATTTTGAAATCGCTACCCACTATCTTGTGACGTGGGGGCATTGGGGAGATTTCAGTGAAAAGCTTAGTGAGTTTATTAATCTTTTTGCTAGAGCTGTGTGGAGGGTTGTATACTCAACCGATAATAGGCCAAGTTGACCTCCTGTCATCTGGATCCAGATGGAGTCTTCAGGGTCACCTATAGATAACAGTTCGAAATCGGTTGCACCAAAGTCGTCCCGGACATAGATAAGGCAACCGCCATTCCGCTGGTTTTCTCGTCCGTTACAGAATGTGGTGTTGCTAGGGATGCGCAGTAGGCTGACAGAGACGTTTGAGGGGTGCCACGTTTCTGTGATGAGAACCAGCTGTGGGTATGAGAGTACGATAAATGGGCCAATGAGGTGCATCTTGTGTGTAATATATCACGCGCTAATAAGCAGCATACTGCATGATTCAACGCAAGGAGGGTTAAAGGAGTTGGACTGTGTGAGGTAAGTTGCACAATAGTGTGCGACTGGCGCAGGGTACATGGAAGTGGTAAGAAAAGGTTGAAAGGTGGATATAAGAATGTGATCAGGAAGTGATTGAGTAGGTAGCTGGTGTTAGTCTGCCGCTAATAAAGCCGTGGTAATATTATTGACTGTAGAACCCATCCGGAGGACTGAAACCAACCGTGGAGGTTAGTTGCAGTGAGCATATGAGTTGTTGGAGGTAATAGAGAGCTAACGAGAACTCTTGGTGGAATGGGCGAGGTGGGTCGTGTCCTGCTGCATCCCAAGAAAAGGGGCCTCGGATGGCATGACCCGGTTGGAGTGCCTGTCATCCGGATATATTTTTCGTTCAGGAGAACATATGGTCAGGGTTCGCGGGGTAGTGTTGATAGAGCAGTAGAGATTTTCAGAAGGGCGTCGTACTTGGGTGGGTGCTTTGTTCCCCACTGTTTCGAGAGGTGGTGGGGATTGGTAACGGGGCTGTGCACTTAACGTTTGGATGGCATAGCGCTTTTTGTAGGGCCGACTGTGCGATAGAGTACCTGGCGGATAGTCAGTTATTAAGGGAATCACTGCATTGATGCTGTGCGGGCTGCTCATGGTTTCATTTTGTTGTGGTGACTGGTAGAACGTCCTCAGTTTGTGAAAACCATTTGTTATAGTCTTGGAGCTTAATAGCATTGTTAGTCGCCTCTAGTGTGTACGGCTTGCGCAGTGATTGGGCGGGTTGGGTCAAAACCTACATGGAGTTCGACGTTTGTGATCGGACTGATTTCGACCTCACGCGATCCATTGGTACAGATGTTGATTGATGCTTATCAGCTATCCGTTTGTGCCACAAGGACATTGCTTGGGTAGGATTGTCATTGTTATGGTAATACATCCGCGGGGAGTGCTTTGTAATGCGAGGCATGCAGTGTTTCGGCTGTTGACCTTTGTTGGTAGTCTGTTGTGTTGCGAGGGTGGGTTAGGCTTTGCACGAGGGGGAGGGAAGGGAGTTGATCAGCGGTAAGTCTACATTGATAGGTTCGGAAGCTGTGTCACTCATGTCGGAGGCGTTATGCATTGACTCAGCTTCTTGTATCTTTAGCTGCGGCGAGTCTGGAACGTTGGTTGACTTTTTATCGATTAGAGCTGTGCGGCTTGAGTCGGTATGTAATGTTGTCGTGGACGCGTGACGCAGGGGGTTAGGTCCAGATATACGTTAGTGCTTGTCGTAGAGCAAGCGGTAGCACTGGCCATCGGCGATGAATCATGAGGCTGTTGTCTTGCTTTGGTAGTAGTATCCGGCAGGAAAGCTCTTTGCAGCGGCGTTAAATCAGGCTTAATAAGAATGGGCCCATTGTTTGCGTTTGTTCTTAAGGTACATCGATTTGCCATGAAGCGTGTAACCAGTTCTTGTGTTTTGAAGGCGATAAGAATAGAGCAATTACGACTGATCTTCGATTTTCTGAGCCGTTTACTCACGCATGTGTCAGGAGGGTTGTTACACATGGACGTAAATAGGCGGGTGCCTTTCTCCAAAAGAAGTTTGTCAGGAACGTTGAAGACAATCACGTTTCGGGCACGGCGGATGCGCTTGTTTATCTCAGTAGTGATGGTAGTAAGAAGGGCGCCGGCATTTTTGGGGTCATCAGCGTTGCTATTTTTTCATATTCCTGCGGATTGGGCCAATGGCATAAGTTTTGCTAGCTCTGTTTTGGTAACGGCCATTTCCTTTTTAAGAGCAGCCATTTCAGCTGAGAGTGCACTGATTTTGTTAAGTGCATCTTTCAGTGGGTCTATAAGAAGAACACTGCAGGGTCGCAGTTTATTCAAGTTGTCTTTTGCAGCAGGATGTTTGGTTGCCCTAACCGCATTTGCGGTGCATGAGGCAGAGCTGTGGTCGACAGAAACTGTGGTATTCCAATGAATACTCCTACGTTTGCTTGGATTTTGGCTCGGGCGGCTTTACATTTCATTCCATTTTTGTTAGTCATTACGGAATGGCACGACTACATAATTCGTGTTCCAGGAACACTGTTTTGCTATATATATGAACTAAGAACCTTAAAGCATAGCACGTCAAAATATCGAGGCAACGCGCCTAACTGCTCTAATGAATAGTAGCTATATGTCAAAATAGCAAACAAAAAGACGACAACGCACAATCTCTAACTTCGCGTGGTCAAGGTCAAGGTTTTATGCAAGTGCAGGCATAGAATTAATCTGGCATACTTTCAGTCAGGGAAATAAGGTATGTAGTTCAGGTAATGCAGCTACAGTACTTTGTACGATCGTTAGTCAAAGAAATCACTTTAAGACCTGTCCAGTAGCTCCCGTGAGTGGACGAACTTCTTTAAACTTTGGTTCCACTTGCACGGAAAATCCGGCTATTATCAGAGTGATTTAGCTTGGCCTGTTATTGTCCAAATTCTGTTTTGCGCAACCCCTGTGGCGCGAGCTGCTGAATGCAATGTTCCGTGGATCTGCAGATTATTTGAATTCTAGCGGAATGGCAAACATATACCAAAGGAGGAGGAACCATTCAGACCCTTCCAGTTTCATGGCGAATAGAGGCTTGTCATCAGCTCCAAGCATTGAGCGTGGCAAAACGGAATGTGTTGATTGGTGGATATTGCGGCGAGCAATAGCACTTTGGATGGATCCTTAGTGTATTTACAGCGGTAGTGTCAAAAGTCACGTAGGTAGAGAAGAAAATCTGAATGCGACTGGATGTCGACCACCATTTCAGTGATCAAAGAAAAGCGTTTTTGGACACTTTGACGGAGTAGACATACCAAATATTTTGTTTTAGGTGTCAATGTTAGGGTTTATTGAACTTCATGTGTCTTTACCATTAGTTGTAAGTGCTAGATTTCAGAGCTTAGCCTGTGCATCTGTAGAAGCATTGAAAAGTACCCTATCCTTGTTTAGCGCGCGATAGGCATGCCTGATTTCTGAGTGTTTTAAAGGTTCAACCGATCCTGATTGTACGTAACTGATTCGTTTTTCTTGTGCAGCGACGAGCCTTGTGGCTTACTGAGACTAATGCTTGAAGTGATCCACGGATGTGCATTCACTGTTAAATAAAAACAAGGCATCTTATTCGCAGGACCGTATTATTCAACGGAAGGGTCTCCAGTCACTACCGCGGCTAGTGTAAATAAATAAATAAATATTTTATTCTCGACTGTGCGAGGCACGCTCGTGGAGGCATGATCAGATATGTACAACGGTACAAACATTTTAATGCAATTGTAACAGTAACGTAGAAAATTGTTCATATATCCATGATTGGAACTGTACAATGTTGAAAATGCGAAACAATAAGTTGGCTGTCATGAGATACGGGACCTCAGCTAATAAGAGATTGAGAATCCTGAATGATCCATTGAAAGGTAATGGAAGAGCCCGCACACAAGGAAGGAAAAGGTCAACGTATCGTAGGATGTAAAACGACAACAGTATATGCAGATGTAGAAGTCCCAGTGTAACGATCCTATGTAGAATTGTGACGCTAGTTGACCTGCCAGTGTAAAGTTATGGGCTGTGACTTTATTCGGTGGCGAGTCACATACGCCACGTTGCAGTGTTGTTAAACGGACATTTGTGGCTTTTTGTAGGGAGAACGCTTGCCAGGCGAAAACCCACCACGTCCTGGAACACTGCCACCAATCCATTGAATGGCAAATTGTAACTGGCTATGTTTCTTGTTAAAAGTCTGTTTGCTCGGTTATTCGCAGTCAGGTTGCGTCCCATTTTTTCTGCTGGTTGATGCAATAACTGGTTGCCTATTGCGTTCCTGGGTCCTGTCCATTGGTAGGTCGGGTACTAAACATTCTTATTGAATATGATGTGTTGATCCTTCGCAGAACCACGTGAAGTCTTCTCTGATTATGTATATTTGCCGGGGAGCGAAGAATTCGTGTCCAGCTACCCTCACTGGACATCGGTGGTTGGGTGCAAATAGTTAGAGTGGAAGTGAGGCCATGGTCCAGGTAAGTACTTGTTGGTTATTTCGTCCCATCCCAGACGGAGGCAGTTCCTCAGTTCAATCCCGAAGCTCTCCGATGTTCACGACCTCAGAGAAAAGGGAGAGAGGAACAAGCCGAGAGAAGACCGAAAAGGGACAGTCAATGTACCTAGCGTTTGATCAAAATCCTACCTTAAGACATTTATTTGAGACAACTAGTGTACAAGGTGTAACAGATATTACGCTAAAGATGTTTTTACTTATGCAGAAGGCATGGCCTGATGGGTAGAATACTTTCATGTGCATAGGGATGAAGAGCAGGATTCCGGTAAGATATTCATGAGGTGTAAGCTGACAATGTTCGAATTCTACCTGAGACTAGAAAGTGGGTGTGTAGTCACGATTGGTTGTTATCGGAAACCAAAAGACAGTGACGATGTGGCCGTATTTATATATGCTCCACGGGATAAGGATTACCTAAGACACCATAACTACAATGTACATAGGTATATGAAGATAGGAAGCTGAGCATATTAGAAGCAGGCTAAGATTAAATGGATATCAAAGGAAGACTAAGTGTTGAAGGTAAGACGATCAGAAGATATCGATAATGGACCGGGTTTCAGTGGCCAAAGGTGCCTGTTGGGTTAATCATTCTAGTTACTAATGAATAACTACCGTGTCAAAGGATCGGACAGCAAACCAGCTGAGCTGTGAAAAAACTATACCAAGAGAATAACCATTCTACAGAAGGACTGACCCCTAGCGAGCTAAGGGGTATTCCCAAAGTTGAATAGAGCCTACAGCGAACAGCTGCTGCAGAGCAGAGATAGTGGCTAAAGGAAAGGATGTATCAGTGGCTGATTCAACCATATCATTAAGACTTTTGACCACATGTCATGTAAACGCGAGTAAGACAGACGACGGATAACGGCGCGCTAGGAGAGATGAATGGCCAGCAATAGAGTTCGGATTAAGGCTTCAGTTACTAGTGGATCCTACGGTGGCACAGAATAGGTCAACAAACAGCTGAGCTGTGACGCAAACAATCAAAGAGAATGAACATTGTAAGAAATGAGCAGCCTAGAGAGCTCCGGGTATCCGCAAAGTTGAATTGAGGCTATGGCGACTAGCTGCTATAAGCAGAGATAGTGGCACTAGAAAAGGATGTATCAGTGGCTGGTGAAGCCATATGATTAAGAAGTTTGACCACTACTGGATACCTACAGTTTCAATGAATAGGTCAACAGACGAGCGCCGAATAAGGAGACAGACGTCAGAGGAAAATGAAGGCTGGAGAGTCAAGGAGTGGCTCCTTGCAGGTTACATGGGGCCAACAACGACTAGCTACTGCCAATAAGAAAATTGCACGCGAGTAAGACGAACAACGGATAACGGCGCGCTAGGAGAGCGATGAATGGCAGCAACAGAATTCGGATTAAGGCTTCAGTTACTAGTGGATCCTACGGTGGCACAGAATAGGTCAACAAACAGCTGAGCTGTGACGCAAACAATCAAAGAGAATGAACATTGTAAGAAGGGAGCGAGCTCCGGGTATCCGCAAAGTTGAATTAAGGCTATGGCGACTAGCTGCTGCTAGGCAGAATTAGTGGCTCTAGGAAAGGATTTATCAGTGGCTGGTGCAGCCATATGATTAAGAAGTTTGACCACTACTGGATACCTACAGTTTCGATGAAGAAATCAACATGCGGGCGAAGCTTAGAGAGACAGACTGCAGAAGAAAATGAAGGCTGGAGATTCCGGGAGTGGCTCCTTTCAAGCTACATGGAGCCAACAATGACTAGCTGCTGTCAAGAAGATTTTACATGAGTAAGAGGAACGACGCATAACGGCGTGCTAGGTAGCTGGAGCTGTGTAAAAGCCGGTAAGGAAGCTGAACTACAAATACTTAGGTGTTACAGACAGGTAAGTGACAGCTGGGCGTCTATCAAGCAGCGGCTGTGCGCTGGCCTGATGACATAAGGAAGGTCACCAGAAGAGAACTAAGAAGGTTGAATGAAGAAGGTACAGCAGACATGAAGAATGCAAGCATACAGTAAGTTGTCTGAGTTAGTCACATCACCTGAAGCGAGCTAAAAAAGATTGAGTGAAGAGTGAACAGAAAACGGAAAGAATGCATACTACGGTAGACTGAGCCGGAGAAAGCAGATGAGAGAAGTGGACTACAATTGGACTAAATTGGAGCTGAGTGAGATAGGATGGGGAAAACGCTTATATGTGGTCAGGACCATTTTCCCACAGGTCGTCTTCAAGTTTGTTAATACTTAAAAGAGTAGAAACCTGACTGACTGTGAGGTACCTATTAAGTGCTGTACGGAAGTGGATTATATTATCAGATGCCCGCACATTATGTGGAAGCCTATTCCACACATACGCATATCTGTAAAGATAGAAGTTTGCACGGGTACTACTGTGGGCTTTCGGCAGGATAATGGAGTGCGGTCTATTACGAAGAGGGTACGAAATGTTGGCTGATGATAGGAAGGGAGTTATTGAGTTCGCAAGAGGATTATTGATAAGCTGATATAGGAAGATGAGGTTAGTTTTCAGCCTGCGCAACCATAAAGGCTCAAGCACGAGTTTGATGCACCGACCACGATAGCTGAGAGTGGAGTTGCCCAGAAGACGTTTGGTAAACGATCGTTGAACCTTTTCAATGGCTACTCTATCGCATTTTCTGGAGTTGGTAAACACAATGGAGCAGTATTCTAGCAGAGGTCGGGCGCAGGTTTTGTATAGAGCAAGCCTAGATTCTTGCAGTGTCATCGATTTAAATATGTAGCTTATGAGGGAGCGTGCTTTTGCTGAGCAATGGCTCACTTGCTCTGCGAAGTTCAGAGAACTGGAGTAATGTACACCTAGGTCTCGAACTGTTAGGCTGTTAGCAAGCGGAGTGCCTTGAAGCGCTAACGCCTTGGGCGGAACGATGCATCGGTATGAGAGGACGTTGCATTTCGCCGGTGAAAATGCCAGGTTCCAATTGTTGCACCAAACATCCAGAGCCCTAAGGTCGCTTTGAATCAGGGAAAGACCGGCTTGCATGTTTGATGGGTGAATGGAAAACACCATTTTGATGTCATCAGCAAACAGATAGGACTTGCCATATTGTATTACCTGGAATACGTCATTGATATATAGCAAGAATAACAGTGGGCCTAGTACGCTGCCCTGAAAAACACCACTTGTGACTGGTTTGGGGAGTGATATAGACTCGTTCACCTTTACTGATTGCGTGCGAGATGAGAGATAAGATTGGAACCATGAGAGCAGGCGGTCTGAGATTCCATAGGATTCTAGCTTTACTAATAATTCCGCTTGTGGCACTCTGTCAAAAGCTTTTCTCATATCAAGGAAGATAATGACTAGTGCTTGTTTAGCCTCAATCTGCGCAGTCACATTGTTAAGAAACTCAAATTGGCAAGTCTGACAAGATTTGGACGGTAAAAATCCGTGTTGTTGTCTATTGATAAGGTTGCGACTAAGCAGAAAGTTCAGCAGGTTCTCCTTAACAATTCTTTCCATCACTCTCGAGGCAATAGGCGTATGGCTGATGGGGCGGTAGTTTTCTATGTTTTGACGGCTACCTTGTTTATGTCTAGGGATGACTATAGAATGCTTCCACGTGTTTGGATATACGGCGAATTGCATTGAGAGTGTAAATAAGTTAAGCAGCAGAACAGGAATGTGGGCATTTTAACGGTGAATGCTAGCAGCATGATGTTGCCTTCGATACCAGCAACTTTCTCTGAAACTACTCTCTGTATGTTTGCCATATCCAATGTAAACATTACGTCTAGTACGTTAGTCAATCTAGTTAGTATATTAACCCACTGAGTCCAACCAACGCTGAAAAAATAAATGAAGACTGCGTTTGGACAGAAGTCTGGGAAGGTCAGTGTACCTTTGGTATGTGAAAATTGCCTAAAATTATACTTTGTTTATGCGTCTATAAGGATGCAAAATCGAAATATGCGGTGATACGGACTACATTCATTGTAGAGGAATTTGGCCGTTTGCGGATAGATGCAAGTAAACCGAGGCTTCTGAGACGGAGAACCGGAGTGAGTCATGAACATCTGCAAACGGTAGATGTCCAAAATGCTCAACTGTACATACGTGTTGGAGTTGCTTGAGGCTTCCTCTACCTTTACTTTTACAGCGGTCTTTATAAAAGTTGTTAAATGGGGTGCTTAGCTTACGATCTAATATAGCATTGGAACATCACGTTTCGGTTAGGAGGATTGCTTGCAGATGTGTTAAATATGCAACCGTGCTTAGGAAATCTTGTATGTTGCTTATCCATATGGTGTCAACCAAAAGTAAGGAGGACCTACCGTAGCCGGTGAAAGCAGCGTTCGCATCACTGTTGTGTGAATCATTATATTCGTGGATTATGTTGCCGGTAAATATGTGTGAGAGCATTGGAAACGAGTCCATTGCTAATATCCTTCCCGGCAGAGGTGGTGTGCCATCAGCCATCCTCTGTATAATTTGTAAGGGATGAGGGTTGATGTATCAGGGATACTTTGGGGTTGACGCAGCGCTGAGCTTAGCTGTTCATGTGAAGAAATTTTGGAAATTACGGGTCAATATGTTTGGCATCTACCACCCATGAAGGGAGTTTAAATAGCCGTGGTTCAATCCACATATATATCTATATATAAATATAAAATAAAATTTACTGCGTTAGCACCTGGCACAACCCGATAACGTCAGCCACACGAGAGCATTACAGCACCTTGTCTCATAATAGCACTGTAGCCGTTTAACTGAAATGTGAAACCGAAAACATAGAAAATGAGCTTCAATATGCCACTGATCATACACCCCACGTGATTGCTCATTTTCTTTGCATTTCAGATGAGCTGAAGAAAAAAAGAATAAAAGCGACTTCTTACGATCAGCCGGCTAGCACCACGTTTGTTGCGTACTCCTTCAGTTCATTAACACTCGGGCTGCGACGGAATATTTTATAAGCCGTGACAGACTGCAAAAGTACTACCGTCCAAGCACTACGCGTTATGCCAAAAAGCCCGTAGAAACTGAAGGCTGGCGGGGCTGTGCCTAGTTGTTTCCTGATGGAATACCAATAACAACGTATAAATTTGACACAGGTACTCCAGGCCGGTGTTTCCCACCAGTCTGGAAACCACAAAGGGCTCATATAATGGAACCATTTAAATGCTTCTTACTGCAGATGTATCCGCTCTATTACATCCATTGACATGCCTGCTGGGCTCAAGGCTCCGTCCGTTGCATCACTAGACAACGAAACACATCACATTGTTGCCAAAACTGCCGGTTTGCTAAATGCCACATCATCACCAAAGGCGGCATGGCGGTGCCAACAAATGGTGCCGGCGACGAAGTTCACTCGGGGAAGTCAGGTAGATGCGGAAACCAGCCAAAGGCTGTTCTTTCATTTACCGACGCACTTGCAGCTTGTTGTTATTAATCAAAAGTGGAGTTCGCGCACGTTAACCCTGACATGGGCAAGTATTACAGGCAGACAAGCAAGCAGCCAGTTTTGCACGCAGTGCCCTACATTGCTGCCGAGTGCAAGCTGGGTGGATACAGGTGGTCACCAGCAAGCAGTGAGATCTCGAAGCCCTGTTGGACGACGATATTGGCCCCACAGCGCGTGCTTACTAGGCATTTACAATGCTTGCAACGGCACAGTACGCAGGCAGAGTCTATAGCGAATCTCAAGTGTCTGTCAAGTCCATCGTGGATTTTACCAGCAACTTATTAGCCGTGTCAAACTACATGCTCAGCAGCGTAATATGTTATCAGTTGGCGACGGCGATACCTGAATCACTGGCCATATAAGCCTCCTTTGAAAGGTGCCGCTATGAACGCTTCCTTTTTTAGGAATGTCGGGCACTCGTTCGTTCCCGGTTTTCGCTTTCCCGTTTGAATGTTTTGTTGGGCACTTCTCCGGAAGTACATTTTCGCATACTGTAGTGGTGATGCTTTGTAGCACAGGTATTCGCTTCCTCTGAACATGGCTGGCTGGCTATCAAAATGATGAAACGAAGCGGAGTCCGTTAAAATAAATAAATAAATGAGTGGTTATATTTCTGGTCTGACTATATGCTGCGCCCGTAAGGCATCAGATAAATTTTCACATTAATCCTATGCTCGTGATTAGGAGTAGGAAAAGTGTGTTCCTGGTTAACAATCACGACTGCATTAGCTTTGTTAGGTGTACAGCTATTGGGGTTAAACGCGCCCTTCTTGAAATTCTTCTGGCTGTTTCAGACGACGTTGAGCTCTTTGATTTTGTTTGTCATGAAAGTTGCACAGAGCCGTAGTTGTGCAGGTTTTCTTTTCAAACGGGACCAATTCATCAAAATGACTACAAAATTTTGGGCTATTTCGGTTCGCTCAGTCGGCACATTTATTAGTGCGCATATGGAAAGAAAGAAGGGAAGCGGTATTAAAAAGAACCTAAAGCGGTTAACATTAGTTTCTAAAAATACAAACAAACGTGAAACGCCTTTATTAATAAACAAAGGCAGCGTAGCTTACTAGCAAAATACAAATTAACAAAAAATATAACCAAAACTTTATTTGCACTAAATTTGGTCACGAACGCCACATTTCAACCTGTGTACTTCTCAGAACGATAAAACCTTTTCTATGACTAGAATATTGCGTAACGTAGTACGCAAAACTGATGCTTAAAACATGCTTTTACCGCTGATTAGGTTAAAAGTAATGTAAACGCAATACGTGCAGTAGTTCACGAGTTATTTGCAATTGTATGGCGGTCCACGAATAATGCCATTATTTTTCGCTAAGGATAGCTTTCTACTGTACAAGCAGATATCAGAAAAGCAGAAAAACTATGTATAAGGTGGTGAAGCGGTATACGTTCTAAATAGTCGTAGCTATCTAGAAATGTTCTACATAGTCTGTGACACCAGGCCACAAGTAGGTACGACGTAGGTGGCAGAAAAACAAACCTTTTAGGCATACTCAGCAAATATAAGTTAATAAGCGATAAGGTTCCGCGAAAACCCTAAGGATCCAGTAAGGAATGCTATATATGCAAGGGAATGCAGGACAATTTATAATTAACCCATGGTCAAATGGTCTCCCTGCACCAATTTCAGTGGATAGTGAACCTCATAAACCACTAAGAATATAGAGTTTAGTATTTTTCAAGCCTCTAAGTGATTGCGAACTTTATATCAAGACTGCGTGAGCTAGATCTGCCTGCATAATAACCGAGACCTTTAGGATCATTTGACCCGTGAGGAAACCTTAGTGATCGTTGCACCGGCTGCAGTCCAGCTTCAGTAACTGGCGTTATGCGCTGGCGGGGTCGCCAAATATGTAATAATCGTGCGGTCGAGGGTTCCAAGTACTTCTGTGTCCAGGGCGTACGCGGGTCGTGTTAGCTCAACGTAGATGAAAGCAAAAGGGGATACTTCGTAGGCGGCTGGAATACCACCTAGTAAGCGTCGGAGCTAGATGAACCTTGTGCTTGTGACACATTTCGTGGCTTGCTCGGCGGTAATGTCACAGCGGCCCGCAAAGGACCAAGCGCGTGGTGCCGGGTTGGATAGTGTAAAAACATCCACGGGAAATGGTGGCTCTAACGATACTGAAGACAAAATGGGAAGGGAGAGAAGAGGAACCGCCTAGCACAATATAGGTTACGCTCGAGAATAACTTACCCGTTGACTTGTTATACTGACATGCAGACGCGCTACATAAACCAGACCGCAAAAACGATAAATGGACAGCGCAACATAGTACAGCAGAATGGGAGGTGGAAGTCATTTATGAGATTGATCCATAACGTAGGAAGTATCTATCATTCAAGAAAATGCTACATTTATGCATAAACTTAAGGTTTAATTATTTAGTGTTAGATTTTTATGCTTTAACTGTTTTTTACGTTTATTACATGTTTCTACTTAGTATACGAAGTAACGGTTTTATTTGGTACAATGTACATACATACTAATAAGATTGGTAAAAAGGATGATACTACATGTATATATTTACTAATTTCCCTTCACATTAGTCATAAAAATCAATTTTTATGTATACTGGTTGACGTCGAATATTCATACAAACCATCCTGTGCAAACACTACTGACGTAGGTACACTGGACTGTCAAATGCGTCACTGGCGGGAATTCAAGTACGGGCCGTTGTACATCTACACGGCTGGTTTCTGCGTTATGTAGATATATGCTTAGTTAAGCTACGTTGATTGCTTAACTGTTAATACTGTTCCTAAAGCAACTCCAAAAAGCTGAAGCATGCAACTTTAAGTGGCTATTTCAGGTATCGGTGAAAGAGGCAAAATTAAATATAGAACGATTAGCAAGTAGTCAAATATAAAGCTGAATAGGTAATTATCCAGGGAAAGGGAATTCTTAAGAGTCCGTGTAATGAAAGATATGAGAGCAAACGTACTTAGTGGTCTCTAATGTATGGGTGTGTGTGCAATCCAACTGCATTATATGGAATGATTGTCCGAAACGCACGGCCAATTGGAACTGAAAGCGGTGGTATACGTTTAATAGGAACGAAGTTGATAGTAAACACAGGGATATAGGCTGTAAGGTGTGTAAACTTAGGTCCAATTCTAACTAGAGAAACTGTAACTACTGATCAAGGTCAAGAACGTTGCTGTCTACTGCTTACAAGTAGATTTGAGTGAAAAACGTGTATCTTATCTTCCAACTGCGCGCCGTTCAGCAAGGGCGTCACCTCCCGTTCCAAAGCCGTCCAATGCTATTTTTGTAACGAATGGCTACACACGGTTTCTTTTGGCATCAGCTTGGGACTGTGCTATGAGCTGCAGCTGTGTTCCCACACTGTTGTCAGCTTTCAGTGTGACGTATGCCGCACTGCAGGGAGCAATATCCACCCATCCTTCAATCACGGGACTCTCCCTTTGCGTTTTTGATCAGCTGAGGATAGGTTCCCCACGGATGACAAGATTACGCCGCGTTATCCACCTCTCAGGTGCGAACATCTCTCGACGTCGGTGTATACACATTTCCGAATCTCTACGATAGCACCGGACGCAAAGACGGGTCAGCGTTCCTCAGCCAAAAACAAATGCGGCTGCAGCGAGAAATAAGGTATCAGGAAGTTCGGTCGCGACAAACAGTTGTGCGCAAAACAGCCGCTAAAAGTGGCAGGTCTAAACGAGCACTAAAGCCTACTTCCTCCCTTCTACCATTGGTTTTGGACAGAATAACGCAGCTAGAAGTTTGATCAGGGCGAAGCCCAGCAGACCGAAATGACATACACCTGATAGAAACAAGCATCCCTCCCGTGAGCCAGGTCTACTCATCGTAAATGCTCCCGAGTCTACTAGGGAACACAAGCAGAAAGAGTACAAAATGTTCAAACATTACTAAAGCATATGGTCTCTCTTCTGTTAGATAGTGTGGAAAATGGGATTTATTGTATCCGCATTTTACCATGGGAGAAAGCAAGAAGACCCCATAAACGCCAGTCCACTCAACGTTGTCCGTCAGGATGAAGAAGGGTGCCGCAGTTTCCTCGGACGGCCCACGCGTCTCAAGGGGGTAAAAGCTATATTCTTAGAGATCCCTCACCAGAAGATCGCGCCAAAAGGGGACGCGATTAAGGAACTAAGAACTCCTAGAACAAACGGTGCTACCAAATTGCATATATTAGATATTCAGGTAGTGCAGCAACTACAGAGGTCCCGCTGGTCCCTCCCGGGACTTAAAAACAAGGGCGAAGAGTGGACTACAGGTGATCTTGCAAACCTTCGCAGCCTAGGAAACAAATTGGACGAGGTGCGCGTCCTTATTTCAAAGCTGCTTCCTGACCTCTTGCCTTCGCTTAGCTTTGGCTCACTTCAGCTATCTCCGACTCCGATATCTACCTCTCAGCATACCAACCTTTCCATGTTGACTGCTCTGAAACAAGGGCTGGTTGCAGTGTCGTCCTGTATTTGAGAAAGGGTTATAAACTTCCAGTCGTAGATGCTGTCAGCGACGCCTATGTTGATGCAGAGCTGCTTTGATGCAGGATAAATGATGGCTTCAATTCTGTTATGGTGGGCGTTATCTACAAAGCCTGATAAGGATCTGGCGCTGTTGTGCTAGACTTCATCAAATCGCATGGGAAAAGTAAAGGTTCCTTTACTATTGGTGACTGTAATGCCCCAGGTGTCAATTGGATCCTACTGCACTGCCTCCCTCCACCTGAATCCTTGGACGCTAATCTCCTTGAAACTGTCCACAAAAGGTACCTTCTCTAGCCTATGACTTCTCCCACTCGGCTACTTCCTGGCCAGACTTCGCACACTGTTGGTTTGTGCTCACTCCGGCTCTGTCTGTTGTCTCGAAATTAACACTCCTACAGCCCCCTGCTGAACGCAACCATTGTACGATCACCTTCTTATGGATTAAACGTCTAGTTATTATAGCCCGGTGCGCACACGGTGGAAACTTCTTGAGGACCAACGCATACAAGTTAAGGGCGGCAGCGAGTACGCTGGACTGAAATGTTCCACAACACTTAAATAAATAAATAAATAAATATTTATTCTCGACTATGCGAGCCACGCCAATTGAGGCATGATCAGGTATGTACAGCTGTACAGACATTTTATGGGAACTGTAGTGACAGTAGAAAATTGTTCATATCTCCATGCTTGGGACTGTGCGATGGTGAACATGTGAAAGAACGATTGGGTTGTAGTGGGATCGGGATCCATTTGTTTGGACATAATCGCTCTGCCACATATCGCAGTCATACCTCGAGTAATAATAGATAAATCCTGAGCGATCCATTGGAAGATAATTATAGAGCAAGCTATCCAGTATGATGATTCTAATTGAGCTGCCAGTGTGAAGTTATGGGCTGTGACTTTATTCGGTGGCGAGTCACGTTCGCCACGTTGCAGTGTTGTTAAACGGACATTTATGGCTTTTTATAGGAAAAACGCTTGCCAGGCGAAAACCCACCACGTCCTGAAACACTGCCGCCAATCCATTGGATGGCAAGTTGTAACTGGCTATGTTTCTTGTTGAACGTTCTTTTGCTCCGTTATTCGCAGTCAAGTTGCGTCCCATTTTTCTGCTGACTGATGCGCTATGCGAGTGGCCATTGCTTGCCTGGGTCCTCTCCTGTTCCAGATCGGTAGGTCAGGAACTAAGCATTCTTTCTGGATATGATGTGTTGATCATCTGCAGAACCACGTGAAGCCTCGAAGAATATATCTTGAAATATGTTGAAGTCTTGGAGGACAGGATAGGTTCCGAAGAAAGTATCGCAGATCCCCCGGGGTATGTAGTGAAATTGATTAGAGATTGTGGTAACCACGGCCATTTGAGCGGTCCAATTGGATTGAAGAGCTTAGAATGATCGATTGTTCAAGCTTTGTTTTGGCAGGAGAATGTGCCTTCCGTAGTCGAAAGTCCTCCAGTCAAGAGGTATGTGGAAGAGGTATTGTTAGGTAAATTGGACTCAGTGGTTCATGCCGCGGAAGAATTGATTGATTTGTCCGGTAAGTAAGTTGTAAAAAAGTTGACAATTTTCCGCTCATGTCCAGGTAGAGGAACTGTGTGCCTTGTATTGTTGTCGAAACGGAGGACAATTTCTTGGGAGCGTGTCGCCGTACCTGTGACAGACTCGGGAGATAAAGGAAACGAACAGAGACAGCCACACAGCCAGAAGAAAGGAATGCATCTGAGCGTGCTGTCTTTTTGAGGTTTTTACTTTCAACAGGACAGTTCCGGAACAGTGTTTACAAGTGTCGTGCAAAAAAATTTGACTTTTGTCAAATTTCGCTTGATCCAAAGAATGTTGGATCATCGTTTTCCCCGGATTACGTCGTTACCCGTTTTCGGGTACATACCAACGTCGTCCATCTTTTTCGGGTTCAGCCTCTGGCTATTTTTCCGGTATGTTTGTGTATTTTAATCCGTTTTGCACCTTGTTTAACCCATAACTGTTTCTGTTGACTGCCCTGCAGGTAACAGCTTGTCGGTTTT
>OX104064.1:5226169-5258964 GCA_944474145.2 Dicrocoelium dendriticum | reverse complement strand
TGGTTTACAATAACACAGTTAGTACCATTTTAGCCTTAAAAAATATATCTTCCAATGTCTGGGAGTACATGCTTTCGTTATATTGGACCCTACTAATAGATAATTGCAAGCAAACAGTCGCCAAACTAATGCAAAACATACATACATACATATACATATAAAATTTAAATGGGTAATATGTCCCCTAGTATGGTCAGCTTGTCAAACAGTATAAGTGGGTAGAGCAAGAGGGAAAAATGCATGGTTCTTTACGCGAAAACGATTTTTATATTAGCGTTTTTTGTACTCTTGCCTTATAGTAAAATGCATTCTGAGACCTACTACCTTTGCTTGACGTTTTCTTCATCAGTTCGATGATCACGTAGGAGATCACCTATTGCCGACTTGTGCCTCAAAGTCGTTTGTACAAGACTGCTAAGTTGAGAGTGGAACCGGTGTGTACTGTGAAAGGATTTCCTGACTGAGGCAGTTGAAACAATACAAACAAGATTCTACAACTCATCCTTTTGTAGTGTCTAATAAATCTGCTGATTTTCCAGAGCTATATTTTGATTCAATATGATGTGATTATTGTGAGAATAGTTGGATATTGTACAACTTACTATATTGATATGATTTGTTCCTGTAGAGGCGTATGCCTTCCACAATGCCCTCCTAAAGTTACAGTCTAGGTTTGTGTGGACGTCGGAACAGGACTCTGAGGTTCACAGTCACTTTGGGTTGTAAAAATTCTGGCGCCCCCAGTTTATGTATTACCGGGGTTTTCTGGTCTGCATAGCGTGTGACACCTGCAGCTGCCGGTACGCGTTAGATGCACCCAAATTCCGCAAAGTACGTTTCAATTGGCTAAAGTGTACCTGTGTTTCCTTCGACACGGCTTCAGCTTGCCTAAACATACAAAATGGTCCTTGACTTGCATATTGAAATCGCTGTAATAAATGACCTGTCTTACAATTTATGGTCCTTGGCGATAGTTGTGAGATCCTAGATGGCTAATGCTGGAACTTTACACTTGGACGCATTGAACTGCTTTTGCTTATGTAATAAATGTCCAGGTAAGATCATAATATTTTGGGGCATATTAATCTACTGACAGCCTAAGATATCTTTTGAACATCACCGATTAGTTAGTAGTTTTAACTAACCGGTCTAACGTGATCGTACGTGAAGTCCAGGAAAAGGCACGGTACGATTACCGGGCCATATGGTTTACCACAGTTTGCTGTACTTAGGACGCACAATGTAGTGCGAACCCTCTCAGCCAGGGAGGGTTAAAAGAGCTCATATTCTATTTAAGCAAATTTGGATTCACTAGTTCCACAGCGCTGAAGGCGCTATTTCAGAAAGCTAAATGATTTTTATAAGCCTACTATGTAGCGTAAATTCTTACTCAAGCAGTGCTGGTATCAAGCCAGCATGACCAATTGTGCTACAGTCGGTGTTATATCGGAGCGCTATGTTTGATGTGGCGCCTGTACCCATTATTGCCTAAATACTAACGTACTAAATGATTTTGAAAACTGTGCGAATGAAGATTACAGATGCGCATTAGTGGAATGCGCAAAACTGCAACTCTGGTCTACTGGAGTGAACAGCCTGCATTTCTACACCTAAAAGCCCTTAGACTTAATTATATCTTAGATAAAACTTGCATCTTGGTTCAGTAATCTCATGGCAGCAACAGTAGGCACTTTTTTGGAGAGATGCACTCGCTTAAGTAGATGAATCCCATCAGCGCATCCGCGGTCGTATGCGAAGTTGCCTAAACCTTGGTCCCGATGTTACACGGACATGAGGGACAATTTAGGTTAGAGCACTTTAACATGTATGGGTGAACTATATCCTAAGATCGTGAGCAGCCTTATATGACAGCCGAGTCAGTATAAGTGTGTCTTTTGAGCACTAGTGAGGAGTGCGTCTAAATTTGCTTAGCACACTAGCGCACTAGTATGCTGCTTTATTACGGCCACGCACGAATTGTTAGCTATTAAATATTTGTTCGCAGTGAAAACACAAATGTGGTGCGGTGGATGGGAGCTTTACGTGACTATATATGGTATGTATATATTTACATGTTTGTACAGTAAATATATTCATATTATAAACTGCTTCTTACGGAGTCAAGGTAAGACCAAAGTAAGAAGCCTCCTGTAAGACGCTCTATAATAGTAAACGCCAAATGTTTTAAGACAACACTGGCGTCCATAATGCTTGACGATTTTCTAGCAGAATATACGTATAAATTATTATAGCAACAGTGGTAAGGTTAAAGACTATGTGAAGCATATGGCTGCACAATTCGGTAAAGATATGTATGCCTTTAATTGTAAGAAATACTGTTACAACAGTTATTCCTACGAATAACCAGATTGTGATTACATTATATGCTATAAGGTGGTAAATGTGAATACCAGAGGTCTGTACTTGCTTGCAAACCATCGTTGTAAATGTAATAGATAGTATGTTTGCGACGTCAGATAGTTAACATTCGCATTAAGATAAATCTACTTTACGAGCAATGGTTAGTGTTAACGGCCATTTCCTAATAAGCAGATTACTTACTCAGAATCAGTGCAAACATGCACAAGTTTAACAGACCAAGCACTGAGCCAAAGCCAACCATGTTGCTTCGATATCTTGTTTGAGTGAACAATGGTCCTTAAATAGATGGAGCAGTATTCACTCCACAAATCGGTTCTATCATACCAATGCCCAAAATTCTATTGGTCCACTTACCTTTGGAATCATAATATTATTGTCAAATTTCGCGCGAAATATGCCTTGAAGCTCAATGCATAGCTGACCGGATATGGGGATCTAGATATCTGCCACGCTAAATTTGTTTTGCATGATTTAGAACAAAGTGCCCTTGAAAAACTGGCGTTGTGTGTTATTTCTCCCGCACACACATTAACAGTGACGGTCAATTAGTCCCTTTTCTCATTTTGGTTAAAGTTTAAAAACTGCCTACCTTTTTGAGTATGCAATGCGTCCATTCGAAGTTTGATTTAGATTTGATCAGCTCTGGTGAACCATGGGTAATTCTGTCTTTCAATGGGGCAAACAGTCCTATTTCAGCATAAAAATAGGACCAATAATCAATATGCTTTTAAGAGTTCTTTTCGACTAGACTATCATCAAACACAATGATTTACCTATTTGGGATTATATGCTATATGCGTAAACTAGGGGTGGAAATAGCTTTTTACATAATGGGAACAGTCAAATTGCTGAAATGCGACTGAGCAGTCGATGGAAAGATAAGCGAGGAAGGCAAAGCCAATGCATCAAACGCAGCCATCCAGACTTTTATGTCAAATAACCATCCATCATCCCTGCAACATTTTCCTTTTAGCCGTATGCCTATTTTAGCCCACGTAATTCTGGTTTCAAACGACGAAAGTATTCATTCTTATTGGTAGCAAGAACTGTTTGCGGAAGACTTGTTAGAGGTGTTCAACTAGTCAATCGAGATATTGAGCTCATTCTCAAGAGTTGTGTGGCCATAATCAATTAACTGCGCAGAAATAGATTCAATGAAAAGCTTCAGTTTGCATTTTTAGAATTACTGTGATATCTCTGATGTGCATAGCATGCTTACTTTTATCGTTTCCAGTAAGTTTTACCTAAGTACAGTTCAGCTGAAATACAAAATATTTTTAAATCCCTATTGGTCTCAAGAAAACTCTAAATGCTATTACCTTCAGTTAACAAGTTACACGTTTCAGAAGGCAGTTGCTATCGACCATTTTCAAGAATACACATTTGGAAGACAGTGGCTAATGCTTTGTCACTTTCGTGATTCAGTATTTTCAACTTAGAACTCTAATGAAGCAATAATTTACTAATCGTCTGGGCATACGGCTTTTCAGTTTTCATTTATTATTTTTTTCTTCAATTTTATTTGTGCTTTTAGCCTATGGGTTGTAACGGAATATCCACTCTCCATGGGTGTATAAAGCACATTCTTGACTTCACTTGGCTCGACCAGATCCACCATAGCTATATTCGCATAGCCAACCAACCGTATGGAAAAAGGAAAACGACAAAAACTATGGGCGAGATTTAAGATTGCTGCAGAAACGGACAAGCTCGTTACGCATAGAAGCCCTTAAATTTTTCTAGCTGTAGATAGGGAAACAAGAACGCATATGAGAGTCCAAGTAATCCTCCGTCTTGCGTTCCTGATTTGTTTGTACAAATGAGCAAAGATAGTAACACGCAATAAATAATTTGCATCTTTAACTATTACAAAATGAAGCTGTACTGTCGTAATAGTTTACATAATACGCAATAAGATTTACTAGCTTCTACAAACACGTAAGCAGAGCGAATAACATAAGTTCAATGAAGTCTTGCAAATTTGGTTATTAACTTTTGAGCATGAACAGGAAGCAAAATAAGGATCCGGAGTCGTTTATGTCCAGTCAAGTCTCCTTGCAGTCCTAAAATGCTAATAATGCCTACCGAGTGCGCGCTGCAACCGAGAACTCCTCCCTTGCTCACTGCTGAAAAACCGGGGCCCACATGCTCGAAAATTTATGGCTCCCATAATATCGCGCGTCGAATATAACAGTTGTATATTGTGATAACCCGAAGAAAATTGCACCTCCACTACTTAACAAATATAGATTGATTCGTTCTCACAGCTTGCTGCGTAAACTTCCCGCTGCATCTAATTACGGATACCCCACTTTCATCCTTAGATCTGGTCCTTTCTATTACTGTTTCCAAGTATTCTCCTACCTAGATGAGTTCCTTAAATAGAAAGCATTAACGTTAAAGATTACCCTAAGTCTGCTCCTTTTCATGCGGCTTGCCACCTACTTATCCTGTCTTTTTCATAAATTAACTCCCTATAGTTTTAGTTCTCATGCATTGGTGTGTGTCTGTAATGCAATACGAACTCATGCTTACGCAAAGCTTTTCAGTACCCGACTCTTCTTTGATTCGAATACTTTCGCTCTGTAGACTCTAGCACTTTCTACTTCCAAAGTTGAAAGTATACGTGGATGTATTCAGTAGTTAGATGCTTTGATTCATCTATCTATTCTTTTTCGATGCTAAATTATTATGAACTAAAATAAACCATTTTAGTTCCGTTATGGGGCGTTTGGATAAGTACAAATAAGGTCGAGTACATAAGGAATAATTACTGATGCGCTGCGCTGCTGCTCATTCAGTAATCACCCTGGCGCCGTTAGATACCATTAATTAAGCCTTTAATTTATTGATAGGTAGTAGGATGATTTCTGAAATTTTATCGCTTCATCAAAGCAGATCACAACCCAGACCTGTTTGGCACCTACCAGTTCATGCACCAGACGGCCGGTCTCCCCTAATAGTGAGGAGTATATCTTATCCGGCTAAACCATTACTCCAACGCACGAACATTACCAGCATGCGCTACAAGCCAGTAGCTTGTAACAATCAGTCATGGACGCAGGTGGCGACCTGAAGATTACCTCATGGCATGTGTTAATATTACAGAGTTATAGTTCATTTCTGTACCCGGGAAAACTACTCAGCCTATTTCTGTCGAAGGTTGAATAACTTTGCTTATTTACACCCAAAATTCAGGAACGCAATCCGAACGAAACCCTACAGGCGCCCGGAAACGTCTTCCTTCCCTATCCTAAATAGCATTTCTTTGGGGGTTCCATCGTCCAGCTTGTAAATTTTGGCAAGAAACGAATGTCTAGCGTCTAGTTTTTGCATTTTTTAAACTTTAATATATATATGTTTGGTTTTGGAAAGATGGCGCACGTCTATCAATTTTGTTATATGCTGTCTTCTAACAAAAATCTACGATCGCCATCTAATGTTATTGAGTCTCAGCGTTATCCAAGCATGTGCAAATTTCTTGGTACTGACTACTTTTATTCCCTGTTAATAAATGTCAATTTGATGACGTATGTGTAGCGGTCAATTTGCAATTGTAAGCACCGAAAAAAAGTTGTTTAATTCATCAGTTGGATAATTTTGCATTACAAGGCTATCCTTCGACCAATAAATAAATGTTATATTGCTGTACTGTGCAACAGAACCTACTAGCATTAAAAATCTAAATAAAAACTTTTTTACAAAATATTTTACCCAAGTTATTGTTGGACAGAAAAACTTACATGTTTACTCCATGTATAGGCATGTGGTAATGTGCGGTATAGAATTTGAAATGCATGGTCTTAGGCATAAACGGAATTGAACAAACTATGATGAAATATGGGGAGCGGGTTCATTTAAGTGAATGTAGTGATTTTCGTTGTTATTGTGCATGAAATCTGTCCCATAGAATTTAACAACTATTGGGCAAAAAAAGAAAATCTTGAGAAGATTATCTGCAGGTAAGCACTAGCAGACAGACACCACATATCCAGGAAAAAGCTGGTAGTCCGTTTCGTCCTATCGAGACTCATCAGTGGCGCACACCCGCCGAATTCTGCCTGATTCGGACCCACGACCTTACTCTTGAGAAACAGCGACTTATGTCACTGGGCCAGGGGCGAAGGAAACAGACCGCTATGATTCCTCTCTAAATGCTATATAGCGTGGTTCATTTTCCACTGTCATACAGGTAATGAAGGCGCAGAGGACAGCGCTGGCCCCAGAGCAATGACTACCTTTGCAAACGTCCACAAATCAGGGTGTCAAGTTGGGTACCAAACGGCTTCTGATTATTCGCGGGACATAGATGAAGATCTTAGGTTTTTGTGAAGCGCTGTCGCAGTTAGACACAGGCAGATGGACACCACACATTTGGGAAGACGATAGGCGGTCGGTTTGTCTTATGGGGACTTGTCAGTAGCACACACCAGCCGAGTCCTGCCTGATTCAAACTCAAGACCTTACCCTTGCGAGCCAGCGAGTCATGTTACTGAGCCATAAGCGACGGCAACTGTCCGCCATGACTGATATCTAACTGTGGTATAGCGCGGCTCCTCCTACACTGTCATGAATGCTACGGGCACGGAGATTAGTGTGTGGGCCCGCTGAGCGGGGATATCCATTACAAGCCGCAGCTAACTGAAACTGCATGTGAATGCCTAACTCAAAAACTGATTATGGGAGTGTCATTTGTATATATCCATTTTGTGGAGATCTTCATAGTTAGATTCAAGCAGACAACCATCACACATGCGGAAATACAAAACACGATGAAGTGTCCCATTTTGACTAGTCAGCATTATACAACTTAATCCTGGCCGATTAAAACCCACGACGTTACGAGCTAGCGAATATGACACTAGGCAATAGTTAAAGGCAATGCCTTGCTATGTCCGAAAAATAAATACGATGCAGCGCAGCTCATCTTCCAGTGTAAATCATGTTATGATCTTGCAGATGAGAATGGTTACCCAAGAGCGAAATCATACATTTCGAGCCTCCAATAATCCAGATGGCATGTGCGCCACCAAGGCAATAACAGATTATTGGTCAGTAATATATACTTTGTTTTGTTTTGTAAAGAATCGTCGCGGCTTTGGGCAAACCGACAGTAAAGAGGCATCAGGGATAGCGCTCTCGCATTCGCCAAGGAACATTGACAGCCCAAATGAAGCGGTTTCGCACCTAGGACCACTCTTACGAGCTACTGATTATAGCACTGAGCATTGGGTGACGGCGATGGATTAATTTGTCTGACAAATAACTGTGTCATAACGCGGCACATCTACCACTGTTTCCGGGGCAGCTTATGAAGAAAGCATATGCGCCGTGGGTCAGGTCAGTTATCCTCAGGTTCATGACATGCCTAACATTGGAGAGTAGGCGTGCTATATCTCCTACTTTTACACTGGTTAACCTAGGCCGCTGCTGGCACGTGCCAATAAGACGAAGCAGTTGTCGTGCGCTTTCTCGGATGTGCTTTGGCTGTCTGCTTTAGTCTAGGTGCGACAAAGCTTAACAAAACCTAAACCCTCTACAACTCACTAATAACAGCGTGCAACAAATAGGTTTATTTTCTATAACAGGAACGCCTATGCCCCTAACTTATAGAATACCCACTTCTTATGGTAGAAATCTATTCCGATGTTACCTAGGACATCAGGAGAGATTGATATAAGCAAATGATTCTTTTCAGTACTGCCAATGCTACGTCGTACGAAATATATGTAAATGTACTGAATGACAAAATATACGAAACGCCTCTATTTGGTAAATACCTTTAACATATCCTTGCAACACTCGTTGCTAACTACTGAATGCAGCTTGATACTGCGAAATGAGAAGTTCGCCGAGATCGTCACTCGTATGATCTAGCGCCCTCACGCTGCCGAAATCAGCAGAAGTCACCCGTGTCATTGTAACGCTGCTCCATGACGGAAGTATCTTGGTGAAATGACTCATCATGCTCATTGCTGACAGATACCAAGTTCACAGGAAATATCACAAATTGAGAGTACATCAAGCGTACCCTGTACATATTGCGTGGAACGTTCGCTACGCTTCTAAATTAGATGAAGTTAACTGGCATTGGAAAGCACTGTATGTCATTATCCGATGTACATCAGGTCTAATAACTATCCCTTCTTTAAGTTTCGCATCACTTATCTTCAGAAATGCTTAGTTACTGTAACACGAAATCATCTCGCTTGAGAGTGTTGACACAGCTTTAATCAAAGCAAGCTTGATTTGCGGGGCGGTAGATAGATTTGATCAGGTTGCGCAAGTGGTGTATGCTTTGCACTCATTTCCATACAGCATACTCAGTTTTCTCTGGCCATTTTTCGGGTATGTAGTACTATTGAGTTTCTCTACTATCCCATCAGCCCAAGAAACAGCAATAAGTTGTGAAGCCTTCTTGCATGCCTATCAAGAGTCCAGTGACTTTTGAGTCAGCACAGATGTTTCAACACTACTTATCATAGTTCAGTGCAGAGAGTATCCCTTGCTTACTTTCGTAAACCGCCTTCATATTGGAGACACGCAACAGAAGCAAAGTTGGGGACACATTTCCATTGTGGAGCAGTATGGCCTTAAGTTTAATTTTGGACGAATCAATAAGCAAACTTCATTCATCACCGACATATCTCATGCCAAGATACTTCCTCAGTCATTCCATGTAGGAACAGTAAACGAAGTTTAGCCTGTTTCAAAACAACCGTCCTATTTAAAACATGGTATTCTGTGTAGCGTAACCTTAGTGTTTGCAACAAATAAGTGCCACTGCTGCAGCCGGACGGTAAGCAAATCGGCTTCAAAGATTTCACAGACTTCAGAATAAGGGAACGTTGACGATGCGGAATCACTACTCATCTTCAGTGACCTGTTTACTGGAGACAAGGGAATGAGTAAGATGCAATCATGATGAACAGGTACAATAGCTGATGGAAGATCGGGGGAATAATTGTTGTCCTTGTTTCGGTTGAAGATTTCAATGATACTGGTTAGGCAGAAGCAGCAGTTTGTCGTGCAATCCATCGGCTCCCATCAAACAATGGAGAGTGCAAAATGCATTTTC
This sequence comes from Dicrocoelium dendriticum, assembly GCA_944474145.2. Classification (NCBI taxonomy): domain Eukaryota; kingdom Metazoa; phylum Platyhelminthes; class Trematoda; order Plagiorchiida; family Dicrocoeliidae; genus Dicrocoelium; species Dicrocoelium dendriticum. The sequence continues at coordinate 5,249,504 of OX104064.1, read as the reverse complement.
CTTTGCCCCTGAGCCACAGTCAACGGAAGATTGAATGATACACAAACAGTATGCGGCGCCCACTTCTAATCCTGATGTCCCAGATTCACCCTGAAATTGGCGGTATAGGCAGACTTCAATAGCAAAGCAATGAATCTGGCAAGCGACTATGGAATAAACTGTCCACAGTCGTAACAAAAGTGATTTAGGTTATTGATACAGCAGAGTCTTTCAGCCTTGATCAAGATATCAATTAAGGAAATACAGCCCTCAAGCGACTTTCTGTATCAGGTCGATACCATGACCACGACGATTTTGTTCCCGCGATTACAGGGAGCCAAGGAACCCATCACACGCGAGCATCCGATACAGGGAACGCAATGCTGAGCTAAAAATTGAAATTAATATTAAAAAGCAAGACATGCGAGAAACATTAGGTTTGGATATTCATAATCAGCTCACTTGGTCTTAAAAGTACATTCTGTCCCATTTCCCTTATAAAAATGATCTTGCGCAGTAGAGTCAGTGATCGCCTTAGCATTTTACGTGCAAGGTCGAGTACTAATGGTCTGCTGTATTAGCCGATGCTCTCGAGATCAGCCCACTCTTATACACGTTCACAACAGGCAGTATGCTAGAGGTTGACCTGCGCCACATATCACTGATGCTGCTGCGTCGAGTTCACACATGGCACAGTGGCAACTTCGCTGCATTTTAAGAGTAAATTCTGAGTTCGAATGTGGCAACAATTGAATGCTAAAGTACCCCAGTTTATCGAGATTATTGACTAGCGCTTACGAGGATGTATCGTGAATGCCTGCTTGAGTCTAGTTGAGACCAGTTTTCACAAAACAAAAAATCCGATACAAATAGCTACTAATCAGTACTCACCATTTCAGTTTGTATATTTCTTGATTTTAGGCAGCTTGCAAAAGATTTTGCATGTGGGAAACAGCCCTCTCCTCAATGCATTCATCACGTGCATGGAAGTCAGTAAGCAATGCCATTTCGCAGTTAAATGTCAGATATGCAGGTCCGTACCCATTACCCAAGGCTAAGTGGCGTATTCTTGGTCTCATAAGAATAATATTGGGTTGAATGCTGTAGGATGCTGATGTTGCGCAAGGCGTCGATTCAAAATTTGACGAAAGTCCGTCTAACTCTTTCCCGGTTGCGCGGGGGCTGTTTGATTGGGTCTAGCAGCAACGAAGCTTCGCAAAACCAAACAAACCCACCTAATGCTCACTAAAAATTAGTACTCGCCTTACCTTTTCGCGTGCCAGATCGAATAGTTGCAGCACGCTAAGATATTGCTCTGGGGGTATCACTTTATTCTACACCACCTCTTGCATGACATTGTATGGCGAACAGTTTTATATCGCAGCCAATATCCATTGACGCTGGTGCGTTTAATTCGCAATGGCTCATTGACATATTCGTTGGCTCAAGAGATTAAGTCGTGAGTTTGAAACCGGCAGGATTCGGAGGACTGGCAATGCTGACTTGATCCAAATGAAAGCAATACGTCCTAGCGCCTCCGCGGAAGTTTGGTGGCTGTCTGTTTGGGACTACCTGAAACGAAGATTTACTAAACCCAAATTATCCCCCTAAATGAACACTAAACTTCAGTAATCGCCTTAGAAGATAAACGATATATCGATTGGAGGCGGCTTGTAAATCGTTACATCCCCGGGAGCAAGTACCCTTAGCTGCACCTTCATAAGATACAAGACAGTGGAGGGTGAACCGCGCTATATCGCAATTAGATATCAGTCATGGCGGTTCGTTTAATTAACACATGGATCAGTGGCATTTCCGTCGACCCATAAAGCTATGGTCTTGTGTTCTTATCCGGTGGATTCCGATGTTGCGCGCAGCCTCAGATCGCAACAGTATGAAACGTCCGTCTAACGCTTTCGCAGATATGTAGTCGCTGCCTTCCTATACTTAGCTGCGAGGAATTGTTACATATTGCAACAAATCTTCCTACTACTCACTACTAAGCAGTAATCAGTACAAATTCTCATCAATTAGAGGCGGCTTGCAAAGGAGTTCATCTACAGCAGGGGTGTTCTAATTTTCTGTAAGGAGTGCCACATTTTGTGACGTAAAATATGGCGCGCCATATTCAGTCTAAAATTAAGGAAATGACAAAAAATACACATGTACACAAAACCTTCAAGCCTGAGTTTATTATTTTGATAAGTTCACGGGCAAGCTGATAAGTTAATGGAATCAGCATTTGACCAGCGGACCGGAGTTTGGAAACCCCTGGTCTACAGGAACCAGCACTCTATAGTGCACGTTCATAACATTCATGAAAGTAAAAGACCAGGCGTGCTGTGTCGCAGTTAGTTATGTTATGCGGGTCCGTGGCCGTCACCCATGTCTCAGTCGCCTATACGCTGGCAATTGGGAATAAGTTCGCTGTACGGATCTGGAATGATTCGAATGACGCGCGCTGCCGACGAGTCCCTGTAAAACGAGATAATGTTCTAACGCCTTGCCGGATGTATGGTAGCGCGCTTTCTAAATCTCACTGCGAAGAGGTTTAACCAAACTCAACAAATCCCTATACCACTTACTAATATTCAGTTGTTGACTTGGCAGTTTGCATGTCATGTCGATTAGTAACGGCCTGCAAACCCAGCCTCTGCTCTAAGGCCTGCCCCCTCGTCTGCGCTTTCATAAGTTGCAGCACGATAGATTATTAGCATCCATATGTATCGCAGTTAGATCTCGCTATCGCTGGTATACTCCTTTATCCATGGAAGAATGGCTAGGTTCTCGCTATTAATTGTACGTTCCTGGGTCCAAATCATGCTTCGCAATTCTGACAAGTCTCCATAGGCCGAAACGGCTCCCTAGCATTTTCACAGACGTATCTAGGTTCTTGTTGACAATAAAACCTACAAGGGACCCCCTAGACAATCAGCTGCATCTGGAAACAAGCATTATAGACAGCAAAATCAATGTATTGTCCTTTTCGTGAAATGTAGGGAAGATTACAGGAGAACTGTGAAGCCAATGTGGCTGTATACATGCATTCACAAAGCTAAGAATCAAATCACGGGGTACTGAATGTAGTTTAAATCGAAGAGCATAAAATGACAACCGTAAAATCAGAGAAAATGTTTCGGCAAAGTGTATAAACCAAGCTAAGTTTCAGGATAAAAGGACTCCCAAAAATTTATACTTGATCATTTGGGTATTCACTGATCACTCACTGCCAATTGAGTAGCGATGTCTAAAACAACTTGCAACTTGTCAGCTTGGGGAAACGAGCATGTTAAGCCACGACATTTCGAATGGTTCAAAATCATGGATTGGGTTGAGAACCAAAGCTCGAGGTCACCTCGAACATTTTGCAAAGTAGAATGTCACGGCGATCGGAGTTACGCATCCCAAAACGACATCGTCAGCATTCACTAAAGGTAGTTGGTATAGGGAGCTTTTCAATATAAGAATGATCGAGTGGGTGAGGGGATGGCTCTATGTAAAACACCTAGACTAGAGAGCAATGCAGATTTCGCTCCATTAATCTGAGTGAACTGAGTGCGCTTTGTGAATTAGTGTTTAACCAAGCCGCAGACATTTGGAGCCTCATTTGCAGATAGCTGGATGAGCTGGATTGATCTATCAACGTTACCGAAAGCAACTGTATAGTTAAGAAACAGGAGGCGAACTGCCCAACTATTTTCATCCAGTGCAGATGCTACAGAATGCACAAGATAGGACACCGCAATCCGTGTGGAATGGCCGTGTTTATAAGCGAACTGGTATATGTCGTTTGTATTGGTACATGAGAAAATCTGAGGGGCAATCAGTTTCTCGAAGACTTTCAACATCACCGATGTACACGCTATTAGACAATATATTGAGTGTCCATTTTTGGAATAGGTGTTATCCTAACAGGTCTCCAAGGATTAGGGATGGTGCCCTCCATAAGATATCGGTTGAAAATTGCGGTCAATGGTTCCACAATATAGTCTGCATAGTGCTTTAGGACAAGCGGTAATAATGCACCGGGCCAGTACCCTTATTTACCAACAATTGTTAGAGGTCACGGAAAACATTGAACCTGTCAAAGGTGACTACCTGACCTGTGTTGGTGAAGTGGGGCAAAGAATTAATACCCACTTGAGGAGAACAAAATGCAGCGTTGAGTTTGCGCACATCACGTCATCAGTGCGCTTATGGGAACATTGGACACATAGGCGTTTCAAAAGTCTCCAGAGATCGTAACAATCGTGAGAGACCAGAACTGTCTCAATGCAAAGGCAGTTCACCCAATTTATTTCGGATTTGACTGCCATAGAGTGTCTTGTAACTTTGCACTCATTTTGGTAATAAGCTTCTTCTTTCCTTCTTCTACGTTGCTTCAGTAACAGAAAAGCAAATCTATCCATCCGTAGGTAGATTGTCTCAACAGGGTAGTACAAATTGAAGCAGAATTTAATGTAATCAGTCAATTGGTCACACACCAAAGATAACTTTTTGTTCATGAAGACTGAAAAGTAAGTTGAAGCCAACGCCGCGTAGAGTTTCGCAATATTTTCTATCGAGCAGTCACTCAGTCCGATGGTCTCGAATGACTGCTTTGTCAAAGAGACAGTCTTGGTCTTGCACTACTTGATTGGGCATACTTTCAGAATGCAATGGTCTGGGTTGCCATGAGGTGCCCTATTTTGGGTCAAAATAACCGCGTTTTCTTTGTGAAGACAAAATCAAACTGTGTGTTCAGTCTGGCTTTGAAGTTCACCCTAGTTATTAGACCGAGATATCTGCTGAATGCTGTGACACTCTTGTTAACATCACTAACAACGAAACAGAGAGAGCTAACACTTTTGGGCAGCGGCGCTGGGGAAATTATCGGTAACGTTCTTCAAGTTAGACGGTGATGTGTCAGGACGTATATAAACATTTTCAATAACTACAGAACAAAAACCGTCCAAAATCTTTGGTTTACATTCAATTAAATGGCAAGTGAGCTTCGAGGTTTCGCATGTAAGCAACAAGGCCGTGGATTTACACCAGAGTTCGTTGATGTAACTGATGACGTCTCCTCTACGCTTATGTAGCTTTTCACGTTTATCCGTTTCTATGACACAGTATTAACTAAACTGGATAACGTCCTCAAGGTCAGGATGAAGCCAACATTCTTGAAGCATCACGACCCTTGTATTTGCAAATTCCTTACGCATCATAGTGGTAGCAAGGTCACTTATTTTACTGAGGAAAGAGCGCAGCTTACTGGAGAAAATCAGCGGGAATTGTTCTCATTCTACAGGACAGTGTCTGGGGACGATTATCCAAAACGCGAGATGTCTTCTCATTTTGCTAAAATGTTTTTGTTAATCAATTCGGCGGTGTTTCTGACCTATTCTCCGCACTCGGCATAAGCAGTGCTTCGTGCGGCGCCTCGTGTAATATCCGTCTTGCTCAGGGTGATAAGCTCCTCCGTAATCGTCACCAGATTCAGGTCACAATAGACCGGAATACCTGAAATGGAAACTAAAGAGAGAACGTAGGCAGCTACACAATCACGTATTAAGAACGAATATTGACGAATAAAGTATGGAGAGTTTGTTGGCAAGCATAAATCTCAAAGTGACCGAATAACTGCGAGCAACCGAACGCAGGAGCTCGCGACTGTGGTCACAATCATGAAGACAGGAAAATGTGTCCATTCCGAGCGGGGGTTTCAACAACATGGCGCGTCGTGTTACATTGCTCCTTCTTCTAACAGACACTGTCCTCAATGTCTGCGACTCCCCTAGCTGGTCTCAGCCTGTTGAAACATACTACCGGCCTCATGTTTCGATAAGTTATATCCGACAACACTTCTTTGACAACGAATGGTCTTTCCTATTTTCGGCAGAGCTTCACAGAGACGTCCGGATGTGTTACTGTTGCTTTGAGCCAGACCGTATCAACAGGCTTGAACAAACTCCGGCAAGCCTTCCGGTCAAAGTAAGCCTTCTGGTGACGCTGCGAGGTTTGCAGGGGCGCTTGTGCCATCTGGTGCGCTCGTAACAGACTTGTCTGTAACGGAAGTACATGTTCCGAAGAGGTTAGAGTTACATGGCGTGACTTCGGCAGCAGAGTATCCGAAGGCAGACGCAGTTCACGACCCATCATCATGAGATTGGTTGTCTGACCGGTCGATAAGTGGACGGAAGCTCGATATACTAGCAAACATTTGGGCAAATCCATGTCCCATTCCCAAGGAGTCACGGTAATCAGGAAAGCCTGTAATATCGTCTTCAGCCTTCGGTTCATGCGTTCAACTATTATGTTTCCCTCCGGGTAGTAAGCAGTCGTCCGTGTCCTCCGGATGCCGAAAAGGTGACGCACCACGCTCAAGAGTGTGCTCTCGAAGTTGGTACCGCGGTCTGAATACAACTGATAGGGTGATCCCACCTTGGCACACAATTGTAGAAGAAAGCTACTGCCACCTTCCACTCGTCTATATTTTGAAGAGAGACAGCTTCAACCCATTTGGTAAAGTAGCCCACTATAATTAGTACGTAATGATGGCGACTAGGAGTCACTTGCATCAGGCCAACAATGTCGATACCAAAGATCCCATTCAGAAAGCCGGCCGTCATTGGCTGCAGTGGACCACGATGAGCATTTGAGGGTTTTTTGATTCATTGGCATTCAGCGCACGATTAACAATATGTAGAGATATCATGCCGCAGATGGGGCCATTAAAACTGACATCGAATTGCGGCCTCCATTATATTCTCTCCTGTGTGTCCTAATTCCTCTTGGATCCTTCACATCACTTCCTACGTCGCGAAAGTTGGCACAACAATTTTTCGCAAATAAGCCGGTTCGTTTTGGGAATTCATGACATTACCGGTCACGCGTACATGCGGCCATAAATACCATAGCATTTGGTTTCTCAGCTGGCACTTAGCAGCTCCCGATGCACTGGTCGGTCTTCATCCCTGACGGTGCGATTACACAAGAGGCTCAGTTCCGGGTCCGTCGACTGCAACTGAATACATTCCTCTGTCTCCAGGGCGTCCAGGATGACGGCAGTAACGCAAGCAGCAGTGCAAGATGGACGTGACCACTGTCAGGCCTTCGGGATAAAGCGTCAGTATTCCCTTGCTTTGTGTCCGAACAGAGATGAGATTCAAACTCGTATACTTGTAAATGCTCCTGATAACGCCATCGCAATGAGGCTGGACCTTACCGTGGTGCGATGGTTTGTGTGCCTCAGTGATCCATTGAGCTATACTGGGTGGTGCTTTTGCGCCTCCAGTGCCACTCATACCAGATTGGTCAATGGTTAGAGGCCAGACAAACTCAGCCTCCTGGTCCTCCAGGTTGGGGGTTGGAATGAGGGTGGCTCCTTATTCCTTAAAACGGACTCCTTGTAGTCCAGTGCCAAACCCGCTGCCATGCGGCCAGGTTTTTGAACCAAAGGCTTTGGTTGAGAACCCTAATCGTTCTCCTGTCTAGGCCTGGGCAACCTGACAGTATCCTGCCCACGCAATACAATGAATCCTTCCCCAAACAAATTTCTGATGCTCTGGCCACCGCAGAGGATAATCAACGGTGCCCTATCTGCTGCATCGAGCAGGGTGGATAGGGGTTTGGATGCTACTGCTCAGGCCTTCCCATCTTCTTATTCCCCTTCTTGCGCTTTTTCACCCTTATCGTCCCGTTCCAGCTTTACTTTTATCCCCCCTGTTTTCAACCCCCCAATTCTCGGCCCTCCCCCACCTTGCTTCAATACTCGCTTGTCTTTTAGTTTCAACTCACAGGTGAACGCAGAGCGTCACTCCTGCACTGTCAACAGGCCCGTGTCCAAGCAAGCGGCCCATTCCAGTTCATCGGCTTCCATTTGGAGCCCTCGATCCTCCTTCACACTGGCATGCTACAATGTTCGCACATTGCTTCAGATTGGTCAACAGGCAGCACTTGCCCGAACATTAGAGACCTCTCGATCGATATCTGCTGCTTATCGGAGACCAGCCTGCAAGACTCGAGCTCTGTACTCTCTCTGCGATCCCCTTCAGGTGACACTAGCAGCACTTTCTCATTGCGCCTATCCGGTGACGATGCAGCTTCGAGCACCGGCCAAGCCGGTGTGGGTATTGCCCTGAGTCCCCGGGCTGAGGCTGCTCTGGTTGATTGGATTCCAATCAGTAGCCGGATGTGTGCGGTCCGATTGGCTGGCTCGTTCAAAGCTTCGAAGTCGCGCGGGACTAACAGGTGTCTATTCGTTATCGCTGCCTATGCACCGACAAACTGCAGCGATGACTCGGTAAAAGACGACTTCTATCGCCAACTGAACGAACTCCTTCGCCACAGAAGAAGCTCGGACATGTAGTGCTGGCTGGGGATCTGAACGCTCAAGTTGGAAAATTATCCGCAGATGAGCTGCATCTGGGCGGCCAACATGGTATAGGCTCCCGTAATGATAACGGTGCGCGGTTACTTCATTAGTGTGAGGATGCTCGCGTATTACTTGCGAGCACTAATTTCCGACACAGCACCCGCCGGAGGGTGACTTGGCGCCCACCAGCCTCGAACCAGCTATGGACGCAAATCGATCACATTGCTATCAGTTACCGCTGGAGAGGCTGCGTCCAGAACTGTCGCTCGATTTGGAGCACAGGTGTTGACACCGATCATGCACTTGTATGTGCTGACATGCGGATGCGCTTTGGCCGACGCCCGCGACGATGTGAGCGCATTGACACCGGCAGACTGGTGAAGCCAGCTGTTCTGAACGCCTATCAAATTACGCTGTCATCCGAGTTGTATAAACGCTCACTGGATGCAATTGAAGCTCACTGGTCTCATATGCAACAGGCCTTACTAGCAGCAGGCAAATCCTCATGTGGTATGTCTAATCGCCAACATGAACATTGGGTCTCTTCACATTCTTTGGAACTTATAGGTGCTCGCCGGCATATTCCGGCTGGAAGCAAACACAATGAAACTCGCAAAGAGCTCCGGGCAAAACTCCGTGCAAGCCTGAAAAGAGACCGCGAATCCTGGTGGTCTCGTCGTGCAACAGAGATGGAAATGGCCGCTGCCCTTGGTAACCATCGTGAGTTATTCCGTCTTATACGGGAAACGGGCAGCAGGAGACCTGGTGTTAGTGAAACTATACGTGACGAGAGTGGACAGCCCATCCACAATTTACCAAAACGCCTGGAAGGTTGGGCTGAGCACTTTGAAAGGCAATTTAATCGGTCGGAATTGTTAGATTTATCGCCGACCAGTGATCGCCCTGCTCCGTGGGCTGTTCCTTTGGATCCACCCTCTCGCTCAGAAGTCGAACATGAGATCAAACTGTTGAAGTTAAATAAAGCCGCGGGACCTGATGACCTTCCCCCAGCCCTTTTCAAATTCGGGGGACCTGCTCTTGTGGATGATTTACACGAGTTACTAGTGAGACTGTGGGAGCAGGAAACTGTCCCAACCGATTGGAGTCCCAATTTTCAAAGGAGGCTCACGATCGGAATGCGGCAGCCATAGAGGAATCAGTCTGATCTCCATCGCTTCCAAATTGCTTGCTTCTGTCATTCTTCACAGACTGACTGGCACTCGTGAAAGCCAGATTCGTGAAGAGCAAGCTGGATTTCGTCGAGGTCGTAGCTGCATTGACCACATCTTCACCTTGCGTCAGTTGTTGGAGCACCGTCACCTATATTGGCGGCCCACCGTAGTCGTGTTCCTCGATATAATAGGTGCATTCGATTCGGTGGATAGACATGCAATTTGGGACGGTCTACTCAGGAAAGGTGTACCTGAGAAATATGTGAATATTATCCGAGCATTATACGCTCGTAGCTCGGGCAGAGTGAGGGCTTATGGCAAGTTGTCGTCGCCATTTAATATCTCCAGCGGCGTGAGACAAGGATGCCCGCTGTCACCATTCCTCTTCAACTTCGCTGTTGACGAAGTCCTGGAAATCGCGTTCACAGGACACGACTTAGGTGTGGAGCTACTCCCAGGAGAAAGACTTCTTGATTTAGAGTATGCTGATGATATTGCACTCATCTGTGACAACTCACAAACGTGCCAAGCGGCCCTGGACAGGTTAGCACTAGCTGTCCTTCACTTCGGGCTTTGCTTCGCACCCTCGAAGTGCAAAGCGTTTCTCCAAGATTGGTCTGGACCGCCTCCTACGCTGACCCTTGGTGGGGATCAGCTAGAAGTCGGTCAAAAATTCAACTACCTGGGAAGTTGTATTTGCGCCTGTGGGATTGAAGATGAAATCACGAATCGTATAGCAAAAGCTCGGGGCGCTTTTGCTAACCTTCGCAACTTATGGCGGCGGCGCGACATCGCTCTTGCCCTGAAGGGTAGAGTGTACAATGCAGCAGTACGTTCGACCCTATTGTACGGTTGTGAAACCTGGCCGCTTAAAGCAGCGGACCTGAAGAGGCTAGTTACGTTCGACCACCGGTGCCTTTGTAATTTAGCTCACGTTTGGTGGGAACACCGCGTGAGTAACGAGCGTGTTCGACGCCTTGTTTATGGCACAGGAAAAAGAACTGAACCGCTCAGCACCGTTATTTCACGCATCAGACTCCGATGGCTCGGCCACGTGTTACGCATGCCAGCCCACCGACTTCCGCGACGTGTGTTGTTTGCGCGCCGGGGGGGGGGGGGGATGGAAGAAGAGGAGGGGTGGCCAAACGATGACTTGGTCCAGAGGAATGAAGACCCTCACTTCTGAGCTGGCCTCGGTTGGAGCGTCTCGGCTCCCTGGTTGGGGTCCGAAAGACGATGAACACGTTTGGTTGGACACACTTGCTGATATGGCTAGGAGCCGACCTCAGTGGCGTTCGTGCTGTGAGTTTCTTTGTCCCACCCTATCCCTCTTAGCCTCCCCCTCCAACCGCAATCTCATTACTTATCCTTATATAATTTCGCATAATAATTTTTTTGGGTGCACAGCATCCGGCTGGTAGCTTACCGGAACGATGCCCATCCGTTACCGGTAGCTTAGCCAGCTTTCACCAGTTGTTCTTTTTCTCTCTCTCTCTCCTTTTTTCTTTGTATTGCGGCACAGTAGCTGAGGTGCTTCCCACCTCTAGCTAACGTGTATGATGATGATGATGATGCTCCTGACAACGGGACATCTGTCCCTCGGGGTTTGGAAACTTTTGACGCTAGATCAATGACTTGTGATCTGTATGCACAATGAAGTTACGGCCGAGCAATTAGTGCCTACAGTGCTTGATGAAAAACACAAGTGGGAGCATTTCCTTTCACTTAATGCTATAATTGAGCTCTCTTCGCGAGCGACTTCTGCTTGCATACGCGATAATCGGTTCCATTCCTTCCGCTATGCGTTGCGAGAGCACAACTCCAATGCCATTGTCACTGGCATCTGTGTCCAAAATGAGATGGCCCGCGGACGGACGCATGTCAGTTACTGTCAAACTTGGCGCTGCACACAGTGCAGTTCGAAACGTCTCAAAAGATTCCTATTGCGCACTTTCCCAAATGAAAGCGTGATCGGGCTTCAGAAAATGGTTCAACAGAATAGCTATATTGGCAAACTGCAGAACGTTACCCTGATAGTAAAAGGCAAGGGCGATGAATTTACGCACTTCGTCAGCGATTTTTGGAACTGGTCATGAGGCCACCCGCTCGAGCTTCGTCAGGTCGCAGCGCACACTTTCTTAAGACACGGCGTGACTTAAATACGCTACATGTTCCTTTAAAAATTGACACTTCGAGGGCTTAAGTTTTAACCCTAGCTGCACTAGGTGATCCAATACGGCTATGGGGCTCTGATTGAGTTTTTCCGCAGTCCTGCCTTGCAGAGTGATATCGTCTAGGTAAACTAGTCAGTGTTTTGGTATCAACTCTACCAAAACTGTGTGCGTTAGGCGCTGAAAATTCGCTGCGCATTTGTTACTCTGAACGGCTGGTATTGAATCTGTAAAGACCGGACTGGAAAACAACCGCAGAATTATGCCTATCGTTCGGGTGTAACACAACCTACCAATAACCCGAAGCCAGGTCCAAGGTAGTAAACAAACTTGAGCCACTCAAAGCGTCTATTTTGTTATCCATTCGTAGTAACAGAAAAGAGTCCTTTCGAGCAACCTAATTTAGCTTCCGTTAATCTACAGAAAGCAGTAGTTCGCGGTTTCTATGCTAAGAACGATGGGCGACGCGCAAGACGATTTTGACGCTCGACTGATGTCGCGTCGCCAAAGATTTTAAATAATGCGCTCCAATTCTTCCTGGAATTGACAGGGCTCTCGTCTAGTTGGTTGTCGAGTCGCTGGTGCATTGCCAGTGTCGATGCGGTGTTGTAAAAGTTGCACCGCCTTACATCTTCCTCTGAATAAGCAAAGGCATGTCGGTATTTTGCTAAAATGTCTTCCACGTCACTGCCAGTAAACGTCCTTAGCTTTGCAGAAATGTTTCGAATGGATCGTTATACAGTCGTCTCTTCGACCATGCAAGCCATCACCGGATTGTTGGTAGAAACGAATGGCAGTAGTTGGCTGTTGAATTCCAAGGTTTTGCTGGCTAAATTAATTTAAGCTTTAAAACGGGAAATGAAGTCGACTCCTAATATTACTTCCCAAAAAAGGTCACTGGTAATAATAAAGATCGATATGCGACGGATATTCCTCCTAACATTTTGGTGACTGTAGTCTAACCTAATGGTTAATGGCGATCTTGTTAGCTGCTACCAGGTTAAGCCAACTGTCCAGGAAGATGTTTGTACAAGCAGGGACGATACGTTTTCGAAATAGGAAGTATGTAGCTGCTGTATCACCCGGCATTTTGACACGATTGTTCCACATAAAGCCAAACACAGGGGGAACAGCTGCACAATACGCGATGAAAACGGCTGGTACAGTGTACGAACACTTTCTGGACCCAGTCAGTTGTTTATGCTCAGGAAAGTTCGCGGTTTCTCCCAGGTTTCAGCGACGCGTATCAGTTTGCTGCCGGAGTTCTCTTCATTTCAATAGTATGGTGGTGGATGACAGACCCGTTTCGTTCGGCGCTGCTCAATGACGCATCTATAGCCGCATCCGCGCGCTTAACTTTCTCCCCTAATTCCAGAGCATCGTCTCATTGTTGTGCTGGGTACAACAAGAACTTGAGTTTTATAGACGATGTAAGCACTCCATCAATCAACTGTTCCAAAATATCATTCTCTTGCATACCTCAATGTTTTTTCCGCAAACGAGCGCACAGCAAGGCGTTTCAGATCATGAAAGAAATTTCTCAGACTCTCACTTGGTTTTTGGTAAACTCGAGTGAAATGCTTGGTGCCATTGCATAGGAAGCTGTGTCAAGTCCAGGAGCCATGATAGCTTCTCAAATCTAGACGCCTTAATGCCTTTCTCAAAAGATATTACTATCGGCCGCAATGTCGGTAGCTTTATCTTCCAAAAATCCCAGCAGTATGTTTCCTCTCATGGACTCTGGGATATTCAGGAATTAGGTAGGCGATTGCTTCGCCTAACCAGAGTGGTGCATGCCAACAGAAAATGTTTTCGGAGGGAGAGTTGTGGGAAGATTTGGACAACGATAGCCCGGCAAATAAGATTCCCCAATATACATGACAAATTTGTCAGATTTGAAGACAGCTCCATCCCAGACGATTCCGCAACTACAGCGGGCATATCAAATAACCTTTTCTATTATTTCCGACATTTCGAAAAAGAAGATCCTGGCAGTGTCGCCAAACATGTAGTATCCGTCTTGCGCAGGGTGGTAAGATCCTCCGTAATCGTCACCAGATTCAGGTCACAATAGACCGGAATATCTGAAATGGAAACTAAAGAGAGAACGTAGGCAGCTACACAATCACGTATTAAGAACGAATATTGACGAATAAAGTATGGTGAGTTTGTTGGCAAGCATAAATCTCAAAGTGACCGAATAACTGCGAGCAACCGAACGCAGGAGCACGCGTTTGCAGGCAAAATCACAAAGAGAGGAAAACGCGCCTTTTCCGATATGGCACATCGCATGACACTTGGAAGCCGTTACAAAAATTTGGCAGCGTGTGATATCAGTGATGAATTTAGAGTGGTTCACATAAACACAATTCAAAGTACTGTATGAAAATGTATATATATCCTAACTTAATGGCGCAAATAAAATACGACTGTCAATTGATATAGACGTGCAAACAAAGAAAAAGACGAAAAATCGAGATTCAAGCCACCAAGTCCAAGGTATATATATATATATATATATATATATATATATATATATATATATATATATATATATATATATATATATATATACCGATGGCGGCATCCGGTTTCGAAGTTGACTGCCAATATGACCAGCCACAGGACGCCTGGGCCTACAGATGGACCATGGGTGGCTTGCGCTGCACACCCACAGGTCCAACCACACACTCCAAATCCAGTGTAAAACCGAAGGAATAAGACCGGGAAGCATGTGTATGGGAGCCACGTTTCATCAACGGAGCCGGCCCACACTCCTTCACAGGCAAACACAAGCACGCTTTATTTGGAAATCAAGAGTACACCATGCGGTGGTTGGACCGTAGTCCGCTGCATACTGATCTTAGCACGGCCACAAACACGGTGCACCCCGTCCCCTCTAGTAACGACCAACTGTCTCCTGGAGCCAATATGGATGTGGTAGTTTGTAATAGACAGGTAGGGACTCGTTCAACATACACATCAAACGCAGCCACACCGAGGCTATCAAGCAGCTGACAATCAATTGAAATGACAGGACGAATTAAAATAAATCGAATAATGTATACAGGCACGGTGATATAAGTCTTCACTAAATGAGCGTATGAGATAAATTGGTGGCATCAAACCTGCGATAAGTTTAAGACTTCAGAAAATATATCTTAAGAAAATGTCACAAACGCGGAAATTTTATCGATGTTAACTACAATTGACTTAAGCGACCGGCGCAACTTTACTGACATTAATATGAGATAAAAAGCATTAGTTCAATACAGTTAACCAACCAACTGAAATATAGGGACTCAGCATGCAAACGCGTGGTCAGTAAATCGAATGCAGCTTACCTAAAAACGCTGCGCCGGTTCTGCCTACGTTCTCTGCTTGAATCATCGTCGCTTCGGTGGTGACCCCGAGTGACCTCGCTCATGGCTCACTAGGCCTGCCGGACTCAGGCTCTCGCGACCGCATGTGCTACAGCACCACCCGGTCACTGTTGATGGAGTACAATCCATCGGCTCCGGTCGCTTCCGCAATTGTTGCTTCTCCTCTGCGTGCACAAGGGCTTACTCTTGCACATCGGCAACGACTTTCGTCATCACGTGGCGCCATGAACGCCGATCAACCGCCTTCGATTTCCATGACCTGCAATCATGATTAGAACGTGAGAGGCTCACTTTGATCATGCCCCGGTAACGTAACGTTAGATTCATCGCATTCCGCTTCCCAATACTCAGCTGACCATATAAGAGTTGTTTCGGTATCCACGTCGAATCCACACAGCTCACATGACCACGTAACCTCCGGTGTCTCAACAAAAGGATACAGCCCCTGCATATATTCCACTTCGGCGTAACACTTCCGTGTCCGCAACCCTGTCGCACCAACGGATGTGCAGGATCCGTCGCAAATACTGTTGATGAAACTGATTGAGATATCTCACATCTCGCCGGTACATCGTCCACGCTTCGCTGTCGTACAGATGAATGGACAGCACCATGGATTTGTACACCATCAGCTTCGTGCCAAACGTTAGCTGGTGGTGGCTCCACTCTCGGTACTCATATCAAACGCGGCCACTGCCTTCCATACGCGGATACGAAGATCACGGTGAAGCTGCTGGTCAGTCGACATCACACTCCTAAGGTAGCACAAGCGGGAGGTGGTTCCTTATACTTCAGCACCAAAGTTGATTTGCGGAAATATTAAAGAGTGCACATTAGGTAAGACTGAAAGCGGCAGACGGTTTTGCTTGTGTTGATAGTGAGCCCGTATTTGGCGGCTGTCGAAGCCAGAGCACTAGTCATGTGCTGCAACTCATCCGCGCTGTGTGCAAACAACGCACAGTCGTCAGCAAACAGCAACCTACGTATAGTTGTCTCCCAGATGAGGATTCTCGTACTGAAACGACGGATGTTCAGCAACCCACCATTAATACGGTGCTATACACGAACACCGTAGGCAAAAGCCGCATCAAAAGCACAAAACATCATTGCACGAGGATAAATATTAAACAGGACAGGAGCTAAGACACAGCCTTGCTTCACACCAGTGACAACTGTAAAATTCTAGTTATCTCCACTCAGCTGAACCCTCACTCGCGTACCACTTTGCAGACATTCAATTAAATTTAAAATCTTACGCGGGCAACAAAACTTACTCAACACCAGCCACAATGCCTCGCGGTTCTCTGTATCAAATGTTTTAGTGAAATCAACAAACAGTGAGTACAACAGCAGGTTCATTCGCCACACTCCTTCTGTAACTGACCAGCCGCAAACACCAAATCAATGGTGTTGCAAACCAAACGGAATCCACAGTGCTCTTCCGCCATGGTCTGTTCCACACCCTGACTGACTAGGCGGTTGAGCAAGATTCGGGCAGTCTTCTTGGCGACACAACCCAGCAAGTTGATGCCACGATAATTCGTATAACATTGCTTGCGAATTTGCCTTTCTACATTGATAACACAAGGGCATGCATCAGCTAAGGCGGCACCTTCTCCTCAATACACACGCTTTGCACCAATTGGTGCAGCGCAGTCACCAACGACGGTCCGCCGTGTTTCAATATTTCAGGCGGGATTCCGTCGGCACCGGCACACTTGCTATTTCGCAGATGAGCAATTGATCTCTGCGTTTCATCCACTGTTGGCGCGACTGCCAGACTCACCTTCATATCGCGCTGTTTCAGGATATTCAAATTAAGCTAGTCGATCTCTGAACGGTTGTTCAAAAGACAGTCAAAGTGTTTCTTCCAGATCTGCATTAGGTCTGCATTCTGTGTGTAGGTAGCACCTGAACCACCATCGATCGGCGTCCTCAGCAGATCCAGTCTCAGTCCATACACCGCCTTCATAGAGTCGAAGAATTCCCTGTGTTGGCAGCGTTCAGAGTAGCATTCCAGCAGCTTCGCCTTCTCCGTCCAAATGCATTATTAATGCGACGGAGCTCTCAAGCCAGTCGCCCTGGAAGTTTGCGAAACTAGCTATTCTTCCCAAAATCACTGGGGCCTGCCACATGTGCAGTAAAGACTAAATTCATCTCACACACCAATGCGCTAATCGTCGCATTGTTCTCATCAAGCCAATCAGGTAGCTAAGAGTTTGCGCGCCCTCCTCCTCGGCAGCATCTGTCACCTGGTCGCGAATGTTGTGCCACATGTCACCCACTGTGGCTATGCATTTCACATCACTGTCATGCAGTCATCGTCTTCTCCAGCTCATTACGTTTCTCCACTCTACCGAGGGGCAGAATGTTAAATTTACGCTAGTTCACGGCGGGGGTTCAATACATAGATTTACGAAACTATGTGTACAGTTTCGTCCGCACTAATTTATGATCAGTGCCACACTCACCTCCACGCAGTACAGTGTCATGCGCACTTCACGCATATCACGCAGACCTACGATAACATAGTCGAGCAAGTGAGCTTGACCACTCCGTGGGTGCGTCCAAGTTGCTGTATCACTCGCACTCAGCGCATATCGAGTGTTCGTGATCGTCAGGCCGTAATGGTACACGGTGAGAGTAGCCTGTCACCGTTCGCATTCGTTGAACCAATGCCATGCGGACCCATAACATCCGTCCACACGGATTCATAACGCCCATAGCGCGTTGAATTCCCCCAGCAGAAATAGTCGGTCACTCCTCTGCACAGACCGTATCACAGAAGATAACTGAGTGTAGAATTGAACACGCATATCATCAGGATAACACATGGTAGGAATGCACGTGCTTATAAAAGTGGCAAACTTACCTCTTCCGAGTCGTAGGCGTGCAGTCATGAGTCGCGCGCTGATGCCTGTTGGTTCACCCGTCAGCTGGTCATTAAGGCGATCGGATGGTGCGAACCCGACCCCATGTTAAGGTGATGGAAAAGCTTTCACAATTTCCCTGAGCTGGCCGCCTGCGCCATATCAATGACACGGTTCGTTCACCATGCCACGCGATCCTCCCGGATGAGCTGTTCGAGTTTCACGTTAATGGTCTTCAATATTGGATAATACCCCCCGCCTGCTGGAATTGCCGGACGAGGTTCAAGAAGTTGGACAGTGTTTGGCAGAACCACTGGTGAAACTATTGACCAGGGTTGCAGAGTTGTGCATGGCGCTGCGGATTTGTGTCCAGTGCGTTGCAAAGTCAGAGCTTGAGGTACTCTTAAGATTTGGGGCCAGAGCATCCTGAAACGAGATAAGAACACTTGGGTCCAAATTTTGACAACGTCAAATCTTATCCGTCGAGGCTGTTGGGAGGCACTAAAACTTAAAACAATCTCGGCACATCAGCAAGTGATCCGGAATGAAATAAGTATTCCAGATTGATTTGGAATCCTGTATGCAATCAAGCCCGCGATGACTGATGGCGATGTAGTGAATCTGTGTACACGGCTGGCCAGGTGACGCAGTCCTCCAGGTCCCGCTCTGGCTCCAGGATGGCCGAAGGCTTGTACCCGACAGGAAGAGCCCAAGTTCGACACATATGGAAATTAGGCGATCACCCTTGTCTGTTCTATGAGTGCCATGCCAATGATGACCACGGAGTTCACGCTCTGCAACCTCGTGTCTACCGACCTGCGCTTTCAAGTGCCCTGCAAGCATCACGATGTTTGTATAGCGTTTTGTTCGGAAAATGTCGGACAGTTGGCAGTAGAGCTCCTTTTTAACTGACTCCTGGGTGCTGTCTTTGGGAGTGTATATTGTCATGACGAACAAGCAACCTCTGGATGCTTCGCGACTGGATAATCGCACCGGAGTTTCAATTCGGATCGCGCAGTTTCGACTGTTGACAGGGATCAATCCTAGTAGCGTGGCCTCATCATGTGTGCTCAAACCGATCAACACGCCGGAAAAGCCAGCGGTTTCGGACAATGCGTCCCCGGATAAGCGCTATGTTAAAATGTCAGTGTAACTTCTAGACCGCGAAATGAATCGTAGCTTCGTGCTAAGGTCATATAATCGGGTTTAAGCGTGGCAACTTAAATCGATGGCCTTGGTCTCTAGCCTACGAGTATGGGCTGCTTGTTATGCGATTTGCATCAGCATTTGGACGTCGAAGGTTGTTAGCATGAATTGGGAACGGTCCACTAAAAAAGGTTTGCCAGCATTACTTGGCGGTGCACGCTGGGACCTACATTCCGGATCCGTATGGTGATAACAGTCGCTAAAGTTGGCACGGTGTTGTGGACTGACAAACAAAAGTGATTAAGTATTGGGAAGTTGAACAAACCTGGAACAGATAAACCGAACTGTGGTGCATTAGAGCGCCATATAGCACGTTCAACCGCCATCACCGCGGATTAGGATAGCTTAGGAAAAGTACAGACAGGGAGAGCATGAAGTCGTTGAGGTAGTGATCTATATGCTTTGTGGAGATGTGGCTTCCCGGTTGCCGGAACAAAGATACTTTTAATGAAGCTCAGCTGCGATGTTTCGTGACGACGCAAGGATTACTCTCGTTTTTGCCTCCCATTTTGCGGAAAAGTTGGAGAGGCGTTCACACGTCAGAGTGCGAGAGACTCTGGTTGGCCCACAGGCACGGGAAGCAGGATGTTATTCAGGCGAAAACCTGTGTCGTCCTTGGATACTAACCTAACCATACCTGAGCTTTTTAATCGGTTAATGGACATAAATTACGAGTTAAAACAACGCAAACGGCCCGCACCGTTTTGTGCCCTCAACAACCATTTGCATTTCAACGCAGAGGTTGTAGATGTGAAGATTGAAATCAAATTTATCCAGGAGTGTTCACACAAAAACAATAACCAAAGACGTTTTGGAAATCACTGAGTCAGTGTCATGTACACTTAACTTCCAAGTCTCTAAAACGGCATGCCAGCAACTATTTGAAGGAACCCAGTCAAAAATACCTGCATTGGGACGACTTTGTTCCCAGTTTAACATAATGGTTATGGAGTCCAATGCAGATGGAAGTGACTCGTCGCAAAGATAAATTTATGAGGTATGCAACAAAGCCGGTTAAGCAAATAGAAAATTTTCAAGATATTCATCCCAGTAGTTCAATAACTACATAGCACAGGCTAGTCCGGAAAGGTACCAGACGCGTTTCGCCCTATTGGGGCATGTCGGTAGTGTGCATACATTCGGTCCCCTACTGGAGATCAAACCCACTACCGATAGAGACAGATGCCAACTAGCCAGCAGCTTAAGCCACTGAGCCAAGGAGGACGTTGGATGGACTACAAAATTTCCAAGCTAATTAGGCTTTGGTACCACCTAGCTTCCAGTCACTGACAGTGGCTAGCATGTGAGATGATGATGTGCTCTCGCTAGACGCTATATCCACAGCATTTGAAACTAGGAGAGGCTATTTTCTTTATCTTACTGTTGAGTAGCAGGATCTTCGTCGTAAATGGAAAATATAAAATAGAACTTTTACTTAAAGGTTTGGGGTCAAACGTACCCGAGTCCGTTTCCAAAGAATCCTGAACTACATTTGCACAATCATTCTAGCTTGCAACTGCACAAACCGTAAATCGAAGCCCTATCCTTAGGACCAAAGGTATATCCATCGCAGCCAGGAAGGCAGAACATTCACTTTCAGGCACAGTTCAAGAAATAGATTCATCAGCTGATTAATTTAACACCTGTATCCTCCGTCATCAGTGACAGATTCAAAGGGAATTGAGTGCACCTTTCTCAACATTATCTGAGCTACAGGTACCAATTCTCTAGTACAATCACTCGAAAGAACTGAGAAACAGTGCATGAATTAAATTCTGAAACGCTGTCCAAGCTCAACAAAATGTTCGGGTACCTAATTATAGTTATCGGACTATATGTCAAATCTGCACGATATTTTGGAGGACCCCAGCAAATTCAAGATGGTCCCGTTAAAAAGCACAGCCATCTGCAGGGAAAGCTTCTCGTACAATCAGGAATTATACGTATTATTATTAATATTATTAAAATCACTAATTTGTTAGGAGAACTGCAGGGTTGAAACCATATCGATGAGACTGCTTGGCCGGCTAACGTCCTGCGGCTCACAGCCTTCTTTGCTCTAGGGACTTCAAAATAAACTCAAAGCCAACATCACCACATTTCAAATGTCTGGGTCAGCAATATACTCAGACACCAAGTGGATATTTAAGCTCCTCGATCCATCACGCAAAAGGCTATCAAGCCACACAGTGAGTGATACCCTCGAAATCATTGGGTTGATAGAAAGCTTTAACGCGGAACTCAAATTGGTACTGTGCTTTATGTAGAATCAATCGCTAAAACCACTCCGCTAAAAGAAACCGCCAGCTTTATCTGCGATTACCTAACATAAAACATGATAATAAATGCTACATAGCTGATTCTACACTGCAAATTCAATAGACAGTTCTTATTTACTTGAAAATATTATCAGCGAAATATTGGTGTTGCTGGGGTGTGGACTTTGGTACTGCTACTTGTTGTCCTTTTCTCTCGAAGGTTGAATATGGACCTGTACAGCATTTAACCGCATTCCTTGATTGTTATCAACGACAAACAAATTTCACATTCACTGTACAGGGTACACATACTGATAGTGTTCACATACTGAGGCAGTCCAACAAGGCCAATCCATTGTTGATAAGTACTCATGAGACGGAGCAAGACAGTAAGCTATGTTTGCTGGACATATCGCTACGATGAGGAGATGACGGTTCTTTGGAACAAAGAAGGTACCGGGAGAAAACCTGAGTAGCTCGGTATACGCACTTCTGCAGTTTTGTGTCGATAAGGTATCCACGAAATATAATGCTTTGATATTCCATTGTGCCAAAAATATTTGCTGCCAGAGATATTTGAAGACCAAAAGGATTCATCGTCGGAAAGCTAGGAAATAATGCGTACCCTGCCTCATTCATCAAAAACCTTTCCAAAGTTGGCGCA
The DNA here is from genome assembly GCA_944474145.2 of Dicrocoelium dendriticum. Lineage (NCBI taxonomy): Eukaryota > Metazoa > Platyhelminthes > Trematoda > Plagiorchiida > Dicrocoeliidae > Dicrocoelium > Dicrocoelium dendriticum. The sequence goes on along the minus strand of OX104064.1, from coordinate 5,227,445 downwards.
CGGCATACGTCGACAGCGACTATGAGAAAAAGGACGTTTCCTTTCATTTCCTTTCAGGTAATATCCATTTGACCTAATGAATAAGAAATTGTCCACCGCAGTGCATCAGACGTACCCAGCAGTTCCCGTACATGTCCTTAGCTAGACTGCTCCGCTTCTAACCCAACGCCTCAAGGAAAAAATTCCGGTCCAGTCACAATCGTTTATCCTACATCAGATCACGCGCATCTGAGGTCGCAATGAGGCTGGACCTTACCGTGGTGCGATGGCTTGTGTGCCTCAGTGATCCATTGTGCTATGCTAGGTGGTGCTTTTTTACACCTTCAGAGCCACTCATACCAGATTGGTCAATGGTTAGAGGCCAGAAAAACGCAACCTCCTGGTCCTACAGGTTGGGGGTTGGAGTGAGGTAGCTCCTTATTCCTTAAAACAGACTCCTTGTAGCCCAACGCCAAAAGCCCGATGCCTTGTGGTCAGGTTTTGAACCAAAGGATTTGGTTGAGTACCCTAATCGTTCTCCTGTCTATGTCTGGGCAACCTGACAGTATCCTGCCCACGCAATACGATGAGATTCCCTTCAAAGCTTTTCTTGATGAGGATAATCAACGGTGCCCTATCGGCTGCATCGAGCAGGGTGGATGTGGGTTTTTGGTGCACTGCTCAAGTCTTCCCACCTTCTTATTCCCCTGCTTGCGGTTTTTTGCTACAGATCGGTCAACAGCCATCACTTGCCCGAACATTAGAGACCCACTCGATCGAGAACTGCTGCTTATCGGAGACCCGCCTGCAAAACTCGAGCTCTGTGCTCACTCTGCGATTCCCTTCGAGTGACAGTAGCAGCACTTTCTCACTGCACCTATACGGTGACAATGCAGCTTAGAGCACCGGCCAAACCGGTGTGGGTATTGCCCTGAGTCCCCGGTCTGAAGCTACTCTGGTTGATTGGATTCCAATCAGTAGCCGGATGTGTGCGGTCCGATTGGCTGGCTCTATTTCAAAGCTTCAAAGTCGCGTGTAACTAACAGGTGTCTATTCTTTATCGCTGCCTATGCATCGACAAACTCTAGCGATGACTCGGTAAAGGATGACTTCTATCGCCAATTGAACGAGCTCCTACGCCACAGAATAAGTTAGGACACATTGTTGTGCTGGATGGGGATCTGAACGCTCAAGTTGGAAAGTTATCCACTGATGAGCTGCATCTGGACAGCCAACATGGTGTAGGCTCCCGTAATGATGGTGAGCGGTTACTTCATTTGCGTGAAGATGTTCGCTT
>OX104064.1:5207580-5225689 GCA_944474145.2 Dicrocoelium dendriticum | reverse complement strand
TTGCGTATGCTGATGTATCACTTGCAGCTAGACACGCAAATAAAGCCAAGTAACTGTATGTGTTATCTACATGTAACGGTAATATTACGCAAAGTGCTGTCAACCTACTTCTATTCAATCTTGTTAATGCAGCAACTCAATCCTTAAAACCTCATTCCTGATACTAGTCGTGCCATCAACATGAGCAATGGTCTACACCATTCATGAGTAGAAGGATGTTCATTTGTTATTTCATTGCACTCGTCCCAGCAGCTCACAAGGTGGATAGCACAAACCTACCCGGACAACCACCAGATGCGCAGGTCGCTTCATTGGGGCTGGTCAGTAGTGCGCATCCCCCCGGGCTCCTACTGGGGAACGAACCCAAGACCACCAGACGCTGACGCCATCTATCCAGCCACATAAGCCAAGAATCTATGGACCAGGTTGCTTAAGCCACATGATTTGCACGCTAACTGGCATATAGCGCGGTTTATCATCAAATTCCTGGATTGTCAAGTGCCAGTTGTTTTATCGCACCAGCTTGGTTAGCCTCATCGAAATGTATAAGAACAGCACATTTTTATCCATCCACTCATACTCCACTATTTGGTCAGTTAGCTCTCACTGTTGCAAATGTGTTATAATTAAATATTCACCATTCATCTATAAAACCACTATACTTGGGTAATCTATTCAGATTCATGACACATACATTTAGCCCCACTAGAATCCAGTCATTTACATCTTTCGATCGGAAGGGCCTAGCATCCGCAAACGACATGTCTGTGTTTTGTCGTTGCTATGGATAAATAGCTATACTCTCATGCCATTACCATGTGACAGGTTGTTCATGATACGTGCAATGTTTGTCGTCAGAACCATTGCAATTTCGCAAGAAAACGAAAAGGTAAGTAGCAAGCCTATCGGCCTCTACCGCGATCAATGTCAAAGTTTATAATTGAACGAATTCCTAGAATGTTGTGTAACATAGATTATAATTCTTGGGCTAATTGCCGGACCCAGCCATTAAATTTACACTGTGAATTGGGAGTAAAATTCTCGGCTCTCCAGGTTCGAGTGCAGTCCTGCTTTCTCCATGTGATTAGAGTGACCTAGTGCGAAACGATAGCCCATTTGGGGTTGAAGTGTTCCATTGCAGCAACCAAGTTATTCTAGACAGATTTTCTAGAGAAATTTCATCGTTTGTATCCTCCTTTCCTGAGTTATAACCTACAGACGTTTTGCGTTAGACACACACTAGTAAGATGAGTAACGAAAATATTCCACGACACGCAATCCTAGGTCGGAGTTCGACGCGATTCGAGTGGAGGGCAGCGTACCCTAGGTTTCGTTAGATAGTCTGCGACCGTTCGCGTTCTGCACAGACAATCTAGTGGGAATTCTCTACCTAAAAGTCTAAGCATTCGCGGACGAAGTTAAGTTGATGTACATGCGCAATGAACTAGATCATCACAAGACCCTCTAACGCACCGTAAATGAGGCCTGATACTGGTCAGTGAGATTGGCTTTACTATTAAACGAGGTCTAGTTCAACGAGGTACGCAGCTACCATCAAAACACCTGAATCCACATACTTGAGGCGCACGACCTGAAGACTACCAATCAGGAGCGGCACCTCTGTGTGCCTGTGCATGACTACGTCGGTAGTTCCAGACAAGTTCAGTCCGCTTCACAATGCAGTAAACAGCAAGTCGGTTTCCTACGGAACATATTCACAAATTTGGTTTGTTACATCAGCTCACTGATACTCAATGTCTGCTTACACGCCCATATCGATTACGCTATCCACGATTGGCAAACTTGTGTAAAGTGTGACTTCGCTGCAATCGAGAATACAGGACGTCAAACAACGAACGCATGTTCAGAGGTTGTCTCATCGTTTGTACCAGGAACGCCTGGAGATAAGTACAGTGGTCAGTAAACGGTAGCAGCGTCTACATGGAAATCTCACTATAGTATATCCCCTATGTGCGGTCCCACGCAAGCATAATGCCACCTTCTGAAACTTAGTCTCAGCAACAAACTGAGAAAAGAACATGAAAATTGGTCAACAATACATTAGATTTGAATGTCAAGAGCCCACTAATTCGATCGGATTTGCTAACGGTATTACGCCTTTACAGACTACATTGTTTGTGTCCCCATGCATGCCATTTTCACATATGTAAATATTGTACTCAGCCTCTTACGATAATTTACATGAACCCACACTACAAAAATTGAGCTAACTAAACTTCAGTTATATAATCGTTAGTGTTGCACATGAAATAATGTAGACGGGTGTGCAATTCCATCGTCATTAATGACAAGAATTACGCATTATACATTTTATTACAAGTTGCTGAAATTTATCCCTTCTCCACAGTCCTGCGTAATATATGCATTTACACTTCCGCTTCACCGACGCGTAGCTGCACACAATCTTTCCTGTGCGAACCTATAATAAATCAGACGTGGCTACGCAAGATGAAATTGGAAACATCGCCCCTTTTCTACGTGATTCATGGGCCTGTTCATGCACATACATGCCCCTTTTGATGCGTCACAAAGTGAAGTAGGTTATACACCAGAATACGTTGCGATCGCCGGGCACAAATCATCATTTATGTGTTGGTACAAGTGTTGCACACTAAATATGCATCGTTGTCTGTTGTACATGAGTTTCTGCATGTCTCCGCCTTCGTTTAATGAATAAATTGATAAAGTTCGCACAGTGCTAAAGCTACTAATGTCTTCAAGTCCAGTTCCTCAGATATGTAGGTTTATCTTAAATAAGTATACAAAATATTCGTTAGTCTCAGTGATAATCCATGGTCGTAGGTGAAAGCACTAAACGTTGCTGGCAATTGGGCCTTCAGTGCTGGTATCTGGGTTAGGTGGAATATGAATTAAAAAGACATGTACCGTGTTTGCACGCACTCATACGTACGGTACGTTATCACATTTTGCGCATTTAGAATTTCGATTGTTACAGCAAGGTGACAACTGAAACGAACCGAATTACAAATCTACTTCTCCAACCACTCTGATACCCACCCCTCGAATTCGACCATGGCTACCTCAGTCTTCTCAGGTCCACATGTTGACTGACGATGAAGAGTAGAACGTGTCCGGAGATTATTTCATCTATCCGCTCCAATATATCTCCCCCTTAACTTAAAACTCTTATATAGATGCTCTGTTGTCTACGCCGAACCTAAGAATGAATTATAAACAGAGTATCATATATATACACCAGGGGAGAATTGCCCATTCCATATCGCGAGAGTCACATTGCTGACTTGCAAGCACACATAAGTTGTCTAAGGTCCTTAAAAACGAATATGAGGCGCCACATGTAAACAAAAATACGTGTTCGAACTCAGAGAATATAATTGATACCGATAGAGAAGTCATGCGTTCTGAAAGATTAGGGAATAACCGGATAGTATATTTGATTGCCAGTCATCAAATCTAACCGATTGTTTACAACTCTCGCAGAAGAAACGCATTGTTTCGATCATTATATTTATCGCTACAATATTTGAGCATTCTTCAATAATCACACTTGCCTGAGGTTATACTACTCCTGCGTATTGTGAGATGCATGCAAATGCATAGTGCAAGTAGCGGAATGAAAATATTTTGTTAAGAACGCGATGTTTAAAATACCAGCAAATCGTATCCGACTCGTGTTCTCTAAATCATCACCGTTTAACACGAATGAGAAGGACTGGTAATAGCTTATCTGCAACACCGATTTGCGTTGAAATGTGGTCCATTTCTGAGCCTAATATCAAATTGTTGGTGCACTGACGCCACTATTTTTCGGGTTTGGAAAGCAATATCGCCATTGCAGTCGTCAAAGTACTTCGAACCACATTCGCAGGTGAGAGTAATCTAGATTTATATCCATTAATTATGCATGCATTGGATAGGTAATCAACGGCATGTACAATGATTGTGCGGCAGTACACACTTACTTGTTGAACTCAAGTAACTTGGTGTGGCTGTAAATTATATGACAAATGTTTATGCATCTAGCAAAAATGGTAGCAAATCTGTATAATAATAATGACAACACCGAGGTTTCAATTATATAGTGCTGACATTTTCTCCTCAATATTTTGTTTGCGTTAAGCCACATCGCAAAGGTATACCTCACTGAAGCCAGACAACGTAATACTCCAAATACATGCAATCTGCGTGAAATCTGCAGCAATTAACAATACTACTTTACACATACTGAGCTATACAAAGCTCTGAGTACCAAAGAAAATCTTGTCGCAGTGCATCAACATGAGTGGCGTGAGTAAACAGCCAGGAATCAGATAAACCACAATGGAATATCTGGAACGTAACGACGCTATACTAGCCACAATCAGCTCTTGCAATTCGCTTATGAAATTTTGATATATTCAAACCACAAATACATGCTAGCAGTCGAATGCTCTAAATGCGGTTAATCACGCGAAAGCGAAAGTATGCATTATTCGAATTCGGTTGAGTATTACTCATATGATACGTTAACTCTAATTTCGGGAAACCTCTATGTCGATTGAGAATTGGTAGGCTTAAAGAAACAAAGTGTTTAGAGCCCAGGAAATGGAGAACGTGTTAACTAGGAGTATAGATATGTACACACTAATATTCCGTTTTCAAAAGCGATAACACTTATTTTTTCTACCGTGGTCAACATTAGAATTTTTGTAAGTTCGAACTCAACCAAATGCTTTGCTGGCGTGAATAGATTTCCGGTTTGCCCAACCATGTTACCACTCAACTCGCAAAAGTATTTTAGAAATGTTCCATAGGTACTAGTAATCCAGGATAATTTAGTACAAAATCGGGAAGTTAACAACGCAGATGATGATACTGCATACGTACCTGTTGAAGTCGAGTAACTTTGTGTGGCTGCAAATTACATGCAAAATAATGACGTAACCAGCGTAGATAGAAGATAGATATGCTGCAAAGTGGTTTCGACAACAGACCTTTTGGTTTTATACCTAGCTGCACCTCACTTTCGCAATGGGTTGGCTTGCTTTTTTATTGTCATAATTTACCATTTCACTTCTAAGTAGTAGAATAGTTTTACCAGCTAAAGGACTATAACATATTGAGTCGCGTTTTGTTCTGACATTCTATATGTATGTGATAGACTGTTGAGGATCTATGAAACTTAATCATCCACCAAATACTCCTCTGTGTTAACACTTAAATAGGGATTTTCAAGACATTTTGGGTTTTAACTATTATGGCCTGATGGTTTCGCCATACGTCTTCCTCTGAATACTCGCTCAACTGATGTTAATCCCTACAGCTTCAAATACAGTTCCAAGTTACTCTCTGAACATGTAGTCCGTTATCATCCAGGTTGTACAGTGTCTTACCGTAATCGCCTGCCTAATTCGTAAAACGCTGCGCCCTTACCATACTCACCTGCATTAGTTGCTCGGCCTGTTGTGGCTAAATATAGGGTAAAACAAGTGGCAATACACGGGATTAACCTTTTATCATCCATGAAAAGGAAACACGATTTGCCATGTTGGTATTAATGTATTAGGCATCAATTTATATCACCGTCCCCAGCTTAATTGCGCACTTTTTCGGATCACTTCCAAAGCAAGCGCTTCTTATTAGAACGCAGACAGTCAAATGTAACTTCAAAGTGGTTTCTGCCTCCAATGTGTCATTGACCACTTAATGATGCGCTCTGTAGCAGAGGCTCATCATGAGAGTGCTCCCCTACAGAATCAAATAATTTACCATGATAATTGCGAAATCCATTACCAACTTGCGGTTAGTCATACAAAGCGTCAATTTCACTGCAGTGCAGATTTTCCAATACGGCCTCTAGGAGTCGAAAATTATAGTGCTAATGATGGTACCCTTTCTATCTAATGGTGCGATATTGATATTGATAATCTATGTTCTAGTTTACCACATGCCACCGGGATATTGTGCATGAACTCGCCGGAAATTGCACCATTCAAATAAAATGATGCACATCCGCATAGTGTGAGGAAATGTAGGTCGTTTTCACATTCCGATTTCCAAGTGAACACAAAAGCACTCATCAAGCTGTAGAAAGTATCAACGGCATACAACATTTATTTTCAATGCTTCGCTCATATAAATAAATATGATCCACATTGGATCTTTTGCACTCATCTGCAATATGCATGTAACATAAAAGCATTGTGAGCAGACACTGTTATGTGACTACTGTTTATTGATACTCGCCGTGGCTGCAGAGTTGCAAAGAATAGTGCTGTCTTACAACCGCATGTGGCATACAAATTAGTGTACCAATAAACTTGACACAAGTGCACAATCAATGTAATCGTTCTCCTTATCCAGGTTGTCAATTGGTATACTTACAAACCTTAAGTTAGTGGATGCTGTGCTGCTTCTGTTTCGAAGTAACTAATTTATGCACACCGTTAGAAGCTGGATACAACCATTAGTTGTTTTCAAACACCAATCAAGATCTGCGAAACAATATCACTGGAACTATGACTGGGCAACTTCCAAGCAAAAACTCACCTGCGTCTGGCCCTGGTCGCAGGTGCGTATCCTACTACGGTCGCAAAACATATGATAATTGTTCCAGAACCTCAAAGGCTGCGTGTGACGGCCGTCAAGCAGATCCCAATCTGTCTCTGTGATCACATTCCCGAGCTGGATCTGCTCCCCACTGCCTTGTGGGTAAGGCTATTGAGCCAAAGGCTCCGGGTGGAGTCCCTCAAGCAAACCTCCGAAGCACAATGGCCACCTCGCGTGCGATTGCCCACCAATGCAATCGTATGCCTGCGCGTAAGGCACTCAGCATCGGGTGCTGGAACGTGCGCACACTACTGGACCGGAACTCGAGCGAGCGCCCGGAGCGACGCACTGCACTGGTCGCAATGGAGCTGGCGCGCTACCACATCGATATTGCGGCGCTCAGTGAAACTCGGCTCGCTGAGCAAGGTAAGTTACATGAAGCAGGTGCTGGCTACACATTCCACTGGGTGGACAACGCCGCATCAGCACCACGTGAACATGAGGTCGGATTTACAATATCCGATCGCCTCCATGGCCAGATGGTGGGTGAACCAACGGGCATCAGCGCGCGACTGATGACTGTTCGCCTACGACTCGGAAGAGGTAAGTTTGCTACTTGTATAAGCCCGTACAGTCCGACCAGGTGTTATCCTGATGACACGCGTGATCAGTTCTACACTGAGCTATCCTCCGTGATACGGTCTGTGCCGAGGAGCGACCGACTATTTCTGCTGGGTGACTGCAACGCGCGCGTTAGGCGTGATGCATCAGCGTGGACAGATGTTATCGGTTCGCATGGCATTGGTTCAGCGAATGCGAACGGTGACAGGCTGCTCTCACTGTGTGCCACTCACGGCCTGACGATCACGAACACTCGGTTTGCATTTAGTGCGAGTGATATAGCAACTTGGACGCACCCACGGAGTGGTCACGCTCATCTGCTCGACTATGTCATCGTACGTCAGCGTGATATGCGTGAAGTGCGCATGACACGTGTACTGCGTGGAGCTGAGTGTGGCACTGATCACAAATTGGTTCGGACCACACTGTAAATATATTTTCGTAAATCGATGTACTGCACTCCCGCCGTGAATCGGCGTAAATTTAACATTCTCTCCCTCGGTACTTTGGCGAAACGTACTGAGCTGGAGAAGGCGATGGCTGCACGCCTGTATGGTGATGTGGACTGCATAGCCACAGTGGGCGACCTGTGGCACCACGTTCGCGACCAGGTGACAGATGCTGCCGAGGAGACCATCGGGCGCGCAAACTGTAAGCGGCAAGATTGGTTTGATGACAACAATGTGACGATTGACGCGTTGGTGTCAGAGGAGAATGCAGCATTTGCTGCACATATTGCAGACCCCAGTGACTTGCGGAAGAGTAGTCAGTTTCGCAAACTTCGACAGCGACTGACCTGAGAGCTCCGTCGCATTAAAGATGCATGGTGGACGGAGAAGGCGAAGCAGATGGAATGCTACGCCGAACGCCGTCAACACAAGGAATTCTTTGACTCCTTGAAGGCGGTGTATGGACCGAGATTGGAGCCGCTGAGGACACTGATCGATGGTAGTTCAGGCCCTACCTGCACCCAGACTGCAGACATAATGCAGGTCTGACGGAAACACTTTGACTGTCTCTTGAAGAACCGTTCAGAGATCGGCTGGCCTACATTAAACGGCCTGAAGCAGCACGACGTGAACGCGGATCTAGCGGATCCGCCGACACTGGATGAGACGCAGAGAGCACTTGCTCAGCTGCGAAACGGCAAATGTGCCGGGGGTGACGGGATCCCACCTGAAGTATTGAAACACGATGGACCCGCGTTGTTGACTGCGCTGCACCACTTGGTGCAACGCGTGTGGATTGAGGAGGAGGTGCCTGCTGAACTGAAGGATGCCCTTGTGCTATAACTGTACAAGGGCAAAGGTAGCGAGCAATGTTGCACGAATTATCGTGGCATCAACTTGCTGAGTTGTGTGGGCAAGTTGATTGCCCGAATCCTGCTCAACCGCCTCGTCAGTCAGGTTGTGGAACCTAACGTGGCGGAAGAGCAATGTGGATTCCGTTCGGGTCGCAGCACTATAGATATGGTGTTTGCGGCTCGTCAGTTGCAAGAGAAGTGCGGAGAACGACACCAGCCATTGTACTTGCTTTTTGTTGATTTCACCAAGGCATTTGATACGGTGAACCTCGAGGCACTGTGGCTGGTGGTGGGTAAGTTTGGTTGCCCGCGTAAGTTTGTAAGTTTAATTGAATGTCTGCACAGTGGTATGCGAGCGAGGGTGCAGCTGAGTGGAGAGACCTCGGATGACTTTGCAGCTGTCTCTGGTGTGAAGCAAGGCTGTGTCTTAGCTCCTGCCCTGTTTAATATATATCTTCATGCAATGTTGGCTTGTGCTTTTGATGCGGCTTGTGCTTACGGTGTTCGTGTGGAGCACCGTATTGATGGTGGGTTGCTGAACATCCGTCGTTTCGGTGCGAGAACTCTAGTCTGTGAGACAACTATCCGTATGTTGCTGTTTGCTGACGACTGTGCGTTGTTTTCACACAGCGCGGATGAGTTGCAGCACATGACTAGTGCTCTAGCTTCGACAGCGGCCAAATTCGAGCTCACCATCAACACAAGCAAAACTGTCTGTCTCTTTCAGCCTTCACCGGAGGTGCAAGCTTCAATATTGCCACAAATCAGCATTGGTGCTGAAGTATTGGAAACCACCTCCCGCTTTTGCTACCTTGGGAGTGTGATGTCGACTGATCAGCAGCTACACGTTGAGTTGCGTATTCGCGTGTCGAAGGCGGCAGCGGCATTCGGGAAGCTTGAGTACCGAGTGTGGAACAACCATCAGCTAACCATTGGCACGAAGCTGATGGTGTACAAATCCATGGTACTGTCCGTTCTTCTATACGGCAGTGAAACGTAGACGATGTACCGGATAGATAAGAAATATCTCGAGCAATTCCGTCAGCAGTGTCTGCGACGAATTTTGCGGACCGGCTGGGGCGACAGAGTTGCAGACACGGAAGTGTTGCGCCGAAGTGGGATGTATGCAGTGCACTGCATACTTTTGCTGAGACATATGAGGTGGATCGGTCATGTGAGCCGTATGGAATCGTTGCGCATATCGAAGCAGCTATTATATGGTCAGCTGAGTATTGGGAAGCGGCACGTGGTGAAACCAAAGTTACGTTACCAGGACATGATCAAAGTGAGCCTCACACGTTCTAATCTTGATTGCAGATCATGGGAATCGAAGGCGCTTGATCGTGGTGCATGGCGCGATCTAATCACGAAGGCAGTTGCTGAAGTGCGGGAGAAAACCCTCATGCATGCAGAGAAGAAGCGGCAAGTGCGGAAGCGGCAAGCACCAACGAATTGTACTCCATCGACATCGAGCGCATTGTGCTGCAGAACATTCGGTCGCGAGTGCCTTAGTCAGGCAGGCCTAGTGAGCCATGAGAGAGGTCAATCGGGACCACTGCCGAAGCGACGACGGGTCCCGCAGTGAACGTAGGCAGCACGGGCGCAGCGTTTGTAGGCACGCTGAATTCGATTTACTAACCGCATGCTTGCATGCTAAGTCTCTTTATTTCAGGTGGTGGGTTTTCGGTTCTGTCCTAATGCCTTTCTTTCTCATATAAATGTCTAGTGGGCCAGGAGCTATGCCCTTTGGGGCCACTACAGAAGCGACGACGGGTCCTGCAGAGAATTACGGCGAGCGGGCACAGCGTTTGTAGGCACGCTGAATTCGATTTACTAACCGCGTGCTTGCATGCTAAGTCTCTTTATTTCAGGTGGTGGGTTTACAGTTTTTACCTTAATACTTTTCTTTCTCATATAAATATCTCCCTGTACTCTATTTCATTAACTTGCACACATCGCCTAAGCCAATTGTATTCGATTTCCATAACATTTTTGTGTTCGTGGTATTCCGTGAACTATACTTCCTGACCTCGTGCACTTAGCTAGGATCTGTTTGTAAACAACTCATTACATATGCTATTTAATTAAGGTTTATATCACCGTTTCCTTATGCATTAATCGACTTTTTCTTTTCTTTTCTTTCCCTCTCTCTCTCTCAAGTGTTTGGCTGTTATTTGATATCCCCGGTGTGACTGCGCTTGATGTGCATGTTGACAAGGTGCCTACCTGTCCATTACCCACTACCTCGTCCATACTGGCTCCAGGAGACAGTTGGTCGTTGCTGGAGGGGACAGGATGCACGGTCCTTGTGGCCGTGTTAGGCTCGAAGAGTGGTTCCATGCAGTCAATGTGGAGCGGACTACGGTCCAGCTAGCGCCTTGTGTGCGCATGATTTCCCCAAATACAGTGTGCTTGTGTTTGCCTGTGAAGGAGTGCGGGCCGGCTCCGTTGATGAAACGTGGTTCCCATCCGCATGCCTCCCGGTCTTATTTCTTCGGGTTTACACTGGATATGGGGTGTGGTTGGAGCTGTCGGTGGTGCAGCACAAGCCATCCATGGTCCCTCTGTAGGCGCAGGCGTGCAGTGGCTTGCCACAGTGACAATTGCTTACAACAGTTCGAATAACCTCACTCTGCCAGCCAGCGAAATTGTCAAACACCCCCAACATTACACATGACAAGAGCAGCAAGGAGATCATGACGCATACACTACATCCCACACAGATAAGTTCGACTTCGCCGCAGCAAGTCATTAGTGAACAATGTTACAAAAACACTTGGGCTTCGAACGCAGACATCAGAAGTAGTATATAGCTTGGGATTTGAAAAGACCTCCCTAACAACTGTGCTTCGAACGATAAGTGTTCCCAGATTGAGACTCTGCCGATGCACCCAGTGGAAGCAACCAGAGTGAAGCACGACAAACGGACGATATTTTACCATTTTGGACACTTAGATTAAGAGGAGGACTATCCACTGAAAATGGCTTCCAACTATATCAGCCACAAGTAACTTAGAGCCATACATTGCACGTATAAACTTGAATTAAACTTTAGAGATTGACGGGATGGAGGCTGTTCGTCTCCTAACGTATTGGATTATACTTAGATGAAACTGCAAAACGGTGGTCTGCCTCTACGTATGATATAATAATCACTAGTAAAGAGATTAATTTCTTATTCAGTGCTATACCATATGTTTCCACAATATTGTCGTCACAATCGTGTGCACTGTCAGCATTCTCACACACATCCCCATTTTCTGTACATATCCTGCTCAATTTTAGCTCTAATTTGTGAGTATCAACGTGCAATTCTTCCACTTCATCACAACTTCAGCAACATTCCGTAGGCTCCTTATCCGAATTCACAAACCAAGCAGATAGCAATGTGCGGGTATGTTCACTGACACTACAATAATCAGTAAAGGAAGTGCGCGAAATTTTGCACCTACCACAACTTAATAGTACACCATGCATTATGTACACCAGTGAAACACTTGCGGCTATGATGTCGGATCATCTGTTACTAGTCCTCCTTCTAATCCATCCTGAATGAGTGGACTACTCTTACATTCCCTGATATTTCATTGTGGCGTATCAGTTACTCTGTGTTATTGGTAGGTGTATGCAATTGAATGCTATAAATAGGTCCATTTTATTCAACTTATGCACTCAGCATCAACATACTGAGGGTTGTATATACCAGTAGTTTGCACTAACCAGTAACATCGTAGCTCGCTGCGGGTGCAAATGTAACGAAATATGATTGGTCTATATATTTTATGTGTATGGAACGAGGAGAACTGTCGTTTATTAGTTATGAAACGCGATACCCATTTGCACAACATGGAAGATTACTACAGAACCCTATGTCACATGTTGTCTCAAGGAATGGAGTTCCATTCTATGTGCGAAACTTAAACTCATCAGCAATTGTTTCTAATCTTGGACCAGTATTGTGATACTGACCACGAGCGGGAAAATATTGCATGGTCTATTATTACTGTGATTTCGAAAAGCTTGCTACAATTCGTGATATCAACCCAAATGAAAGGTTCCTCCGACTTGTCATAAAGTGGTGTCCACATAGCCGTAAATTGAGCTGCATTTTGGGGGATATATTGTTAATGACATCTGATTTATGCTCCGTTAGAACCCGTTAAATCGTCCGTTATGTACTATTGCATGAGTTTAAAATTTCTAGTAAGTGGATTGCTAGCGGAGCCACACAAAAGCGACGGACGATCTGCTGAGTATACGTAAACAAGTGAACAAAAGGCTAGACAGCATAGAAAAGCGAGGTACATCAAATTCAGAATGGCGATATTTAGAAGACCTTCTTGCATGACTGACTTGCAATCGAATTATTATTAAACGACCCACTATGCTTTTCGTCCAAAAGATAGCAATAATGCTGCTCGGATATCTGAATACATGAGAAATCACACAGTCCCTATGTGGATGTAGTGCCCCAATACTAGCCCGTGCAATTTTGCTAAGTGAACGGTTATTTCCAAAAATCAAAATTATCTGCTACGCTTACTAATCTGTCACTGACATTTTATCTACTACTGTAACCAGGTTAAAGCCGTTTGTTGTTATAATCATTAATTCATTCACCACTGGCGCAAATAACTACTGGCTCAATCATTCAGCATGCCAGTGTGTTGCTCATGCGTGCAGTATATGGTTTGCTGCCGTGTATAGTAGTGCGTGAGTACTACAAATGTCGACCATGGTCGCATGGATTATTTGGCTAGGGACGGCCCATAGCCATAATAATTAGCCCGCCGGTAGCATTAAGGAACACAAGCCTGCCGTGTAATCCTGAAATAGAGCCTGTCCACGCACCAGGCGACAACGGCAATATTCCAGACAACAAGCGAATTGTGGTGCTTGTGTGGCTGTGAAGCGTCGGCACTGCGTAACGACGTACTGCCAAGACGCTTACGGTCGCAACAAACTGGATCTACATGTGGTGTGACGTTTACGTACCTCGTCGTCCCATTGATCTATTCTGCTGGTGTCCCGGATCTTTAACACATAGGTTAATGGTTAGAAGTCAGACAAACTCGGTGGGCTTTCAAGCTCGGCCGTTGCTGTTCTCGTTGGAAGAGTGTTTTACACTACCGAGTGCAAATTCTAGATTTTATTTGTAACTATGCAGCAATTTGCATGATCAAGCATGATCAAGTGATAATGAAGTGGACCTGGATGATAGAAATGCTGAGTTTAGTTCCGTCTCACTAAGCTCATCTTCCGTGTTCTCCTTATTAGCTCACGTCCAACTGCGCACTTACATGAAAGCAAGGTTCACAAGGAACTCAACAGATTTAAAGCAAACCAAAATTGTCTTCCGAATGCTGTCTTGTGGAATGGTCTTCATTTAAATCGCTTCCGTTTAATGTTTCAAAACGCGGTGATGTGTATTTTCATTTCTTCGAGGCGATAAGTTGCAGTGCCTTGTAGATTTCTCCCACACTCATACTGGCAATGAAAATTCCATACCTAGCTCCTCCATCGTCAAGTAGATAGGCCTCTTTCTCTCCCAGAACATTTCTTAGTCCACGCATGTCCGTAAACCTTTCCAAAAAGTAACAAAACTCTCATCTTAGACCTGCAGACCCTAGGTGCTTTTATTACTTGGTACCTCATTTTTCAAGTTTATGACCCATTGCATTAAGCCCCATTGGTTTTACTGCTCTCCGCTCATTTTCCCCAGACTGCTTCAGGATGATTACATCTCGTTTGTGTAATCTATAAAGCACATTTCTAGATGCAGCTGCTTCTCTGGAGAATCATCAGTTGATTTGATCATTTCTAGACACCCTGATGACTGCAATGACTTTTCCTCTACGGCACTAACTAATGGATTTCATGCGCTGCATAATGATCTTCCCAAAACGCCCTCTTTCTCTACTACTCGTTCGCAATTGACAAGTTTATTCTTCTATATATCATCGTATCGTAATACACTTTTGCCCTATATCACACCACTGTTGTTTCCGCAGTGAATGTCACTAACATGCTGCGTGAGTGGTTGTTGGAGTAACAGTTGTGTAGTCGTTCCCTTGTTCTCCCCGAGCATGTATGCCGATTGATTTTATCATCAAGTTGTCCCCGGTGGTGGTGTATATGTTGAAAATGAATACATTAGGGTGAATAAAGCTTATTTTGACTTCACTTGACTTGAACTCAGTCTCCCAATCCCACTTGTTGGGGGTTGGAAATCGGATAGCGTCCATCTCTTTAAAACCAAATCGTTGCCTACTTCTCTTGCTTTTGAGGATGTTTGAGAACCTAATGATCCACCTATCTAGATCTGGGTGCCCGGTGAGTATTTCAGTCCAAGTACAATCATGATGGAATTTGCACTACACAATCACATCCCACATCGGCCGTCGCGCAGCTTAACAAATCTCGCTTTATCGGCTGCAAACGGCCGCCAAGATTGTGAATTTATGCTACTGCTAGAAAGTCCTCCAGCGATCTCCTCCACTTGTTTCTCCTACCCACTTATAATTCCCAAATCTAACATATTCCATAGTTGCCAAATTTGAGGACAGCAGCCGCAATATCACCAGATTCATACCAACTACAGTTACCTTCCTGCATCAAACACTGGAAGCCTATCGTCCACAGCTCCTCTTAAAGCCTCGCTGTAAGGTTTCGTTGGCAGCATTTAATGTCCTTACACTAAAACAAATATATCAACATGCTGCAATCGCACTCACGTTTGGCACATTGGGTATTGATGTGTGTTGTCTTTCCGGATCTAAGTGCAATGGGCCCAAAGGTGTTGTTGCATTAACTGCGCCACGCTGGTCCTCTCCACATTGGTTGCACGTATCTGTAGACGCTGATACAGCAATCACTGGTCAAACTGGGGTGGGCATCATTCGCGGCTTAAAGGCTGAGACATCATTGCTTGATTGGATACTCGTAAGCAGGCGTTTGTATGCAGCCTGTTTCCTGACATCAACTAAAGTTGATTCCAGTAGCAGCACTAGACGCTGTTTGTTTTTGGCTTCCGATAACGCCTCGACATATCGCAGATCTCTTGAGGCCGCGAACCGAACACATTGCACCAGAAATGTACCAGTTCGGATACCGTTGTTGTTGCAGTGGAGATGGATTCGCAAGTAGTCATCTAAGCTCTTCAGAAGCGGAGCTGGATGGTAAGTAGGGACTTAAGCTTCACCGGCCGGACAATGGAGATTGTCATTTTTAACTGTGCAGGGATCAACGCCTGTTTCTTAGTTGCACCGCTTTGAGATACAGTTGGCGCCGATATTCCACATGGCGTCCCCATTGTTTCGGCAGCGATATACCCAAATAAAGCAACTTGATATAAGGCACTGCTTACTGCTTCCATACTAAATGTCGCTCGTTCTGGAATTATTGCTTCAACTCATATCATGCCTCAGTACGCTGTAGATTTCTCATCAAAGTTACGATGTGATTTACCAACCATCTCTTTCGATGGGCCAATGAAAAGTTATCCCACGCACCGATCAGGCAAGCTTACCAGGATGCACTGCGTACCGAACATTCGCGCTTTTTTCTAATGGTTCTGAGCGTCGACTGCAATAAGCGATGCGGATGCCTCCGCTTGCGGCGCTACCAATTATCACCACACCAATCACTGGATATCCAAGTGTGTGTCAACCAACTGAAATGCAAAAGGAAGCTCCCACCTGGTTCTGTGCACGAGGTAACCAGACGGCCAATTAGTCGTGTAGTAAAACGGAGCCTCTGTTATGACATATATTCCTGGTGGACTAGTAGGGCTCAAGAAATGGAGGAATCCTGAGCAGTAGACAATTATAGCCAGCTCTTCCAACTGACCCGCAATAGTAGTTTCAAGAAATCAGGCGTCTGTGAGACGGTCAGAGACAGTTACTGTTCTCAGATTCATAATAAGAAATGTCATATTGGTCGTCGGGCGGAGCACTTGCAAAATCAGTTTTGTTGGCCCTCTGCTTTTGGACTTCTTCCTACTCAGGTAATGCAGGCTCAGCCATGGCCTGTTAGATGTTATGCTAAATTGGAAGCTGAGGTCCTAAACGCCATCACGACTCTTGCGCGATTTCCTGTGGCTGCCTCGGATTCCCGCGCACCAGTACAATTTAAGCATGGAGTTGAGGTCCTCCGCAATGCAGGAACCTCCCTGTTTGACATGTCTGGAAGACAGAGGCTATGCCAGCTAATTAGAGTAAATCGACTGTAGTGACGATATATATGCACGACAGCCCTAACGATAGCACTAATTACAGTGCTAACCCAGCAGTATTAGTCTAACGCCAGCTGTGACAAAATTACTGGTCCGATTCTTCTTCGTCTCCTTAATGTAGAACATGAATCCGGATTATGGAACAACAAGCAGGCTTCTGCCAAGGATATACTTGGATGGGCTTGCATTCACTCTGTGGCAGGTACTAGAGCAGCACAACACGTAACGCAAACTAATGATAGCTGGGGTCTTCGACCACAAGAGTGGGTTTGGCTAAAACAATCGATGCATTCTGTTCGAGACACTTGTGCGGAAAGTGTTCCCATGAAATATTTGAAAATATTAGGTACTGTAAAAGTCAGAACCGCCTACTTGAGTCTGCGAAATGTGCGGTGTCAACATGGGTTTCCCCCGATCTGAAAGTCCGCGTTTACAAGGCCACAGATACGGTCGTCATGTTTTATCCTAGCGAGAATCGACCACTTCGATATAAGTATCTAAGGTGAGTACAATTATTAATCATTCCTGCCTGTGAGGCATCGCTTCTATCGTATGACAACCGCATGTCTGCAAAGTGGATGTGCAGCGGCATTTACTAAGCTGCCATTACCAGACCGCTTTCCTAGAACAACATAGCACTGTATGAGTTGCTTTGACTTCAACAAATACTACGGATGTCCGACAACGCGTACCGTGAAACGGTTGTTTCGCTTGACTTATGTACTGTGGCGCAAGGCTCGCGGTGGGCAAAAGTGAACTCAACCGCACGACATGATGTCGCGAACTAAGAAACTTGGTGTTATTGGTACGTCTCGCCTTCGATGCCAGAGAACATGTGACCCGTCTTGTGCTTGTTTGAAACGTTAGTGGAAATGGTTCGCAGTCGGCATAACGGTTTTGCTTTTGGTCTCACTTTCCGCCTTCACATTATTCTTCGATCCGTAGTTCCAACTTGTTGTACGGCACTGCAGCATCAGTCTGAATGTCTGTTGTAATGCTGTCGTTGCGTATGCTGATGTATCACTTGCAGCTAGACACGCAAATAAAGCCAAGTAACTGTATGTGTTATCTACATGTAACGGTAATATTACGCAAAGTGCTGTCAACCTACTTCTATTCAATCTTGTTAATGCAGCAACTCAATCCTTAAAACCTCATTCCTGATACTAGTCGTGCCATCAACATGAGCAATGGTCTACACCATTCATGAGTAGAAGGATGTTCATTTGTTATTTCATTGCACTCGTCCCAGCAGCTCACAAGGTGGATAGCACAAACCTACCCGGACAACCACCAGATGCGCAGGTCGCTTCATTGGGGCTGGTCAGTAGTGCGCATCCCCCCGGGCTCCTACTGGGGAACGAACCCAAGACCACCAGACGCTGACGCCATCTATCCAGCCACATAAGCCAAGAATCTAT
>OX104064.1:4686295-5207480 GCA_944474145.2 Dicrocoelium dendriticum | reverse complement strand
GCAAAGACGATAGCCAAGGCTTCTTTCTCGATCTGATCGTAGTTCTTCTCTGCGGACGTCACCGTGCGGGAGGCATGCATGACCGCTTTCTCGGAACCATGGGGGAAGCGATGGGAGAGTACCGTTCCGATTCCGTAATTGGAGGCATCGGCGGCGACTAGAATGGGTAAGGCTGGATCGTAATGTGTCAGCAGCAGGTCAGAACTGAGCATAGTTTTCAGGCGCGCGAAGGCCTTCTCACATGCGGGGGACCAGTGCCAAGGAACATCCTTTTGCAACAGTTGATTCAGAGGGGCCCGTACATCGTGTAGTGATGGTAAGAATGCACTGTAGTAAGTGATGAGACCAAGGAAGGACCGCAGTTGATGAATATTGTTGGGAGGTGGCATCTGTGAATGGCTTCGACGTTTCCGGGGTCGGGGTGACGGCCATTAGCATCGAAGACAAAGCCGAGATACTTGATTAACCGTAGGAAGAATTGGCATTTATCGGCTCTCAGGCGGAAACCATATTCCTGGATCCGTTTAAAGACCGAGACCAGACGTTCTCGCAATTCTTCTGGGTTGCGACCAACAATAAGGAGATCATCCAGGTATGCGGCCGTTCCTGGAATGCCAACGATCATTGTATTCATTGTCTGCTGGAATAGGGCTGGTGCGGTCTTGACGCCAAACGGCAATCTGGTGTACTGAAGGAGACCGCGGTGTGTGTTGATCGTCAAAAGCGGTTGCGATTTCGGAGCCACCTCGATTTGTAAGTATGCGTCTGCCAGGTCGATTTTGGCAAAACACGTCCCGCCATTGAGTATGGTAAAAAGGGTCGTTTAGTGATGGTAATGGGTAGCAGTTCGTTTGTAGAATGGCATTGAGGCCCGTAGAGAAGTCGGCACAGATGCGAAGGGATCCATTTGGTTTCTTGACAACAACGATTGGGGTTGCCTAGGCAGAGTAGGACAACGGTACCAGGACACCCATATCTTCCAATCGTTTAAGTTCGACATCGACCAATGGTAAGGCTGCGTATGGGACCGGCTTTTTAGGATGGAATACCGGTTGAGCTCCGGGAGCAAGCGACCAAGACCATCTTGGAACACTGAGGAGAACTGTCGGATGCGGTCATCGGTTTCGTCAGTTGGTACGGCCATAGATTGTACCGCGCTGCAGTTGGTTCGTATAGGTAGATCGGCCATGCCAAGCTGTTCGAGCCAATCGAGACCAAGTAGATTAAGGTTTGCCTTGGCGATGTAGCAGATCCCGTCGAATGTGACACCTCGAAAGTAGACGGTACAATGCAGCTGCCCAGTTAGCTGCACGTGGCCACCACAGGCGCTGGTGGCGGATTGAAGGTTTGGCTGCACTGGTGGACTACCAAGGGATCGCCAGAGTTTCTCGGAGATGATCGTGATGTCCGAAGCAGTGTCCAACTGCAATCGGATGGTCTGGCCATTAATCTGGACGTCGACGAACTTCCTGCGATCCGCCTTGAATTGGAACGTGGCTAGCAAGCTCAGGGAGCTGCCAACCGGGCCAGTGTTGGGTTTGCGTCTGGATCGTGATTTCTTCTTTTGACTGTGGGTGGGGATCAGGCCAGGTTTGGTCCCCTTGGGTTGTGCGGGTCTGCGGGTGGGGGCCAGCCCAGGTTTGGCCCTCTTGTGTGACGTAGGATAGCAGTATCCATCACAGTGCCCCACCCTGCCACAACGTTGGCATCGATGCTGTCGGAAGTTGCAATCTCGATGGAAATGGCCTGCACCACAGAATCGGCACGGATAGGGTGGGGACTTCGCTCGGTTGAGTCCGGAGAGCCGCTCAGAAGGTTGCGGCTTGGGGGCTGCGACCACCTGGACCAGATCAGGCGCGGAAGCGTTCTGAATCATCGCGGAATTATGTTTCAGATTGATCGGCGATTGACACTCCTCGGCCAGGTTGTGGAGTGTGATCGTGCCGTCTTGCTGCAGCTTGGATAGGAGGCGCGTTCGGATGTGGGCATCATGGGCGGACCGAAAGCAAGAAATGAAAAGCAAACACTTGAACTGGTCTTCTGTGAGTGAGCCAAGCTGGAACCGTTCGCATTCCCGATTGACGATGCCCGCGTATGTGACGAAATCATCGGCATCTCGTTTGGTCAGCTGTAGACATTGGTACCGGGTGTTGAACAGCGAGGACTGTTCGCCAAAGATCTGCGACAATGTGCGCACCGTTTTACCAAAGTGAACATCGCGGGGCTTCGTTGGCATGATGAAGTTTGTATAACGTTGGTGCTCGACCGTGCTCAGTTTGCGCAGAAGCAGCCGGGCCTTCCAAGCGTCAGCCTGGGAAGCCAGGTCAACGGGGAACAGATCCTCGTACCGCTTATACCAGGACTCGAAGGTAATTTGAGCGCCCGGGTCATATAGGAATTCGGAGATGCTGCTGCAGATATTGTCAACCGAACGAGTGCTGCCCGTGGAACCTGATTGAAGGGAAGAACTGGAGAGTTTTTCCTTTAAGGCAGTCAATAAAGCAATCTGGTGCTCCAAAAGTAATTTAAACTCATTATATGCAACTGCCAAGGGTTCAAATAGTTTGTCGCCAATGTTGAATACTGCCTCTTGAATACGTCAGGTTCTAACAATGTGATACCAACTCTCCTAGACGGATGAACGAACGAGACTCAGAATTATTTCTCGCACGGCACGGTAACTGACAATCTCGAAGTCTGTAGGTTCTCGGAACTTAGCCGCGAAAGATTAATTCACGCGAGCCGCACAGGTTCCTAGACCGAACGCAAAGTTCTACGCACGATTTCCCAACCCAAGACTGAAGCAAGAACAGGACAGGCCTTTGCCACAGGCGCTTTTACTAGCCAAAGCTAAGGCGATTCTAGCGTTGTACAGCCTCATTTTTATATCACGAAACGGTGATGAAGAAGGGTTTTTCCTTGGAAGGGTTTGCTTACGCAAACCCTGGAAACAAGAAACATGGTTTATGCAAAGTCTGTAAACTGAGCAGAAATGTTGGAAGTTTGGCGAGAGTTGTCCGGAAAAATAAATGTTGCTTGGATACAACAATGCGTGTTTGGTTGGAAACAAGACTGTTTCTGGGTGCAAAGGCTACGCATTGTGAATGTTTCACGAGTTGGAAGTCTGACTGAAACGTGTGCGTTTTGTCTGGTCTGAGTACATGTGCACTCGAGTGAATCGGGTTATATCAGTTTCCATGGATCTGCGAATCAGGATAAACAGGTTACTCACACTTCAACAAGCTCAGGGGCTCCTGCTGCGTCCTGCGACTAGCCTTCACAAACTTTTGCAGTGTTATGAACAAGCGCGCTGATCTTTGTTGTTTCGTTGCGTCTGAGCGGCCAGACGTAGTGGGACTCGTAGAGACATGGCGGCATTCAGAGTTATACACCCAAGAACATGAACTCAAAGGTTACGCGTGCTTCTAATGCGATAGACTAACGAATGTCTGCGGTGGTGTATTGATTTACATTCGCTCTTCCCTGCGTGGGAGACTTGTGAGCACCTACCGAAGTGACGATGTTTTGTATGAGCCACTTTGCTGCACCATTGGCCTCAGGCGCGGAGAACTACTTGTGAGGGCAGTTTATCGCAGCCTCCTCAGTCGTTATTTGGATTAGCTGCCCCATATTCGAACCCACAGGAGTTGTCCACACTTTTTACTTATTGGCGATTTTAACTGTCCTGAAATACGATGGCCTGATGTGCATTTGATGCCTGGACATAGCGAGCCAACTGTTTGCATCTCTGTCACAAGCTGCACCCGTGGAAGACTGTTGGACATCTATAAAAGAGAAGTTGACGTCATCGTGTTCCAATTTATGTGCTTGAAGTATCAGAAGGTTGGACCGATTAAACCTCTAGTTTGACAAGGAGTATGGAAATCTGGCTCGGTGGTGGCGCAGACGGTGGCACAGATTCCTCCTCTCTGACTCTGCCAATAACTACGGAGGGCATAAAAGTCATCGGAACCTCTGCAACCGTTCAAACTTAAGTAAGTGCTGACATTTCCAAGGGCTGCTCTCAATCGTTGAGAAGACCTCCCCAAAGTGAATCCTTGCTTACTTGAAGCGACGCCCGAATAGATCGTGTGACGTGTCAGTGCTGGATGGCCCGGATGGACAGCCCCTAACTTTCAGCGTGAGACCCGTTGGCGGCGCATTTCGCTTCGGCATTTGCAAATGCCCAGGTGTCTGTTCCGAGTTCGACGTGTACCGCTTGTACCGAACTCGACAGTATGGATTGCGGTGTTGAAGAAGTATGTCAACTACTCTCCAACCTAGACGGCAGCAAACCTGCCGGACCTGCTTGGTTTCATCCACTGATTCTTAAGTCACTTTCGACCATCAACTCTCATGTCGTGACTGACCGCTTCAACAGGTCGCTGTCCGAAGGTTCGTTGCCGATTGACTGGAAATCTTCGGTGGTGAAGCCTTTTCCGAAAGGCGGCGACCCTAGCAAACTAGACAACTATGGATCAATTTGTCTTACACTTATTTTGGAAAAGGTTGCTAAGAAACTCGTGAAGGCGAGATTGCTGCAGTTTCTACAGTTAAAAGGCTTCCTGACGCCCGCACACTACGGTTTTGTGCAAGGCCGCTCATGCATTACAAATTTGCTTGTGACGAGCCATGTATGGTTGAACGCAATAAGCAAGGGGAAGTCTGTCGACGTGATATTCATCGATTTCAGTAAAGTCTTCGACAAGGTCAGCCATGAGGTTCTCCTTCACAAACTCAGAATGTGTGGTGTCGGTGGCTTACTGCACCAATGGCTCCTCGAGTTTCTTGTTGGAAGAAAGTGGATGGTACAGGTCGACGACCATCTAACTGACTGGTACACCTCTACAAGTGGCGTACCTCAAGGCACTGTGCTGGGGCCCACTCTGTTCCTGATCCAAATCAACGATCGACCGCAGCCTCTGCGGTCGTCGTGTGCCTTGTTTGCGGACGACATAATGATTTGGAGAGAAATTGACGCTCCTAATGACTGTGGCCTACTTCAGCATGACTTCAATCGACTATCCACATAGTCTGCCGATGTTCATTTCCCAGGCAACCCAGCCAAGTCTGTATTTAAGAGCCTGGGGAAGGGTGCTGATGACCGAAATAACACCCTTGACGGCCAACCGCTGTATCCCACACCCTTCATGAAGGACCTAGGTGTACTCTCGCGCTACCATGTGAAGTCCGTGAACAACACGAACAGGCTGTATTGTAACGAACTGCGCCTGATTTGGGGGCTCAAACGTAGCTTCGGCACATGGTCTGAAGAGGTTGCCACTCGCCTCTTCTCTTCTATCATTAGACCAATGCTAGAGTACGGTTCGCCCGCCTACTTTCGGATTACTTTAGGCAAGGCACAAAAGATTGAACGGTTCCAACCCGTTGCTACCAGGCTCATCCCGAGTTTACGTGTCTTGGGGTATGAAGACCGATGCGAGAAACTAGAACTCTACACCTTGTCCTACCGTCGGATGCGAGTCGACTTCATTATGACCTACCGTATTCTACATCTCGGTGACTTCCCAGTTCTAAGGCTAATGCTGCACTTACAAGAGTCATGCAGCACACGCGGACACAGATACAAACTTGTAGTGTTGTATGTGAAGCGTATTGCCCACCCACGGTGCTTTGAACGGAAAGTGGTAAATTTTTGGAACAGTTTGCTTCAACATGTGATTGAGGCAACATCTGTGCAGCAGTTCAACACGTTCTTATTTTTTATATTTTACCACCATTCAATTCAAAGAACGACTGAATTCTTACGTCGCCACGTCACGTTTGTGAGTCCTGCAATACCGTAAGTCAAATATATTAAATGTTGATTGTGAACGATAACCATATTCACGGCTAAAAATTTTTATAACGTTTCATCTTTTTCGAAAGTGTTGTACAAAATTCAGTTTACTTGCTCTATACTACAGTATTTAGTAATGATTTCTCTTGCATCTGGATGTGCGCCCTCTCGATACCCTCTCGCTATGTATGCCGATCAAACGCCTTTGATTCGCATTGCCTGCATTCAACATTAGAACCTGATGGGCTCACTTTGACCATAACCTGATATCGTAGCTTCTGATTTCACACGTGTCGCTTCCCTGCACCTAGTTAGCCACAAAGCAGTTGTTTCGGATTCCGCGTCCAATGCATGTGGCCAATATGTCCGAATCACCTCAGGTACCTCAGCATAAATGTGCCGTCCACTACATACATGCAACTGCGTCGGAGCATTTCCGTGTCTGCAACCAGGTCACTCCAGCCGATACGCAGACACTGCTGATGGAAGTGCTCCAGCTAACGGACCTCATTCCGTAAACATGTCCAGGTTTTGCTGCAGTATAGAAGAACGGACAGCATCAAAGACTCGTATAACGGCAGCTTTATCCCGACAGTGAGCTGGTGATTGTTCCGCACCCGACATTCTAGCTTACTAAATACGGTAACTGCCTTAGGTACGCGGCTGCGCAGCTCGCACATCATCTGCAGGTCTATTGTTATTAAGCTACCAAGGTACCAAAATCCGGGAGTGGTTTCTAACACTTCGTCGGCAAACTGGATTTGGGCAGGCCCGCGAACCGCATACCCATTGAAGGCTGAAACAAACAAACAGTCTTGCTTGTGTTGATGGTGCGATCGAATTCGGCCACTGTCGAAGCGAGAGCACCAGTCATGTGTTGCAACTCATCCGCGATATGCGCAAACAACGCAGTCATCAGTATACAGCAACATACGGATAGTTGTCTCACACACACGCGTTCGCGCACCAAAACGGCGGATGTTCAACAACCCAACATCAATACGGTGCTCCACACGAACACTGTAAGCACAAGCGGCATCAAAAGTACAAGACATCATCGCATGAAGATAAAATATTGAATAGGGCAGGAGCTGAGACACAGCCTTGCTTCACACCAGGGACAACTGCCGTGTCATCAGAGGTCTGTCCAATCAGCTGCACCCGCTCACGCATACCACTGTGCAGGCATTCAATTGAACTTACAAACTTATTCGGACAGCCACACTTACCCAACACCAGCCACAATGCCTTGCGGTTCATCGTATCATATGCTTTGGTGAAGTCAACAAACTGCGAGTACATCGGCTGGTGTCGTTCTCTGAAATTCTCCTGCAACTGACGAACCACATGCACCATATCGATGGTGCTGCAACCTAAAGGAATCCACATTACTCTTTCGCCATCTTCGATTCAATGGCTTGTGTGATGAGGCGGTCAAGCAGGATTCGGGCAATCTTCTTGCCAACACAACTCAACAAGTTGATGTCACGATAATTCGTGCAACATTGCTTGCTCCGATGGCAGTTGAACTGTTCGCTGAGCTTGGAAATTTTGTTGCAAACCTTTCGTCACTAATCGAGGTGACATCATCAGTGCGTAGTTGAGTGGTGTGCAGTAGCGTAGCGTAGCGTAGAGGAACCTCGGTGAGAGTTCGCTGAGCGCGACTTGCGTGCGTTTTTAAACTGCCGTGGATCCGAGCAATCTTATTGGTTGGGACTTGGATCCGCGTGCAGCCAAGTAGTAACAGGATGCACTCCGACGTCTACAGAAAGACGAGAACATTGTAATCCTACTAATAGACAAGGAGCGCATGACAGTGGTAATGGACAAACCGGCGTAAAATGACAAGACCAAAGGACTGCTATCCGACACAACTCCATATCGCCAGGTCGATCAAGATCCAAGTTCAAAACTGGTCAACCAGATCAACGCAACGCTAAAGAAACTACAAAAACAACGAACGAACTCAGCGCCACGGAGAGATGGAGGAAGAAAGCTGATGATACAAATATTGAATTGCTCTATGGACTACCAAAGTTACACAATTGTGGAGTCCCAGTACGAGCAATCGTCTTGATCCCCGGAACCCGATCATCTAAACTAGCGAAGGATTTGTGGAGGAGGTTGAAACCTTTGGTTGCTGGATCCGAACATAACACCAAGAATGCTCAACAATGGCTCAACAAAGTGCTGAGTGTCAGAATAGAAGACGACGAAATAATGCTTTCATTTTATGTCACCGCACTCTTCACTTCAATCGGGCACGAATTGGCCAAGGAAACCATGATGGAACTAATTGAGAATCAACTAAGCCCAACGACAACCATCCGACCTGCCAGTTGTCGGGAACTCCTGAAGCTCTGCATAACCACTTATTTCTGCTTTGATGAACAAGTGTACCAGCAACTGAGAGAAGCACCCATGGGATCACCATTTTCGGGGCTCATTGCAGAAGCAGTAGTGCAGAAATCGGAGCGCACTGCACTGCTATCTATCAGCCCAAAAGTCTGGATATGATACGTGGAAGACACGTTTGGCATCGTAAAACGGGACAGAGTATAAGTCACGCACGATTTGCTCAACACCACATTTGAGGATAGCAAAGTTACGAGTGGATTAGAGGAGGATAACAAGCTACTGTTTCTGGATTTATTGTTGACTAGGAATAGAGACGAATCTATGTAAACGTGCGTATTTCAAAAGAAAGCACATACGGTCCAGATACTAAATTACTACGGCAACCGCCTGATGAATCACAAGAAGAGATGCATTCAAACCCTGTTCAAAAGAGTGGAAACACACTGCAGCACAGGTGAATCGCGGAAACTGAAAGGAAACCATCTATATCGGGTCTTTAGTAACAACGGTTATCCGAGCAATTTCCTTAGAAGAAGCCTAAATAAATGAATGCCTCACCAACAGCAGCAGCAATCATCTGAGCAAGCAATGAAGCGGTTAGTTCTCCCCTGCATCAAAAACGTCTCCGAACTAATAGGAAGGTTGCTGCAGTCATATGGAGTCTCTGTGGCTCACAATCCACATGCCACCCACAGGAAATTGATCTCAAGATGCAAAGGAAAAGTCAGTCAAGCCGACCAATGCAATGTCATCTAACAGATAAAATGCAGCGACTGCGACCAAAACTACGTCGGACAAACAGGAAGAAAGCTTGGTACACGAACCACAGAACACAAGGCGGCCGTCAGAAGGCATGATGCGCGCTCATTGGTTTCTGCGCATGAAAATCAAGAAGGCCATCATTTCGATCTGGAGAATGTAAAGATCCTAGCACATGGAAGCACACGCGAGGGAGTTTTTGGTAGCCTGGTACTCTACAACGCATTCAATCAATTGACGCATCTAACTTGACGCAGAATACGCAACACTACTGGCGAACGACCATCAACTCGATCGATTAAATCCAGTGGAACGTGTGGCTAGACAACCAGAACGGACGGCAGACTCGCTCGCAAGAGTAAGCAGACAAAGGCCAAAAAACACAAGGAAGAAAGGTCAAAGGTCAGCTGCCCATCAACCAGGCTCAACGCGGATCAAAGTCCCAACAAATAGGATTGCTCAGCTCCAAGGCGGTATAAAAGGGCACGCACAGCACGCTTAACGCACCCTCACCAAAGCTCCTCTACGCTACGCTACGCCACTGCACGCCACTCAACTACGCACTGATGATGTCACCTCGATTGGTGACGAAACGTTTGCAACCAAATTGCGAAGCTCAGCGAACAGTTCAAGTGCCATCTGAACAACCTGAGCTACCAGTCTTCAATTCTATTACTTCTTCAGGTCAGCCAGCACCCTCTCTTCAATCTGCAAGCGTTGCACCAAGTGTTGCAGCGCACTTACCAACGCGGATCTGCCGTGTATCTAGACTTCAGGCGGGATTTCGTCGGCCCTGGCACACTTGCCGTTTCGTAGCTGAGCAAGTGCTCTCTGCATCACATCCAATGTCGGCGTGTCCGCCAGACACATTTTCTCCTAGTGCTGTTTGAGACTGTTTAATTTAGGCCAGTCAAGCTCTGAACGGTGGTTCGAGACAGTCAAAGAGCTTTTGCAAGCTCTGCCTTGTGTCTGCAGCCTGTGTGCAGGTAGCGCCAGAACTCTCATCGATTAGCGTCCTCGGTGTCTCCAACTTCTGTTCATACACCGCTTCCAAGGAGTCAAGGAATTCCTTATGTTGACGGCGTTCGTCGTAGCATTCCATCTGCCTCGCCTTCTCCGTTCACCATGCATTTTTAACGCGATGCCAGTTGCCGTCTGTGTTTGCGAATCTGACTATGCTTCCCCAAGTCACTGGGGTCCGCCACACGTGCAGCAAATACTGCATTCTTCTCCCACAATAATGCGCCAATCGTCGCATGGTTCTCATCAAACCAATCAGACCGCTTACAGTTTGCGCTTCCAATGGTCTCCTCGGCAGCAGCTTTTACCTGGTGGTGGATGTGGTGCCACAGGTCGCACACTGTGGCTATGCAGTCCACATCACCACACAGGCGTGTAGCCATCGCCTTCACCAGGTTAATAAGTTTTTCAACAGTAGCGTGGGAGAGAATGCTAAATTTTCGCCGACTTATGGCGGGAGTGCAATACATTGGTTTACGAAAATATATGTGCAGTTTGGTCCGCACTATTTGGTGATTTGTGCCACACTCAGCTTCACGCAGAATACGTGTCATGCGCACTTACGCAAATCATGCTGACGTACGATGACATAATCGAGCAGGTGAGCGTGACTACTTTGCGAGTGCGCACAAATTGCTATATCACTCGCACTCATTGCAATCCGAGTCCACGTAGTCGTCAGGCCGTGAGTGGCACACAGTGAGAGCAGCCTGGCACCGTTCGCGTTCGCTGAATCAATGCCATGCGCACCGATAACATCTGTCCACGCTGATGCATCACGCCCAACGCGCGCGTTGCAATCACCCAGCAGAAATCGTTTGTCGTTCCTCGGCAGAGACCGTATCACGGAGGATAGCTGAGTGCAGAAACAATCATGCGTGTCATCAGGATAACGCAAATTCTGACCGTACTTGGTTATAAAGGTGGCAAAATTACCTCTTCCGAGTCGTAGGTGAACAGTCATCAGTCGCGCGCTGATGCCTGTTGCTTCACCCACGAGTTGGCCATGGAAGCGACGGGACATTGGAAATCCGACTCCATGTTCACGTGGTGCTGAGGCGGTGTTTCCCACCCAGTAGAATGTGTAACTAGCACCTAGTTCATGCAGTTCACCTTGCTCGACGAGAAGAGCCTCACTGAGGGCTGCAGTGTCGATGTTGTAGAGCGTCAGTTCCATCGTGACCAGTGCAGTGCGTCACTCGGGGCGCTGGCTGGAGTTCCTGTCCAGTAGTGTTCGCCCATTCCAGCACCCGATGCTGAATGCTTTGCGCACCGGCATACGACTGCGTTGGTTCGCAATCGCACGCGAGGTGGCGGTTGTGCTTCGGAGGTTTGCTTGCGGGACTCCGCCCGGAGGCTTTGACTCAATAGTCTGACCAAGCAGGCAGTTGGGAGCAGATCAAGCTCAGGAATGTGATTGAAATGATAGACTGTGATCTGCTTGAGATCTGTCACACGCTGCATTTCGAGCAGTGAAACAATGCATATATGTTTTGCGACCGTAATAGGAAAGGTACCAGTGACCACTGCCAGACGCAGGTGGGTTCTGGCGGTTTTGCACAAATTTGACCAGGGGCTGTCTGGCTTGAGGCGAGCAGTTGAAACCATTGAAAACCCAGAGATGCCATCCCACCGTAAGGGAAAATGAGTGGCGCCCATCGAGAGATGAACTTAGAACCTCTAGACCTTTTGCCTCCCATGTCCAGTTTTTACGAAAAGTGGGTCATCGATTACTTTCTAACCTCCGAAGAGGATGGATTATGATGGTGACGGGACGCTCACACCTGACAGGAGAACGACTGGGGTCCTCAACCAACGCCTTCGATTAAATGTATACCCGACGTTCAGCGGGTCTAGCACATGGTCAGTTCACTAACTCATGCGGATTGGTGTCCTGGATCTTAGCAGGGAGAAATGCGTAACCCAACTCCCACCCAGTGGTCGCCACGAGGAGGCGTCCAGGACGTGAGCCAATGGAACAACAGTAGCAGCAGTGTGCAGACCATCTGTCAGGATCTAGCCACCACCAGCATCCGTGCACCATAGGCGCTCCTAATATATACAATTAACAAATGAAGCATATTATAGAAAGGCAGGAGCCGAAGAATTGTGATGAACGTGGTACATTATTTGGAATGCTATCATGCTATCGCCGTTTCTTGTCCAATCCATTAGCTCCAAAAGTGAATCGTTGCACAAAATGTACCATGGTGCTGAAGATTTTGTCAGAAGAACGCCATGACTAAAGTTAAACAAGCCCTTCATTCTCCACCAACCTTAGTTACTTAGTATCCCAATAAAAAACTCATAATTCACAATAAAACACACTCTTGGTGAGTCGGATCTATTCTGTGCTACAGCTGACCTACATATATATATATATATATATATATATATATATATATATATATATATATATATATATATATATATATATGGGTCAGCTGTAGCACAGAATAGATCCGACTCACCAAGGGTGTGTTTTATTGTGAATTATGAGTTTTTTATTGGGATACTAAGTAACTAAGGTTGGTGGAGAATGAAGGGCTTGTTTAACTTTAGTCATGGCGTTCTTCTGACAATATCTTCAGCACCATGGTACATTTTGTGCAACGATTCACTTTTGGAGCTAATGTATTGGACAAGAAACGGCGATAGCATGATAGCATTCCAAATAATGTACCACGTTCATCACAATTCTTCGGCTCCTGCCTTTCTATAATATGCTTCATTTGTTAATTTAAACGTGTAACCCATGTATTTCAAGATGGTAGGAAAGGTAAAAGACCGTAAAGAATTCACTCTTAGCTTTTTAACGTAAACCTGCCTCGATCAAATCGCGCGTGCACAACTGCTAGTGTCCCAATATGTTCTGTAACACAGCGTCCCGAAATAAGAATATAGTCCAGAGAAGCACAAGTCAAATGTACATTCTTTACCAGGTTGTCGTTGGTGCTCTGGAAGTCACCGGCTGCATAATTAATGCCAAAAGACAAACGGGTATATTGGAAATGTCTCATTTGTGTGGTCATGGTAGTAAGTTTCCTGGATGGCTAGTCAAGCTCTATCTGCGAATATGCATGACTGAGGTCAAGTTTGGTAATTTTTTCATTACTTGACAGAGTTGGGTACAAATCTTTCATGCCTGGCACTGGATACCTGATTAAAACAGAAGCTTGGTTTACTGTCGTTCTGCAATCTTGCCAAAATTACGTACGGATCCGTCTGGCTTGGTCACATGTACAATTGGTATATTTCAATCAGAAAATTTTACAGGGGTAATAATACATTGGGTTTGTGAACCGGTTAATACTTCTTCCACTTTGGGCCGCATAGCATATATACGTTGTTGCGGACGCACGTGGAGACGTCACCCAACTACTCACATACACTCAATTTGATTGGACAGCCTTGTCACTTTGATCAATACGAACTGGATCCCTTGGGGGTCCGCATGATGTTTTCAGGAGGTTCGCGGGATTTCCCGAAATGTTATAATGTCCTTAGAATGTTTGGGATATAATCACTTTGTTTTACAGTTCGATGACAAACCAGCAGTGAACATTTGTTAAATAATAGTTGACACTCTGCATTAGTCTATTGTTTGGCCAATGTAAGGCAAACTCCTTCCAAGAAGCAAGCTGCGTTTGGCAGAATCTGAAAAAGTTAGTGAACAAAGCTGTCGAATGTCAGAAAAGTAGTGTGGTGATCTCCTATGTTGCTATTCGTAGAAGTTGAGTGGATCATTTTTCATCCACGCAGGCTCGCACAACTCAGAACTTGCCCCGGAGTAGAGGCAAAAAGTAAACCGGATGACCACCTTTTACGAGCAATTCGAAATTCGCTAGCGTCCGAAAGCGGCCAATCGGAATCACCGTTGGGAGCCGGTGACCAAACGAGTGTTTCATACGCTTTTAGGACCGCATAAGACCAGGGGCCAACACACACATGAATTACATTGCCACTCAGAGAGAGGCAAGTGGCAGTGAGTTTATTTAGTGGCAAGTCACATCCGCTACGTCCAAGTGTTGTTAAACGGACATATGTGGCTTTTGTAGGGAAAACGCTTGCCAGGCGAAAACCCACCACATCCTGGAACACTGCCGCCGAACCATTCGCTGGAAGGAGATAATCTCGAACCACGCAGCTTGCACCACCAGGATATTGTTCGGCAAGCCAGGCTGTCCAACCGCTGGGAGACGGCTAATGGTAACGCTTCACCTTGGACGCTATTAATGAGGACGGTACACATTTAAGACCGCCACTGAGTGCTAGGCCATTCCCTTATTAACTATTGATTCGACCCAATTATTTGATTTGCTTGTACTGCTTGCCTTGTGCGCAATACAGTTTACGCCTGACGCCTAATTTGGAAAGTCTGTCGGTCAGTTTGTGCGATAGCAGCAGTTTATGCGTACAGTCAAGGGAATCCCCAACACTTAATTACCTTGTCCACGGTGTTCTTCCAACCTCATGGATAATAATTATACTTGTGGTAACGGTTCCATCCATTCACGGCGCAATAGATTGTCTGGAGCACGACGCACAAAATTGATTACTAGACCAGCGGTTCGCTAATCTTTTGGGCCGCGGACCTCTTTTAACTGGAAGCGCGTACGGCGGACCCACTGGGATGTCTTGAACCACAGGACTAGGCTATAAAATACTGAGAATGAGGTAATGTCCCGAAATGATCAATTACTATACATTGAATAAACACTTGTGTTAGTAAAAATTAGTAAAATAATGATTAAATGGAAGGTTGTTATAAACCTTCATTTGACGAATGGATTTGTTTCCGGCATTCAGTGCTGACTTTTTTGATGTTTGGTCTTAGTGAAGTGAACCGCAACCTCATATCTGATTGAGCTACAACTCTTTTACGGTACTTTGCTTTGTGTATAATTCGAAAATGCACTTTAACATGAATAAATAATGGCAATTGAGCAAACCATGGTGACAGACCTCTTCGCTATGCCAGAGTAAATGGTTTTTTTCCTTTACCTTGGAAATCGGGCAGCGACACTTTGTGAAACTCCTCCTGAAGAGAAGAATCGGATACTAATTACTACTACAGCAAACTTCGACTAAGAATATTTCCGCGACACATTTCTCCATGTTTTTATCCTTAACTAGCAGCTTATCTTTATGTGTTCAACTGCTAGAAGGAAAATAAAAAAGCCAATACAGGAATAGCAAAACATACCCCAAAAGTGATTAATTTATTAAATAGGACGTTGAGGGAAGTATAAAATAAAGTAAACAGAACAGATAACTTTTGGGAAGAAACACAGTCATTATGCACCGAAATTTGCATGCCTTCCTTCTGGGCTTCCCTAGCTGGGAGAGCACCACTAAGACAACCCTCTACTTCGGCCTGGGAAACCGGGTAGTAGCTCTCACACTGACGAACCATGGACTTACAACCAAAACCATTCACCTGCTCGCTTACTGCTGCCATTCTATTCACTCATGGCACTATGCCAACTGCACAAGCACACGCCACCATTTTACCTGCCCTTCCCTTGTGCCATTCACACCCATTTTTACGTGTTTCCTCTATGGCGATCAACTCCACCTACACTGATGAACTTGTTCCAGTGACATCTGTCAACTCAACAACACAGTACTCAACAGAGAGCTGCCTGTCCCAAAGTCGCCCACCTTCGTTCCTGAAACCCGGAACGCAGTCCAAACTTGCAGCCTTCAACGGACGCACGTTACTGCAGATCGGTCAGCAAGCTGGAGTTGCACACACGCTGGAGACCCTTAGAATTGATATCTGCTGCCTGACTGAAACACGTCTCCAGGACTCTAACTCGGTCTACCAGCTGGTGTCACCGCTCCACCCACACACCCGCTTCCATCTACGCCTCTCTGGTGACGCCGAGTCTGCCGCATCTGAGCAAGCTGGTGTTGGAATCGCCCTCAGTGCTAGAGCTGAGACTGCTTTGATTGATTGGATTCTGATCAATAGCCGTCTTTGCGCGATGAGGCTCCATGGCTCTTGGAAAGTTAGCAGACGTCGAGTCGAAAAGCATGCTCTCTTCGTGATCTCTGCCTATGAGCCCACCGACTGTAGCTCGGACACAGTCAAAGACCAGTTCTACCAGAAACGTCATGAGCTGCTCCTAAGGGTTCTTGAAACATACATCATTGTTTTGGCAGGTGACTTCAAAGCCCCTGTCGGTCGTCTGCTGCCATGTGAGCGCCCCCGAGGAGGATAACATGGATATGATGATGTTCAATCAGACAATGGAGAGAGACTGCTCAGTCTGTGTGCTGATCATCAAGTATTCCTCTCCAACACTAGCTTTCTTCATCCTGGACGCCAGTACGTCACTTGGCGCCCCCGATCCTCAACACAGCGCTGGTCACAGATTGACCACATAGCTATACGTCGCAGGTTGAACGGCAGCGTACGCGACTGCCGATCATTTTGGTCAACATGCGTCGATACTGATCATGCATTGGTATGTGCCACCGTTTGCAAGCGTTTCGGTGGTTCGCCTAGGTCAAAACACATCCGACTGAACACCTACAAGTTGGAGGACCCAACGGTGAAGAAAGAAAGAGTATCAACAAAGGCTTCGTGAAAATCTCGCTCTCTCTCACACTGGATGTTGATCAACACTGGTCAAATTTGCAACAAGCGTTGCTGTCGACCGGTTTGTCCAGCTGTTGAGTCGCTCGCTTCACTTCCAAAAGCTGGATCTCGGGAAGATCCTCGGAATTGCTGGATCGCCGACGGGCGGTGCCTGCTGGCACAGAGTGCAACGAAAACCGCCGGTCTATTACGCAACAGCTGAAAGCAAACCTTCGCGCTGATCGTGAACCTTGTGGTCAAAACAAGCTGATGAGATGGAAGCCGCTGCATCAGCTGGCAAGTTCTGCCGTCAATTTTTACATCATCAGGGTCACTGGTTACAATTGCCACGCTATCAGCCAGACGATTTGCGAATCAGACTGCACGAAGATCATCGACCTTCACAGGCGATTGGGTCGCTGGGCGGAGCATTTCGCTCTTCAATTCAACCACCCAGCACAGCCCCATGTGACACCTCTAGCTCCACTGTATGATGCTTGGGCTGTCTCCACAGCCTCTTCCAAATGAAGCAGATATTCGAACTTCAATCCAATCTTTGAAACGCCACAAGGCCCTGGGTCCCGACAACCTACCATCGGCTCTATTCAAAGATGGCAGGATTGTACTTGTCAGTGAAATCGTATCGCCGTGCACGAAAGTTTGGACTGAGGAGAAGGTCCCGAACGCATGGGGAGAATCAGTCATTGTTCCGATTCACAAGATGGGCTTCCGCGCCTATTGCTGTAACTACCGTGGAATCTCGTTAATCACTGTCGCATCTAAAAGCTTCGTGTTGGTCCTACTTAGCAGGCTTTCAACGACTAGAGAGGAGTTTTCCCGAGAAGAACAAGCAGGATTTCTTCCAGGCCGCGGCTGCATCATGTTCTGGAGCAAGTCCCTTGCTTTACTTATCTAGGGAGTTACATCACGGCTGGTGGCGGTAGTGGAGATGAAATCTCACAACGGATTGCAAAGGCCCACCTTGCATTCATTAAAATGAGACACCTATGGCTTCGTCTTGATGTCAGTCTCAAGCTCAAGGGCCGGGTGTACAATGCTTCCGTCCTTGCAGTACTTTTGTACGGCTGTGAGACATGGCCTACTCGCTCGGAAGATATGAAGCGGCTGTCAATCTTCTACAATAGCTGTCTACGAAGGATTGCTCGGGTGTGGCGACAACACAACGTAAGCAACGCAGAGGTGCGAGACCGCGTGCATGGGGCGAATAGTGCCAGTCTTCAGGAGGTTATTTTCCGACATCGCATGCGTTGGCTCGGGCACGTTCTGCGCATGCCAGCCCATAGCCTTCCACATCCAGCGCTATTTGCACTCCCAGGGAGCGATTGGAAAAAGTGCCGGGTGGACAGCCAATGACGTGGAGAAGGAGCATGAAGAAGTCAACCTCAAGTTTGGCTGCAGTTGGACCAGTCCGTCTTCCAGGTTGGGGACCACGAGATGTTGAATCGCAGTGGTCGGAAACATGAAACGTCATGGCTCGCATCGGACATCTGTGTCGTCAATGTTGTTCTGCCATTTTACCATCACATTTACCACCACACAAAACTCACAACACAAAACAAAACAAATACAAAATGGCGTGTGTGAAACCAAATAAATCGTGCCCCATATTTTTTAATCGCAGTTCGTCTTCATATCTTCCTCACTTTGTTTCTGCCCTGGTTCTGATGGCACAATGTCTGTTAACAGACTGGGAATATATATATATATATATATATATATATATATATATATATATATAAACATATATATATATATTAATGGTGGGTGTTTGTGAGTAGTGTAAAGTTCGAAGAAAGTAGAAGCCACGATTAAAATTCACGCACAATAATATGCCTCGACGGGGAGTCGAACCCCGGTCCACATATATATATATATATATATATATATATATATATATATATATATTTGGTTGGACAATATGCTTCGGCTTGCGCCGTGATTAACTCTTCCGGCTGTTAGGATAAGGGTGCCTGCTCCGTTAACACTTCCCGCGAAAAGTAACGTACGACTTCCTTCTTGAATCCAGCTGCATTCTGATGACGGTTCTCCGCACTCCAGCAGTCCGGAGCCGCGCTTGCATTTTCGACTCTTCTGCAACTACTGCAGGAGATGTATCGGAATCTTTGGGAATATTTGATGACATATCAAAACTGTCCAGCAGAATATCGAGCGCTAGATGTCAATTGCTAGTGCTTGCCGGGAAGCTAGTTGGTGGTAACGGATTAGTAAGCGTGGTCCAAAGCAAACTCCCCACTCTGACCTCTTAGCGTACCCGATCAAGTCTGCTCAGTATCGATCTCATCACCTACTGAGGACTTCCCACTCAGTAGTCTCTGACCAAAACACTGTCTCCTGGAAAAGTGACGTGCTTGAGTTCTGTGTCGCTCATTGTAATACCTTTCCATTCGAGGGATAGTACGCATCTGGAGCAGCAAGGAATTCATTGTGCAGAGCTTTCTTCTCATTAGTGAGTCTGCTGGCGACAATCAATTTGGCACCTGGGAGTTCGAGGTTGATCGATACACTAGCAGAGAGGTGGCTAGCATCTCATGCGTAGTCCCTTCGCCCCTCACCTTCAGTGGCGATCGCTTAATCGTCTCAACGATTACTTCTGCCCGTTCATTTGAATGGTGAAACGGCGGTGAGCGTCGATGCGTAAGGATATTCTGTGCGCATAACACGCAAAAGGGGAAGAAGTGCCCTGCGAACCATTGTCGGTGACTAAGGTTTCAGGTATTCCGTACTTACTGAAAAGTCTTCTCAGAACGTTAATTGTTGCACCCCTTGTTGTATTCCCCAGGTAGAAGACCTCAGGCCACTTGCTGAAGGAATCAACAAAGATCAGATATTGCTGACCATTCACGGGACCAAAGCAATCAGGGTGAACTCGTTTCCACGGCTTTGTTGCCAATGGTTAGGAAGCTAGTCCGGCCTTTTTGGGTGCCTTCGACTTGTGTAGTTAAGCGCTGGTACAGAGCTGGTTGATAAATACATCCAAAAGGTTGAAGCATTCGATCAAATCTAGTTCAAGTAGGTTCAAGTTTCCGTGATATGGGACGACAATATTTCCCCAAGCGGTGACTTCAGCAAAGCGACGCTCGCACTCAATCTGACCGATCCATTTTAACTTGGTGCCTGATGTGCTCGTCATTTGTTGGCCAGTCAATTTAATGTCGGGTGCATCAACAGCGTTCCATAAGTTTTCCGAAATGACTTTGAAGTCAGACGCAGAGTGAATTTGCAAGCGCGCCAGTCGCCCGTTGATGCAAATAATGCCAAACTTCCTTGCCTTTAGCATCGCCGGAGAAGTTGGCGTTTACCCTTCTTGTGAACTTTCGGTGACCTTGGTTTCGGGCAGTGTTTGGTGGTTTGAACTGTGGTTTGGACTGGCAGTAGGTTTCCTTTTGTCCACCTCTATGGCACTTCTGACAGATGTGCTTGCTGAAAAAGCACCAGCTCACAAACTGCCAACCTCCGCATTGCCAGCAAGCAGATGGGGTTTAGATTGTGGACATATCCCGTGCTCAGTTGCTGAGGTGTTGCTTCTAGAAACCTGTTGGAGAGTAATATCATCAGTATGCACTTTGAAACCATCCACCGTAACTGTGTCGTGCTTTAAATTCATGATCCTCTTGGCTTCAACAACCACGTTTTGCAATGTGACATCTGAGTAGTCCTCCAACATTCCAAGTATTCTGGTCCTGATTTCGGCATCTTTGGAGTACTGCAAATTGCACACTAATATCAGACACTCGAACGGATCTTCGATAAGGGACTTTAGTTCAGTTTGCTGGCATTCAGGATTCACTGTCGCACGGTTTTTCTCGCAAAGCTTCAAACAATTGTAACGATCACTAAAAAGGGACGACTGGTCTCCAACCATTTTGTAAGCCGAGCAAATGTGTCTTTAGAGTTGAAATTATGGGCACTCAGCGGCAAAACGTAGATG
The DNA here is from genome assembly GCA_944474145.2 of Dicrocoelium dendriticum. NCBI lineage: Eukaryota > Metazoa > Platyhelminthes > Trematoda > Plagiorchiida > Dicrocoeliidae > Dicrocoelium > Dicrocoelium dendriticum. The sequence continues at coordinate 5,186,987 of OX104064.1, read as the reverse complement.
AGATATAGGTTATGCTCGACCGTATCCTGTTTTCGCAACAGCAAACGAACTTTTTCTGCCTCGTCGAGACTTGACAACCCTGTCCTGCAAACAGGTTCATATCGCCTCAACCACGCATCAAATATTAGTCCTCCGTTAGGCTCGAAATTAGCTCACTAACGCTGCTGAACACTGCATCCGCTGAATGCTTCCCAGAGTTCTGGAGGGGTGTGGAGTGAAGAGATAATGTTCCGGTGCAAGCCTCAACCATGTGCAGCTGTGCGGCTCCAAATTGATGTTGCTTCAGATGTGATTGACATCCTGATTTAATCTCACATCCGTCATCAAAATCTGTTGTGGTTTCTGCTGACTGTATGCATAACCTGCTGCTACCGTGCAAGCTGACCGGTAGACTTTCCAAATTAGAAGACGAAGGAGTCAGGCGCAAACTGTATTGCGCACAAGTCAAGCAGTACAAGCAAATCAAATAATTTGGTCGAATCAATTGGTAATAAGGGAATGGGCTAGCACTCACAGTTGCGAGTTTATTTGTCCCACCCCATTCATTTAAGCTTCCCACTCCAACCGTGATCTCCTTTCGTAGTATAATGTAATCTTAATAATTATACCTAATGCCTAGTAGACGGCTGGTAACTTACTGGAACGATGCCCATCCGTTACTGATAGCTCAGCTGGCATGCAACTATCGTATTTATTTTCCTATTATTTTATGTATACCGCAAAGCAGTTGAGGTGTTTCCCACCAATACCTAACGTGTGTAATAATTGTACGACAGTTCCTTGGGGATGAAAGTCAGGGATATTTTGATGCTCATTGTATTGACCAATTATGTCCCAGCTTGGCCAGTGTTTTGGTTACATTCAACGCTCTTAGGAGATTTTACCAAAGTGTGTTTACATTTAGGTATTACTGCTCCAAACGTTCCTAGAAACCAGAAGAACGCGTAGAACCATTCACCGCTCGTGTACTCTAGGTGGTAGCGAATTGTAAGTACAATGAATTTGATCTAGCTAGGATTAAAAAGACCATGTTGCTTTAGTGCCTAGTCGCTAGGATTCAGGCATGAATACTCGGGGAGAAAATCCTTTCACAAGATGATTTTTCGCTAAGTTGGGAGACAGTCTGCAGGTTTGCCAGGGTGAGGGAAAAAATTGCGCGGCAACTAACAACATTCACTCTAGAAGACCTATAGGAGGAGTTGCAACTAGTTAATAGTACTCCAAAATCTAAAGAGACACCTAATAACGTCAGTTCTCTGTATGCTATCCTTGTGGTGAGTGGCATACTTGTCCACCTGACTGTCGACATCAAATGATAGTATGCAGGAATTGCGAGAAGATTGGACATGGCGTCCGTATGAACATCGGTCAAACGTCGCATGGACGGGGCTTGCCGGGGAATAGAGCCCGTCAAAACACTGGACGAGTCAGAGGGAAGAGAGTCCGAATTGCATTTCATATGATTGAGTACAGTTCTCAGTATGCAATCCGCACCGCATATCCAAGAGTTTTATATTGAAGCCCGAAGGCTGCAGATGGAAATCGATACTGGAGCATCAGTGACGAGAATTGAGCAAAATGCCATGAAAAGGCTGCGGCACTAATCCCTTTTTAATACTGTTCTCCTCACATACACCGGTGAACCGATGTGTGTCCTTGGTTAATGTAAACATTAGTGTTAGGACAAACATACTTTCTGTATATGTGGTCTCCAGCGATCGCTAAAACCTGACGGGAAGTGACTGGACACATGCATTTCCGGATACACTAGAGGTAGTGGAAAGAGTCTGTGAGGTTCCAGGGTTTAAAGCATTACTAACGCAACCAACTACTTTTGATGAAGGGCTGGGAAGGTTGGAGGAACTCCAGGCTTCAACAAGGTTAAAGGAACGCACTCGGCCCCAATTCACCAAGGCGCGCAGACCATTGATAATATTGCTCAAGTATTCCTATTTCGTAGTTAGACACATAATCCCGAACACGGAGTGAGAAGGCACAACCGGATGACACATGTGGTATGGTATTTTGACATTTGCGCCCTGCCGGAGACCCAGTGGCTGACGCTTCTGCCCAAGCTGGTGTCGGAGTTGCACTGAGTGACAGGGCTGAGGTCCCTTTGCTTGACGGGATCCCAGTCAACCGTCGAGTATGTGCAGTCAGGCTACGAGGTTCTTTAAGTTAAGTAAGCATCGAGATGTTACGCGTGCCTTGTTTATCATATCAGACTACCCTCCTACAGATTGCAGTCCGGATGCAGTCGAGGATGGTTTTTACCAACCGATACATGAGCTTCTGCGTTCCGCTAAAAGACTGGCATTGTCATTCTTGCTGGAGCTTTGAACGCACGAGTGGACCGCCTTCCACCAAGCGAGCACCATCTTGGGGGTGGTTTTGACCTCGGTTACAGCCAATCAGACAATGGAGATAGACTGCTGACTCTTTGTTCTGGTCATCGCTTGTTTCTTTCTAGCACTATCTTTTGGCACTCCAGGAGACACAATACTACCTGGCATCCGCCTTCTCAGACACAAGAATGGCCCCAACTTGACCACATGGCAATAAGCTACAGGTGTCTCGGAAGCATAACAGATTGTCAAGCGTACTGGTCAACTTGCTTGAACTCCGATAATGCAGTGGTTCGCGCCAAAATTTGCATGCGTTTCGGAGGATCATCCAGACGTACGCACTATCAACCGAAGGTCGAAAATCTACAACAACCTGCGACGTTAGCCAAGTAACAGACTTCTCTGTCAAAACAACTCGCTTCTTCCTCTGACGATGGCCTCAGTTCGCAATGAATGCGCATTAAACAGGCTATACTTTCTCCCAGTACTGTCAGTTGTGGGTTTGCTTGTCACCCGCCGAAAAGTTGGATCAACACTGCCTCCTTGACACTGATGGACAGAGGCCACTGGTACCCAACCGACACCAGCTGTAGTGAGGAACGCAGATCCCTGGATTGAGCATTGCGTAGGAGCTTACCCAAAAACACTACTTGAGCTTGGAATGTTCGCAATGCATTATCGTCGACATCGAGGCGACCTGGTCTTGACCTATCGCATACTTAGCGGTAAAATCTGACCCGGTTGCTATCTCTCCGAGGTCACTCGATGAAGCTACACAAAACGCGATGGGATGGAGTCCGGGCGGACTTTTGTATATCCCGCCGAGTGGTGGATTCCTGAAATACACTGCCCGAGAACGTGATATTGGCGCCAACGGTAAAGGAGTTCGAACACCGACTTGACGCCCTTGGCCTTAAGCTCTTAACTATCCTCTTCACATCTTAGCTTATTCGCCTTAGTGTATTATTAACTCTATTACTTTTTGGTTCTAAACGCTCTTATTACTTTCGTACATCTGTTTCTTATTTCACGTGGCCGGTGCGGCGGGGATTGCCAATGCAAGTCGCGTTGGTATTAATTGGTTGACCGTAGTGTGATTCGTGGGAGCTGACTTGATTCTTCTAGCTTCCAGTTATCGCGGACGAATAATAGTCCGGATCAACGACGCGCTACGGGAGGAACATCTACTGGAATTTATTCTATTGTTCCACTCCCACTTGAACTTAGAGAAGGACCGTAAGACTTGGTGGTGTGAACATGCTAGAGAGCTTGAACTTGCTAATCTCTCTGGTAATACCTGAAAACTGTTCCACATCATCCGTGTCACCGAAGGCTTCTGTTTAGGAGTAAGCGAAGCAAGCTGCGAAGATGATGGTTCCCTAATCACTAATCTTCAACGACGTTTGGAGCGATGGGCCGAACATTTTCACTCGCAGTTTTCTTGGCCGCCAGCTCCATCTGTTTCCCTTGGGACGCGCACTAGTTATGAGTGGACTATTTCAATTGATCCTCCTCGCACCAGGAAATCTGGCGGGAACACTGCTGTCTAGAGCGTTATAGGGTACCCGGCCATGATAGTCCACATCCTGCTTTATTTAAAGTTGGGCTCTTCGCTGGTTCGAGAACTCACCGCTTTGTTCTCGGAAGGCTGCGCAAAAGAGGAGGTTCCATCTTCCCGGAGTGAGTCGATAGTCGTCACCATCTTCAAAAAGGGCCTGCGCACAAATTGCTGTAATTACAGGGGCATAAGTTTGGTTCCCATCGTTTACAAGATTCTAGTGTCTATCAATCTTCGCAGATTATCCTCAACGCGTAAATAACTACTGTGAGAACAACAGGCTAGTTTCCGCCCTGGTCGCGGCTGCATCAAGCAAAGTTCCACACTCCGCCATGTGTATCAAAAGCCAACGATTGGTGTGTTTCTGTATATCCGTGCTGACTTCGATTCTAACGACAGGGATGCATTGTGGCACTGTCTGTTGAGGAATAGCATTTCTGGGAAGTTCGTGTCCATTCTGCGTGCTCTGCATGGTCGGACCTCGGGTAGTGTTAGGTTTTATGGCAAGCTTCCGCCTTGCTTGGTTTTCACCGGTGGTGTTCGACAAGGATGCCCTATCTTTCCATTCCTCTTTAAAGTTGCCATTGAGGATGTCCTCAAAAGTGCTCTAGAAGACTTGTTGAACACTGGCGTTGAGCGCTTCCTATGTCGTCTGGCGGGGGATTTGGATTACGTTGATGATATTTTCTTGTTGACTGACGGTCAGCATGCTGTCCAAATTGCATTTGACCGCCGGCGACTGAAGCGTCGAAATATGGCATGCACTTTTCACCATCCAACTGCAAAGCGCTTTATAAGACTAACGTACGCCTCTACTCGCACTCACTATCGATGGTGAAACTTTAATGGTGGTACAGAGTTTTGTCTTCCTGGGAAGCTGCATTAACTGCTGGTGGGGCTGTTGGAAACAAGATTTCGATGCGTATCTTAAGAGCGCGTCTCACCTTCTCCAAGCTAAGGCATTTGTGGCAGGAGGAGAAGCAGGATGAAAGAGCTGAGAAAACAGCTTGCGACGGTTGGTTCCTCCCCCCCCCCTAGATGGAGTCCCGAGTATGCTGAGTGCAGTTGGTTGGAAACCTTAAAAGTCATGGCTCGAAGCCAAACTCAGTGGTGGGCGTGCATCTTTGCTTATTTTGGTGATTCCTGTTCCCTAACACAATAAAAAGAACAACAAAAACTTAACAACTGCGGGTGGAAAAATGGGCAAATATTGTTTGTTTGCTTTTTTCGTTTACTCTGACCCTGTGTTCCTATTCCGCCATGGTCCCGATGCACGATATCTGTACACAGATGGTGAGCAATATATATATATATATATCTATATATATATTTGTCTTAAGGTTCGCAAGCGTTTCGGAGAATCACCCAAGCGTGCTCACTACCGACCGGACGTTGCAAATCCAAAAAACGCTGCGATTTTAACTAAGTACCAAGCTACACTCTCAACGTTGCTTGGCTCAATTATTGACGGTAACCTCGATTCGCAATGAGGGCAGATCAATGATGCCTTAGATTCTGCCACCATCGACACTTGTGTAGTTGCCCTTCACCCATCGAAGTATTGCATTTCCGCCGTCTCCTTGTCGCTGATAGACAAACGCCGCTTGGTCCCGTCGGTTTCCAGCCACAGAGAAGAATGCCAATCCCTGGGTCTGGAGTTGCGCAGGGCCTTCTAATGGAACGTATTTCACTATTTGTTACATTCTGAAAGCCTATGCCGGCTTCGGCTCTTAGCTACTGGTTTTCATTCATGTGCCTTACGCATGTAATTTCCCGCTGTTGTCAATTCTGCTGCATTTATTTTTAATACTGAAGGACAATACATTGTTAACAACATCGTGCATATGTTTCCATTAGCATGGCTCACATCCGTGGCAAGGTGTCTATGGAGAGTGAAGCCGGGCTGTACGGCTTCAATTTTTATCGGACTTTCTTGTACCTCAGTGAGAAATTACCTACCAATAACAGTAGACATTTTCGACAGCTCTGTTCATGAAGTCCATTGTTTTTCAATATCACAGAGAAGCCCATGCCCAAGAGTTTTTATTTCATTGCTATTATCTTATCAAATCACGACTATATTTCAGCGATCACGAAATCCAAAAAGCTACTATCTGAATGTTAAGCCTAATGTGGCATTTTAACTGTTAACTAAAATACAGATTTCCTAGTATTTTCGTTATGCTTGTTACAATAATGTAACTAAAGTATGGAGAAAGTAATTTCTAATTCTAGAGCACGAAAAAGCTAAATGTGCTTCAGTCGACAATATAACTGGTATTGTTTAACTTATGCTCCTACATGAATAAATAGCAAGGAAATAAGTTGCTAATGCTAATTAACAGTGATTTCTGGCCACATTTACCATGAGTAACTCCCATGATAATAATTCTTTATAGTAACTATATTGGTAGAAACTCTCGTTAACACAAACCCAGACAACTCACTTGGCGCCCGACCTGCGATGGGAGCTGCAGTTGGCGAATAATTTGTACCGAGTTATAATATCTCCCAGAATGAATCATGGTTTAGTTATTTATACATATGTAAATTCACTGATCGTCCGTTTTCCTAATTAACTTGATCAGGTGCTTCACTCCACTCATACACTATTATTTTTCTGTACTTTTCGCCGATAATACGGATGTTGCTGAATACATAACTTGAGAACATCAAAACAAATCGTTGTGTTATGCGACTCAACTGGAAGGTGTTCAGCGTTTCGCGCGCTGCTTACAAGCGTCGCTGCAAAAACCGACGGTCCAGTTATAAATGTTTTTATTACTATCAGCAAGATTAATTACAAGTGTTGTTCGCTATGCGCCGAATACTCAATTCAAGTTGATCGGTCAAGGTTTTATTAACTAAATACAGTTCAAAACTTGATGTGTGTTCAGTTGTAATTGACACGCATAGTCAAACGCTCCGCTACAATGTAAACTGTCATTTAAACTTACTTACCTTTTGAGATATTTTGAGTACTAGCCATCCATTTGTGTCCCTTACTGTGATTAACTTAACATAGCTTGATAATAATGAGAGGCCAGTTTCGCCGATAAAGCTGCGTGCTGCGTAAAAACTAGTTGGACCCTTTATTTGCTAGTGTTCGATTACTTTTAGTCGTTAAGCGATAAGATTATGAAAGCTTTTATGAGCCACTTCATACAATCTTCTGATGTCCGAAATCCACTTATTTGCTTCCACTTCAACTTAACGGGGGACATTAGAATGCGCTGCTACAAGCTACACGCTCTCAGCCCTGCGCCTTAACCAGTAGACGGTATAATATTAAGCTGTCGTTATATTCATATTTATAAATGAGACCAGCGGCCTTGACTTGTGCATGTGACAGCAGTCAGAACTTAAGAACGTGAAATTTTTTAAGTCACATACAACCAACATTTAAGTAGTAATATAGTATTGAGCAAAAACATTTGACGCTTTCAAGTGGATGAGCGCACATTAAAAAGTGTGCTTTCAATACATATTGGTTATCAATTGGTAAAAATTTTGCTGTCTACGCTTTATCGATATTCTCGACGAAGTAAGCAAGTATGCAAATACTCAATGTCATATGAACTACTTCACAACATCCGTTCCCTTCCACGTGAACGACGGTTGACGATACACCCGGTTCTCCAGCTCGTAACAAGCATTCTCATCGGTTTTGCGCTAACAGACCTGTCACATATCACATCTACCTAGTAACTAGCGCTTTGCTTTTTGTGGACTTCCCCCTTGTCGTTTCTAAACAAATTGATCCATTTCTCAAGAAATAGCTCTTTAATGCTGTTGAAAGTGGATTTATCTACTCCGCGATGTCAGACGTCGGTAAACCAATCTTGTTTTCCAAAAAGAGAAAGCAGGCATATTCGTGCAGAATAATTCGTATGTTCATGGATCTACCGTGTTCCACTATTCCATGCACGCAATTTGCATGCTTTCACGGTATTCAAGAGGCGGATCATAAACAGCAGTTCAAAACTGACATTGTAAGACAGCACAAATTCTATGACGATCTGAGCTGTTGTACTTTTAGGCAATTGGTGAGTGTTAAATTGAGTTTATTCCTTGCTTAGGCAAATCTTTAATGTCAAGTATTGTTTGAAATTAATACTACTGAGCGGATGATTGCGTGATTGGAATACCAACTAGCACATGCCAAACGATTTATAACCAACGTATGCCAAAAACTCCATACTGTTCCTGCAAAAATTGAACTTTTAAAATACCGCACCATTCCATCCATGATTATTAGAGTTTTAGTGTTATGGGGACACGCGGATGGGTAACTGAACAGCTTGGGAAAACCTGCAAAGATCTCTAAAAGTTGCCACAGCAAATCGTCCACCTTGAATTATCAGCAGCGTTGCCAACAGCTTCATCTCGAACCTGTTAATTTGAGATAACTGACTCTTCAAGTAATGCTTGGACACAATCTCAAATATCAAATGACATCCTACAATCTCTACGTTGGGAGCGTACCATTACTTCCCGTGAAGGTTTCGAGCCAAGGCGTGAAAATTAGTTGTGCGAAGAACCGGTAGTGTTTATAGATTTAAACTTCTTCCTCCTCAGTTGCATTATCTTACGCATAGCTTACCAACCACTATCATGTTATGTACAAATGCAAGTACATTCCGCGTTAAATATAAAATTTTTCTTTGTCGGAAATCGATAGTGATAATGTTGTCACCCGGGAAATCGCCAAATGTTTTCTTCCCATATATGTAAAATAACCTAGTGCACTTGGTAAAGGCTGATGCACAAAACTCTACACTTAGTAAAGCCACGTATTAGAAAATGCTTTCATAATCATTTCAGTACTAATGATCTGTCCCTTTTCAACGACAGCCTCTGGCACATTCGGAAAATATAAGTAATTTCATTTTTACTTCTTTAGAAATAAGGACCCCGGTTGAGTCACTGACTGCAAAACTTGCTGCTGTCGGTCCGTTTTCCCACTGAGTCTGGAATCCGCGGCATTCGTATCATGATTCACTCGAGATGTCACGGAACATCGTTTGTAGTCGAAACCAGTGATATGTCTGCTGTCGTCGAATAGTCGGATTTTTAAATTGTGTCTGGTGCTGAGCTATCTCCAGGGCAATGACTGAGCATGACCATGGGAGTGAAAGTTACAAGTAAGCTGTCTTGCCGACGCTGCATCTTTTGCACGATAGCCAGTTATTTATGACCGTACGATGCTGTCAATGTGTAGGCGCCTTGACTACAAATTTTTCTTTAGTGCATTAAAGTTTTACGCCGTGCCCCTCTTATCCCTCGTTCGTAGGTCGCCGTGGTTATACGGATACGAAGCGTCAGTTCGGACGGCTGAATAACTGTTGTTTATGACAATGCTTGCGGTTAGCGATGGATATATATGAGGTGCACTTTTCATGATCAGTAAAGCTCAGCTTCAGTAGTTGTTTTGCAGCAACTTTTCGTGGGCATCAAGTGACACCCATCCACACGCATTGTTGTTGAAGACAGTCTGTTGCCACGCGATTCTTCGCCAAGTTTACTTAACGATAATTAAACAACGAAGGATGTATGCGAACCCTGGCCAGAAGCGGTCAGGTCTCCTAAACCCCAAGGAAACCGAGTTTTGTTACTGTGTGCACCGCAGTTATTTAATAGAGATGACTACAAATTATAGTTGAGTCTTGTAGTCTTGGACATACAAGTACCAGTACGTATCAGTATAGAAGCAACTTTCGCAACCACAAGTAATCCTTTAGTTTGTCCATAAAACAAAGCGCCAAAATTTATATGTAGGACAAGTCCAAGGGGACTGCCGAACTCCCATATAACTTCGTCCGCATTATCAGCGTCAAACAATCAAAATTTGTTAAAACGTAACGAGTGTACTTACAAACTATTAAGATAGCGCTACAAAATATTGGCCCGAAGTTTCAGGGAAAAGTCAACAGGTAAAAGTTAAATAACTCGTCTTTCATTGTGTAAGCTCACCCCGACCATGTAAGCCTTGTCCTATTTAAAGTCTTATAGTTACCGTGCAGCACAATAACTGCAGCTTTTGTACCAACAGAAATATAGTCAAAATAATCCGATTTCATGGAACTGTGAACTGAATCAAGTGAATTTGATGTCATTGCTCAATGCTACAGTCTTTATGCAGCATATATGATCTTATCCAAATCGAGGATATCGTAAGGAAATATTTGAAACCTATACTCCCTGTCGCGAGAAACCGCGTGCTTTCTCGCACTCAACAATAATCTGGTGTGAAGTTCAACAAATCTATCCGCCAAAGTCAGCCGTCAGCTTATCTTCGGTACAAACATTGCGAATTCGCTGTTTATGCACTTTATCGATTTAAAATGTTCATTAGATAAGAAGGAACTTTTCTTCTTGAAGCACCTCACCAATTTGCAAATCGTTCTGGTATTTTTAAATATCACGTGCTTGAGGACATACTGATTTGCTCGGTTGTAAATACACTCTATTGAAGCTTTGCTTAAACTCGAATTCATCTGAAGACTTGAATCTAGCTGGTTACAACCTAAGTCCTAGCACAGCTATCTAAGCCGTACTGCTAACCAGTGTTCTGTGTTTGGAATAATAAACTGGTGATCCCCTTGCTTACTTTTCTGGAAATGATGTACTGGGATAGATTTTGAAAGTATTTATTCCCACCTACAATTTATATCCGCCGCCATTTAATTCTCCATTGTGAAGGCTTCCCAATTTTACCTTTATCCTTGATCTATCGCAGGCTGACTTTAGCATGCTTCTAAAACCCTGTCATGTACCACTTTATCTTAGAACTAAAAGGAATATTCATAGGAGATTTTAATCTAACGTAAGTATGGTGACCGAAACGATGACAGACATTGCCTAAGGCATAACTTGCATCTTCAACACCAGTACCAGAGAACCCACTAAACCAAATGAATGCAGCATTATGCAAGCACATATAGTTACTTTTTCGCAATTTCAAAACTTTTTAGCTTCGCTTCCGACTAGTTTTATGGATACGCAGTAGCGGGCGGTGGTGTTGTATGCATAGGTGCACGTTTTTCATATTGAACTGCGCCTAAGAATGAAACCGCGTCATCCCATATTACGAATGCGAGATCTAACTTTGTCTATTTCACTTTAATATTCATGAAACGTCAAGTAGGGTATTCGTGTCATATTGCTTGAACTAGTTCTGTGTTTGAACGGCTGATTTTCAATGCGGATCCGTAGAATAATGTATTCGGGGAAACTATTGCAGTACTCGCTTTCGAAGTAAAATAAATCTGTTTGGAAAGTAAACTCGAGAAGCAGCATATTTGCTACGGCCTAAGGTATGTATCAGAACTGTATTTGTTCTGGACGTTTGTTGTAGAAGGCACACAAAATCTAGTGCAGCTCGCCGCTGCTGGATGCGACCAGAGATGTAGGGGGAATTCTCCCACCTGCGCGATATGAAACTAACAAAGCGGTAGCAGTGTACGCTCTAACAAATAACTCGTAGGTAATATGGTCACAGTTGTCTCGTTAACTAATTAGGAGATATGACTGACTCCTCCTAATAACCAGGGCGTTTACCAATTAAACCTTCGATGTTGTCTTTATAAGAAAAAGCAAATTGTATGAAATTTGGCGTACTAAAAAAGGTGACTTCATATTTGGGATAGCAAGCCATTGAACGAATTTTATTCATTAATGCCGTTGGGTACACCTCGTCGGTTGTAAAATATTCATCACTAACGCAAAATTTGCGGAAAATATATAGCAGAATTCACGAAATGATCAAGGGGAAGAGTGCGATGCTGAATAGGGGCGTTAACACAATGGCCATTTTGCTAATCACTAAAAATAAAATAGCTTTAGTATGAAAATTCACGGTAGCTATTGGCCACTGTCAAAGCACTAAATTACTATGGAAAAGCACTTAAGAATCTCCCACAATTCATATTTTTGTGCTAATTTGAGTAGCTTTAGAAATGAGCCAACAAGCCAACTTTCCGGAATTAGCTTCAAAATTCATTCCAGTCTTTAAGATAAATGACCTTTAGCCAAAGGGCAAGCTGGATTGGTAACCCATAGTTTATCTAATTCACAGGTAAGTTACAAAAACGTTCCAGCAATCAGGTATTAATTTCCTGAAAGTAGAAGTAAAGACAGGAAGAATCAAAAATACGGCGCAAACACTTAACCCGATGAAAGCCACTACAGCGATTACTCTGAGTATTCGAAGCAACGAGTGCCTTCTATCTAAGATGCGATATTTCTGGGCACGCACCATTTAATTTCCATTTGATAACTATGTTAATTCGTAACAATCGTCTCAAGCATCTAACTCCTTTATAACCAGTGAATTATATTACTTATGAGTAGAAGGATTTTTGTGAGTATTTTTGCTCGTCGCTGTCTACTACTATCCAGAAAATCACCATTTTTCATACCTAGATTTTCATTTAGCAAGTGATGGCATGGAAAGCGTGGTTTACAGTCATAACAAATAAAGGAATCTCCTTTTCAGGCGCTTGTTAACGCCTGGTCATTCAAACAGGAATTGCACTATTAGACATAGAATCAGCACTCACCTAACTGCCCATAAACTCCTGCAATAAAGACGCGGAAGAAATGGACCATCAGCAGCTTGCGAGAAATGAATCAGGTAAAGGAACGTAATGAAGTAATACGTGCCGACATGCTTCGCACATTATTAAACTTCACCATGAATTTTCCTTAAAATGTACTCAAAGTAGTCCCAGTAGACAGCTAGTAAGAATACATCAACAATATATTTTCATAGTTGTCACTAGATATACGAATCATTTGCTGTTGTTTAGAAAACATCTAAGTCTATGCACGGCACCAGAAACGCTGTGTAGGTTCCTCATATGCCGGGTTGCAACGTTTGTTCCGTGCATCAAATTCTTGAAAGATACTTGGGACTGATCGATTAGTCATGAGTTTAAAGAATTTTGGAAACAGTCGGTTGGTATAGTAGTTTGGTAACGTTTCGCCCTCGACAGAGGGGGTTCGTCAGATCAGGTGAATCAGTGTGCAATTGGTGTGGGATTTATAGCGAACAGGTGCGATAACCGTGTCACCCGGGTCTTGAGCCATGATTTCATTGCACTAACGGTTCGTGATGTCACCTCAGGTGGTTCGATCACATTGGGAATAATCCAGAGGTTCCTTTGTGCGTCATGACAATGACGGATAAGCCCATAGTGTTGACAATAGGATTCGGCTTGCACTTTCCAATCTGATCCACGCGCCGATGCTCGTCAAGCTGGCCGGCTTATGACCGCCCGCCACGCAGTAGGGGGTTCTACTCCCTCCATTCTATCCATGCAGTCGCCAGATTTGGCAATTTCCACCGTCTCGGCAATCAACGGCTAAAGGGGCTGATCGTATATCCCTCCTAATGACCTCTACATTTTAGAGGTCTATCTGGTGACCCATGTACGTTGAAACCCAGACTGCAGATATCTCCATTATCAACAATTAATTCACCCGCGAAGTTCGTGATAGGTTGTAGATAATCTAAAGTGGTTGAATTCATCCCAATATATTGATTCCCTAAATGGGTTCCACAGTACAGATAAAGCGGTCACATAAACACGTTACATGAAATAATGAGCAGACCGCATATGATAACATGGTACACCGCTGTACCGCCGAGCGACTTCCTCTTGAGTACTATGTTCCACTGTGATCTTCTGGGAGAAGAAAAGAATCAAGCTCGTTTTTGGAGAATCATTTAGTGAATATTTGGACTTCATCTTCCATGGCGTCCAAATGATTGTCCTGTAGGAAAGGTGTCACCACTCCTTCCAAAATGGTGCAATGCACTGAATGTGATGGGTGGATGCACATTGCCTGCTGCAGCATCTATCCTGATCAGTATGTGCTCTTGCTGCAATTCACCTCGCCAACCATTAACTTATTTTGCGACAACTGTCGTTCCTCACTGAACAGCAGGCGTTTTCTTGCCAGGTTAGCTGCGTTGAGCATTAATTCTTCTTCCCCGAACAAGCCTGACGCCACCGCGATTCATCTGTTGCACCTTGCTCACCATCACCATCTACCTCCGGTCTGATCACCTCGAGGGTAAAGCGAAGCGAAATCTACTACTTATTCGGATATATCTACACATGTCCTGCCCATTGAGCCCACAACAAGATCTTATGCGGCAGTTGTTGAGGGAAAGCGCGGTCTCCGATCTTATTTGCAAAAGCCCAGCTACAGTTGGCGCTAAGACTAGGTATAAGCCAGCGAGAAACCCAAACCTAAGCTATCATCTCAGTCGTTAATAAAGCTAATTCTCGATGGACTTTCCGCGTTGGAGAAAGTGGTCAAGGAAAATCCGTCCTTTAACAAGCTACAAGTTTTTAAGCGCACCCAGCCATTTCGCGACCGTTGTCTCATCATCATGAAAGCAGCGGAATCAGAAAATCAACCCCTGCGTAAAGAATACTAGATGACCAAACACTGCACGAGCGGTTGGTCTCGTTGCCATTTGAAGATAAACAGGGGATCAATATCATAACTGCCTTCCGTCTTGTTAAAAAACAAGAAGATACCTCGGAGACTCGTCCCCTTAAAATCGTTTGCCGTGATGAGGAGGAATGCCGAGGCATCCTGCGAAGGACCTCGCTTCTCAACGGTCAGTCATTCTACGTACTTCGCTACCTCTCAGCGGAGGATGGAGTCAAAGTGAAAAAGGCTGTAGAAGAACTACGTGCTAGACGGGGAAGTTGTGAAACAGACTTCCATACTGTGTATTTTCGAGTAGTTCGGAGGACTCCGAAAACCGTTGGAGACCCATTCTTTTCACCCCCGTACAGTAAAACATAAAGTCCTGCTGGAAGCCACTGTTCGTCCTCCCCGAGACTTAAAAATAAGAAGAAAAAATGGACTACTGATGATGGTTGCAAATTTTCGCAGCCTCCGAAACAAATTGGATGAGGTACATGCTCTTACTGCAAAGCTACTTCTTGGCCTGTTGGCCTTCACTGAGTCCTGGCTCACTTCAGATATCTCCGACTCGGAGATCGACATCTCAGGATACCAACTTTTCCGTACTGACAGATCTGGAGCAAGAGCTGGTGCCGGCGTAGTTCTGGAGAGAGGATCTTAAGTTAATTTCGTAGAAGCCCTCAGCAAAGCTGTTGGTGACGCAGAGCTACTCTGGTGTGGGATCAATGACGGCTTCAAATCTCTTATGGATGGCGTTGTCTACAAAGCCCTGTGGGGACATGGTGCCTCTGTGCTAGACTTTATCAAATCGCATGGAAACCGCAGGGATTGTATTATTGTGGGTGACTTCAATACCCCGGATGTCAGTTGGGATCTACTACACTGACGCCTTCCACCCGAGTCTTTTGACGTCAGCCTCCTTGAAACTGTCCTCAAAACGAATATCTCCCAGCATTTAACATCGCCCACTAGGCTTCTTCCCGGCCAGACTCCGCACTCTCTTGAAATTGTGCCCACTCCGGCTATGGCAGATGTCTCAGCATTGACCCTTCTACCACCCATAGGTAAAAGCGACCATTGTACAACCTCCTCCCTATGGACTAAACGTCTAGCCATCCGAACCCGGATCGCACACCGTCGAAACTTTTGGCTGACCGACGCATTCAAGCTAAGAGCGGCATCAAATACGTTGGACTGAAATGTTTCACAACATTAGAACTCGACGCTGCTTGGAACGATCTATTCCAAAATTTGAAGCTGTTCATTGAGGAGGTCGTTCCATTCCACAGTAACAGGTCTCTCTCTAAGGGTCCCCCCTGGGTGGACCGAGAACTCAGGGCCAACATGAAAAAACCACGAAAACTATGGGACAGATTCACACTTTCGCGCTTAGACTCAGATTACTCTAAATACAAAGCCATCAGGAAATTCTGATCCCTGCAGAAACGTAAAAAGAGACAACGATACAAGCATAGCCTGGCCAAACTATCCCGCTCTAGGACAAAGATACCATTTTCATACCTTAATAGATCTGCCAAGGTGGTCTGTGGAATTACTGCATTGTCTACTAAGGAGCCAGGTATAATACACTTTGATGATGACCCCAAAACTGACCCCTTGGGTCTACAGCGGTCCTCAATATACACGAAGGGAGACAATCTCGCTAACCCTCATGTACTTGTACATACGGTACCTCTGAAACATATCGATATCGATGCAAGTGCTACCTTGAAGCAGATACTAGAACTGAATGTAACTTCCTCACCAGGCCCAGACGGGCTACACCCCCATTTTCTCAAGAGGTTAGCATAATTCATTGCCGTCCCACTTTGTCAAATCTTTCAGCTCTCTCTTAAAGCTGGTCGACTACATGTCGGTTGGAAGACGGATGTAGTTAAGCCAAAATACAAAGTTGGAAACCGCCAGGACCTTGCGAACTATCGGCCAATTTGCTTGACGTCGGTCGCTTGCAATGTCATGGAAAAGTTCATTGAAGGTGCTATCCACCGACACTGCGAAGATCTGAACTTCACTTCGTTTACTCAGCATGGCTTCCGAAAGGGACATTCCTGCACCACTAACCTGCTGGTGGCTAGAGAGAAGTGGGGTAAATCAATGGACGCTTGAAAACGTTTAGATGTGGTGTTCATTGACTTCAGCATAGCTTTTGACAGAGTCCCACATCAGGAACTACTCTCTAAGCTCTGCGGAATTGGCATAACAGGGAACCTCCTACTATGGATCAATGATTTGTTTCAAGGCCGGAACATGCAAGTCAAAGCAACCGGTACCTTTTCATTTCCAGTGCTTATGTACAGTACCATTCCATAAGGCTCCGTTCTCGGGCCAGAACTGTTCAAGATACATATCAATGACCTACATGGTATGCTACAATCGGACTGTCTGATCTATGCAGACTACCTCAAGCCATGGTCGGAAGTATCCAGCCTCGAAGATGCCGATCGATTACAGGAAACTCTTGATCTACTACACTCTTGGTCTATCAAGTGGGGTTTGCCAGTCAACAAAGATAAGTGCTCTGTCCCTTCCATAGGTGCTGCTGAACCACTGGGCATCTATCACATTGGCCGGCACCTGCTCAAGATTGCCACACAGGAAAAGGACCTGGGGACAGTAAAATCCTCTGATCTCAGAACGACGCTTGACACATTAAAGAAAACCGCTGCGACGAACAGGATGTGGGGCGTCACAAGGAGATCATTCTCTAAAATGACGTGGCAGATATTTAGGCTCCTCTTCACCTCCCATATCCGTCCCATCCTTAAATTCGGACTTCCGGCCATAGCCCCTTTATCTAAGCATGAAACTCACAAGATAGAAAAAATTCAGCGACGAGCCTCGAAATCTGTCATTGGACTACGCGAACTCCCGTAACCCGCCCGAATACAGAGGATGAACCTTTTTCCCTTAGACTATCGCTGACTTCGCGGAGACATCATCTATACTAGACCTACCCTACGATGCGAACTGGGAAACGAGCTGAGACCGTTTTTTCGGATAAGACGTAGCAGTTCGACTCGTGGTCACAGCTGCAAGCCGTTTAAACCGAGGACGTACGAAGTCCGCTCAGATTTTGCTCTCTCTACTCGAGTAATTAATGACTGGAACCGATTGCCGGACCAGATTGTCAATACGCAATCAGAAGCGGGTTTCAAAAGTTTTCTAGGCATCCTCCTACTGAGTACTCCAGGATCCTGCAGGACTGATATTGCATCCTGAGCTGTGACACAGCCACTTCGCCTGCAATCCTTGGAAGATCGCGAAGCGAAGGAGCTGACAATGGACCTCCTTTCCGCTCTCTGTCACTCAATGAACTCAAGGAAGTATATTTTGTATCTTTAACTATACGGCTTCAAATGGATATTCACTGCTCTTCAGCGCCGTAACGACTGTCTTAAGTCCGGTTAACACATTATGTTTGACTGTGACTTAACCCAAACAAACCATCTATACTTTGGCACGACTAGACCAGCTAAAATAAAGAGGTTGAGGAATTGATCCAACACTATTGGCGGTTTTAGTTTTAAGCTTGCATCTACTTATCTTCATCCTGGCAAGGTGGCATCCCGTTGCTTTAGCAGGTGCTTGTATTTTTCTAAGTAAAGGAAAGGAAAGTACTTTTATACGGAAGTCTATTCCACTTATGCCCTGTGGCAAAACTATAACAAAATTCCAAGCATGTTAAGCGTATACTTATGCAAAACAAATAGTTCACAAAGTAGGTTTTAGTTAAAAATAGACCAATTTTTGCGTGGTAGCACATATTACGCTGTTGTGTTTATCAGAAGACTTGTTAAACATAAGCTGGATCAAGTACGCCAATTGATTCTCTGCAGCAGATGAAGTACAGAAAACTAACTAAACGTCCAAAACCGTTGCAACAGAAGTCTTCCACGATGCTCGGTGGTTTATAAATAGAAGCATCAACCGAAGGCCGAACATCAAGGTTTGGACCTCCCGAACAGTGTATAAAAGCAAACAGCTAGTCTGGGTGTGCAAATTTGTGAGCTTTCCTCACCGATTTTATATTAGCTTGTTCGTTCCCGCTTGCAGATTACAACAAGCATAGCCGCTTATGGCGACATTGTCGACATTAACAGTTTATTTGGTTAAGGATGATATATGTTCTTGCTAATTCACCTATGATCCGAGTTCATAGAACACAGCGGTTAAAGAATTTGTGCTGTAACATCGCTTATCAATACTGCTGAACAGTATCCTCCGTTGTTATCACAGTATGTAAATGCTTTTAGTCAAAAATGCCTTATACATGCAACCGGGTTGACCCAGTTTTCAATACTCTTTTGACAATTAAACTTACTTACTTACTAAATTAAACTTACTAAAATTGACCTAATCAAGCTTTTTACTCCAAATGCTGTTTCATTTTGAATGAGTCTAATCAAATAGCGACCACCGGGATTGGGATTCGAGGCTTGATTGCCCATTTATGGCGTGAAGATGAATACTTTACTGCGATCCCCGAGAAAAAATTAGCACAACGCTTAAAAAATCAAGGATTTTATTGGGCTACCATAGTGAGTTATAATAACTTTTATTAAGCCTATGATTTGCCACTCAGCTGCAGCCATCTCTACCTAAAAATTTTAATCAGTGACGGGGTTAGCAATCGAGAGTATTGTTTTGTTGCTAGCAGCCTTGTCCACTCTACTTCGGGGTACAGACTCAGTGCTTGAATGAATAAGTATCACTACGAAATTGAACCACAAGCGAATGCCTCAAACTCTAACACTCATGGTAAAGCATTTGTTGACCAGTACCTGGTCGGTTGTACTACGAACTTGCTTTACTTTACTAGCTTGTTCATGAGCCCTCTTTGCTTTTTAAACCTGGTATAAGTGTGCGGCCCTCTAAACGTCATGTTTTCGACCTTTCCTATGGAATAGATATTAATGTATTCTCACAACCTGTCTTTTGCATGCTCGCATTCCCTTCGGCTGCAGTTTAAAGTTGTTGACCCAAAATTAATTCACCGATTCCTGTATAGGAAAATGGTATTGCAACGTTAAAACGAAGGTAAGTCGATCGCTCGTGAAAATATACGTCGAGTATTGATAGCTCAAATAGCAAGAGAGTTCGTGTATTTTAATGGCATATATATTACATTGGTTATGATCGGATCTGCAACTGTTGGCTGAAAGTCATACGTATGTTATGTGCATGTATATTCCAAAAAAGAATGTTTTGAGTAAAATCTTATTCAAAGGTTAGGAAAATCTTGTGCTTGGATAAGAATGTAAATGCTTTCTTAACATACATGAATGTCTCCGTTCCGATTTTATCTCAGTACAATTCAACTAACTGTGCACACATCACATGTAAGCAGAAATTTTATAGCGTTATATAAACACCGAAGCAAGTGTTTCAGTTCCTTCTGATATGATAGGTTACACAAACGTTACCAGCTTTTTGATCTTTTCGCATAACCAAGCAGCCAATTTGGATAATGACTATCGCCGGCTTAAGCTCACTGTTTGGTGCGAAATATGTATAATAACCGATGTGGTTAATATATTGTTATATTCCATGTAGCATACATTTTTAATAGGTTCGGCTGCCAAAGTTACATTATCAACATACATGAAATGTCACTGTACTTATGTTCATTTGTTTATAAATGGATAATGGAACAAGGAAAACAATACTAATTAGAAGATAATTAAGGATATCACGACACTTCAAAATGCTGTCAACATATATGCCTACAGCATAGTTGCACTCTTTGTAAAAATCCTGCGTGATTTGCCGGCAAAATGAACATAGACGCGCGTGATTTAAACGCAATAAAATCGACGTGGACCTTTTTCTGACAAGCGCACTACATGTTAATTGTTAACCTGACTAAATTGGAGCAAAAAAGCCATATATTGAATTTTGTAAAAAAACCAAGCAAAACAATTAGCAGTTTCTTACCAAAATACAGATTGGTTGCCATCATGAGCAGTACCAAATGATGGCTGGCAAGTGACATCTGTACGGCTTTTCTTGCTACTTCTTGATCGGTAGGTGTAAGATAACTGACACTACCCAGCTTAGCGAAAATGTATGAGAAGATTTGTAACCTCTGGGTGTCTCTTATGCTTTGATCAGAACTAAATGCCACTGGTGGCCAACCATTGGATGATTAGAGTATCCAGTGGTGATTGGTTCCCTTAATTCTGCTAAATGTACTGGTGTTGATAATGCTAAACCAAGTTAGTAACTACTTATTTTAATCCGAAAGTAAGCGTAAAAGTTCGCAAAATGCAGGTGTGTTCGCCAATTTTATTGTGTAGTCGTGAACACTTTCACTTGCATTGTGTTAAACAACCTATGCAGACATCATGATTTTAAGAGAAGTGGAAATTAGTGATAAAATAGAAATATGATTTTCATATTGTCGATCAAGTGGATCCCTCAAATAGGACACTTCGCCGCTGATTTCACTGGTCAGCATTGCTTTTAACGGCATGCCCCGTTAGCTCTAATGTTACATGCGTTTATAGCAGTTGTCAATGTCTTCCTAAGAACAGTAAAGAACAATTCGGAAAATTATGCCTGAAATGCAATGAACAATGAACAATGAATTTATACGGGTTAAGAAGTGTTGCTATGTAAGTCCCGTTGGATAGTTGGTGGGGATATGAAAACTATAATAATAATAAGTTAGTACTCTAAATATGAAAAACAAAACTCATCTTTTGTTCCGCTGTAGTCCTACAATCCGATTACATTCATAGCACGCACAGTTAACACCAAATATATCCATGGTATATTCTAGGTGTAGGGTGAAGATGTAGTAAAAAGTTACAAAGTCTAAGCGGATAAGTATGTCATCTAACCGTCTTTGAAATATTCTTATTTTCGGTGCAGAAAAGACCGATTCTGGAAAAGCATTCCACGGGTGACAGACACAAATGGAAAAGAAATTTCTGCGGCACCCCAGACGATCATACAGTTCCGCGAGTTTCAATGTGTGGTCCCTCAGGTTTGTATTGATGTTAAGCCGCAGTACATGGCTCACGCTGGATGTGACTCACGCAGAATCAAGTATGCCATATTCAGGTCGCCTCGTAGTCTGCGATAGCTTCCACTGAGTACCCTCAATCTTCGCAACCTCTCCTGCTATGAAAGATTGCATACCCCAATTACATTCTTTGATATCTGACGTTGTGTCTGTTCCAGTGTACTACGGTCGTGTTTTGGCAATGGATGCCAGGCTTGTATTGCGTATTCGACATGATGGCGAACATACGCACTGAGCGTTCGTCGAAATATGGAGCTGTTTATTTGTCCAAATGCCAGTCGCAACAGTCCGACGTGCTGGTTTCCAGTCTTCGAGAAATTTTCGGATTGTCCAGAGCAACCCAAGTCACCTTGAACCAAGATACCGAAGTCACATTCGACAGTTGATTGTTTCATTAGATTAGTTCCGAGCCGGTATGATTAGCCACTCTGACGTCGAATGTAAAGTAGTTTGCATTTACAAACGTTAAAATGCAGTAAATTTTGGGTTGAGCATTGATATGCCGTATCTAGGTCACTTAAACAGACGCTGGTCCGCGTTCACCTGCATCCCGCAGCAAATCTTGATATCGCCGTCAAACATTATAGAATTTGAAGCAATTCCCTGTGCGAGGTCATTCATATACATCATAAACAAACGTGGACCTAGAAACTGTGCCTTGCGGCACACCACAAGCTACTTGTATAGGTCCAATAAAAAGCACCGAACATAAGCACTTCTTGCTGTTGAAGTAGAACTTTGGCAATCCAGCTTAAAAGAAGGCTGCTAGTATGGGAATGCTAGAGTTTGGAGAGTAGGATCAGATGGTCTAGACAATCGAAAGCCTTTGAAAAATTCAGGTAAATCATATCAACGCGTTCTCCGGCGTCAGCTGACTGGGTCCAACTACAGTGTACGATTGGTAACTTCGTTGTGCATTACCGCTGTCGACGGAAACCGTGCTGCTCAGGCTTGACGGTTTTACTGTTTGGCAAATAGCACAACAGTTTATCGTCAACTATGGATTTCATGAACTTGGAAAGTATGGGAAACAGGGATACTGGACGGTAGTTGAAGGGATCAGTTTTGCATCGACCTTTGCAAGTCGAGATTCTTATTCTAAGCTTCAACGTAGCAGGACCTTGTTTCTGGTCTAGTAAGTGCTGAAAAACTGAGCTAAAGTTCCTGCCAGTTGGTTGCTACTGCTTTTCGTGCACCTGAACAAGTAGTATCGACACCCGGCGAGCTGTGTTTGCCTAGAGAATTTGGCTTTTGCAATATAGCCTTCGCGCTAAGAGCGATGTGAGTTCGTCCTGGTGAGTAGAAGACAAAGGTTGGGAGATGGTTTGGTGGCAAGACTCAATGAAACCTGGGAGCATATTGCATCTGCAGCACATCTGCTGTTTTCCCAGCCTTTCTTGTTGAGCCGTCAGCCATTCGGAGTGGTGGAAATCCTTGCCTCACAATTAGGGCTAATGACGTGTTTGTACAGCAGTTTTTGATTAGCACTGAAGGTATTTGCGGTGTTCTGCTGATAGGCGGCTTTGTCTTCTCTCAAAAGTTGAATAAAGTGGATACGTTGGGCTACGTAATTGTCCCACTTTTCCGTTGATGAAGCTTCTCTGTACACCCGTAATGCTGCGTTGCGTATTGTAATACATTTTCGAGTTTTGCTCCTAACGAAAGCAATTCATGTACACTTATTGTAAATTCGTGTCGCTGAAGCATCTGCAATTAGCTCACTGAATTCGTTGACGAACTCGGGTCAGGAGACTTCCTTGGGTTCCTCGGCAAAGAGTGACCAAGTGGTAGCGTTGACGAGGTGGGTCAGTCAGTCATCAATGCTTGTGATGGTTTACGCAGTGTTATCGCTCCCATCCCGATATTCTGCGTAGCAGACGAAGTTGCAACTGATCACTGCGACCTAACGGGCAGTCTAAAAGCAACACATCAACCATATGCTCCTCTTTGCTAAGCAAAAGATCTAGCACAGATGGTCTGACAACTGTTCTGAACCGGGTTGGCAAAGCAGTGATTGTAAAGGGGAACAGTGGTTACGAGATCTTGTAGATCGGCTTTGAATTGTTCTCCGATCGTGGCAGGAGGTTCTAAACAATGTACGTTGAAATCACCCATGAAAAATATGTGAGTGTCAACTTCAGCTTCAAGCAGCCGCGGAGTGACCGTCCGTTTCGGGTGTACAGTTAGAGGGGCGGTACACTAAGACAATAAGGCCAGCATCTCTGCCATTTAACTGCAAGTGGCATCAAAGAGAGTCGGGGAACTACGAGTCTTAATCCTTCACGGCTATGCACTGTAACTCTCTTCGATAACACAGAATAACCCCCCTCCTTTTCTGAGTCTATTGTTACGGATCAGCTACATGCCCAGTAGCGAAACTTCAGCGTCCGTCATTTTCGTTTGCAACCACATCTCGGTGCTACCATTGACAACATATGACCTGGTAGCTTAGCAATCTCTCACGTCTGCCAGTTTATTAACACGACCCTGAGCATTCGTATAAAGTAGGCCACTTTCTCAGTCTCTAGGTGCCCATCAAAAAACAAAAGTGCCGTATGTGGAAGAATGCCGACAGATGGGAGATCAGCAGTTACTCGTTTTTTGAAGGGATAATGATACCTTTTCTAAAACTTGATTCAGCCAAAGTGCATCCAATCTTCGTTTAGACCTACGTCAGTCAAATAAAGCATCAGTCAAAAAGCTTCTGTATCACAGTCGGTTCACTTGCTGATTCAGGTGCCTTAAATGTAAACTGTGAAAAGCTTCTGCAACTCTTAACCAAAATGGAAAAGGAAGAATATTCCGATTTCTCTGCCGTGGATTCAAAACATGTGTTGGTTGTAGCACTGAGCGAATTACAAGCTTTAGGATTCTAGGGTAGCATCCTCTATAATTTGGTGAGAGAGATATCTTGGTGAGCGATAGCGCCACAACATTATCCAGAGAAAATTTTTCACGAATGAATCGCCAGTTCTAAGTCGTGCTTTCCGATCTCTTGAACATATTTAAGAGGATCTTCTGACAAGCCAAGTATGAAGATTGTGTTTAGGCGAGTTTATGTAATGCGTCTCGCTACGGTGATTCTTTGTTATTATTGTGCTCTTCAAGGGACATAAGGATAAACGCGTATCCCACAGTATCCATGAGTTAGCGCGCTTGTGGAGAGCGCAGTGTTTTCTTCGTCCGTGGAGGATTCTAGTGTTGCTCCACTAAGTGTGGGTTGTCCATAGTGTGTCTATTTCGTATGACGAGTAATTCGTAATAGGTTTATGGACTTGGCTTTAACACACAGTGGCATGCAAAATGAGTTTCATTGTCCTCGGTCGTCCGATAACTTATTCCTCAATGTGATAGTTGTAGATTCAGGGACATTTGAGCATACAACAGTCCGGGCACTGTTATTGGATCATTTTTTGTTACACTACATGGTAGGGTAATGGTTTGTCCTGACCTGCTGACCAGTTTTGATTGTTTACTGTTTGTCCCTCTATTCCCCCTTAACGGTGTTTACAACAGAAGTGGCCGCAAAGGCGGCCGCGCGGCTAACCTTTGCAGCAATCTCTGCGTACCTAACTGAATTGCCGGGGAAATTCGTCTCGTGAAGAGACATTTGACCACAGGTACTAAAGGTTGGTGTCCGGCTACTTCAACCTAGTTTTTCTGGATGTCTGGTCTATTAGAATTTGCTTAACCAGACGTTTCGGGTGGTGTCTGATTTTCGTTGCTGATTGACTGCCGTATCTACGGTCAGTTTTCGCCAGGCTTTCTACCAACGTTGAAGAAGACAACGGAGATGGGGACGTGCCTGATAGCGATTCAGAGGAAGCGAATTATGCAACATTCTGTTGCTTAGAGGTCGCTATGCTTCCGTGATGTACACTTGCTTCCATTAATGTAATCATACTTGTTATCCTCTGCGCGGAAATTTCTTCCGCACTTGCACGTCTCATCTGGCCATGTGTCATGATGTCACATCCAAGTCTGATTTTTCCACCTTTCAGGACTCTTCATGTACACAGCATTATTCAAAACTGCTAGAATTTCCTGGTAAACTCCTTCGTTTGTCATCTGACGACGTGGCACAATTGCCCGATGAACGATGTCTTTGCAGTAATAAAAAGCATCCAAAAGCTTGTTAACTGACTGACTCTTGCGTTCATTTTTGGAAGAGATGAGCATTTTCTAGTCCACTACGACAACGTCAACTTATTTGTAACACCACAACCTCGATACATTTGAGAATAAACTATCTATTTATTTGTTTATAAACCTGCGTCTCAAAGGTTGTGATGAGGTTCTTAAGTGTGTTTTCACTGTCCGTGGAAGTGGTAGACAGTTTCTGGCTGAGTTTCTTATGGTTGTGTTCCTGGGCTTCAGTGGACAAAGGCTGTACAGACTTCGCACCAACACAGACCATTTCAAGCTAACGCCCAACAGTTAATAGCATGATCTCACGCTAGTGCTTCGTCAGCGTGTTCTCCAGTTATTCACCTTTCTCCATGGATCATAATAGCTTTCCCTACGTGGTCATTGTAATTTGATGTACAAGTCGTCCAAGCTTATGATCATCACCGGCCGACGTTCTACTATGCTCAGAACGCTTAAATCACTTATGGGGCGGCGTGCGACTGACGCAGTCTTCCCCATATGCTTTGCTGAACAACCGAAAAGTCTGTAAAAGTTCTGCAAAGAGCGCAAAGGAAATACATCTACACTAGTTGTTCTAACTCCTTCCCTAGCACTTAGACACTAGGCCGAGAAGCAGCTGGTGCATGTGCTCCCTTAAGTTGCTTTAGGCCGACAAGTAATGATTAGTGAAATGCGGAAAACGGCGATTTGTTGACCAAACAGACCTTTGCGTGTGCTCAGTATCCGCAGCAATTTCCCTTCCTCGGTTCGTGCGTTATTATAATAAGCATCTTTCGTTTTGTCTCTACTAGTAGTTTACAGTGCCGCTAATAATAAAATGATCTTGTGCTAGTCGCTGGATGCTCCACACTTTCGTTTCTTGATGCTTTCTATAAGGTTTGTCATCGAGCATTACGGCGGTTCTTTGTACCATCACTGATAGTGTATAGGGGCTAAGAATTACGAGCTATTCATCAACAACGCAGGTATCCTTGTGCACGTTGAGTAACAAGCAGTAAAACAAAATTATCTTCTCATGTGTCCTTCTTTTACGCGGCAAAGCTTAGTCATTGTTGCGACCGGAAATTCTCCCAGTTGTAGGGTTTTCATGACCTTTATTCATCATAGATAATTATAAGTAAGCGCTCTCTAAATTCACTAGGTAAAGTTAAGTAATAAACATCGACCGCACTAGCTTGATCAAATTGCTTTAAAGTAAGCGCCACATGATTAACAGAGGATTTCAGTTACTGCCACCCTAAAGGTGTTTAGTAAACATTAAAGGAAGGTAGCAGAAGCGACTGAAATCCTGTTACTCCAGCCGGTATTATACAAGCAGGGGATATTGGTGCTATTCCTTGCCTGAAAATGGTGCTAACTTGAATCTACCCAACTTTAAGTAAAGAACGTATATGGTTTACTATTTTTCCTTAGTTAACCGAACTATATTTGTGCACATGTCGACAAAATATACGCCACAAATACTATGGTCAATTTTTAAGGAGGATACAGATGATCAAACCAAGTTCTGAACAGATATACTAGGATATCGAAAACATTTTTGGACATTTTCAGTCCAGATTTTAATTGCGGATTGTATCCTCAAGCTAATTCGTTAATGTAACTATCCTGCATAGCTGATCAGAACATTTCAATTCACAAATCCGTATATTTACATTTTCTTGGACTTACAGCTTGAAATTTAGCGTCGTAATGGTGGAAGGGAAGAACTTTCTTATGGTATTTTCAACCATTCCCGATGCGAATAGTTGACCTCACGCCTTGAACTCTGCGAAAGTGCTGTAACACTCTGCGTCGAAACTACCACAGATGGTGTGATTTACTGGTGCAACTGGTAGAGTGAAGAAAAGGACATTAATATGAACATCAATTCCCACATCTCCGGTCCATCTTTTGCTTCGCACGTTAGCTTCAATTCGATTTTTAAGTTTTGACGAGGTGCCACGAGGTCTGATCATTATGTAAAAATTAAAAGAGCAGGCATTTTTAATAGAGATTAGTATCATCCATTTGAATACGTGTAAAGATGAGGAATTTTTCTACAACAAGTAACTAAGTCTCAAATGAGAAACAATGACGTAAGTAAATAACAAAGTAACTACCGTCTGACGAGAAATCCGCATGGTCCGGTTGTATAAACCAAAATACTTGTGGCTAATAATGGCCCCGTTGAACAATGGTTCGTGACGGATAGAAACTTAACGCTTAACACATCGTTTGGCTGCTAATAGAAGGAACTGCAGATAGGAATACTACTATATATATATACCACTATATATATACTATATACTACTATATAAGTGGAATAATTAAAATGCGTATCAGTGAAGCGATAAGAAGGTAGCACAAAATAAAGCTTTGTGAGAGTGCAATTACGTCATGCAAACGGAATAACCAGCTATTATCGGAAATACGTGTAGAAAATAATAAGCGGATGGCTCACCTGTCTGCACAGGTAATGTGGGTCAATGGGGCTATAATTGCAAAGTTAGCAATTCCGAATAGATTCCGGAATCTCCATTCATGTAACATAGTGTATGGAGCTTAATCCGATATCCAACCGTTTTTGGGACTTGTTGAGGTAGGACACAAACGACTGTGTTTGGAAGATCGTTCCAGGATTAACAGACCCTGATGGAGAAGGGAGTCTATCGACAACCTAGACGACTCTATTCTCGACTCCGTTGCAGGCTATTACTAATGAAATCTCAAGAAGCGGCGACAAACGTGAACGGGTCTCTCAGTATTTGATATACCATGATGTCTCTACGTAGCAGCGTGTAGTATCACTGAACATTCCAATATCATCAGTTATTCCTGTTATAGAAGATGACGCAAACCCTTGAGGTTTTTCGTTGCGTGACGTTGAGAATTCTTGAGCTCTACGAGTTTACGCTTAAGCTAAGCTTGCAAATTCTGGATAGCGTATTAGACGTAGGAATGTAAGTAGGCATTGAGCATCAGAGAGAATATGGATCAACCCAAAATCCTGAGCGTCTTCCACAAAACCATCTTGCTGGTTTTCTTTTACTGGAGCAGATTCAGCGAGTCTGAACACCGGAGATAAGATAGATGTCTTACGCGCTTTTCGGCACCTGGTGGGAGCGTTGACGGATTGTATAATGGTGTGCACGTGCTTATCTCTTTCAGGTAGGCATTGAACGTTTTACTCCGGGCTGCTGTAGCATCCAGATCATGGATGCTGAAAAAAACCTGCAATGAGGCAGTGGCTGTATTTATGAGTTGTCACGACACGCAACGCCAGCGTTAGGCTGTGGTACATTTCCGGAACGGATTTGAGTGGTCTGCAGACTACAAGCTAAAAGCATATCTTATCGTCCTTCAACAATAGTTTACACCACAGGAGATTAGTAACATGTGTTTGGGAAGCGTTTAAGAGTTCATAGCGTGTGTTTGTTTTATTATAAATGATCACCTCATTTCCCCTACCCGCTCTGTCCTTGGCGAAGAAGTGACATACCGGGCAGAGTGATCGCGGCCTTTGTACTCTCGCAGCTCGACCACGTTTCGATGAGCATTATTGCATCTCGAGGCACACAAATCTGACGATGACTGAGTTAGACCGACTTAGCAATAATGATTGCCCGTTAGTGTACAAGCATGATAGGTTTTGCTAATCAAAAGTGTGTTATTGTAGGTTAAACCAAGAATGAAGATTATGCTGACCGTCGAGAGGCCAAAGACTAACTGTTTCTTCGTGATGACGCTTGCTTTTGAAACTCGATCGGGTTATAAGAATGCTCGTGGATCTCCTGGTCCTGATGCTCACCAGTATTTAGTGGTATTCCATCGGATGCCAAGGTTAACATTAGGTCAATTCCCACACAGACCAGTTTTCCAAGAGCACTGGTGCCATGTGCTCATATTTATCCGTCTTGTACAGTTTCCCTAGTAATTTTGTAGAACTCAAATCATTGCAATCCGCATAGCAATTATATTTTTATGCGAGAGTTCCTGGCGGATGTAACTCCATTGCTCCTGGTCGTATGCTTCCTTTAAGATTAGTAAAAGTGGCAAATAACTAGTAATGCTCTGCCACACAGTCTGTAATGAACTTGTGGAAATGTTTACCGAGTATTTCACTTATCGTGAGCAATAAAGCGATTAAGAGCTAACTTTTAAAAATTCACTTCGTGAAGAAGTTTTGAGCCGAACGCTGCCAACAGATATCACAACGCATTGGTGCACAAGACGTCATGCGATTATGGAGTCATATGCAAATCTTTTGCTAAGCGAGAATACAAACAACCCTATAGAGCAACATAGTTGTTTGAAGAAGGAAATAACGGCAAATACATATCCTTCATGAGTGAACACTCCTTGATTCATCCGCTCAGACTTCATTGATCGGAATGGTCATAGGATTCATTTCAATCACAAATAAAAAGGGAAAATCCAGCTGAATAGATTTTAATGCACTGGATAGTCTACAACTATTATGACAAGTAGTTACAAGTGGAAGGCACGGACTAACCGTCCACGGAGCAGAGAATTAACTCAGGCTACAGTTAGTTCTAGGAGATGATAAACAAGCCGGTGCCGCTCAGCAACTGCAGTAAAAAGCAGTCCATTGAAAAAAATCTGAACTCGACTAAACCATTTAGTTGTATAAAATAATAGCGTTCTATTACTTTCATTCTGACAGGAATCACATATCCAAGTAGGCAGTTTCCTGGCCGTGAGATGGTCGACTGCCTGATTCAAACTGCGATGAATTTCCCCGGTAAAACAATAAATCTCCTAATCCGTAGCATTGTTCAAGTAATCAAAATCATAATTAGTTACCTTTTGGATCCATCTTTCTTCAATGATATGCAGTACACTTAAACTATTATCCTTTATTTCTGAGGGAAAAGTTTTTCGTGAAAGGCAAAATTACGAGCTGTTTTGGATTGTCAGAATTGACAGTAAAAGTCTAGAAGTTATTTAGACTGTTGTATTTTGGTATGCCATTTCAAAAGACTACAACCACCCAACTAGAACGGCACATAGGCTCCAGAACTACGTTAACTACCAGTTAGTTTTTTATAAACTTCCACCCCTATCGACATGATACATTACACTATCTAAGCAGTTATAGAACCTCTCGATTTTCAAAGGATTTTATTCCAAGTTTTGGTACAATTTTTATCCAGCACATCACAGAAGCCTTGAGCGATGTGTAAAAGTTAAGGAACCGAGAGTTGTTTGAAAAATCTACATTTGCTACCGTGGTAACTGTGACCTTGTAGATGTAAGTTGCTTAGCTTTAGTTCTGCTGACTCTAAACTTAACAGCATAATGTGAGAAATAGTAATTCAACTACCGTTAGAATACCCAAGTTGATTTACGTGGACTACTTAAGGGCGGAGAGCTTAACGGCACCTAATTACCTAACTTCCCTATACTGATGTATTATACTGGACACGCTTGAATTTACTTTAGTTTTTGCCTGTGGTTTGCCAGCTTTACTATCCTGCTATATTTCTGACTTTACGGGGTAGTATAAGCAGATGCTTCAGCGGAGGAAGGTCTACTGGTGCTGCAGTTTGTTCTTCTTAACTTAAACTGAAGTTATACACAGTTATCAGTATGGTATAATTAGTGAAACTGAGAACATTTAAAAAGTTTTGGGCCAAAAGTTTAACACGTTTGCATACAGTGATGAGTGTTTTCAACGAGAGCCGTGACCTTTGTTTTCTGGTTACTTTGTCTATAAGGTTACCAGGTTTTCTGAGCAACGACTGTGAAAACTTAGCTGAATGTCTGCAAAACTTGGCTGGGTCGTGTGCAAAAACAAAAATGGCAAAAAACCTACTACCTTAGCGGTCAAAGTAAAAACTCTAATTCATTACAAAGCAAACCCATTAACTTCCTAATAAAGTTAGTTGGATAACATTACAATCAACTTTTGTGGTGAACGAGGCTCATATGTCCTAACTGCCAAAGGCTAAAAACTCAAGATTATTCTATATTTTTCAGCCACATACTTAAGAAAGAAGTCAACTTCACAAACTAATTATTCATACTTTATGCAAGCACTGGATACTTATTCCTGCGTAAATCAGTGAAAATAATTCTGCTTTCATCTCTTCAACAAATGTCCGTTGTTTCTGAACCTCCGAAATATGTTTAGACCTACGCATCGGGGGACGTCAGCCAGTCTGTTCTAGTCTTGATCCGATGAGTGAACACCCGTGTTTTACAAATAGATATTTATTCATTTCACTACAGCTAGGATTTTGCCTCGTGACGCCGACAGATTATTTTAAGTGAGCGCCGTTACCAAACCGTTAGCTTTGCCATACTCGGCACAGCGAAAATCAGCAATACAACCAACAAGTACAATGCGTATTTGCAAGTTGAGCAAGTCGCAACAATAGATCGTAGGTGTATTAGTGGTATAAAGTCCCGTAGGATGAGAAGTATGAAGTAATGCATTTCGGCAGGCTTACCATATACATGTATAGAATAACTGCGTTGTACGCGTCATAAAAGTATAAATCCATAACATCATTGGCTGGAATTTCGGAAACACATAATTCTGTGTTTTGTAGGCTGCTGGCCAACACCAGTTATAAAATGAAACACCAATGTGACAACGCTTCGTCGTTTTTTTAAATACCGCTAGGTTGGAGCAGAGACGACATAATTTTAAGAGCGCTCCAAGATTGACATACTCGAAGGGAAAAGAAATTTATACGACAATCAAGTAGGCTAATGTGTAGTGGCAATTTCAAAGTATGACCCATTAGTTTTGCGTTGTTGTTACATCTCAACAACGCGCGGCGAATGCGGTTTGGGTTCTTCAGCATCTGATAAACCATTATGAGGTCCTCCCGCAAACGGCGATATCGACTGCTGTTTATTCGTAAGGAAATTAGTATAAGATAATAGGGCATATGGAAGAGACTCCTGACTTTCTTGCTTGTCCTCTGTTGAGCAGTATTGAGAGCAAGGGCATCCTATTTTGACCACTGCTGTCAAGCTTTGATGGCTTGTCCCACTTTCGGTCGCACACAGGAACTACGCATTTGTGGGAAGATTGAGGGGTCAAACCGACTGAACATTTTGCGAAGAAGGGCAAGGTGATGTTTGCCGATTATAGACGCCTTCTCTGCCTGCTTTGCTCATCCGAGATCGTCGTGTATCAACAAACCCAAATCACGACCCTGAGAAGCTTTCAGCAAGATGTGGACTTTAAGCTTTTAAACGCTCACCGACACGTGACACATGTGGATCACATTGTACTTATCTGTATTCAGCTGGAGTAGGTTCCTCGTTGACCATTAATACATGCGGTTCAGGTCATGTTGGAGTAGATCGTGAAATTCCTTGGCATAAATTGCTCACGATATGTTGTTCTCCTGAGCAAAAAGCAGGAAATTCGATGTATTTACTCTTGTCAGTTCGTTGGTAAAGACCAGCAATATGCGCGGTCCCTGTACGGAGCTCTGTAGAACACAACTTTCCACCTCATTTGGCATGAAGTGTGATCCTCTAACACGCATTTGAAGCCTACTTTGGTGAAAAAAGTTTCTAATACAAACAAGCACATGACCTTTGATTCCGCAGATCTGTAGCCTATGAAGTAGGAATTGGTGATCCAGGGGTTCAAAAGATTCGAAGAAGTCCAGACGCATGACATCGACTCCGACTCTACGTTTAACCACTTCCGTCTAACTACCTCGTATAATCAGCCGTTTTGTGGTACATGACCGATTTTGAAGGAAGCCATGCTACTTCGGTGCCAATGCGTCGCATTTTTCTACGTAGTCCATTAAAGACTCAACGACGGCTGCTTCCATCACCTTCGCGAGCACAGACAGCAGAGTCTCTGCGTGATAGTTTAACGGGGTCTTAACTACTATGGTATTTAAAAGTTGGTTGATGATGCATTCTTCCACATGATAGGGACTTGTTTTTCATCGAAGCAACTATGGAAGAACTGTGACGGTGGTTCGGGTAGCTTGCTGGCCTTCAGCGCTTTCGAATGGATGTTGTCAGCTTCCGAGAGCTATGATGGCCTATTGACAGCAACGTTTTAGCACATTTGCTGGGTTGTATATTACATGTGTAAACATTGCAGTCTGAGAAATGAATCAGAGTGTGTGACAGGGACTGGGTTCTAGTTCGAGAATCGGGGCGGATTATAGCCGCAAAGTATTAGCTGCTGCGTCGGCGCATTTTGCCCTACCGCCTGTTGTGAAACGTGAAGGGATGCCATACTTTACTTTTCGAACACAGTTGATTTGCTTATACGGTAGCTTGTTTTTTGCCAGAAACCTTTTGTATAGGCACTGTTGGATAGTTACTTTATCCTCACGCAAAAGGGTGGTGCGATATTTGCGATGAGTAAGGAAGGCGCGCCGATTCTCCGAGTCTGGTTTGGCCTTGAAGACAGCCCATGCCGCATTCCTTTTTCCCATAGAAATTTTAGCACTGCTTCTTATAATTAAAGGCACTTTAGCGGAACCAAGGTGCTTTGTCTCTGATGATCTGTTGACCACGTTACTTAGTCTTTCAACGAACTCTGTCCAAATGTTGTCATGGTGACTGGTGTTTGAGAACTCCCAAACGGACTCCTCGACGGATTCTTCCAGGAGGTGGTAGCATGTAATTGTATGAGTCAGTTCCGTACTTTCAGATGCATAGTATGCATAATGAATATGGTGAAACCTTATGACTGCATTCTCGCTGAGACCAGATAGACTCTCTAGCAATAACATGTCCATCATGAGCTCACCATTTATGAACACAAGGTGCAAGATTGTTGGTTTGTTTGCTGTCTTGAATCAAGTGTGCAAGGTGACATTATTGTACAAGGGAATATTAACGAGAATTTCCTTCAAGTCTGCTTTGAACTGTTCGATAGACAGTGCTGATGTCGCAGTCCGGAGACAGCAAACGACGCCCAATTATAAGTACTGATTTTCAGTCCTCTCGACCAAGTTTTTGCTTGACGTCCTCTCCATTTATTCCGTTCAGGTTTCGGAGGCGCAAACAGCGCACAACGCTGGAGTAACCGGACTGAAATGCGAAACACGTGGCCCAGTCGTCGACACTTGGAGTGTGATATAATGGTGCCGAGCGGATCGATCCCTCTTCCTGCACTAAATATACGACGCTAAGTTTATTCAATGCTCCCTCAGTGTTCCCACCAGACCTGAGCTATGCGGCGAAACCAGCGATGGTCGAAAGTAACAAGCCACTTTTTGTCAGTCGATATGATGGGTTAAGTTTCACAACCGCCTAGTAGGGCTGTAAGCACAACTGCATTGTATACTCTGCCCTTCAGGGTAAGTATGGTGTCTCTTGTGCGCCATAGGTGGTGAGGAATAGCAAAATTACCTCGAGGTTTCGCCTTGTGCCTCTGGAGCTCATCTTCCAGCCCATGGGCGCTTTGCAGCTGCCCAGCTACTTGAATTTTAAAACAACTCCTAGCTGATCGCCAGCAAGGGTCAGCACAGAGGTGGACCCCTACCAACCTTGAAGAAAGACTTTGCATTTTGTGGAGACAAAGCATAGCCCAAAACAATTGACCACTAGTGCTAATCTGTTCGGTGATGCTTGGCACGTTCGAGCGTTGTCACATACGAGCGCAGTATCGTCAGCATATTCCAAGTCACGAAGTCGCTTACAAGGAAGCATCTCCACAACTTTTAGCTTGTGTCCAGAAAACGCAATTTCCACGACTAACACATTAGCGAAATTATAATGGAATGGTAACAATAGTCAACCCGCTGGACGGCGGCGACATTTGTAATAAGCCTTCACGCTGCCCGAGTTCTGCGCGTACAGCGCTCTGATAATGTTTACGTAATTGACGGAAACAATTTTCCTGAGCAGGCAATCCCGAAAGGGCTCATCAATCCACCGAATCGAAGGCACCTTTGACGTCGAAGTACACGTCAACGGTGGGTCCCAAATAATTATGTCGATATTCCAGCAAGTAATGTAAGGATGTGGTCAATGCGGCTTCGAATTAGATAAAACCCGGCTTGCTCCTAGCGAACCTGACTAACACGAGTGCCAGTCAGTATGTGGTGAACGACAGACGCAAGCAATTTAAGGATAATTGAAATCAGAATGATCCGTCTACGATTGCCGCATTTTCGAAAGTGGAATCCCTTGAAAACTGGGACTATAAAGTAGCGGTTCCAGTCTGTTGGGATAGTCCCATGCTTCTACATTTTCACTGGTAACACCTGTAAATCATCTACAAGAGCAGGTTTGCCGAATTTAAAAAATCTGGAGGAATCACTTTTGTCCCTGCGGCTTTATTTGATTACAACAATCCGATCTCAAGTCCAATTTCTTTGTTTGTGGTAGGATCATAGGGAGTACGGCCATCAATGGCTGGTGAAGAGGCCTACAACTCCGACTGATTGAACTGCTTCGAAAATGCTTAAACTCCACGTGCTAAGCGTTTGGACAAGCTGTGGATCGTCCGTCTACTCTCATCTCATATGGTTTCGCTAACATCCGGTCTCTTGCTGCAGGTTTCCCGTAGCAGACGGCATAAGTTACGATGGTTATAAACGGCAGCGGCTGTTAACAAATCTCAAGAACGATGAGACAACGAACATTCGCGGTCACTCCTTAGGCTAGCAAGCAGATTTGCCGTAAGATATTGGAGAGTCTAATTATGTTTGCATACAGCCAGAATACTTAGGCAAACATCCGGAAGTTCCAGAGACTATGTAGAGGCACGAAGTCCAGGTTGACAATCTGAGTTGCCACTTGAAGACATGCCTGCTGATGGTATAAACTGGCCAATGTGTGACCAAAGGTTCTTAAACGCATTCAGCGCGCTACCTCAGGCTGGATACCAGCATTAAGAAAACATAAATTTGTCAAAGGGCTGACGCAGTTTCGCGAAGGCGACATTGCGGGCATCCTCCAAAAACCACCAGAAAATCGGCGTAAAAGAGATGGCTAGACGCCAACGCTCCTCAAACATGAGGTAATGATAAATAGGAACATATCGTTAGAGTTAACAAAATAGCCAAACAAAAAAGGGCAAGTAAATAATAACGCAGTAAAGCAAAAATGTATCCAAATTGGCCCAAGATAACGGCGCGACGTTCGGATAAATGGAAATGCATAAAAAGAATAACGTGGCGCAAACAGATTACCAGGCCACCATTGCAAACACGCAAGATAATCCGAAGCAAATAGACGTAAGATCCAAGAAATTCGATACCATTCCAGTGGCGAGTTGTCCCATTGAGCAACATAATTAATCTGAACGGCAAAGGAGTTGCGATGTGGTGCATACAACATGAGACCACTCCATTACGTTGGACTCTGCGTGAGCCGCTCACTTGTGCAGTGGTGTAGGTGTGCGCGTAAAACCTGCGCCTTTAGCCACTAGGATCTCATACGCACTAAGTTAGAGGGATGCAGGTGGGAAGCTTCAGCCCCTACCAGATACAGTGTCGGTGACCGATGCACCTTTGGGCCTTCGTTTCTCTCTCCAAGGAAGCGATTCCTACCAATTAGAACGAGACTAGGGATTGGAACGAAGATTAGGTTGGTATAACGAGCCACAGTCAAATAAGATTGTCGTGTGATTTTGAACGTACAGTTCACCTAAACGCAATGGTTGGCTTGTATGTTCAGCACTCGAGGGAAATGAAGTACGTCGTACTGCAAACGTACGACGATGGAGACGATTGGAAGCAGGTCGCTTGCACAATGAAGTTTAATATGAAAACTTGCCGCAACTGGATGCGGGCGCACGAATCGATGGAACCGGTGGGGCAGCTCGGGAGAGTCCGTCGCAGAGCACTGAGCGAAAGCTACGTTGAATCTTTGGTGGACTGGGTTTCTGCGGAGCCTACCATAACCCTTGAACTCCTTCTTTTGCGGTTGAAGGCAGAGTTCGAACTTTCAGCATCGTCTCACGATAATTGGATGGTAGACTGATAACAATGAAGAATCTGCACACCATTCCGTAGTCCCTGAACACGCTGCAGAAAAATGCGACGCAGGTCATTCATTTTGCAGCCCATGAATTACGAGGTGGAAGGAAGGCAGCTGGTTTGGATTGATGGGACCAACTTCCAGTTATGTTGCTCCTGCAATCGTAGCCGCTCGCGACGTGGTACTCGAGCGCAGTGTATGGTGACGAACAGCTGGGGACCGAATGTTCATCTTGTCGGCGCCATGACTAACAATGGCTTGATAGTGTGTTCGGTTCTGAGAGGAAGTAACTACAAGCAAAGGTGCGCTCAGTGGCTGGGACGAGTGCTTAATACCAACGGAGCAGGGATTGTGGAAAGATGACTTTTGATTTGTGACAGCGCGCCCTGTCACACGCACCTGGAGCACGTTTTCCTAGAGGAACCGTATCGAACTGATAGACTTCTACGCCTTTCACCATACTTTTGGGCTCTCAATCCCATCGAGGGCATCTGTAGTATAATGAAGGCTTATGTAAAACCGGCAATGAGGGGACGGTACTCCTGGGGGATCCTGAAGGCGTTCTGAATAAAAGTGAGTGACAGATTCATTTTTGGAGCACGCGGTGTCTAAAGCACAAGCCTTAGTGACGCAGCAGCACTGCGAACAAACAGTTCAGCATGTCAGTAAGAATTATGGACGTGTTGTTCATTTGGCCAATCTGTAACACATTCTGTCGGCAGTAAACTACCTGTTCTAAGCGAGTGTCGTTCTTACTTTATTATGATGACGGGTCGGGTTGCATTTATATTCTACTAGAAAAAGCTAGTTCTCTATTCGGGGGAATATCGTGCAATTCCGGTAGGTTGGTGCGCGTAGTCGCATCGCATACCCGTTTTAGTTGTCGCCTTGTAGAAAAATCATGTAAGAGCTTGACAAATAGATACAACGCTAACAGGGTTGTGTGTCAAGCAATTATATTCTACCGCCTGTCGTTGATTGTGTTTGGAGAGCCAGTGGATAAGGACTTTGCTAAGGGCATAATAAATAAGAAAATTGAACTATGCAGACTTGACGGACATGGGTAGTGTTTGGGACCGTTTGCCGGATTGTTTAACCCGTTACACCAACGCACGCGGCTGGACGCTGCATGCGGAAACACAGAGCATATAGGGCAAACACAACTACCGTTTACCACGCTTTCTAGGGAAATATTTCCGGATGGGCATTTGTCAGTTGTGGACTATATTCGTGCGCACCACAGGGTTGCAGTGAGAAAGTGCTTTAAAGCAGCAAAGAAAATGTACTCGCTTCGGCGAACCACATTTACTCGCTAGGTTGTAGCGTCTGCACAGGGATGAGTTGCTCCGCATGCCGCGAACCGGTCCGTGCGGTCATATGGCATTCGCCATTTGAAATTGGCAGTTGCTATTTCACTCCATCTCAATGCTGTGTGGATAAATGCTGCGGTTATAGCCGGACACCAGTTGCAATCATATCTCCTGATTGTTATCGTCATTCATTCACACATCTCAGGCTGCGTCCTCCATCGCAAGCTGTGAATACATAGTGCAGCTAACCACGAGATGTAAATCAGGCGCACTCTCTATCCACCTCCAACTCCTAGTAGGTGGTTGAGATGAATCTGTCGATCCACATGCCAAGTATCTGCTTTGCCTTTCAACCCCCTGTGTCTTTGAGGACCCGATGAACGCCCAGATACGAAAGCTCTGGGTACTGTCGACATGACACATATTACATTAGACGAGCGATCTGTCGAACTTTAGTTGCAGTGTGCTCTTTACCGATTGTTTGGCATTCACGCGTCTATGCTGCCCTCAGCAATATTGATAATGTTACCACCCAGCAGATGGCAAAAGTAGTTGCCACTATCCACAGTGCTAAGAGGCCCATCAACGGACAGTATGTTCGTAGGCTGGTGAAAAATTTGAGAAAACTGGGAGCGTGTGCGACGCCAGAGAGACAGGGTGGCTTCCCCTCATCACGGATGACTATTCTGTTTGTGTGCTTAGTCGTACAGTGTCCAGAAGCTGCGATCTGAGCATTCGTAAACTCGCACAGCCTTGCGGCAACACCAGATATACTACCCATCGGGTTTTGGAGGAAAGGAAATTCCGGATGTGTAGCGCTCGTCAAGTGCAGGTTTTAAACCCATGTGATCCGGCGAAGCGGCGTCAATTTTGCCGCAGGTATTGAGTTTCATGTACGTCCATTCAATTCTTTTTACAGATGAGGCTGCTTTCCGTTTGCACGGTGCGGAGAAGCAACAGTTTCGGGCAACGTGTATTCCACCCCGATGCAGCGCTTTACGTATACAACATGATGCAAAGCTCATGGTATGGCTTGGGTTAACTGGCCAAAAAGTCGTGGGACCATTTTGCTTTTCTGGTAATGTAACCAGTAGGTTGTTGTTTCGCAGCACTACTGCCTTACGTTTTGTAGCATCCTCGTACAAAGATCTACTGAAAAATCGTATCAATCCGTAACTGGAAGCCGCCGGGTCAATAAATACCGTTTGGTTGCAATAAGATGGCGCACTTGCACACCATACACAAACGGTGTGAGATTTTCTCTAACAGTTGTTCCCTTACCATTGGATCGCGCGGGGTGGAGCTTTAGAATGTCCTGTTTGGTCACCAGATTTGAACCCAACGCATGCGAATTCTGTATCGTGATGGGAAGTACAGGCATGGCTGAATGGACGTACTTAGTGTGAGGCGATGGTTGAAAAATAGGACACGTTGAACCTAGCGTGACCACTGAAATATGCAGGCCTGATCACCATGATCATGGGGTGATCGTTGGCCAGACTACTAAACCCGGACCGTTTTGCATTTTTTACTTAGCTTACTTTTGATAACTGTGGAAGGTCCGGTGCGATTCGTAGAGTATGGGAACTGTTTCCCATCATATGAATGAACATACTGCGCAAGAGATACTTGGGATTCGCTACCTGCATGAGAACAAAGCGCAGGGTTGCGGTGTCCATATTCAGTGTGAACTGAACTCATATCAGTAATGGGTGCGCTAAAGTAGTACAAGGCCAGTATGAAACGTGAAGTAGTCAAGTGATGCAGTTGAAACATAGCTTCCAAACGCTTGGTGGTTAGCATCGATTTTTGGTAAGAAATCGAAGTGGGGGACAATCGATGAACACAGAAACCTGGCATGATTAACAATGATGGAGCCACTAGCACGCAATGTTGTTATTCCTTGGGCAAAAGACACGGTCTCCGTTTACAAGGTGTATGCAGACCGCATGACATGTAAGCATTTGACCCAAATCCAACACGAGTGTTTAAATGGCATGATACTATGCAAAGTAACGGTACATTACGTTGTGCTGTCCGTTATAGGTGTCTGCATACATGACTACGATTTTGCAGTATTTAGTATACCATTATGGGGTCTTCGCGTGGAGTCGACTGAGCAAGCAGAGTTTCTGCAGTGGTTCGGATAAGCCGCAAGCCATTGGCGACCTTCGTTGCCCGGTGTCCTTTGAAAGCAGCGAGGTCACGGTTTAACCAGGGTTGCCAAGCTTGTGTAGCTTATTTGACTTAGGACGTACGTAGGCATTCAACACCGGGGAGAAGATGGAGGAATCTACACGGTCGCGTACCCTTCGCAAGAGACCGACATACCGGTTGCCTCTTGTTATATCAAACTCCAACTGTCTGGGACAACGAATAGTTAAAAACGGGATGATGGGTTTCTTATTCTTGGAATGTCCAATCAATTAGGCATAACATGGTTTTCTACAGGCCTGGTTAGATGCAAGATTCCAAATGAACGTTCTTAAACACACAACGATGGCTGCTGATGCGGACAAATGCGTCGTAAATATATATATATATAGATATGTGTAAACAAGTTCATCAAGTTCCAAACGTTAGATTGCGTAACGTGTTACCATTTGTAGGTAAAAAGTAATAGATTAGACATACCGACCCCCTAGCAAACCAGCATGAAACCTAGCAGCTATGCAGCATGCGTTGGGTTCAAATCTGGTGACCAAACAGGACATTCTAAAGCTCCACCCCGCGCGATCCAATGGTAAGGGAACAACTGTTAGAGAAAATCTCACACCGTTTGTGTATGGTGTGCAAGTGCGCCATCTTATTGCAACCAAACGGTATTTATTGACCCGGCGGCTTCCAGTTACGGATTGATACGATTTTTCAGTAGATCTTTGTACGAGGATGCTACAAAACGTAAGGCAGTAGTGCTGCGAAACAACAACCCACTGGTTACATTACCAGAAAAGCAAAATGGTCCCACGACTTTTTGGCCAGTTAACCCAAGCCATACCATGAGCTTTGCATCATGTTGTATACGTAAAGCGCTGCATCGGGGTGGAATACACGTTGCCCGAAACTGTTGCTTCTCCGCACCGTGCAAACGGAAAGCAGCCTCATCTGTAAAAAGAATTGAATGGACGTACATGAAACTCAATACCTGCGGCAAAATTGACGCCGCTTCGCCGGATCACATGGGTTTAAAACCTGCACTTGACGAGCGCTACACATCCGGAATTTCCTTTCCTCCAAAACCCGATGGGTAGTATATCTGGTGTTGCCGCAAGGCTGTGCGAGTTTACGAATGCTCAGATCGCAGCTTCTGGACACTGTACGACTAAGCACACAAACAGAATAGTCATCCGTGATGAGGGGAAGCCACCCTGTCTCTCTGGCGTCGCACACGCTCCCAGTTTTCTCAAATTTTTCACCAGCCTACGAACATACTGTCCGTTGATGGGCCTCTTAGCACTGTGGATAGTGGCAACTACTTTTGCCATCTGCTGGGTGGTAACATTATCAATATTGCTGAGGGCAGCATAGACGCGTGAATGCCAAACAATCGGTAAAGAGCACACTGCAACTAAAGTTCGACAGATCGCTCGTCTAATGTAATATGTGTCATGTCGACAGTACCCAGAGGTTTCGTATCTGGGCGTTCATCGGGTCCTCAAAGACACAGGGGGTTGAAAGGCAAGGCAGATACTTGGCATGTGGATCGACAGATTCATCTCAACCACCTACTAGGAGTTGGAGGTGCATAGAGAGTGCGCCTGATGTATATCTCGTGGTTAGCTGCACCATGTATTCACAGCTTGCGATGGAGGACGGAGCCTGAGGTGTGTGAATGGATGACGATAACAATCAGGAGATATGATTGCAACGGGTGTCCGGCTATAACCGCAGTATTTAGCCAAGTAGCATTGGGATGGAGCGAAATAGCAACTGACACTTGCAAATGGCGAATGCCATTGGACCGCACGGACCTGTTTGGGTCATGCGGAGCGACTCATCCCTCTGCAGACGCCACAACCTACCGAGCAAATGTGGTTCGCCGAAGCGAGTGCATTTTATTTGCAGCTTCAAAGCTCCTACTCACTGCAACCCTGTGGTGCGCACGAATATAGTCCACAACTGACAAATGCCCATCCGGAAATATTTCCCTAGAAAGCGTGATAAACAGTAGTTGTGCTTGCCCTACATGCTCTGTGTTTCCGCATGCAGCGTCCAGCCGCCCTGCGTTGGTGTAACGGGTTAAGCAATCCGACAAACGGCCACACACCCTAACCATGTCCGTCAGGTCTGCATAGTTCAATTTTCTTATTATGCCCTTAAAAAAGTACTTATCCACTGGCTCTCCAAACACAATCAACGACAGGCGGTAGAACATAATTGCTTGACACACAACCCTGTTAGAGTTGTATCTATTTGTCAAGCTCTTACATGATTGTTCTACAAGGTGACAACTAAAACGGGTATGCGACGCGACTACGCGCACCAACCTACCAGTAATGCACGATATTCCCCCGAATAGAGAACTGGCTTTTTCTAGTAGGATATAGATGCAACCCGACCCGTCATCATAATCAAGTAAGAACGAAGCTCGCTTAGAACAGGTAGTTTACTGCCGACAGAATGTTTTACAGATCGGCCAAATGAACAACACGTCCATAATTCTTACTGACATGCTAAACTATTTGTTCGCAGTGCTGCTGCGTCACTAAGGCTTGTGCTTTAGACACCGCGTGCTCCAAAAGTGAATCTGCCACTCACTTTTATTCAGAAAGTTTTCAGGATCCCCCAGGAGTACCGTCCCCTCATTGCCTGTTTTATATAAGCCTTCATTATACTACAGATGCCCTCGATGGGATTGAGAGCCTAAACGTATGGTGCAAGGCGTAGAAGTCTATCAGCCCGATGCGGTTCCTTTAGGAAAACGTGCTCCAGGTGCGTATGACAGGGCGCGCTGTCACAAATCAAAAGTCACCTTTCCACAAACCCTGCTCCTTTGGTATTAAGCACTCGTCCCAGCCACTGAGCGCACGTTTGCTTGTAGTTACTTCCTCTCAGAACCGAACACGCTATCAAGTCGTTGTTAGTCATGGCGCCGACAAGATGAACATTCGGTCCCCAGCTGTTCATCACCTTACACTGCGCTCGAGTACCACGTTGTGAGCGGCTACGATTGCAGGAGCAACATAACTTGAAGTTGGTCCCATCAATCCACACCAACTGCCTTCCTTCCACCTCGTAATTCATGGGCTGCAAAATGGATGACCTGCGTCGCATTTTTTCTCCAGCGTGTTCAGGGACTACGGAATGGTGTGCAGATTCTTCATTGTTATCAGTCTACTATCCAATTATCGTGAGACGATGCTGAAAGTTCGAACTCTGCCTTCAACCGCAAAATAA
This sequence comes from Dicrocoelium dendriticum, assembly GCA_944474145.2. Lineage (NCBI taxonomy): Eukaryota > Metazoa > Platyhelminthes > Trematoda > Plagiorchiida > Dicrocoeliidae > Dicrocoelium > Dicrocoelium dendriticum. Next base: position 5,142,803 of record OX104064.1, on the reverse strand, counting down.
GGAGTTCAAGGGTAACGGTAGGCTCCGCAGAAACCCAGTCCACCAAAGATTCAACGTAGCTTTCGCTCAGTGCTCTGCGACGGACTCCCCCGATCTGCCCCACGGGTTCCATCGATTCGTGCGCCCGCATCCAGTTGCGGCAATTTTTCATATTAAATTTCATTGTTCAATCGACTTGCTTCCAGTCCTGTCCATCCACGTACGTTTGCAGTATGACGTACTTCATTTCCCTCGAGTGCTGAACATACAAGCCAACCATTGCGTTTAGGTGAACTGTACGTTCAAAATCACACGACAATCTTATTTGACTGTGGCTCGTTATACCAACCTAATCTTCGTTCCAATCCCTAGTCTCGTTCTAATTGGTAGGAATCGCTTCCTTGGAGAGAGAAACGAAGGCCCAAAGGTGCATCGGTCACCGACACTGTATCTGGTAGGGGCTGAAGCTTCCCACCTGCATCCCTCTAACTTAGTGCGTATGAGATCCTAGTGGCTAAAGGCGCAGGTTTTACGCGCACACCTACACCACTGCACAAGTGAGCGGCTCACGCAGAGTCCAACGTAATGGAGTGGTCTCATGTTGTATGCACCACATCGCAACTCCTTTGCCGTTCAGATTAATTATGTTGCTCAATGGGACAACTCGCCACTGGAATGTCTATTTTTCTTATTCCTTATGTTGTTTTGGTGGCGTATGTTTCTTTTCCTGGCGAATTTTGTTATCGTAGGTTTTTGGGTTTTACATGCAGCATCTTTCGTGGTTTTACCTAACAGGTAATTTTTATGAGGGTTGAAATAAGTCACTACGCAGCCTTCACTGATTTCGTTGCCTGTCCATGTTAACTTGATTACCTAATCAGGCGTGTTCATTGCTTTTTATTCCCGAGCCCTTTCCTCTGAAAACACTATCTGATACCCAAGCGAAATGAGGGTCTTCATTCTTTTTAACCAATTCATGGCTTAACCCTCCCTCCTCTTATTTCATAAACAACGCTGTGCGCACAAACAACGTAAGTTGCGTGAGTCGATGTTTTGTCATTCGCATCATGTGGCCCAGCCATCGGAACCTGGTGTATGAAATAATGGTGCGAAGCGGTTCACTTTCTCTTCCTGCAACAAATACACGAGGCCATCACGGTCATTGCTGGCATAGTGTTCCCTTCAGATATCATAAATCCTGCAAATGCAGCGATGGCCGGACGCAACTATCCTATTAATGTCTGTCGACTTAATGAGCCAGTTTTCTCTACTGTACAGGATGGCTGCATTATTAACTCTGCACTTATTGCCGAGAACGATTTCGCGTCCGCTCCATAGGTAGCGGAGATTGGCAAAAGTAAACCGAGCCATTACTATGTGGTTTATGATCGCATTTACCATTCCACTAGCGCTGAAAGACCTGCTTAGCTACTTGCAATTCGCGGCTAGTTCTAGCGTATCTCCACCAAGGGTCAACACAGGGATGTATCCTTGGTAATCTTGGGGAAAGTCTTTGGGTTGCCTGGGTTCTAGGCATAGCCCGAGAGGGATGACAGTCAACGCTAATTTGTTCAATTATTCTTGTCAAAATTGGAAGCTGTCACAGATTAGGGCACTGTTGTCGACGTGCGCCAATTCAAGAATTCGATCACCTAGGAACAGCTCCACCTCTTTCAGGTTGTGCCCAATAGACGCAATCTCCATGACTTTGTCGATGCAGAAGTTAAACAGTTACTGCATACTGTTGCCTACAGACACTATACCAGCAAAGCGCTGGCGAACTTACTTTCCCAAAGGTTTTCAAAGTATAAGTTACCTTGATGGAACAGATTTTTTAGGGTTATCTCGATTGTCTGTCATTCAGTTTGACGGCAAAATCGTCTCTTGGAAGCCAAACATTCGAGTGATTTAGAGGGAAATCAGCATGCTGAGAACAAGACAATTCCTTTAGTTACCTCATCCTAAGAAAGGAGTAGATGTCAAAAATAAAAATAGCTTACATTTGGGAAGTCATGATAAATTTCATCTGCAATACTGAAACAAAATTGTGTGAACTTATTTTGTATTTGACCTCCATGAATGCTTTGTTGCCTGAAAGCAGCTTCAATTCTCAATTGCTGACTACATTTTGAGGGCCAAGAAGCCAATGAAGCGAGGCCGACCTTCATCTGACATGGAGAAGCAGCTTCAACTAAATGCCAAGCTTAGCAGAACTGAAAGAGCAAACCACATGAAGTTTTTCATGGTGAAGAATGGCAGCTGCAGACGGCCTGGGTGTAAAGGTACCCCAAAATGAAAATGCAAAATGTGTGCTGTATACCTTTCTTTGACAGCATCTAGCGAACGTTTCTATGAGTTCCACTTGTCATTTTGGGATTACTCAGCTTATTTTGTCATCCATTTTTGAGTTGATTCAGACTTTTCAATCCATACACGTCAATTACATTTCTCTCATTTCAAAGATGTGTTTGCGTGCCTTTATGCCTAGTGTGTATATTTCCATGTGATCTGTGTGCTGATTTTGCCACATTTTCATCAAGGACATTGATCCAGCCACCCGTTACTGCAAACTGTTACCCTTAGGCAACGTACCTTATTCAAGACTCTGATATAAAATCATTGCGACTTTGAATACATACCCTAAATTTCAATGCTGTTAACATACTTAATCCAAAATTATTGTTCATTTGGAAAAGACTAAAGGCTTCGTGCAGTGAAGAGTTAAAAGGGGAAGCTGACTGTATCAGTTCTTATCACACACCAGTTCGGGAAGCATGAAGCACCAAGTTACTTGTGCGGCAGCATTTCGACCCTAATAGACGACTGACGTAAGCAATAACAACAGCAAATTACGATGTTGCAATTAACTGAGGAAGAAGATTGCATTGACGATTGTTACTAACCAATGTGCTACAGATGGCTGCGGCTAGTATAAACGATAACTGTGTGCCATGTCTCGGCTCTTCTGCTAACCGGATTATCAGTGATGACAAACCACACAAGTGTGTCAGATTAATGCATAGACAAATCCGTATTTCCGTTGATGATAGTGAACGCTGCTGATCCTAACTTAAACAAAACTAGACGCGTTACTTTACTATAACCAACACGGTCTGCAAAAACACGCGTTTTCGACCAATTTGCAAGACATTAGATTACACACTAGATAAGTGGATGTTTGGAAATGGTGTCCATCTAATCAGAAAAACATTGAACAATGTAGCATATAGTGAAAGTACCATTGTAAGGCTATTCGCCATTTCGGTACGTTTAAGGTTTGGATCCAAAACGGCTGTTTATTGGTATGCCTGAAATATATGATATACTCGTAAACCTAAACAAGTGTAAAGACAGTTAACACTTCTGGTTGAACATATAACTTAATTTTTCAACTTGCTTACTCATGCCAAAAGCAAAGTTTTCTCTTTGTATTTTGCACTAAATAGATTTTAACTCAGTGATGGCATTTGCAATTAGATGAGAATGGTTATCCCAATTCAAGATGAATAAGTACAGCGCAAGAAAATTTAAATCACGGATGCACGAATTTAACAGTATCAAATGATGAATTCGAAAATTTTTGTAAGGTTATTGTAAGCTTGCTTTTTACTAACCGGTATCTATCTAACTTGAGATGGGTAATGAATACTTATGTGCTACAACTGTTTTCCACGGACATTAAAAAATACCCTGTAGCTCGAGTGTAAAATCTGTCAAAATTATCCTATAAATATCAACTATTAATATCTGAATACCTCCAAAATCCCTGGGTGTTTCGCCGTGTTCCACAGTGGGTTACGAAGATATACATCCATGCACAACAAAGTTGCAGATTATATAGATATGCATATATATATGTATTTCATTAACCTTATTACGACATATAAACTATCGAGTGAAGAACCCTTAATCTAAATCAATGAAACAATAACCTGAGTAGAAAATGAAAAGGAACCAATTACCTTCATTCGCAAAGTAGGAAAGTCACTGAAAATGTTTTTGTCTCACGGGCTACTTGACACATAAAAGTATACATAAGTCATTTTAAAATTAAAATGTGAAGGGCTACCGCAAACTGACTCATTTTGTTACAGTCACTTAGATCTACTGACTGAATTACGCAGCACGATGCCTTTAAAACTGGTCGAAAACGTTCATCAGTTCATCGGCAATGAAATATGTTCACAAACTTTATATTCAACAACACTCACATCATCAAACTGATTAGTTACTGGACAGTAGGCACTTGTTAAACAATAAATTCAACTCGTCCGCCACAATTATGGAATAAGTAGTCAGCAAACCTTTACGTTGTTTTGTGCACTTAAGGAAGTACTTGACTGTATTTCCATGTACAATCGCTATAATTAATAATGATTTCATTAGTTCAGCGTACACACTTTTTGCTGACTACTAATTATCGTATAGCGAACGCTTGAAAGCGTCACAAGTACAAATAATCTTAACGATTCACCACGTACTAATTTCTCACTTATGGCTCTCAATCAAATTATCAGCTTGGTTGAATTTGCCGGGAAGCGTCATATTCTGAGAAATTAACTTCTATTTCTTATCTATCCATGCGTCCGAATCGTCGTTTTGATTCAGTCAGACTCGTGCTCTTCTACATCGAGGGACACTGAAAGTAGTGATGATGCGTAATAATTTCGCAGCCAGCTTATTGCCCTTGGAGTTGTGTGGGCAAAATTGAGTATAAAAATATAAACGGTCTTATGTCTTCTTTCTGTTTTGCTTTTCCCTGGTGTTCCGGTTTTTTCTGGCTAACTTTTGGGTGTTGAACGCTGCTGGTTACATTTATGTAAGCGGACGTTTCACAGATATTCGTAAAGTTTCCTTGTAACAAATAGATTAAAATGAAAACTTTGTTTTTCATCTCGTATTCCATTGTAAAACAGAATCCGTATATTGCTTTGTTCAGCTAACTTCGTTTAAGTGTCACAAACGTATCCACCACATTTCGGGCCTATAAATTTAGAATAAAAATTTTGGGTCATTTACATTTATAATCGCTCCATGGCAATCTTTTCAAGAAACCTAGCTATAAGAGGTCCCATTAGAAATTAATGCGCTCTGGGCACCACATCAGTTTTACCCTAGGATACTTAAATATAATGTCTGCAAACGCTGCGTTACAGTTGGAATTAGGAAATGGATCGTCTGGCCATATGTTAAGAACAAATCAAGCATGACAGATGGACTCATCAAGATTCACCACATGGTGGCAGCCCACGGACACGCCACCACTGTGAAGGGAACCCTCTCCAGACCGAAAGCTAAAACGAACCACGGAAACACCTAAACCTTATCCACAGAATATAATGCCAAAACTGTGAAGTACACTAAGTGGGCCAAACAGGGAGTAAATTATGCACATGAATCCAAGATCACAACGCTGTTCACAACGCCCTTAGATGTTAAATGGTACGAATTTGATTAAACCAAAATGACGATTCTGACGCGTGGATAGATAAGAAATGGAACTTAGTTATTTTAAAAGTTGGTTAATTACTACAAAGCTAATTAAACTCATCAATCTTCAGCTTATTTATCACCAACCGAGGACAAAAGCAACTTGAAGGATTGGCAGTCGTAGTCTCGTTCAGAAAGATTTTCGACCGAAAACGATCAGAACAGCATGCTAAACTGTATAACATAACCGCTGCATTTATTATTCAATAAGATTGGAGGGAGTCAATCGATGTCGTAACATGCTTTATCAGTCGATGAGGGCTGTGCAAGAACCAACACAGCCTCGTAACAGAGGAGCAACCCGAATGAACTTCGGTTAACTACTACAAAATTACTAATAAATATTTAGACCTAAAAGCAGCAACATTCTTCTCGGTATTTGTCTAAAGCTATGTCGCCACTGACAATCGATTTACCACAACGCACCGAGAACGTAAAATTGACTGGTTGCCAAATGTCTGCAAATTAATCGCTTAGCACGACAAGTAAGTTAACACATTGGTTTCTAACCAATTTCACAGTGGATTGTCTATGGGCTCTACAGACTTAGCGGAACATCTTCTACATTTTACTTAATGTTTTCAAACGCCTGTCCGCCAAACCTACAAATGTTAATTCGCCAATACCATTTGCTGTACACTTGTTTCATTGAACATCACAGTTAAGTTGTTAAGGCCTAGCAAAGTGATTAGAACAGGATGACGTGAAAATGATGACGACTCTCACTATCACTCTAATCCCCGTTTCTGAAGGTCGTCCGAATAAAGACGCGCCCCTAATGTATTGTGCGTGCACACTGGTTGCCAAGGCAGGCAATGAAATCACTACAATTTATATTTTATTCGACTAAACTGCATTCACTATTTTGTTCGCGTGGACGCACTAGTTTTGTTCTTGAAATGCGCCACATAATCTGATTATGTAATGTAATATACATTGATATGCCCCAACTGTCCGTTTATTCATTTGGACCATATTACAAACAACTATAGGTGGGATACAAACAAGGCCCTGAAATGTAATGCACCGCCATTTTCACGCATGCTTGTATTTCTTAGGTTGAAATTGAATGTTACACAGTATTCCTTAGACTTGAGATGTTTACCTCATACTCTGAGGACTTACTACTCCAGCAACAACAATTCATTACATTTGGACAGTATTTAGGGTTACGAACAATCACTACCAACAGATTACCCTTATTACTTAGTGTCACTGAAACGGTTTATAAGTTGGCTGCTTATCCTTTTCATTGTTATCAGGTAGAGGACCTCCATAAAAACCGATATTTCCCCTATGAGCACAACCCCTCATAATTTCAAGAAATTTATATATGCTTATTAGTACAGACTGAAATAGGGCTAGTCAGTGCACAAAACAAAGGCTGGTTTCGAGAATTTCGGAAAGCACTACATTTACTTAACTAGGACTAGGTGAACGACCACAGATTCACAGTACCTTCTTGCCGGTAGGACTTTGCCGCTTGACAGATTGGTTAGGCTGGTAAAGTCTGTCAAACGTTTTTTAACGCATGCGAGGATGAATTCGACGATGGTCGGCAAAATCTATCTTTTCTCCTAGCCTATGAATGTTACGAAGAAACTCCGCAGAGTCCATCATTCACCGAGAGACGATAAATGGTTTGCTTGACACCACTAACTGTGCAGTGCAAAATCATAAAATCGGACTGCCTGTAGAAACCACTATGGTGCATTCGAAGAAGTCCCATGGGCAGTTAACAGGCAAATCATAGCGTTAACTTCGATGAAAATTGCTTACTTGGAGCATAACAATCCCTGGAAGTCTTTCACTTATAATTGCTGACGGATCCAAACTTTGAACTTAGCCATTGCTACGGAATGGTTTATCCCATCGCCTAATCCATGCAGTAAGCTTTGGGACTGTGTCAAATATATATATGTTCCCCATGGACACTTGGATAAACTCGCATCTCTGAGCATTCCGGGATAGGGTTGATAAACCTCAGCTTTCTATTTCATCCCAGCCGAAGTGATTGATAATGCATTAAGGGACTTCACTCAAAATAAGGGTAGTATGGCTAATGAGTGTACGCAATCTTGCCAATACAGTTATTGACTGGTTTTGAACGTCTTTCCATCAGCAGGCCGAGTACTTGCTTTTTTCCGACAACCAGCCTCACAGTAATGGTGAGTATACCGCCATATGGCTAACAGTGTGGGTGAGGTACAATACTCGCTAAACCTCTTAATCCGCCAAGTGGGAGTCCAGGAATTTCTTGAATTCCGACCGATTTTGTTTCGACTGTTTGCTAGGGTGCACTGTCTGGCTAATACAGCACTTGAAGCCCAGTGCATAGAAGGTAAGCTGTCTGCTTTACATCAACATCACCAGCCTGTACCAGTGTCTGCGAGTGCTCTTTGGGGCGCGCACGCGCGACAGCGGCCTCACCGTATGGAAGTCAAGTAGACGTAAGTGCTTGTGATTTGTTATAAGGTTCATTGGAAGCCGACGGTAAAGCAGGGTGTACATTTTCAATCTCCTGCATCGATCTTCATACGATATACCTCATAAACTAGGGATGAACCTGGTAGCCAACAGGTAAGTAGATTTCAGTTTCCTCTCTCGCCACAGCTGATCGGACAACAAGAGATTGCACCGTAGTCGAGTATTGGTATTATGGTGGAAGAAAAGAGGCTAGGGGCAAACTTTTTTGACAAACCGCTGATAACGTAAATGTGTCGACGCTAATCAAACTAATGCGCGTCGCATTCCATTTATTACGGTGGTTCAGGATGTGCTCACTCGAATAGACAAAAGGAAACATTCATATTATATGGTTCACACGGTCAGCTCTGTAGTGTCCTCTGCCCTTGCGCCAACACGAACACAACGGCACAGCGGAAATAGACAAAATGTAATTTCATTTCTACCCAGGGGTATCAATCTCATTTGGATTACCACTTTTATATGATGTCATAAGTGGTGTAAGCAAGCCTAGGTTCTCATAACTCCGCTTCCTAAGCATACCTTATCGAAGAAATTGGAAGCCATTGGATCGGTTAGGGCTAATATTCCATTTCAGTCGCCTAGCAAGTGCATTCAACTGTCCACCCAACGAGACACTAAGTATTGTGCCAAGCGTTGCCGATGAGTCGAATCCAAGGAGTAAAGGCTATTGCTGCTAGTCGTTGTGTCTTAGACTTAAGTTGCAATTATACCACATCCAAGTGGCGAAATCATGGAAAACATGACACTGGTTGTGGAGTGAAGTGGAAAGGAGACCTGACAATCATCTGTCTCAAACACGGTCCAAATGATGGAATTGACCAAGATCCATTTCGGAGTAATGTATGGTATAATTTCGGGTTGTGCATCCAACTTATTCATAGTAATAGGGTTTCTTGCTCTTCTCAAGTATATTTTTGGAATGCTTTGAATACTGCATACTGAAAATAGAAGGCGAGAAGATAAAAATCTGTGTTACTTCATCATAGGTGAATCGGGCACGCGCTTGGAATCAAGTCACTGATTTCTGCGCGGTGGCAGCACATTGCATCTGCACTGCACGTTGTCCGGGTGTTATAGGCTCCATATACCTGTAGTCCTCATAGTGGGCATCAAGGAATTTCTTAAATTCCGACACCGATTTCGCCTCGACTAGCGTCTTCGGCAACTTGTTCAAATATTTCGCCAATAGACGTGTAAAGCCTAGAAGGTGCGCGATGCGCTTTAAATCCAGTACCACTAGTTTGTCGCGGTGTTCGCGTGTGTTGTTTGGTGTGCAAAAGTGCAGCAGCGGCCTCAATATAGGTAAGTGGCAAAGGTGCAGTATCTGGTTAGTCATAATGAGATCAACTCGAAGCCAACGATATGACAAGGTGTAAAGCCATAGTTTCTACATCGGTCCTCACACGACATACCCAGCAAAGTGGGGATGAGCCAGGTAGCTACATGCCGGACCCGTTCCAGACTCTGTGCCCCACCTATAATGATCGGACAATAGGTGGGTGAACCGTACTCAAACAGCAGTCTTATTACGCAAGAGAACAGACAGGTGGACATCTCTGCAGACCAAGTGCAGGAGCTTGGTCTAAGTGCACAAAGGAGACGTAGTCCGTTGGCGCACCGTCTGTTCGTGTTGTCGACAGACTATAATTCACAGTAAGTGAGTACGCCTAGATCTATTACGAACTGGTGGGATGCAGCGGATAACAGCCCAGGGTGTACGCACACCCATTACACCCTACTCCAGCCGCAAACACGAGGAATTATCCGGGTTGACCGGTAGGTCAAGTTCCGCAGACCACCGTCCAGGTCCTGCTGAAGGACTTCACAGTAGTCGGGAGAATCAATAGTGCTCCAAATCTTCAAGTCGTCTGCAAATAGCGCACAAGGTGATGGACTCTGAGGAGGAAGGTTAATTAACCAGACGGACATGTTCTTTTGTGACGATGTAATTTTGCCCGAATTGGTAATTATGCTTATCCATTTACAATCCTCTAGTGGCTTGCCGTATTCGTATCATGGAATGAAGAGATGTGTCCTCTGACAAATGAACTAGAAGAAGGTAATAACTTTTCCTTGCTGCTGTTTCTGTATTTTATTTACTCCATCTAAATTCAGTGTCAGATGTACAGTCGCAGTTATTCTGCCCCGGATCCCAAAGGCAACTGCTTTATTCAGCGTAAATTGTATGTGGGTTAGCATACCTCATCCGGCTTCATGAGATTCAAATGCGACCTAACCCAATTCAAGTAGAACTTCGCATCCCTTGAAGACCATGAACAGTGATTACCTTAAATCTGTGTCTCTCTATCAAATAACTCAACACCTTATGGACTTTCAAGGCAGATTGTTCACATCATCCTACTGGGTAGACTATTGGCAACTGGTTAGTGACAAACCTATAACTTGTTAATTTTCAGTTTAAACATAGTGTTGGGAAAACAGCAGCAGTGCAGGTACTGCTGAGGAAGTAGGGAACAAATCTATGAGAACGCTTCTCATAAAATCATTTCGGAACATATATATATGCGTTTGCTGGGGGAGGGAAACGCCTTAGCTACTGTGTAGCAATACATAAAGGAAAAAAGGAAAAATACAACTGGTGTGACCCAGCTGAGCTACGGGTAACGGATGAGCATTCCTCCAGTAAGCTAGCAGCTAGCTACTATGCGGCATAAAAAATAATTCACTATGCAAAAATATATAAGGCTATAGTGAGATTGTGGTTGGACAGGAGACTAAGAGAATGAGGTGGGACAAAGAAACTCATAGCACGAACGCCACTGAGGTGGGTTCTTATACATAACAACAAGTGTATTCAACCAAACGTGTTCATCGTCGTTCTGATCCCAACCAGGTACCGGGGACGCTCCAACCGAGGCCAGCTTCGAATTGTGGGTCTTCGTGCCTCTCGACCAAGTCATGGTATGGCCACCCCTACTCTTCTTCTATCCACACCCCGGCCCACAAACAACGCACTTCGCAGGAGTCGGTGGGCTAGAATGTGTAACACGTGGCCAAGCCATCGGAGCCTGGTGCGTGAAATGACGGTACTGAGCCGTGCATTTCTTTTTCCTGTACCATAAATATGGCATCGAACACGTTCGTTGCTCAGGCGGTGTTCCCACCAGATGTGATCTAAGTTGGGAAGGCACCGGTGGTCGCAAGTCCAGTAGTACAGTAGCGTCGAATCTACCACTGCATGGTACACTCTACTTGCCGACGCCATAAGTGGCGAAGGTTAACCAAAGCGCCTCGAGCTTTTGCTATACGGTTTGTGATCTCGTCTTCAATCCCACGGGCGTTGATACAACCTCCCGGGTTGTTGCATTTTTGAATGCCTTCTACTTGATCCAGGCCAAGGGTCAGCGCAGGTGGCGGTCCAGGCCAATCTTGGAGGAACGCTTTGCACTTCGAGTTCACTAAGCAAAGCCCGAAGTGACGGACAGCCAGTGCTAATCTGTCCAACGCCGCTTAGCACGTCTGTGATCTGTCACAAATGAGAGCAATATCGTCAGCGTACTCTAAGCCAAAAAGTCATCATTCTGTAAGCAGATCCACGTCTTCTAAATCGCGTTCTATGTACGTGCTTTCCATGACTTCGTCAAAAACGAAGTTGAAGAGGAAAGTTGACATCGGGCTTCCTTATCTCACACCGCTGGAGATATTGAAAGTCGACGACAGCTGGCCTTAAGCCCTCACTCTACCCGAGCTTCGTGCGTAGAAGGTTCAGGTAATATTTACATATTTATCGAGCGCACCATTCTGGAGGAAACATCCCCAAATGACAGACCTATCTACCGAATCGCACGCACGTTTGATATCGAGGAACACGATAGTGGTTGGCCGCCAGTATGTGTGACGGTGCTCCAACAACTGAAGCAAAGTGAGGATATGGTCAATGCAGCCATGACCTCGACGAAACCCGGCTTGCTCTTCACGAAGCTGGCATTCACTAGTGCCAGTCACTCTGTGAAAGATTACAGTGGCAAGCAATTTGGAGGTGATCAGACTGATTCCTGTATGGTTTACGTATTCCGCTCATGAGTCTCTTTTGGAAATTGGGATTATGGCGGAGCGGCTCCAGTCGGTTGGGAGAGCTTCCCGCTCCCCCAGTTTCATAAGTAACTCGTATAAAGCATCCACAAGAGCAGATCTCCCAAATTTGAAGAGGGCTGCGGGAAGATAATCTTGTCCCACGGCTCTATTTAACTTCAAAGGTGTGATCTCACATTTGGTCTCTGAACGAGAGGGTGGATGCAAAGGGAAATCCCACGGAGTGAGCCTATCCGTGGCCGGCGAGAAATCTAACAATTCCGACTGATTAAATTGCCTTTCCAAGTGCTCAGCCCAAAGCTCGAATTGTTTTGACTAGTTGTGCATAAGCTGTCCACTCTCGTCACTTATAGTTTCATTAACACCAGGGCTCCTGCTGTCCGTTTCTCGTATCAGACGGAATAACTTACAAAGGTTACCAATGGCAGAGGCCATTTCTATCTCTGATGCACGATGAAAACACCAGGTTGCGCCAGCTCTCTCCAGGCTAGCACTGAGTTTTACCTGGAGCTCCTTGAGAGCGCCATCGTGTTTGCTACCAGCCAGAACATGCCGGCGAGCATCGAAAAGCTTCAGAGACTGTGAAGAGACCCTATGTCCATGATAGAGACTGGGCTTATCACATGAGGACTTGCCTACTGCAAGTAAGGTCTGGTGAACATGTGACCGGTGAGCTTTAATTGTATACAGTGAGCGCTTACTCAACTCGCATGACAGCGAACTTTGATAGGCATTCAGAACAACTGGTCTCGCCAGTTGGCTTGTGTCAATACGCTCACAAACTCGTCGTGGGCATCGACCAAAACGCATCCTCAGGTCAGCAAATACAAGTGCATGGTCCTTGTCCACACATATGCTCTAAATCGAGCGACAGTTCTGGACGCAGCCTCTCCATCGGTAACTTATCGCAAGGTGATCGATTTGCGTTCATAGCTGGTTCGAGGCTGGTGGGCGCCAAGTCACCCTCCAGCGGGTACTGTGTCGGAATTTAGTGCCTTCAGGAAATATGCGAGCATTTTCAAACAATTGAAGTAACCGCTCACCGTTATCATTACGGGAGCCTACACTGTGTTGGCCGCCCAGATGCACTTCATCAGTGGAGAAATTTTCAACCTGAGCGTTCAGATGTCCAGCCAGCACAACAGTGTCCGAGCTTCTCCTGTGGCGAAGGGGCTCGTTCAGTTGAAGAAAGAGGTACTCTTTTACCAAATAATCGCTAGATTTTCTGGGTGAATTGGCAACGATGACGAATAGACACCTGTTAGACCCGTGTAGCTTCGAAGCTTTGAACGAGCCAGCCAATCGGACCGCACACATCCGGCTACTGATTGGAATCCAGTCAACTAGAGCAGCTTCGACCCGGGGACTCAGGGCAATACTAATACAGGCTTGGCCTGTGCTCGAAGCTGCATTTTCACCGGATAGGCGTAATGAGAATGTGCTGCTGACGTCATCTGAGGGGGTCTCAAAGTGATAACAGAGATCGGGTTTTGCAGGCAGGTCTCTGATTACTAGCAGATATTGATTGAGAGGGTCTCTAATGCTCGGGCAATTGCTGCCTGTTAACCGATCTGTAGCAATGTGCAATGAGGCATGTCAACCTGAAGGATGATCGAGGGCTCCAAATGGAAGCCGATGAACTGAACTTGACCGCTTGCTTGGACAGGACTGGATTGACGCTCGGCGTTCACAATTAAACTGAAACTAAAAGGTAAAAGTCTAGCAAAGCAAGGTGGAGGAAAGCCAAGAATTTGGGGCCTGAAAACAGGGGGATAAACGTGAAGCTGGAACTGGACGATGACGGTGAAAAGCCTAAGAGGGAGAATAAGACGATCGGCATGCTTAAGCCGTAGCGTCCAAACCCTTATTCATCCTGCTCGATGCAGCAGATAGAGCACCGTTGATTATCCTCTGCGGTGACCAGAGAATCAAGAAATGGTCTGACTAATGTTCCGTGGGCAGGATAATGTCTTGTAGCTCAGGTCTAGACAACAGAAAGATTAGGGTTCTCAATCAAAGCTTTTGGTTCATAAACCCGACCGCAAGTCAGCGGGTTTGGCCCTGGGCTAAAAGGAGTTTTTTAAGGAATAAGGAGCTATACTCATGCCAACCCCTAACCTGGAGGACCAGGAGGCTGAGTTTGTCTGGTCTTTAACCATTGACCAATCTGGTATGAGTGGCTCTGAAATTGCAAAAATGCACCACCCAGTATAGCTCAATGGATCGCTGAGGCACGCAAACCATTGCACCACGGTAAGGTCCTGCCTTATTGCGGTGAATATATAGACATATATATATATACCTATATATGGTACGGATTGTGAGACAGGCGAGCTTGTTCCATTTGAGCCTCCGCAGACAGAGTCAATCTGATATATGCCAGCCGTTTACTTATCCACTGGGACAACTCTGCGAGACATTGTCACATATCTTGTACGTTAAACCATGTTATGTCGACAACGATCTCCTTCTTTTGGTTCACCGTCGAATAGCTTACACGTAAGGACAATTAAAATATACACAGTGCAGTTTGGGTATAAAATGGAAGCGGTTTCTAATCTTTGGTCTAGCATGTAACCATTTGCTTAAATTTATTCATGAACGGCATGTACGCCGATTCGGTATTAAAACCGTATTCCGCTGAAGTGTTTCGGGGTTTAAGGATGCGTTAGCATGTGCATAATAAACCGACCTTCAGTTACATGTACGAAAAGGTGATGCTGTTCCGATCTACTAGCTGTGCAATGTTAAAGCAATATTGTCACACAAATCTTGCACTCAACTAATATTCTTTCGCCAGCCTTGACGTTCATTGAAAAGTAAAAGTGCTGAAGTATCTATGGTCTTTTTTAGTGGTACTTTGGCAATGACGTCAGGAATGCTTGGAATAGGAAATCACAATATTTTGAGTCACCTCAGCGATTCAAAGAACCTATTGTGGCTAAATACTACTTCCCAAAACCAGCTTGGTTAATGGCATGACAGTGAAAAAATTTCTTTAATTGCTTCAAAATAATAAAAATAGATGACGTACTGAATTTACAAGTAATAAAGTACCCTGTTTTTACGTTTACATTACGTTTATGAATAGAACCAAGATGACTAAGCTTAAAACCAACACCCAATATCAGCAAAATATGCTGCTGTACCATGGACTGAATCCTGACTTACACCGTATAACAGGCCGCTTTTTCTGACGAACGTAGTTCATCACGATTTCACAGGTTAAATGCCAACGAGAACTGGAGTCTATCGAGTTTGATGTAAGAGTCAAGCAGTTACAAATAACTCGTTGTCACATTTTCAGACCGATGTGTAAAAATTTAGAGCCTAAAAGTTAAGTTTGGTGGCAGTACTGCGAACAGCAGTTGTAGGTCCAGTGCAATTAATGTGAACCTTACTAGACAATCAGACTGACAATTAACTGAGAATATTTGCTCTTCTCTGTCATCAGAGATGGGTTTCACGATAGTTTTCACACCTTAAAGCGGTTTTATTCGTCATGTCGATAACAGTAATAAAGAACCAAATGCAGTTCCTCTTGCCAGTTTATACGTTATATGAAATGGTCAGTCAAACCTATTACAGCGTATTATTAAATAAGGTAGCAGGAAAGAATGACGATCTGCTGTGGGCACGTATCGAAATGTTTCAGTGAACTGAGCAAAGATGCTCTGCTTTGCATACATTTTCATTGGTACCTAAATCATTACTCAGGGCTAATTTCAAACTTAAGATTTTGACTAGGTGGCAGGTTTAGACCTCTTCCTTGACCTTGTTAGTCGTGGCAGCCAGATGACCGGATGAGTACTTCATACATCCAGTCAGACTGCAAAACAATTATCTTTAACTTAAGTCTCGGATCTCTAGGCCAAATGCAAACTTTTAGCTTTCCACAGTGTTGTGTGCACAAAGAGTTCAGCAGAAATAAGTTTAAACCTACCAGCACTGCCTTACTTTTGTGCCCTAGTGATCCGGGTGACATCCTACAACTTGCTTGCATTTGCCATTTAATTCTACTTGTTTTTCCTTACTAGACACTAGTCACCCTAGCTCAGCCTGTGAAACTCATATCAGTTAACTCAAAGTTTGTAGTTGACCGGACTCTGCAGGTCATGTTGCTGTTTTTTTTAGCTAGTAAGTCAACTGGCTTATGCCAGTCGTTGAGCTGGCCACAACATTTGGTGGGCCTTGCATGCGAGTCTATTTCTGAAATGAATGAAGCAATGTACGGAGTAGGAAATGTATGTATTGTATTGTCACTTAAACCTAGCTAAACTAAGTTCTGTAGAGAACAATCTAAGTCACTATTCAAGAATCCAACGGAAGGCTCAGGAAAATTCGCATTGATTTGAAACTTCTATGGTTAACAGCTTTGTATTATAGTGTGACCAGCTATCTACAAGGTACCTCCCTCTATCGACTAAACCTAAATCTGTAGCAAATTATGCCATCTACCAACATAGTTGTATCAACAAACCCTTATTAAATTAGGGCCTAATATTCCAAAGGATCACTTTCCCCACAAATCGATGTGACCTCGCTGCTGCAATAGTGCAGCTTTGTAATTAACCTATTAGAAAATAGCTTGCAGTAAAATGTGAGTTACAGTGGGTAACGGACTTTTGATCCTAGTTGGTGAAGAGTTTGACCGAAAGCTGATGTAATTCTTGAATGGACTACAATGCACACACCAAATACCACGCTAAATTTGAACTATTACGGGCAAAGAGATTGTACCGCTTTTTACACTAGCGAAAAACGGGATCTTTTGAGGAATCAATCATAACTCACCACCGCATATTTTCAAGCTTTTGATTGTACCCTAATCGGATGCAAGCAAGGTTTTTTGGCGTCTGATCACAAATTGCTCGTCATTGCACTTATGTGGTCTAAACAGCAAGAACAATATGTAGACAATATTATAAGCGTTTATTTTTCATTATCTAATTTCAGTAACGATTTCGCAAAAGTGCTGACAAATTCAGGCTAAGATTAAAATAAGTCCTTTTGATCCATAGCGCTAGCAAAGCTCAAGAATTAGCAGTAATATGTAGTGCTCCTACTTAGATGGTTCAGGGAGGTTTGCATTTGGATAGTCATACGTTTTCTAAGTTTGGAATAGTCATACTCTCGTTATCCATATAATCTAACATTGACAGTAACATCATTAGTCTCGTTTTTCAATGGTTCATACAAAATGGTACAACTCTCCTCTAATTGGAGGCTTTCCCAAACAAAACGAACCTATGCATTTTGTTGGATCCTTCAGATAGTCAATATGTACATTTTTTCTAATAAAAACTAGATGACAATATTTATTTTAAGGCAGTTTCATAGAATTTTGATAGAATGGTTAAACTCTGGTGGACTGGATAATTGTCTCTATTTTTAGCATATGGCAATTTCTTGCAAATCACCAAACAGAAACC
The DNA here is from genome assembly GCA_944474145.2 of Dicrocoelium dendriticum. Lineage (NCBI taxonomy): Eukaryota > Metazoa > Platyhelminthes > Trematoda > Plagiorchiida > Dicrocoeliidae > Dicrocoelium > Dicrocoelium dendriticum. The sequence goes on along the minus strand of OX104064.1, from coordinate 5,125,359 downwards.
AAGGGTTATTCTTTGCCTAAAGTTCGGTGTAATGTCTTCCAGAGATGGTCATAGTGGTGACTGCAAACGGGTTGGTGTGCACCGTACATTAATAACATCCAGTGCATCCAACCAGGTATATTGTTTGGTGCAAACGCCCAATCGGGCAATGTCAATCATCCAAGTGTGGTACCACCGAAGGGACAAACTACGACCAACAGCTCGTGTAGAATTACAGTACTTACCATTTCAGTTGATGTGGCTCACGTAACTAATTAACCCACGTATTCCGGTATATGACACACCATTTGATATTCTAGTGGTAGTTACCTCAAGACAAGTGATTCGAACTGACTCAGTTCGAAGGAGTTGCTACAGGTTCACATAATATGCATTTCAAGCTGGAACTGCCAAAGATTAAACAAACACCTGAGCGTTCTGTCTTCACTTTCCACACAGTGCTTGACAACTTACATCAACTCACGCGCTGTTAATAAGTCACAGATACGGGCCGATAAAACTCGGATTTAGTACAAAAGGCACGATTTCAGGTGGTTTGAAGATTACCTCTCAGGAAGTAACAAGTTTTATATCAAAATAATGTCCTTATTTTTGGGTTGGATATCGCATGAATGCGTACCATCCACCTTGGACATAGCTCAAAATGTGAATTGCATACCCATAAAATCTTTTAATGCTCAACTGACAAAGCTCGCATTGTAGTGAGGAGAACCGTTGAAATATACTCCTTGTAATGCTAAAAAGCTATTCACTTACCAGAGTACTTTGGATAGGTGTACAATGAAAAGATTCTCATCGCGCCATCCTCAATGAAGCACCAACTTGATTCTCAAGTGAAATTACGTTGTATTTATTGCTGAGCTTGTCAATCCCTGCCTAGTTTACAATCCTTCAACATTTTGCTCCAATTCGTAACCATTCTGCTAACTTGTGGTGATGATGCGCCAGGAAGGAGAGTCTTCGACGCTCAAACAGACACTTCCGAGTTGCCAAAGAAAACAAAAGCACAAAGTTCGATGTATGTGAAAATTTCCAAATTAGCAGTCGGCACTAACTATAAATTGGGAACCTACCACATCTACCTGTTTCTCAAAATTGCCAGTTAACCCTATTTTCAGCCTATATTATACAACTAACGTTAGTTCACAGGATATAATCTTCTGTTAATACGATAACTAAGGGGCAAAACTAAGTTATCAGATCGAAACATAGGTAACAACTTCCAAATTTGTTTGCTTCTAGTCTCCTCTATCGATCCGCCAGTAGTAGAAGACACAAAGTGTGTGCTACTTGTATACATCTGACATTTATAAACTTTCCAACTCATCTTGCTCGGCCTTCATCCTACACTGAAAAGCGGCGACTGCCAGCAGCTTATCCATTGACCGGCCACATCGATAACACGCACGCCGCCTATCTACCTTAGGAACTTGTGACTCATCTGGACGCGAAACCTCTGACCCCACTGGAGCGACGGAGACAAACATCTAACCTCAAACCGGTGCCGATCGCCACGCAACGAACAGTGACGCGAAACTATACACGCTGCGTTAGTATATCTGTCCCCTTGCTACCACTGTTGTGGTGTACACATCAATAGTTGTTCTATTCCTTCTTGTTGTTCTTGAACCTTTACACCATATCAACACCAACTGTGATCATTCAAAGTTCCTTGCCCAAGTACTGACCGTGGTCACAAATATCAGTAAGATTATTTCAGTCCATTCTAGTAGAAACCTAGACAAGTGAGACAACTACAACATAGATCCTGAAGTCTGCTTTTCTATTTAACCCTTTTGTGGTATTGGTGTAAGCCACAACGACTGCAACAGTCTCAGCTCCTAAGACGAGATCAGCTGCGCGACAAAAGACACAAACCTTACTCGCTGCCGTGAAAGCACCGCAGACAGGGCATGCTCAGAAGGTAGACCCGGCCATTGAGATATCCAGTAAAACATCATCCATGGAAACAGAGTTAAGAGGACTCAAGGCCCAAATTACTGTAATGGAAGTTGTCATAAAACAGCTAACGCCACTAACGTACATTCTAGACCCGCCCCAAACCCAATGCACTGAACACTTGAATAAAGCCGATAACTTCATACCTACTATTGTCACTTAAGTTCACAAAAGGCCTACACGGTCTAAGAATGTTGTCATTTTTAATATTCCGGATAGGTACCCGACAGATAAATTAAAGCGTACACTTCCAGCGGCTTCTTCCTTATCTGATGCAGACTGTGCTGTTGTAAGACTACGGAAGGATTCACACAAAACCCTTGCCGGATATTGCTGAAGTTCAACACTTCTGAGGTTGCCCGGTCATTCATTATTAACCGAATTCTAATTGTAGCTAATACTGCATTCACATCCGCATTGCTTAGAGCAGATAAGATTGCACTGGAAAGAGAGGTCCTAACAAATAAAACTATTTCTGTAACTCGTAAGATCTCAACGTCTGAGCTGTCGCCTCAAAAAGCCGTTGTTTTTTATGAAGTTTACTCTCCTCCTGTGGACCTCGATAACACTAACATACCGGATTCGAGTTACGTCGCGGAAGAGATTCCCTGGGCAACCAAGTCATAAGATATGATAGTCATAAATGTAGATACGCTCAAAGCTGTCACGCAGGTTAGCGAGCTAAACATTGAAGTACCTAAGCCAAATGAAAGTAACAAGCAGTCTAATAGCACGATCCCAGAATCAGGATTTATCAAACCTATGCCATAAAGGAAACAAGTCCTTTCCAGAGGAATGCTGGCCCAATAAATTCCTAGCTTTAAACATACCTAATGAGTAGAAAGTATCCGGTATTCTGCGCACACTCAGAGGGAACCTAACTCTAAAAGGGCGCCTTATCTCAGGTTTAAGACTCCAGTCATCTTTAGCGGAGCACTCGGGCCCACTGCTTCTCCATTTATCAGTTTCACCCGATATTATATCCTCGCATTCCCAATGTCAGATCATGAGACGGCTCATATCATTTACTGATCTAACCTTTACATCACCAAAAAAACAATATAGCCAAAGCTGACAGCTTGATGGCACACTAGAAAGCACCCACGGCTGCACGTAGCTTTACCAGCCACCATGTGCAACCCGAAACCAAACCAGAGTAGTTTTTTGCAGCAGCTGGAACCTACCACCGCCAACCTCAATGTCTAGTCTTTGCAGTCAAGCGAAGCATCTCTTCTTCAGCCAGCTAGTAAATTTAGTGCAATTATGCCAGTATTACTGAGGCCTCAGCCCCTTGAGGTTTCCACCAACACCACCACTTCCATCATAGATGCCGATGTATGCAGTAGCAATGCCATACCCCAATTTATCAATGAAGTCCTAACACTGCCACATCAGCAAGGCGCTGTCAAGTTGCTTCTTATCAATGCTCGCGCACTAAATAGTAAAATACATACCTTGCGCCACCTGCTTACTATTTCAACTCCTGGTTTGCTACTCGTAACTTAAACCTGGCATGACCCACACACTCCAAATGAGTTCTGCCAAATAGTAGGAGATTCATCATTCAAGAACAGCCGACAGTTTGGTATGAGAGACGGGTTCGCTAATTATACACGGGACCAGCTCCGTATTCAAATAATAGCAGACGCGAAAATCAATATCAAAAGTAACTCCGTGTGGATCTCTATTGAAATGAATTACTCTTTAATTTTGCTTGGTTGTGTTTACAATCCATCCCCTTAGGACGCGTTACTTTTAGAATACTTCACATCTGCTATCGAATTTGCTTCTGAGATACTTTCAGTTAAAGCTAATCGGAAGTGACTAAAATTTACGGAAGATTTCATGGCCAGAGTATAGATCATCATCAAAACTGTCGAGTTAAGTATCCGAAGTCCGGGCCCAAGGATGGACTCAACTGGTTCACCGGGGGAAACAATATGCTAAATCTCATTTTTGTCCAAGACGTACACCTCATATCTGTCGATGTATTATCCTTTTTCCCAGGTAAAGATGATAGAGTTGTTTACCTCAGTTTCGGAGCAATGGTTCCCGTCCCACTTTGTAACATAAGGCAAATAAATGAGCCCTTCAGTGCCTTTAGAAATGTTAATTGGGACACATTTGCTATACTGCTGCGAAAAATGAACTGGGATCTCTGTTTTCTCACCAGAGATCCACAGCTTGCGTCGAACGAAAGTTAAGCACATATCCAACACTGCTTCGTATCCATGCTCTACTCGTATTGAGATCCAATAATAAGGTTTTCACGAAAACTACTGTGTAAGCTGAAAACAATTCGCTCAAAAATTAGACAGACTCGCGATTTCTCCTTACTTATCGGACAGGATAAACTCTTGGACCAGTTGCTGTCGATTTGTGCCGCAAGATTACTAACAAGGAAAAAACGAGCACTAATACGTGATAATAAATCTAAGGCCGTGCTCAAGCTGCTGAGAGCCGGATACGACAGTCAAAGGAAATCGTTCTCATGCATCGTACCATCTGACAGATCCATGACCAGGGACCCTACGATAATAAGGAACTTCTTGAACGAACAGTTTGCCACTTTGGTTGCTACCACAAGCCAAACACATACGAGTAGCACTCCTACCGAATTTGAGCAACTTGACAAGGTACATTTCGATTACGATGTCATTCAAGCTCACACTGATCGGCTACGGACTTCGTTCCATCCTGAGCCTGATGGTCTGCCAACCTGAATAAAGTTTGGTGGCCTGGATATATCGCACTTGTTTCTAAACGCGTTTATCCTACCTATGAATTCGGTTATATCCCCGAATCAATGGACTCTCTATTATAGAACTTAGATATAAGAATGGTTCAAAACTCGACATAAACGATTACCGTCTAGTTAGCCACACTCCGATTATTTCGAGAATAATGGAGATAATTGTGAAAGTGAAAACTGTTATGCACTTACTGTTATTGACTTTACTGAACCCAGCTCAACATGGGTCTTTGCAAAGACGCTTATGTCAGAATGTCAGCTATCTTTTCTAAACCATCTAACAAGCTCCAATGGCAATGGAAAAGCAGCCATCCTTCTCTTGATTGTTATGCAGTAGGCCCTTAACAAAGTACCGCATAACGACCTCTTGATGAAGTCAAGCAATTTCGGGATCACTGATCCCTTGCACACATGGTTCAAATTTTACCTATCTGATCGCACGCAGCAGGTACAACTAGGAAATACTAAGTCTTCGTCATTGAAGATCAATAGTGGTGTGAGTCAAGGAAGTGTGTTAGGTCCCTTGCCTATCCTACTGTATATCAATAGCATAACTAAAAAAATGGAAAGCCGGGACACCCTATTTCTTTGTGGGTGATATAAAAATACCGTGCACCATAAATATCAAGTGTATGAGTGATACTCTTCTTCTCATAGACATACACAGACAGACTGGTAAATGTCCTTCTCAGCGCACAAGTGCAGTGTGTTAATATCCAATTGCGAACCTTTGCCGCATGCACTTTACCTTAGTGGTAAACTTATCCCCCTGTAATAAGACTATACGAGATCTAGGCATCCGGTACTTTAACACTGGATTTTGGTGAACAAGTCGAATTCATAAGGGGCAGATCACGAAGCAGCACAACAAATAGCTTAAAATCATTTTCGTTGAGTGAACCTAAACCGCACTTGTTTAAGGCTTGCGTTCACCCTCTGCTAGAGTACTGTTCAATCTTCTATACAATCAGCAGGAGATGTGATGGCATATGCTTAGAAAACGTGCAGAGATCATTTACAACTGTTCACTTTACGTATAAACGTAACTAATCTAAACGTTGTAAGATGCTACAACTGGAGCCACTGTGGCTAAGGTGCATGAAGCTTAGAGCAACATTCCTATTTGATTGGAATCACAAGCGCGTTTTCGCGTTAAATATCAATATTCAATTCAGTTATGCAATTAGAAATACCAAGAACAAACTCCTGTTTTTCAAAATGTAAACTTATATCCGAATAAAATTCTTCCTACACAGATATACTAAGATCTGGAAGAGCCTGCCCGTTGAAATAAAAGCACGTGAGTCACAAAAGCTGTTTAAAAGAGTACTTTCAAAGTGCCTGCCGGAGAAAAACGTAAAAACTGTCAAAACTAAATTGCACTGAAAAAGTGTTATCTGAAGAGGGGGCCGAGACGTAACTGCTTTGCTGACAAATATACATGAAATGTTCTACGTACATTGCATCCACTTGGTCTAGCCCTCCTGAAGAGGTGTATTGGAAAAAAGACAGTGTTGCGAGAACTCCCTTCACACTAGTTCTCCCGACCCACTCTTCTTCTTTACTCGGGAAAGTATAACACAGACTAACTAACAAGTGTGAACTGCAGTGGAATTGAGAACAGAGATTGAGATGACTATTTTTGTTTCCACTCCCTTTTATTTTGCTTACTCAGCCACGCTTACCTTGCAGTTAAACCAAAAAGTGTGAGCTGAGAAGTAAAGGCTGCCTGCATCTATCCAACTTTATTGGCTTTTATCATTCGTTCTCTTACTCGTATAGGCTCCCAACGTTGCGCTCATGTAGACAACCGGGCATCATGGTGAAGCTAACTGATCCTAGTTCCAACATCTTTAACACTGGTTCAAACAATTCTCTCATTTTTCGTCTTACTCGCTTACACCTAAATTACAATTATATCAAAATACTTGGGCCAGTTGTCAACTGTCAATCATGTTCACCTCACACACAACAGATAAATCTCCCAGTCCATCTGTCTCGGCCCATATGTACAGCTGTTAAAAGGAACAAATTATTACCTCCACCTTTCACCAATCTTTCTAGAACGCCACAATGTACGTTAAATGATTTACCAACGTCAGATGGTTTGTTTAAATGGCATGAGTTCAGATTTTATATTTTCTTATTATCAAGTTGTTTCTGCTTTCTTGTCCAAGGAAATGGAAACTCGGTTCTGTCTACACAAGGAGATTTCGATCAGGACGCCATGATATATTCTGCACCGAAATAAGGCTTTGAACTGTAAAACTGGCGAATAAAAAACGTTTTTTTATTTATGTCTGACATAAGGTATATACTGTTAAGCTCTACGAAACAATCGTAAAATATGATCCTGCCGAACAGGCATGCCTGGGAAAACCGAGAATTTACATTCCTATTATTATTATAGTCTGAGGTCATGCGTAAGTTAATAAGATCTCCTAGTCAGCGGGTGCCTCTAAGTTATTCCAAAAAGAGAGATTTCAGCCCACGCAAAGATTAGTTTTCCAGTACTTGTGTTACACTTGCGTCTGGGTGCCTGTGCACACAATATGGTACCGCTGTCAAAGGTAATGAAAAATGATATTGATTCTCCGGATCGCCATACTTTCATAGATACGATAGAAACGGCCTCAGAACTGCTTTCCTCGTTGTCGTCCTCTACCAAGATGCCATCGTCATGAATATTCGCTTCGTCACTCTCGTCTCTACATAACTTCCCGAAAAGCCGAAAAAAATTTAGCACTTGAAAAGGCCAGCTACGCTAAAAGCAGTTAATGCGATAATGATATGTTATTCATCTAAAAGTGTAATTGTGGGTTAATTATCATATGTTGCGTCACCTCACGCCAGCATAGTTCAAGAGTTTAAAAAGTGCCAAATGTTGTCCGTAGTCGTTTGAATACAATGCTTGATCGAGAGGAGTAAAGGCTGCTTGCCTTGCTACACGGTTGCATAGGTAGTTTACTAATATCCAACCATCATTCAGCATGTGTGTATTATTTTTAATTTCAACTAGCACAAAAGTGTAGCTGTAATTTTTACTCTGAAAATTAGTCACTTCTAATGCGGCTTCTGTATTTGTGTATAAACCTCCGTATTTATCATGTTTAAACGTACCGTGACGTGAACTTAGGCGACGCATTCACCTTGTCGGTCATTTGATCCGTTAGACAAGGTCGTTCCTTTTTACGTAATTTTCATTTTACTACATTTTACTGAGTATCGTAAGAGTTTCTGCTCTATGAACTTGTCATAGATTTACTTTTGTTCTTTTCAGTCCCGACGCTTAGTCTGGGATAGGGTGAAACAGTATGATTTGCGACCTCCGACATATTACCCAGACATTTATTTACAACTACGGACCGATTCCAGCTTAGGACTATTTAATTAGCTTACTTTTGTTACTCGGAGTGCTTATGCAATGAAAAAAATTAGAGGACGTGCTGCCTCATACGAGAAAATAAAAACAGCCAATCCAATACCCAACGTAATCTAAACTCAGCAGCCCTGTTACTCTCTTGCTTTAACTAATGTGTCTGTTGTTACTAGAAAGAACAATAATGTTTACCTATCTTGTTAAACCAACTCATTTTGACCAATCATTTCAAGCCTTTTAAAAGAGTAGGGGAAATGCACACAAGTTAAGTACTGTAGCTCTCCCCTTATTGGTTGGTGTAGATTCTTCTGTCAGCGGTCAACAGAAGTTGGCCTGACACTTTCCGATGCCTGCAATAAAGATATTTAAAGACGCGCCGGATCAGAGTTTCAGAACAAGGGGCATCTCATACAAGACCAACTATGTTGTTCACCGTGTTTTGTTGCGTTTGGCTCTCACAGACCATGGTGTCTGGTAAGTGATCAATTCTGTTCAACTGTGCAGAATCTATACTTCGCTTAAGATGAAAATGTACGCTAGCAGTGTTCAGGTGAAATCATTTGGTGTCGTCCACATATTTATTGCGTGTTCGTGATATTAGATCAGATAGCTTCAATTAAAAAATTTAACTTACCTATTGCCAAATCACAGTGAACACAGCCATTAGTTACATACAGTGTACAAAAGCGTTCTTTACGAATAACTGCACTTGGCCTAACTTGGTAACCGTGCAAAATAAAGCGCTCTCTTTAAGGTGCCAAATTGGCTCAGTAACTTATTCATGCGATTTGTGAAAGTAGTTGTTGGCTACATCTCAGTTGTACAACTTCATGCGCCTTGCTAATTGTCTTCCATTTTTTACAGGTATTGTTCTGGTAAAACAAATACGTAAGTTCAACTCATCCAGTTTTTTGGGGTTTCTACTTTTTAACATTATGGTGTTATTTAGCAAGATAAACTTGGGCAGTGAAATTCAATAGGGACTATATACTCCTCATGCTTTTACCTTGGATAGCGTGCAACCATAATCAAGTATTGCAGTTCTTTGTAACAATGGTTAGAAAATGTTGACGGACGAAATTTCTGAACACCTTCATTCAGACTCACTCAAAATTTCAAGCATTCAATTCCAGTTTCTTACTCTCACAGTCGTCAAAACGCATATGGCACAAGTGTAGCGAAAATAGAATCTCTTTCCTAAGTACATGCCACTAAATAAGCAGCTTAAGAACCACGCGGATGAATTAGTGACTACGTGATACTCAAGGCTCTTCATGGTTTATCCCTACAAAGTAATATTAGCTTATAAAACCTAATTCGAAGTGACGTTACATTGTGTGCAAGTAGTAGGACGAACAGATTGTAGAATATTACTGATTGATCCAACCAAGTACACTTTATATTAACTGTCTAATCTAGAGCTGAACTACAGAAAATCTACGGTTTCTGCCTGCTTGTGAGCATACAGAGTGTAAATCATACCAGTAGTATACACGGGGATTTAGCGCTTAAGCTGCCTAAATTTATAACAAAAGTATGGGATTATGCATCAGCATTTGTGGTAGTCATCATAAAGCGGCTGATATGATATATGAGCATTTTATACTTATCAAATCACAACTCTAACGGAGTACATCTCATTTTACAGCGGAAACGTATTCAGGTGGCCGAGGTACGTTTCCATTCCGTAGAGCATTGTTTGCATCCCTGCTTGAATGCATGCCTCGTTTGGAGGAGAGAATTAAGAAAAAAGACAAGTATAGTGCAAAAACAGTGAACAACCCTTAGCTAAAATAGCCTCACTGTGAAGCAAATTTGAAACAGGTGTACTGTTTTGAACTAAACACCAAGCTTACTTACACGATACTGCAGCAAAGAGCAATTAGATTGAACCTCAAGGACATAACATGCATGATGGTGTAGCTCGCTTTTACTGTTACAGATCATCCAAAACTGTCCGCAGTCATCACATCTGGCTAAATGGCTTAAGTCGTTTAAGACAGCAGTGTTCGACAGCTATTCTTTACCGAGGACAAAATAGCAGTCTATAACTTTTCTAGATATGTAGTGGCTGCCCATCTGAGTACGACTGCGATGAAACTACTCAAAAACCGTAAAGTTTCCTTATACTATATTACCCTCAGGTTGTTTTTTAAGGATTTATAAAATGTGTTGATTAGTTTCGTGTAGTAACGTAAGCTAATTTGCCGACTAATTTCAAATACGCTACAGGCTATCTAGAAGCAACAAAACTAATATTAGTCAGTGGCCTGCTGTATCGCTTGCTTCCGGCGCAATCAGAGGAACTGTTACCATATTGTTAGCGACTCCTTCTGGCACTGTGCAAAGTGCAGAGCAGAACTCCGTTTAACGAAGTTACCAACCATGAAAGAGCACCCATCTACCTTACATTTAAAAGGTTATCGGTAAAATATAGCAGCGAATGTGGATAGCTGTACAAATAATATCTCGTACTCTAAGGTGGATACGGTTGAGTGTCTGTTGGGAAAGAAGAATTGGCTTACCAAACACGTCCGATTTATCAAGTTAAGTGTCCATGCTACGTATAACACTAGGAACTGTTGAAAGCTTTTATGCATCAGTAGTAATTCCAACTAGCGATTAACACATACGCACAGAATATGTCGCCAAAGTTTACCTCTCAATTTTGTTGCTTAGATAAAAGTTAGCATATTGAGAGCCATTTACGTCACAGTTTCTCTAGATATCTATTGTCTGTTACTATTTTTTATGAAAACGCATAACATTCCAAACTTGAGTAGCTTTATCTGCAGTTCACAAGCACTTTTGACGATGTTCATATTTTGTGTCAATATTCAGTTTTATGATAAACCATGTAGCTACACCGTTTTGCTTAATGTAATATGCGTTAAACTAAAGAGACAACTTTCTAGTCAGTTGCCTAGTGTCAGATTTTGAGTCACTTATTCTTTCCTCTGTATGACTGTAAATCCTGTTCACTTGCATCCAGTCAGTTTGCTACTCAGCCATACTGATTGCATCTATGTAAAAGTGTATCGTAACCCCGAGCCAAAAAGCTTTGGAGGGGAAACGGAGTCGTCCTTGCCAGTTCCGAAGGCTTAACAATTGGTTCATGATTTTATGTCCCTATTTGACAGCAATTGAAGTTAGCACAGTAATACTTGAAGGCACGGTACAACAAGACGGGAAAGAGGTAGCATGGAGCGGACCTCTGGCTGACTCAGGCTCAGAGGACCGGATGAAAATCACTAATCGCTTGTGTGGTAAAGTGAGCAGAATTCAGCATCCCACATTTTCTGTATGCTTATATCAGCTTACTTGTATTTGCAAATAATCACCTAGGGATTATGCAGAGGTATTCGTGTGTTTCCAAGATAAATGTTTCTGTTTTATCAGACCTCAGAGAACAGCTCAGAATGTTAAACGTTGTTATTCAATGAGAATGTTTCTTCCTTGAGGAGGAAGATAATGCATTTGGCTGACACATTTTAGTAAATACTCAGCATTCCGGTCTCCAAGTCAAACAATGGTTCACTTAGTTTGCTCGACACTAGAAGAAGCCACTTACTAGGTGGGGATTCGGTAAATATGAAGGTGAAAAATTAGATGATGGGCTACCGACTCCAGCTCTATGCACTAAGCCACAAGAAAATATTGAGTTTTAGATTCGACAACAAACAGCATGTAATATTCCATTTTATAAACCAGATGCCATTCCTTTTGCTAAGTTTATTTAATCAGCCTATTTGTTTACCACGCAAGGTAAAAAAGCGCCGTATGGACTCCTTTCAAGTGGCGGTACCCGGATAATAAGTTTTCGAAATCATTAGGTCCTAGTAGGTGGAAAGGAAGATGTTCGAATGATTTGGGAATGCTTTACCGCGTCAAATAGTCACCAACATAAACGGCGCAGGACTTTAAGTGTACTTCTACCACATACGAAACAGCAAAGTTTGTGTCCTTAAGTGCTGATTAGCGTTTTGTAACTATTTGATATTTGGTGATGCAGGATAACAATATCATTCATGAACAAGGGCGCTTTGCTCGCTGTCTAGAAAGTTTGATCATGATTTCGTGCATTTCACTAGATCCAGAAAATAAGTAACATTGCTAACTATTGAGTTGATAAAACGTATGACCAGTACTTTATAATTTGTTGGTGACTGTCTGGTTCATCCGTTTTGATGGAGTTTAGTCAAATCGTCACAACTTGTACTCAAACATGCCCAATGTACCTTCTGGAAATGACCAGTGCTTTTATATTTTTTTCTTGCAGTTGACAGCTCAACTAGTTCAAGTGCATGGTTTGGAAAACAAATTCCTATTATGCGTAGTACAGCCTATTGAAGGAAAGGAAAAGGAAGCTAGGACGGTCATCTATCTGAAAAAGACTTCCTCCTTGAACCCTGAGTTCATAAAGTCAACTGTACTTGGTGGTCCCTCTCTTGCTGTGATGGGCGTAAATTATGACCCTACGGTGTCCGTATTCGGTAAGTAAACAGGTTAAATGGTTAGCATCAAAAATTTAATTATCTTCCTTGAATGGGAATTCGCTGTTATTTACTGTCCTTTCGATGCGAGCCAGATGCTACTTATAATAGAGGACTAAACCGTTTCCTCTGACGCAGCATTAATTAACTTTTGGTCAGCTTATAGGTGAATTATATGGTTCAACTAACTGAGCCAATGCAAAATCGAAAAGCGCAGCTTTTAACTTGTCGTTCTTCTAGGTAATGTGATATTCCTCGAAACTCTGCTAATTTTTTATATTTCAGTACAAAACGGCACAGTTTTTCTGGGTAAGTGAAAGGGTAAAACATTCGCTGTTTTGTGGATGATTAGGCTGCTGGGATAAGCTTTCTGTTACAAGTGTTATAAATACTCCGTATTTTTGCTGAAATAAATTATAGCTGATGTATAGACCCATAGCGTAAATCGACGTGAGCTAGGTAAATGTATCCCTGCTGCGTAGGACTTGTTACGAATGCACAATAGTCAAATGAATTCCGACGATTTCACCAATGAAAGCCGTCATTTAGTGACAGAGACTGGAAATGGACATACTAAAAATTTTGCCGGGAAAATAGTTACCGCTATTTCCCCGACTTATACCTTTCCAGTGCAGCTGCTCCATACAATGCCTTATGGATGAGATTCCAGTAGGCCCATTTCCCTTCCAAGTCACATTTTAACTGATGTTCGTATAATGTGCTCGTACTATAGACACTTGCGTGTTGCTACAATATTAAGGCACCTGCGACTAACTAGAGCATTATACGGTGCCGAATTGACCAGCACCCGATTTCGTAGGTCTTTACTTTCCAATACTTATATGGTGATAAGGCCACTATTTTCCATTATTGTAAAAGTTTTAAGACCGTCTCCAACTACACTGAAGAGAAAGTTTGATGTGAATGACACCGACAGTTACACCAACAGTCTATTCCACGAAATGTTTATTTGGTTTGCTTCTCGCCATAAAAATGTAACGCAAGCGTAAACAGTGGACTTTGGTCGATATAACCTCCGAAGGCCATGCTCGTCTTCAGCTATCTGATGATTCTGCAAAGAAGTAGACAATCGCGCTCCATACTAAACATGATTACAAATAATTTAGATCTCTGCTTTTTTAGATGGTTATTTATCTCGGAGACAAATCCGGGCATTAGGCAAACTCAACTTTTTACATTCCACTCTTAAGGAAACTAGTTCCTTTGGTTAATCTGACATCATGCACAATGTTTTGGTCATTAATGTGATCGATGGATTTTATCACACAAAGCAAAATGCAGAATACGAATTTATGGAGTACTTTGGTAACCGTCAGATTAATCAATTACAATATTATCACTTCCAGAATAATGGTTATTATCCTTTTGTATGCATGAGCTTGAGCGCTAAAAAATTAATGTTTGGTTGAACAGGTATAACGGAGCTTGCAGTAAACAGTGAACTTCTGCAATCTGGCATTAATATATTTATCCAACTCGTTGTGCTGGATCTTTACTATGGTTATTCATTGGAATATTTGGACATATAAACTGTTTCATACAAGTGGATAGAGGACAGGCTGAGCTGCTATCGTGCTTTTGGAAACACCGCCAGCACGGGCAATTAATTTGTCCACCGTCCAAAATCCACTAAAATACCTGCCTTCGGGTAAAGTTGATTATTAAATCTCTTTTCCTGGGATGCCAGCAATTTTCAATTAAGAAACTACCATTTAGTTTATAGCAAATCCTGAGTTTTATAATCTGCAGCTTGGTATTTGGAAGCTTAAACACTGTAGAAGTAATTCACATTGTGAAAGTCGTTCACTGTTTTACACCACGATAATATTGTGTTCATGCTTCTTACTATCGAGTGGGGGAACACAGTCAATAATGTACTCTCCAACTTTCTCGAATTCTAGAATTATCCCAACATAATATCCGTCTATGTGGTAGTGTTCTATAATATTTTAGTTAGCGTTTCATCTGTGACTGACTTTCAACCCTCTTTTAGGTAACCTGCAAGATTTATTCCCCTCTCATCACGATCACGACGGTAAGCTGCAGCATTTCCAAAATGTATTGTGTTCTAGTTAAGGCTGTAAAAAGAAAACGTCTAGGTACTTTGGTAGCTCATGCATGTGATTAAAAGCTGACTTGTGATCGTGTTTGGCTTATTAAAAGTTAGGTGATGACACTATCGTTTATCATGTAAATGGAGGTTACTTTTACAAACATGATGCGCAAACATTGCCTTTGGTTGTTTGGTTGCCTCTTGGTATGCTCCGCCTAAAGCCACGGCCAAAACTATTTAGGGAGCCATATTTTCGGTTCATAATATTAGGATTTATTTCATCTTCCTTATGATCGGGTCGGTGTTTTCAAAATTTGCCATTATTCGGTATTCAGAACCAGATGCATTGACTTGACAGCCAGTCCAGTGTATAAAAGAAGCTCATCAGTTCGTAATTCCAGTGCATTCTTCCACCTATTCGGATTTAGAACACCACGATCATCACCACAGTGAGTTTTGCATCGAATACGCATACTTGAGTCCAACTGAATTTTCAGGACCATTTTAATACAAAATCGCCGAATTACTATTTACAAAGCCGTTTTACTCTACTCTATAGAATCCATAAAATATTTGTGTACTGCGTCACTTTGTTACAAATAATGAGTAACAATGGGAACGGGTTGCTTCCCAACGCCACTTCCAAACGATGATTAAATAGGCAGTCAGTAAGCCCTCTGAAACAATAATGTCTGCTATTTCGTACTCATTTTTCTCATTCCCTTCTAGCCACGGCTGCTCCTCAGCATCATCACAAAATATCTGGTATGTCCATTGCAGTAACACTGTGCACCTAGTGAAACGGTTTTAACTACCCTGATGATCTGAGATGTATTAAAATGCTTCCGTTGGCCTTCGAGCCAAAGCTAAACTTTGGGTTGTACAAAATGTTAGGGAATACCGCCTGTTCGGCTGAAGCATTTAAAATTGTACAACTGGCAGAATGGTCATTCATGCTCTCGAGAACAAGCTGTAACACTCCGAATTTGAAAATTTGGAGAAATAATACCACGTATTAAATTGTAACTAGCTGGCTACACCTGAAAGCCCTGATCGAGATTTGGGACAAGTCATTCAAAGTAAATGAGGTAGTACCTGAAACTGAGTGTACACGACTGAACGCACATTGCATTCCTTGAAGGTCCAAAAAGTCGCAGATCTATCTGTGTGCCAAGATGATAATGACAAAGGTTTTATAAAGTAAAAGCAATTAATAGGTTTTCATTCTTCCTTCAAGATGGAATTGAAACTGTTTCCAAAATTCTATATGATTCTACAGACAAGGTAATTTTGGGACAGAAAACGACTAAGGTTGGATCCGTCGCCATCGAGAGATACAATTGTGTTTCAGTTGTAACCCAACAAGTCACGGAATTGACTTTTTCCAAATAAAGCACTAAGAGCACATTAAATAGTAGATCCATGGGAACGAGTGTGTATTTATTATTTTTAAAAATCCTAACAAATATTTGCATTCATTTGCTAACTGGGGTGTTTCTGCAACGTAAACAACGGGTAACTCCAGGACGGGTATTAACCAATACGTTTGGAATGAAAGCTGAAAATGATTACAATCAGGCAAACGCTTTGTTTCGATTTTGGTGACAAATCGAAATTTACCGCACGAACAATCACCTGAGCATTTGTTAATATTTCAGAGCTACTGAGAGAACCTAGCGGGCATTCCCATGAACACGAACCTGTAATTGAGCATGGGCAAAGCCCACATGGACATGGTTCTGATTTGCACGAAGGTTAGTTTACTGGCTGTGGTTTCATTATTTCTTGCCTCTCAAGAATTCCACCACCGTTGTGGAGAAGAGTGCAGGTTGTAAGTTAATGTTGGTCTTAAGTTGATATTGGAATAGTAGCATTTAGGTTTATGGAATTGAACCTCATTAGGTCATTCATATTCGCTGCCTACAGGACCCTGTAGCTTATAATAAACTTAAAAGTGCTCTGTGAGCAAATATCTTCGGCTACTACTGACCGTTTGAGAACAACAGATAGTCATGAAGAATTTTTGCTTCACTGGTTACTTCTTCCTGCTGTTTTGAATCTTTGTGCGGCACACTAATTAGCTAATTGTAACATCGTATAATGAACTATACTACGGTTTACAAGTCATGCATTATATGTGAAAGTTTGAATATCAGAACAATATTTAAATACCCATAGGGTTGTTGCTCTTATGGCGTGCTCCAGTTTGAAGGCTGCTTGTAGTCTAAATAAATGATTGTGTTGCACATCGTGTTGCCATTGTGTAGCTATGCTGAAGGTGCAACCTAATATTTCTTATGTGCTGTGCCGAAATAATCAACTATTATATTAAATGTAGATTTCAGAGACAGCACTATGTTACTAACCATACTGTAGAAGTCGGCAGGCTTAGTTGACTCGGTTACATTTGTATCTGCTCTATAGAGGAGATAAAACCAATGGTGCTTTGCAAATCACCTACTTATTGTGCAATCGTCCAAATAAGTTATTAGATCAACCCACTGCTTTGTTGCTGATGTAAGTTGTGGAATCCCATTGAGTAGTAGAGAACCTGTGAAAACCAGCAAAAGAGCTTTAGTAGAAAGTTTAGTCTACCTTAAGAAATTATGATTGCGCTTGAGCTTACTACAAATTGATACGAACTAACGCAACGAATTGCGAAAAGAGAGTAGTTTCTGTTTAATGGAAATTGCTGAGAAAGCGAGATCAAATCAGGAGCTTTTATTTTTCATTAAATAGTCCGGTTACTAAACTCACGCGATAATAGTTTCAGTG
Organism: Dicrocoelium dendriticum; assembly: GCA_944474145.2. NCBI lineage: Eukaryota > Metazoa > Platyhelminthes > Trematoda > Plagiorchiida > Dicrocoeliidae > Dicrocoelium > Dicrocoelium dendriticum. The sequence continues at coordinate 5,107,927 of OX104064.1, read as the reverse complement.
AAAGGTTTTGTTGAACAGAGATAGAATTAATGTCATGCATTATGAAGCGATTTCTAGGGAGCTTGCATCAATTAAATATTATCCGTCTAGAATAATTGATCTCCCCAAAAAAAGGATTTGCTCAATTCCTTGTACATTTCACTTTGTATTTTTATGAATTGCTAGATCTAACACTTGAGGAAGAGCATTTTCATCCTCCAACCCCGAAAACTAACGTCTGGAATGACTGCACATACAACAATACTAACGCTAAATGCGTGGAAATCCGCAGTGTTAATTGCGAAAACGTGAGTAAGGTTTTAATTGTATTATTGTGCCGGTGTCCATAACTCTTATCCACGAAACGCTAAGGCCGCACATTTCTGCTAGTATTCCCTGGAAGCACGAGCAAGAGTAAATTCGACTTGGTTGATCTTGAAAACAGTATGTTAAATAAGCTACAACAGAGCTCGTTGACTGTACGCGTGAATGCTTGGTGAAAGAACGGCTAGCAAGTTGGCACCCGGTTTCTGTGTTCTATCTAAATGACTAAGTTGCTCTGATTATGCCAATTTATCATAAAATGCAGGCCTTGTTTGTCAATTGTTTAATTTGTTTATAATTTAAACTACAAATTGATTGTCAATTTGAATGGTCATGCACTGGCTAACTTGTGTAGGACAGAAATGCTACAGAGCTCTGGTCGTCAAGAAGCTGTTGTTTACATGAACTAGTTGAACGCTTCACAATTAGGAGTGACCTCGACATATGCATGAATACAGTAACTTCATAAATGCAAAATATGTTACACATACGAGACCCGACTATTCTAAAGCTTACGAGTGCTTCTTGCACAGTGGGCTTCATCGATCGTATTTCTTTGCTATGTACTGAGCTTTTCACTTATTCAGTCAAAATGTAACTGCTAATCCCTCACCAAAGTTGGGGAATTACGAAGAAGCCCCTATGAAGTTTAGAGTAATGTCAATCGTTAGAAATTAGGTGCGGCCCGGAACTCTTTTGAATGCTTTTCGGCAAAAATTTTGTAAATGTTTACTTTTCTTTGCCTTTTTCCCTATGATTTTTCAACAGGGAATTTGCGATCATCATGAAAATGAAGTTGAGGACCTAAGTCTCGAGCACCATTAATTGCAAATACTTGGAGACGGATTTTGCATTGGAATACAGTTTGGCGTGTTTGCCGTTCACTACTATCTTTGTTTACGTAAATAAATAAGTTTTGCGCACTGAACAGTTTTGCGCTCGACCAAAACATGCAGCTAACTCAACGATGTGTATAGGACTTACATGTAACATGTATCAAGGAAATGCTCAAACCTAGTATAATGCTGTGGTACATTATGTGAAATGTGTGGCGGTCTTCATGTCTATGGTAAGAGTGCGTTTTGGACTACTTTGAAATGGGTTAAGTGTCATTATGATGCGTCGTATTAATGAATTACGTCAAACACCAAGTGACAGAGATAGAGATCTGGTAGAGCTTGATTGTCTTAATCGGTTGTCCAAGCGAGATTTTGGCTGATCCCCGTAAGCTACTGACCGCTGTGATAAGCCCTGCCCTTAGCGACACGTTGGTTCAAAAGCAGAGGCTTTGGCTGGCCCCCAAGAGTCCGGTATCCGAGTTGTAACTCTGATGTCTCTATATGATGAGTGCAAATGAATGCCAAACCCGTCATGGATGCGTATGTTTCAACGTATGGTGCGTCTTTACCAGGAAAAGATTAGCTAAAGCTATTAATATCAAGGTACATTTCTGACTACTCTTTGCGCTTCAAGTAGTAACACAAAGTGAGGAGGTAATCATGACGGAACGTTGCCTCCTTATAGACCGATAAACGTAGGTAAGACTGATACCAGGTTGAACAGGAAATCTATCAGAGATTACCATAAAACAAATTAGTGGTAATGGCTGTTGAACAAGTGGATTGGGGTCGTCAACTTTAATTTGATTATTTGCATATCCCTCGCTTTATGACCAAGCCTGTCAGTAGAAGCACAATCGGAGGAATGGCTGGTTGACCTTTAATATCGGAAAGCCATTTTAAAATCCACAGGAACATAATTACCCTCAGCATTACACCACCCACATTTTGTGTTATCCAATTGAAGATAATAATATGAGGAATAAGGTGAAAGGAACACTGCAATTGGACATAAAAAGGCGCACAAAGAGACAGGCAATGTAAAAGATGCTATCCTGTTCGAGGACTGCCCAAGATAATTAAGTGGATTTAACTAATAAACCTCAAACTCATGTCTGAGTATACCTGAATATTCAGATGTAGGGCCAGGAAATAGTTCAAAATGCATTTTCATAGACCAATTTCGGTCCCAACTAGTGTAGCTTAACTAGTGAACAGTTATGTGGCTTGCATCTACGTATGCTGACCAATGTTTTTGTGCAAACTACGCTATCTGGGTTTAAGGTCCTGTGTAACTCTAATTGGGTTAGAAGCAGTCAATATTTATCTCCTTATGTTAGCTATGAGCTCTGCGCATTCAGTTGGTAAAATGTAGCAATGTATTTCGCGTTTCTTACCAGCAGTTTGCACAAGCAAGTGGAAGCAACTAGCAACGTTTAATCAGTATGCGCAATTGCCTCTTTATACATTACACCTAGAAGTCGCATCACCGGGAAGACTGTTGACACATTTTCATTGCCAAACTCGATTGTGAAACTGGAAGGACGGCTGTATTCTTCCTTCAGTTGCAAGCCGTTACCCCTGAGCTGCCTGTCGTGACTAAGTTTCAGCAAGTGGCGTCATACGCGGTTGGGTTCACACAATCTTCTGTACGTTAATATGATAGCGCAGCGCAGCTTTTGGTAGCGCCCGCTGAAAATTCCCAGCAACTTTAGCCTTCGGTGGTAACGGTGATTGCGTAGGTCCTATACAATTTTGTTCGTCTTCGTTGTGGTGCCTCTAATGTCTCTAGATTACGATTCAACCAAGGTTGCCAAACTTGTTTAACGTATTCAACTTGTAGGCGCACGCAGTAAACGTGCATCACTGATAATATTGGTGGGTCAAATCTCCCGAATGCACTTCACAGCATGCTGACATGCTGTTTGTCTCTTTTCACAGCTAGCTTAGCCTGTTTTGGACAGTTAAGGTCACTCTGTGCGAGCACACAAGGGTCACTTTCCTGGGAGCTGGTCTTTAATTCATGTGCCCAAAACAAATAAGTGTAGTCTTGTCTATGGCGTAGTTACGCAACGCAACATTCGTCTACGTTGAAGGATAAAGTGTCCTGAATTGAGTAGATCGTGTTAAGATCGCACTGAAGTCGTTCGTGGTCATCCGCTCTTTGATCCTCCATCATATACTAATAACATCAGCGAAAAATAAGAAATTGTAAGCAACTGATCTCGCTAAAGCTTTTGTGAACCAAGCATAGATGAGGCCTATGCACCGAGTTTTGTGGTACACCACACTCCACGTCAATTGCATCAGACAGCCATTCCCGAGCTCTCAGCCCCAACGGACGTTGGCGTAGAACATAGCTTATCCTGCTCAGTATTAAATTGACAAGCCAGTAGTTCGGAAGCTTGTGAAGGATAATTCAATGGTTTAAACGCTCAAACGCTTTTGAGGAGTACAGGTAGATTACATCGATTCCTGCTCCATCATCAACTGCTTCAGTCCATCTATTAGGTGCAATTAATGGGTAAGTTGTATATGAACGCTTTTGATGGAAGCCATATTTCGGTGGGGCTTTAAGTCGGGACTTTATGCATGCTGCATCAGCGCATCTGCGACGATTGATTCCATAAATTTGAATAGTACAGGAAGTAGCGTTATTAGCCGGTAATTATTAAGGTCAGTGCAGCTATCTCCCTTATGAAGAGGAGTGATGAGCACTCGTTTCCATGCTAGTGGAATGTGGTTCTTCTCTAAACATTACTGATAAAAAACGGCCAGTGCTTCTGTTAAATCCGTAGCAGCCGTCTACAAAGCTTTCGATCGAATGCTGTCGACTCCAGGAGAACTGTGGATACGCAAGTATAAGCAGTACTTCAACACAGCTTCCGTATGAAGGTGAGGTTGCACGAACTATACGATGGAGTAATAAAAATGAGGAGTATATGTAGGCTCGTTACCTGCTGGGAGGTTTGGGAATAATGAAGCCGTAGTAGATCAGCCGCTTCCGTTGCTGACAGCCTGTACCATTAGCCGTGAGCAGTGCTGAAATCCTGCGTTTCATCTAACGAAGGCCATTAAAGTGACCGTACAGAAGGTTGCGGTTCTTGTGGTATGACTTCATTAACTCCTACGGATGCGTAATCTTGTCTTCGCGGATCAGTTTCAAAAAGGAGTTACGAAGTGCCATGTATACACTCCAGGTTTCGACATTCGGTCAATCCTTGTAAGCGCCGAATGCGCAAACCTTCAGGAACATACAGTGATATCTACTACTCCTAAGAAATGACTTGTTTGATTTTCAAGTTGACAGGCTTCTGTTCTGATGTATGCGCTACCACCGTGCTAAAAGTCCTTGTGTACTCTTCCCAGGCGACGTCTAGGAGGCACTCAATGAACAATGAGCAATGAATTTATACGGGTTAAGAAGCGTTGCTTTACAAGCCCCGTTGGATAGTTGGTGGGGATATCAACATAATAATTATGATGAAAAGGATAGTAAAATAGTTAACACTTTAAATACGAACATAAGGACTTATCTTTTGCTTCGCTGCAGTCCTGCGATCCACTTAGATTCACAACACCCACAGTTAACAACACATAATTCCAGAGTAAACTCCAGGTGTAGGATGGAGACATAGTGTTAAGTAACAAAGTGTAAGTGGATGAGTGCATCGTCCAACCGTCTTTTAAATATTGTTAGTGTCGGTGCAGAGACGACCGATTCTGGGAGAGCATTCCACGGGTGACAGACACGGATGGAAAAGAAATTTCTGCGGAACTCCAGACGACTGTATGGTTCTGCGAGTTTTAATGAGTGGCCCCTCAGGTTTGTATTGCTGCTGAGTTGCAGTAAAGGGCGGCACACATGATGTGGGTCTCGCAGAATCAAGTATGTCATAATCAGGTCGCCTCGTAGCCTGCGATAGCTTCCACTGAACAATCCCAGTCGTTGCAGCCTCTCCTGGTAGGACAGATTGCGCATTCCAGTTACGTTCTTAGATGCCCGGCGTTGGGGCTGCTCCAGTGCATTAAGGTCGTGTTTCAGCCATGGATGCCAGGCTTGAATTGCGTATTCGACATGGGGGCGAATATACGCACAGAGCATTTGTCGAAATATGGAGTTGTTTATTTGTCCAGACGCCCGCCTCAACAACCCAACGTGTTGGTTCCCGGTCTTCGAGGCCTTTTCGGATTGCCTGGAGCAACCCAAGTCATCTTGAACCAGGACACCCAAGTCCTGTTCGAGAGTTGATTGTTGCAGTACATCCGTTCCGAGTCGGTATGAGTAGCTGCCGTGATGTCGGATGGAAAGCACCTTGCATTTACTGACGTTGAAATGCAATAAGTTTTGGATCGACCATTGATACACTGTATCTAAGTCACTTTGGAGCACAAGTTGGTCGGCGTTCGCCTGGATCCTGCGCCAGATCTTGATATCGTCGGCAAACATTAGGAAGTTTGAAGCGATTCCCTGTGCAAGGTCATTAATAAACACCAAAAACAAACGTGGACCTAGAACCGAGCCTTGCGGCACACCACACTCCACTTGTATGGGGTCCGATAAAGCGCTCCGAACTCTGACCAATAATTGCCTTTGAAATAGAAAGTTGACGATCCAGCTTAAAAGAGGGTCTCCTATCCCATAATGCTGCAGCTTGGATAGTAGTATCCGATGGTCCAGACGATCGAAAGCCTTGGAAAAATCCAGGTAGATCACATCAACACCTCCTCCAGCGTCGGCTGCCTCGGTCCAACTACTGCGTGCAATGAGTAAATTAGTTGTACATGACCGCTGTCGACGGAAACCGTGCTGTTCAGGAGTGATGAGGTTGCAGTTTTCCAGATAGCACACCAGTCCATCGGCAACTATGGATTCCATGAACTTGGAGAGTATAGGAAGAAGGGTTACTGGGCGGTAGTTGGAGGGATCAGATCTGCTTCCACCTTTGTGAATCGGGCTTATTATTCCAAGCTTCCACATGGCGGGAACTTGGTTCCGGTCTAATCAGTGCTGGAAAAACTGAGCTAAAGGTGCTGCCAGTTGGTTTGCTGCTACCCCCAACGCCTCATGACGAATGGCGTCGACCCCCGGCGAGCTGTGTTTGCGTAGAGAAGTCAGCTTTTGCAATACAGCCTCTGCAGTAAAATTCATGTAAGTTGGTCCTGGTGAGCAGAATACAAAGCTTGGTACATCGCTTGGTGGCAAGACTCCTTGAAACGTGGGGGCGTATTGCATCTGCAGCGCGTTTGCAGCTTCCATAGACGTTCTTGTTGGGCCATCAGCTGTCTTGAGTGGAGGAAATCCTTGCCTCACCTTTCGTAGGCTATTAACGTGCTTGTACAGCAGTTTGTGGTTAGCACTGAAGGTTTTTGCGATGTTCTGCTGATAGGCGGCTTTGTCTTCTCTTAACAGTTGATTGCAGTGGTTACGTTGGGCTACGTAGTTGTCCCAAGTTTCTGGTGCGGGAGCCTCTCTGTACACTCGCTATGCTGCGTTGTGTACTGTCATCCATTTTCGGGTTCTGCTCCTAATGAAAGAAACGGATTTGCAATTATGGCAAGCTTTTATCTCTGAAGCCTGTGCAATCAGCTGACTGAATTTGTTGACGAACTCGAGCCAGGCGACTTCCAGGGGTTCTTCTTCGAGGAAAGCCCATGTTGTGGCGCTGACTAGCCGGGCAAGTCGGTCGTACCTTGTGATGGTTCGCACAGTATCATCGTTATCATTCCGATATTCTGCATAGCAGACAAAGTTGAAACTGATGACTGCGTGATCACTGCGACTCAACGGGCAGTCTAAAACCAACGCATCGATCATATGCTCCTCGTTGGTAACCACAAGATCCAGCACAGATGGCCTGTTACCAGTTCTGAACCGAGTGGGCAAAGTGATGTGGTTGTAAAGAGGAGTAGTAGTTACTAGATCTTGTAAATCGATTTTGAATTGTTCGCCGATTGTGGCAGGGGCTTCTAAACAATGTACATTGAAATCACCCATGATAAGAATGTGAGTGTACTTTTGTTGTAAACTGAACCTTAAAGCAGCTGTTAGGTGGTAGTCGGTTTCGGGTGTTGAGTTAGGGGCGCGGTACACCAAGATAATGAGGCAAGCGTCCCTGCCTTTTAACTGTAACCGGCACCAAAGAAAGTCGGGGAACTGCGAATCTGAATCCTCCACGGCTTCCCACTGTAAGTCGTTTCGGTAGTACAGGATTACCCCTCCTCCTTTTGTGAGCCTATCGTTCCGGATCAGCGACATGCCGGGTAGCGACACTTCAGCGTCCGTCATTCCCGTGTGCAGCCATGTCTCGGTGATACCAATGACATCATACGAGCCGGAAGCTTGGCGATCTTTCAGTTCAGCCAGTTTGTTAGAAAGTCGCTGAGCATTTGTATACAAGTAGGCCAGTTTCTCGGTCTCTAGGAGCCCGCAGAGAGGTGAAGCTGTCAAGTGTGTGAGAATGCCGACCGATGGGAGGTCGGCAGTTATTCGTTTTATTGATGGGTCAATCATACCTCGTTTGCAACTTGATTCAGCCAAGGTGTGTCCCAGCCTTCGTTTAGACCTACTTCAGAGTCCAAGAAGTATCTTTAACAAGCGTAGCTAACACGTTGTAATGCGTGACAGTATGCACTTTATCATTCACTTTTCTAAGATATTCCACATAGCATAAGTAGTCAAAGCGTAGTGTACCGTGGTCACACCGACCTATTGACATGCTTTTAACTATCCCAGCGACCATGAGTTATTCGTTAGTGAGCACAAGCTCGAGTATCGATGGCTTGTTTTCAGCTTGAAATCTGTTGTCAGAGGTTACGTGGTTGTATAGAGGGTGGCTAGCCATTAGCTCTTTTAAGCAGGCATTAAACTGCGCACCATGGGTTGCTGGATTTTCCATGTCGTGCACATTAAAGTCTCCAGGGATAAAACTGCGGCTAAAGGACGTGTTCAAAGCAAACTGAAAGACGTGATTCAATTTGAAGTCCAGTTTTGACGTAGAGTTTGGTGGACGGTAAATGACGGCTAATAGACATAAGCTGCTGAATGGCGGTGCAAACCGCTGATGGTCATGTGCTCGGATCCTGATGGATCCGATGACTGAGCACTACTGACGATGTTTAACAGGCTGAGACTGCAGTCTAGTGCTTTTCCGGGCACGTCGACGCCTATGTGATTTGGAACTGGCTGCGACAAACCCACAGTTAGTTATACTAAAATTCCCTACTCATGAGTACATCATAATAGAGATGTGTCCTTGTTCCGCAACCGCAAGCGGCACCAGATCTAATCAGGGGAGGGCATTTCCAGCTGGCCGATAACTTCACACCGAAGATTTGCATTATATTAAGGAATCACACCACCACACCTTCCAGTTCTATCTTTCCGAAGTAGCGGCATACCCAGTAAATTGATCTCTGTCCCGGTTATCTCAGGGTTTAACTAGGTCTCTACAATTTTGAAGAGTTCACGCGGTTGTGAGGTATAAATTTCTCTAAGTTCGGCGCTTGTGTGCAGACAGGAAAATGTTTTTGTTGTTAGGACTGCGTTGATGGATGTCAAATTTGGGTTTTTTAGAGGACCTTTATGTGGCTGGTTTTTACTCGTTTATTGGTTTAATAATTTCATTCAAGTTGTGTGGCATCGTATATTGTTCCTAAACAGAAGATTTGCTCGTGCTGCTCTCTGTCCTGTTGTGTACAGCGGGTGCTGTTGTGTCAAGCTGTCCGCAGTACTGTGCAGGTAAAGAATGTAGGGCGATTGCAAGTGCTATTGATTTGCATAACACTCTTGGCCGTGCGCCTGCTGCCTTTAGCCAGATCTCGGTTGGCAGCCTCACTCAGAAGTTTGACCAGTTATCCAACAGAACCTGCTTCATTCTCTTTGGGGTGTAATACTACTTTCATTAACATTGGACTGCAGCTCTTGTAGTTAGGTGATGGCGGAACTCTTGTCAAGGAGATGGCAATAACATTGTTAAAAGAGATTGCTTCGCAGATGTAGTACCACTGCTCTCGGTCATGTTTTTGCGCATCATGATCAGTAGAATCCAAAAGCTCTGGGACACCATGAACAAATTGGTTTTGCGTGCTATCGCGATTAGGAATGTCGTGTTGGTCACCTGCTTCTTTTGGGCGATCTTTCCAAGCGAACTTGCTGGTACAGGAATTTTGGTTATTAAGTCCGATTGAACCAAAATAAATCATGGGATGCACTGCAATAAGCGTACGTATTTCTAGAAAACAAGCGTGCAGTCGGTTCTCTTTCAGAAAGGCGGTAACTCCCGGAAGGTGGGTTGGGGAAAGATTAACCAAATGTTACTAGACTACTGATATAAGAAACGTAGTGTACCATAAGATATAATTGCGTTACTATCATTGAACTTATCTGGGTTCTTCAAATCCTAAGGCGGCTGCAGTACGCTTGGAAGGAGCGACCTGTACTAGCACTTTGCTAACCAGTCATTTCTTTTCTAAGAAAAGGTACATTACGAAACATTTCATAATTGACGTATACGCCTATTGTCTCTACAGGGATGTAGTAGTAGAGCATGGCTAATATTCATCGATTTAGTACCTTTTACCCTCTATTATTTTTAACTGAGACAGTTGAAAACTAATGCGCATGGATGCTACGCATGAGCGCTCGTTTTCTCCACATCGAAAAGCAACTCTTGCTACTGCTTTGTTATCAATGCGTGTTGTTAACGTATGATCCTTCAGATAGACTTCAACCGGCCTGACTACTTTGCCTCTTTGGCCAAACGTAGCTATTCAATGGAGTAACGTTTAAGCCCGGAGGCATGATCACGTTGTATTACGTGTAAAAACGATCGAGCGTCATGAAAAATACTAGTTAGTTTAAAACAGTTAAGGCTTATACTGAGCATTGCCTGCTTCTTCAGCTGTATGCTCCAGTCCGAAAGCAATGATAATGTAGGGGTATGCAATGTGCAGATTAGAGCCTACGTATTGCAGCCGATGGTGTAATTGTTCTCCAATCCAGACCGGAGCCATAAGTAATAGATTATTGGGGTCTCCGATACGCCGGTTATAGATAACTTATTTGTCCGTCATGGTGTCATTGTCACCGAGCTGCTTGCTTGTAGTAGCGGCCTTCTTTTAACTACCGTGCAGCTTACTGATCGGTGTCAGTGCGCCCAGTCTATGCAACCTCGTTGATCCAAATGTAGCTCCGCCATGTCTACCTTTGTGGGCTGCTATCCAAATGACGGAGAGGCTTAGTCAGGTGGATACTTCAACATGGCAGTTGCTAATTTTATTATAAAAGGAATGGACTTATCGTTTTTAACACATTATTCTTGCTCTCCGCACACATGATTTGCGTTTGTCTGGTATCAGGTATGTCATTATCAGGTCGCCCTGAGCATGCCGAAAAATAGGGATCTCGAATTATCCGATCGCCCATTTCAGCAACCTGATGTATTGAGTACCAGTTTTCGATGGCTTTTGGGATTGCTGGGAATAACCCACTTCACCCAGAAACAGCAAGCCTAGGTCGCGTTCGACGGAAGATGACTGAAGTAATTGCCTTCCGAGTATGTAGCAGTAGGTACTATGGTGTCGTCTGGAGAGTACCTTGCATTTGTCTACGTAGAAACGCCGCAGCTTTGCGTTTGGTCACTGCTGTACCATATCCAAGTCATGTTACAGCATATCCAGCTTGGCCTCCGACTGAATCGTGCGCTATATCTTGATGTCGTCAGCAAACATTAGAAGACTTGAACCCATCATCTGTGCCAGCTCGTTGACAAGTACCAAAAACAAGCATGGCTATAGAACAGAGCTCTGAATCATACCACACTCGACATGTATGGGGTTTGACAACTAATTTCGAACTATAACCACCAGCTGCCGTTGTAGGTGAAAGTTGGCAATCTAGGTGCAAACGGCGTCACCAATGCCAAAATGCTGTAGCTTGAAGAGAAGAATCCGTTGATCCAGGCGGTCGAATGCCTTCGAGAAATCATGGTATACCACATGGCTATTCTCTCCTGCGTAGCCCACTCGGTCAAGGTAATCCGGTCTATCAGGAAATTTGTTGTGCACGATGGCTGTCGACGAAAGCCATGTTGCTCGAGAGCAATGATGTTGCAGTTTTCAGCATAGCACATCAATGTATCTGCGATGATGGACTCCATGATTTGGGACGGTACAGTATGAAGCGCTACCGCTACAAGAACTGAGCCAACGGTTCTGCCAGTTGTCGTAAAGCTGCTCCCAGTGTTTCTGGGCGTGTACTATCGACACCAGGGAAGCTGTGGTTGAGCAAAGACGTAAGCTTTTGCAAATCAGCTTCCGCGGTAAACATGGTGTGGTGGAGTTCCTACTTTGGGGTAACCAAAGCTGGAAAATCACTTAGTAGCGAGACCCTCTTAAATGTATATTTATGTTGCCTTCGTGGAGGTTATGTTTCAGTTTGTGACAAAGCTATACTTCTGAGAACAACTGCAATAAGTACGGTGCTGCTGCATGCATTTGAGACTTAATCACTTCGTACGGAAGATAGCAAACGGTTGGTCGTCTTTGATCACCGGGTCTCACGCAGTGTTTTACGCATCTGGTGGGAACACAAGGTTACCAATGCTGAGGACCGCCATCAGTTTTTTGCAAGAAACACTCCGGTGCCTCAGTTCAATATCTGTTGAAGTGGAATGGCTAAGGATGCTTAGGTCACGTGCTCGCTACGCCGCTTAACTGCCATCCTCAGCGAACATTATACGTCGTCATTGCACAAATTTGGATGAACTCACCAGATGTCCAATCGATGACCTGGCATAGGGGTAAAAGGAAATTGGACGAGAGACTTGGGCAATCAGATAGATAGGGGTCTCGCGCTAGTCTATACCATTGGGTAGAGACTCTATTGGACTTGGCGCATTGTCCGAGACAGTGCTGCTTCTGGATTCGTTCACTTGCGTGTATCTGTTCATACTTCAATGCGATTAGCTTCATGCACCTCGTTCTTACTTCCATTCTGCTAATACCATATTTAACTCTAACCGCATTTACTCATCATTCTGCATTTTTGTCACGCTGGCGACGCGATTCGTGGCAACTGCATCCACAGCACATTGGTACCCGGATCGTGATTAATGAACTGCACTGAACTGAACTGAAACAACCGGGTAACCTTTAAGTATCGTAGGTTATTTAGGAAAGAGAAACTCCAGATAAAACATGGCTCGCTCGACAGGAAAGCAAACTACTGTCAAGCCCTTATTATTCTTAATGGGCAAAGTCTAGTGAAGGTGGTGCTTTTTAACTACAGTGGCTCTTTGGAAGCTAGTTTTCAGTCTACCGGCGTGCCCACCGTAACTGCTTTTTAACATTATCTTTGATAGAAATAAGAGCACATCGAAAACTTATTTCGCTTGGGTACGTCAGTATGTCTACTTTAATGGGAAAATAGCTGGGACGAAGTAGAAGCAGTTGTGCCCCACTTGTACGTTCGTCCGCTAACGCGACGTCCTTTTTTATCACAGTAGGCCTTATACGTACGGTAAATTCAATGCTACCGCTAAAAATCGGTCGTTACAGAGCCCACAGGCATCCGGCTTTCCGCGAAACATTCTGCCCTCAAACACTGACTAGAATCTATGGGTCGTTCAAGTACCCTTAGTCTGTGCCTCATCGCGTGAAGTGCTGTGCAGGTTAGGTTACGCAGACGCCGCAGTTGTGTGCGTAGTGCGTCGTGTGAGATCCGATTGGATCACCGGACTGCATCAAAATTCCTCTGGGTTTGCTCAGGGTACACAACGTGTGGCGATTTACCGTGCGTCATTGAGAGTCGGTAGACACATTCCGGCCACACGACAGTAATCGATCCCTGCGGTATGGCTTCAAATGTGACTTGCAGATATACGGTTAAGAAATAGTGAGTAGTAACGTTCAATTTAAATTAGGTAAGAGCATTATGAACTGAACCATAAAAATTTGCTGCACTGGCGAATTAACATTTCATTGGTATACCTTGCGGCTAAGACATCTACTTCAGCAAGTCTCCTCCAGCAGGCATACTTGCTAGTTATCCTGCGAAATGTTCTCTTGTCCGTACATACCTGAGCTTCACCAACCTGCCCGTTGCGTCTAAACTGCGCCTCCTCGATTATGCCTACATCAGCCACCTTATCGTATATCTATTTACTGTGCCCAGACGCGAGACACTTTGGACAGCCGGTAGTCCAGTAGGTTACAAAAGAACGGTCGGGTTTACTCAGTTGCGAGTTAAACAATGTACATGCCTTATGGGGACACGGGGGCGCACTAAATTTCCAAGTGTGCAATGGTAGATGTTAGTCTGTCAAAATTTCGCTCACCCGCTCGTAGGGCTATGGCGGACTGCAGTGATGGTATTACGTCACGCCAGCGGGTCTACATCCTCAGTACTAGTGTTCTGATTTTGAATGGACGAACCGACCAAGACTGAGATGAGTTACCACACCGATTTTGGAGTGCCATGCCAGCATGCCAGTATCGTCCGACGGGTGTTGTAACGATGCCTGGGAAAACAGAACAACCCGCACGACGAGAGGGATCAATGCGTTCGCCGCACTGATTGGCCTTAACACGATCGATGGATTCCCGCTGAGAAGCAGGCAATAAGCTAGCCCCCCGATCGCTGTCCTTCGCTGTGTGTATGTCGCTTGAATCGATAACAACGACAGCCCCAATAAAGCTACGGCGCAAGGCGCTTTGTCTGTTGGATCGACCGGGCCGCGTTGGTCACATGCAGGTGTAAAACGCAAGCAAGTGCGTAGGGTCAAGCGGGCTTTCGGGATAAAATAGTTTCAAATGCTACCGCTCTTGTGCTATGTAGTGCGGAATGGCGGCGCTCGCGGCCGCGGTACTGGGTTACAAGTTCACTATCGCTCAAACTGTCGAAACTGCTAAGCGACCTGCTTTGGCGCAATATGGTTAAGATGCTATGGTAATATGTTATGAGGGTGGTCAGAGTTGGATCATGCAACGAATTGCTCGCAAATGCATTCACTCGTAGGCGGTAAACACGTAGTCTGAACCCTATTCTCTAGTGTGTTGGGGACCGAGATTGGGTACCAGTGAATGGCATTACACAGCTAGCACATTCACCAGGAAAAGATGTAAAGGCGGCATAATAACCAGCAATACTACGTTGCCAAATTAAAGCTGATGGCTTCGAAAGTGGGTGTTGTTAATGAATTGCAGGAGAAAGCAGCAAATGTCGCTGGGATTCTGCAGCGACTGTAACCTACTATACAGTGCATATTCAATCTTTTCCTTCCCGTAATTCGTTGATGTACTTAAAAGCAGCGAGACACGACGATGCTTCCCTCCGCTACACTATTTGTTACACGCTAAGCGACGACGCACTGCTGATGCCACCACAATTAGTGACAAAACGCTTGAAACGACATTGTAAAGATCAGTTGAAAACTATGCCTCGAGTATGGTTTTATGAAATCCATCGAGCAGCTGATAGGTCCCAAGCCAATGTTTCGCCTTTCGGTTCCTGCACAAGCGCAGGACTCTGTCAGCTGTTTTGCTCAATTATGCCAGTGTAACTGATCATTATACTAAGATCAAAATAAACATTTTCAATGCGCCTTCAGCTCCGAGGAAAGCAGCTCCATTGTCACTGTGCAATCTCACTGGTGCTAAACGTCCCAAAACAAGACTTGAACATGCGAACAAGCAGCAGTCCATATCAACAAGTGCGTTACATCGAGATGCACAATGTTTAATGAGGAAAGTGAATATGCACGTTTACCGCTGTTCCCTTGGTCATTTATCCAATGCCGGTATTGGTCAAACATACTATACCATTTCTCACTTCGTTGCCTCTGTCATGTTTGAAGCTGCATCGCGTACGTCATGTGAAACGTTGCACATCTTCACTCGTATAAACTATACCCATGAACTGTGTTCGCAACGTCATATCAAGTGATCGCCTTGCCACCGACGGCACTTGCAAAGTGACTAAAGTAACGGTGACGTTATATCCATAGGCGCGCCAGCTTGAGTGAAATGGTGCAGTTAGTGCAACAGTTTGCTCTGCTCTGAAAGTCACAAAAATGCACTCGTACGTGACCGGGCTGCGAAGAATGTAATGGTAAGAGTTCTGGAGATGGACTCGACTGGAAGCATGTTGCACGCATACTGAACGTAAACCTGTTTACTTGTGGCTGTTAGATAAAACGGTTGGAATCAACCGGACACACGGAAAAACGTGTTGGGGATACCGAAAGTCTCTGACACAGCCAGTTTGATTGTCAGGGGGAATGGGTGTTGAAAGAACCCACGGTCACTCTACAAACAATAAATCTGCGGTCAAACGCGGAGTTAAACCTTGAGGTTAGCATGAGCACAATTGCAGCATAATCAGAAGGACGGCTAACTACCATGAAGATGTTGCGAGCAGTTCCGAAAGCAGCCAACAAGCATGAAAACAACGTGCGGAGAACCTCCTACATTTTGGTACTGCCACAACCTGAGGCCGAAGAGAGACAAGCCGTGTGCACAGCAGAAATAGATTTCATTCTTTTTTGTTCCCGCACCATGGATCGTTCACCGCGTGGAACTTCTGCGCAATCTGCAGTGCCTAACAGTCGTGGCAAAAACGTGCATCTAATTGCAGCGTTAGCGAGCGTTGGATTATTAGGCTATACCATAATGAGAAGAAGCTTCATTAGAAGTAGGTGTGCGACGTGACTGCCTCTACTGCTGGATGCCAGGGATTAGACTTTTATCGAAAACTGCATTCTGATTTGGGAAAACGCACCATGCCACACACAGATGGAACTCGTATTCTGGGAGGAACGGTACCGTTCGGACAGCCTGCTGTGTCTGATGCCATATTCTCCATCACTGAACATCCTTAAGGGAATCTGGAACATAATAAAAACGTTTGTGAAGCAAGCATTAGAAGGTTATATTCCGTGATGCTTTAGGGATATCCTGAGGGGGTACTATGCAACAGTGAGTAACGAATGCACTTCTTGGAGCGAAGTGTGTCCCAGGCGCAGGTGTTACTACTCAGCACCGCCAACAAATGATGGATTATGTACGAAGGAAGTACGTTCCTGCTATGCACTGCATGGATTTCTAAATGTTTCCTTTGCTGACAAATGTATGTGAGTTGGAAAGGTGGCATCACTTTTATGTATGGCAAGTTCATAAGTTCGACAATCTGACTAAGTATTAGGGCACACAGTTTGCGCATGTTTCCGGTGTGGCGTTGCGATACAACCATAAGGTATCCTTATAGTTCGAAAGAGTCGGGACGGCAACCGCAATGGTGTTAGTGGTGAGAAACCCGAATGTCTGTCAATAAGTGGTATGTCAGTACGCAAAGCGGAACGTAAACGCATTAGTATTAAAGCTGACCGCGCATCTGCGGAACCTTAAGTCTAAGGTTCATGCGGCAGATAATAAGGTTTACGTTCAGTATGTGTGCAACATGCTTCCAGTCGCGTCCCTCTCCAAAACTCTTAATATTGCATTCCTCACCGCCCGGCCACGTACGAGTGCATTTTTGTGACATTCAGAACAGAGCAAGCCGTTGCACTAACTGCACGATTTCACTCAACCTGGCGTGCCTATGGATTTAACTTCGCCGTTACGTTAGTCACTGTGCAAGTGCCGTCGGTGGCAAGGCGATCACTTGATATGACGTTGCGAACACAGTTCATGGGTATGGCTTATACGAGTGAAGATGGGCAACCTTTCACATGGCACACGTGATGCAGCTCCAAACATGAAAGATGCAGATATCTGGGGAACGGTGCAACTAATTGAAAGAAGGTGTAAATACAAGACGCCATAAAGACTGCCTCTTAACGCCAGTCCTTAAAATCCTACAGCGCGCACAGTCTTTTAGAGCTTTCGTGTGGTACAGTAAAGCTGCCCAGAATGAAGTCGCCTTTTCAAGATTCTTTGTATTAATTTTCCGAATCCGACTGTCGTACATATGTCTGGGAATTTATTAGACAGCATTTTCAACTAGTTGGGACCCGTCTGGATCCGACCCCATGACCATTAGTGGCTTACACCATCAACCGGCAGCTTTTTCATTGAGCCGTGTGCTTGACAGCTGCAGACGATCGTGACTTACATACTAATCTTTATGTCTCACGACATATCCTTCCTAAAGATGACACAGTTAGTCCTGAGCGACATGACACCCAATCACAACGGCTATGTCCGCCTTAATAGTCAACAGTAGGGCGCTTAGCATGGCCGTTCGGAAGCTGTCCCCATGTAGATTAGAGGCTTGGCAACGAATTGAGAAACATTACACTTTGAATTTCTTTGCTTACTGGTGTTCTCGTAATATCTAAATTATCAAAATACCAAGTGACCGATACAGATATCTGAACAGTTAAGGCTGTTATGAGATACTTCTCAGCCCGAATATCATGTCTCCTAAAGTGGATCACTAGCAAAGTCACAATTACCTCTTAAGTCTTTTGACTATCGGTTCCAAAGCATATTAGCCTTTTTCATTGAAACAAGCCTATAAACTTCTTCTGTACGCTACTGACGGTGGGACAGGAAGATAGGACAAAGCTGACCCCGAAACATTTGCACATGAATGCATGCTGCCTTCCTGAATGGAGACTTAAGATAGGACACACCAGCGGTTGGAGTATTTATCCAGTATGCTGCATTCGCGAAGTCATTGGAGTGCTCAAAGCTCTAGTCTCTTTTCTCTAGCTGTTGACATCATAATATAAGCTATAAACTTTCGCCTGTTCTTGCGTGCCAAAGTTACTCTGCTCTTAGTACTGCAATTATCTGCCTCAGCCTTCCAAAGGTGGCAAGCCTTTCTACTTCCTTAAAATAACTTGCTGAGTAACGCTCGGTTTTTATAACTTGTACTTTGTACCTTATTCATAAATCAAATTTATATTAATAATAAGTCTATTTCCCGGTTGTATCAGAGGCTAACCCTGGGGTATGGACAGATCAAGGGTACAATACTTATCATGCTCATGCATGCGGGAGATAATATTCTGGGGTGTATGATATCAACATAATTTAGAAGCACATAACTTTTGTCGTTGCTGAGTTTTGTGTAACTCCCTTACTCAATGTTTTATCCTGGAAGAACCCGTGTGGTGATTTACCCCAAAGAAAAATCTTCTTTATCGAATTCCGGTCCAGGAATTTACAAAGCTGTATGTGCGAGGTTCTCGCGTTTGTTCAATTGTGGCTGACTGTGGTTGGCAAGCGATTCCACACGGCAGCGGATCTGACGGGGAAGAAGTTGGAACGGATAGCGTTCCTGGTTCGTGGCACACTTAATGTACAGGTCATGTTGCGTATACTCCAAGTGAAGTTATGTTGCAATTTAAGTGGCGTATGTCTTTTGGTTTATGAGATTGTGTATCAGCAGGCGGGGTAACCAAATGCGCTCTAGCCTAGACTACTGGCAGCGCTCATGATAACTCAAGGTGGTTAATTTATTGAACAAGCGCTTAGTGAATGATCTTTGCAGGTTTTCCAAAGCTTTCCTGTCACCCATACGCATGTTCCCAAAAATGATGCTACAGTATTCAAGAACAAGAAGTGTAAATATTTTGAAAGCTCGAGTCTGGCAAGGGTTGTATAGATCTTATGGCATACATTAACCACAGATCAATTGACACTTGCTATTTGATATTCAGCTTGCTCTGAGAAATTAACGTTTGAGGAGTATCGTATGCTTAAATCACAGTTGATTACTTTCACACGGATGCGATTATCGTTCAGTTTACCAGACTCTTCAGGGAGCAAACATCAGTGCGACATAATACATAATTTGTTAGCTGAGAAATTTACCATCCAGACGTTGCACCGTTTCTTAAGTGAATCAAGGTCTTCTTGATCTAGCGGCATTGCTCTATTGAGCTTATCTCATCGAAATTTATAAACAGTCTTTATGCCATCGGCGAACAAAAACGGTTTGCCGCGTCTTATGGACACCGTGATATCGTTACTATAAAGTAGGAAAATGGAAGGACCCGTGGACGACATCATTAGTGCTTGAACGTGGGGAGGAGTGATGATCACCAAGTGTGACTAAGTGGTAACGCGCATTTAGGTACGATGTCAACCAACCAAATATTGGGTCTCTGATTCCAAATGATTCGATGCTTTTCAGTAGCCGCTTGTGGGGCACTATGTCGGATGCTTTTTACCTATCCGACGACAGTATTATAACTGCATGTTTGGAGTCAATGGCTTATGTGATGTAATCCAGGTAATACAACTGGCCCGTTGCACAGGAAGGTTTATCAAGGAACCCATGCTGGGATTGGTTAGGCAGCACATGAAGATGGATAAAGTCCATGATTCCACCTTCAACTACTTTTTCGAGTAATCTTGCGTAGTTCAAAAATTAGTGGCATGTTGTTGTGGCTCCCTTTATGACGAGGGACAATAAACGAGGTTTTCCACTGATGCGGAAAGTAGCTAGATTCTAGGGAAAATGTGAACAGGTTCAGTAAAACCAGTGGTATATCAGGTCCACCGATCTTAATAACTGATAGGGAGATGCCAACGGAGCCTGGTTTGAGCGATGGTTTGATGGACTTCATATCCTGTTGGATGATCGAAAGAGAAATCTCGAGGTTCTGTTTGACGCTTGCTGTAAGTTCCGGACAGCAAGGTATGGGGTCGGTTTCTACTTCCGTGGAAGAAACGAAGAAAGATCTAAACGCTTCACCAATGCAGGTGGGTCGTTATGGTGGAGACCCTCCTCATCAATTAATTCTGTAATCAAACATATTTGATTGTTAGTCCTATGACGGAGTAAGTTGGTTAGTTCCTTTCTTTACATGTCCTCCCCCGGAAAAACGTTCTCCTCCTTTTTCATCCGTTTCATTTGTGAGCGCTTGGTGAAGATGACAAATTCGTGTAGCTATAATATTAGTGAGTAGTCTCTAAATTTTACTCAACGTTCCGATTAGTTTTCTCGTTTTCAGGTCACTCTGAGTGTCACTTACACTCTTAAGACCAGGAATGGCAAGTTTATAATGTGGGACAAGTACACTTATGATGCGACTGATCTGGTAGTATAACTGTTCAAATGAAATGGTGGCGCTAGTGGGGAGAATAAAAGCCATCCTTATTGGAGGACTGGATCAGCTTTCCAAAATGCACTCAGTCAATCCTTCGTATGGTATGCTGGGTAAGTGAATCGAGTTGGGCATTGAATTCCAATTAGGTTGAAAGGTGTAGCATCTTGTAAACGCTATCCGGAAGGTTGTATAAGATGTCAATTTGTTCGTCAGGGATCCGCTGGGTGAAGATGATATTTAGCATGTTGGCAGACCTACTTAGTCTGGTGACCTACTGAATCTAACTCCCAACTCTGATAGTCGATAAGAAAGATCTATGCAATGATGAGGATGTTTGTGGTGACCAAGAAGTATTCGGTAGATTGAAATCGCTAACGATTATCTTTAAACGGTGTGGTAACACTGATGCGAAATCAAAAGCCGAGGAGCTAATTTCGATATCCCTGGCTGTCGCTTTCGGAGGGTTGTAGATGTAACCGAAAAGTATTGTGCTGCCATCTGTTTGAAATAGATGGTAGTTAGGAATAGCTAAAGTAGCGTCCAATGTATCAAGGCAGCACCATGTTTTGGTGACGAATAATATATATGGGTTGCTTTGCTGAATAAGCATGCTTACAAAATTCAACTGTTTTTGTGAATATTTGCGTTCATTAGTATAAGTGAAATAATTTGTGCACGAAAACCTTTTCTGTGAGTAGTTCAGAGGATTGGAAATCAGAAATGACAGGAAAGAAGTTAAGTAAGAGGGTGGTGGAAACAAACTTATCGGTGGAATGCTCAGCTGTAAGAGCATTGTTCGCACTAGTAAGACCTGGTGGGCGGAAAAGATTGATGTCCCGAAGCAGGGTTAAAATGTATCTGAAATGAAACTACCCGTCATATGTGGATGAACTGCTAGGAAATTGGAACAAGATAGGTTGTCTCTGCTGGGTATATCAGTGGTCGGAATGGATGCGGAGTCATACCGCTTCCGCTAAAGAAGGTTAGAGCAAAGTGATGGATGGGGAGGGGATGCAGAGGTATGCCGCATGACAGGTGGTATGGTAAGGTTTGCAACGTCTTTCTGATTTTCATTTCTCTGTCTAGGGTTATTGTAGACGGGTGGCTGATAAGTAGGCTGGTCTGTTAGAAGTTGGTAGGCAGGTGTAGTTAGAAGTTAATTTTTGTGTTCTTTCAGGTTAAAAGTAACGTGTAGCGCTGCGATGGTAATGCAGTTATTGACACCTAGGTTCGAGCGCCATCGAGTTCGTCACGGCTGCGTATTTCGTGTAAATACCAGTCAATGATACATTTGCGTTTACGACATAAACACGCAAATCTAGAGCCGCATCTGGACGTTTGTATCTGTTTGCCGGTGCTTTTATTTGGTCCCCGATAGTCACTTGTCCGCCACGTTTAAGACTTCCCTTAGTGCCTAAACCGCTTGAGACAGGAGCAATGAGACCGCGGGCACGACTACTGGAGGTGGTTAAGTTCCGTTGTCTTACAGCAGGCGTTGAGATAGAAGGTGGAGCAGACTTATTTGATATTACTGCTCCTAGGTACGAGTTTTCAAGAACCACGTTCGTAGTTGCGGTTACCACACTTGGTGGGCCACTTTCATGTGGATTTGCGTGCGGTTTATCAGCGTAGCTATTACGGTTTTCCGAAGTTTTCGGTGTAATACTGGGGACAGATCGTTGCAGAGGCGGAAGATCCGGCTTGGTCAAAATATCTTTGTACTGGATATATGCACTAATAATATGTTGGCTGTGCAAGAAGCCATCTACAAATTCTTCGCTTGAAAATTAAAAAAGCATGGGGAACAATGCCTCGGTGCTTTCTTTTTTAATCGCATACGACATCCGACATGTTACAAGCGTTAAGTACAGCCGTTATTACATTGTTCAAACTAAATCCGTCTGGTATGTTAAAAGCGACCATATTATTTACTCTACCGTTTAGTTCATGTACCTGTGAGGCGGTGGAGTCGATTAGTTGACTTGCCTTTTGAGGTGAACATGGTAAAACCTATCAGAAGAGTTGCTGATGTAATCCAGTGTAACGAAGGGATCATTGAAAGGTTCAAAGAAGGCCACCATTTCCTTTATTTCGTCGAGCTCCTACTGCAAGTAGAAAGTTTTATCGTTAAGTTCAGATTTGAGCTGAGAGGCCGGAGAAGGACAGTTTTGGGGCATCACCTCTTAACAGTTTGGGCCGTGGCACAGAAGGCATATTTTCTTTAAAGAGGCGAGTGCGTTTGAACCTCGGTGGGGCCACAGCAAACCAGGTGCGTTAACAGTCAGATTAATGCCCAGTGGGGTAGAGGGAACGTGACAAAACCAATCAGTTTTGACGATTCAGTGCACCTCGGTTTTAATTCACACGGTCGGGTGACTTCCAGTGTGAGTTGTAATCTGACCAGGGAACTGATCTCGACCGGATCATGCCGTTAACAATGGCAGGGTATGTCGATCGTCACCGACTGAGATAATTGGTCAGCCGATGCGGTCAGCTAGCGGACGCGAAGGTGGATGATGCAGGCACACGCACACACTACACACGTTAGCTGGAGGTGGGAAACACCTCAACTACCGTTCCGCAATACTTAAAAGAAAAACGGGAATAAAATGCATCAGATGCAATCCAGATGAGCTACCGGTAACGAATAGGCGGCGCTCCGGTAAGCTACCTGCAGGCTACTATGCAGTAGAACAAAAAATAATTAACTTTGCAAAATTATAAAATGTTAAATAATGAGACTGTAGTTGGAGGGGGAGGCTAAGAAGGATGGGGTGAGAAAAGAAACACACAGCACGAACGCCTCTGAGGTCGGCTCCTAGCCATATCAGCAAGTGTATCCAGGCAAACGTGTTCATCGTCTTTCGGACCCTAACCAGGATCCAAACCCCGGGGCACTCCAACTGGGGCCAGCTCCGAAGTGAAAGCCATCATTATTCTCGACCAAGTCCTTGCTTGGCCAACCCACCTCTTCTTCCATCCACACCCCGGCGAACAAACAACGCACGTCGTTGGAGTCGGTCGGCTGGCATGATTGACATGTGGCCCAGCCAACGGACCTTGGCGCCTGAAATAACGGGGCTGAGAGGTTCCTTTCCTTTTCCTATGCCGTAAACAAGGCGTCGAACGCGCTCGATGCATACTCGGTGTTTCCCCCAGATGTGCGCTAAATTGCGAAGGCACCGGTAATCGAACGTCCACGGATCTAAGGAGCCAGGTTTCACTACCGTATGGTAGGGTTGAACGTACCGCCGCATTGTACACTATACCCGCCAGCGCCATAAGTGGGAAACATAAATAAAAGCGCATCGAGCGTTTGCTTTACGGAACGTGATCTCATCTTCAATCCCACGGGCGCTGATACAAGTTCCCGGGAGTTGAATTTTTGAACGAATTCTAGCTGATCGCAACCAAGGGTCAGCGTAGGTGACAGTCCAAGCCAATATTAAAGGCGCGCTTTGCAGTTCGATGGTGTAAAGTGTTAAAATTGAAAGAACGCCTCTGTTATGATTGCGTAGATGCCTGAGAAGATTGTCACTGGCACGGTTGGAGCACGCCTACGGAAACGGCCTGGAACCCTGACCAATCGAACGGATTTGCGTTAATCTGATGGCGTAGCTTAGCCCGGGGTACGTACTGGTGAGACGGAAATTGCGCGAGCGTGAGAACGATTCTAGCCGCACGTATTCGGGTGGAAGCTGAACCCTCCGAACGGATTCACACGAGAGGGGATTACGGTAGACGTGTACTAGTGACTTAGACGCGAACGCTACCCGGCTAGCGACGCACACAAAATCACGTGACGGACCGACTCCCAAGTAAGGCGAAGAGGAAGCAAGACAGGTGGTCCTCTGAAGGCTCTTTTACGACATGCAAAGGGCGAAGCACAGCCCATGCAATGGGTTATTAAGTTAGGGAAAATTGCTACCACAACCAGGTAGTAGTTTGTAAACGAACATCATCAACAGGTGCGCAGTTGGGCCGCGTCTCGAAGTGGCTGAACGCTGCTGCGTTGTGGGGAGGATTTAGAGCCCGCTTTCCACTGCCATTATGTCGGAGTTTCTGGTGCGTTTTTGCGAGCATATTTGACGGGCACGCAACATAAAGCAAAACCTGAAGCGGCTGACAGCCAGCGCTAATCTGTCCAGTACCGCTTGGCACGTCTGGGAGATGTCACAGATTAGAGCAATATGGTCAGTATACTCTAAGTCAAGAAGTCGTTCACTTGGGAGCAGATTTACATCTTCTAAGTTGTGTCCAGTGAACGCGATTTCCATGACCTCATCAATAGCGAAGTTGAAGAGGAGTGGTGACAGCGGGCATCCTTGTATCACAATGCTGTATATATTAAAGGGCGAGGACAGCTTGCGGTAAGCCCTCGCTCTGCCTTAGCTATAAGCGTATAATGATCGGATGATATTTACCTGTTTCTCAGATACACCTATCCTGAGTTGACAGTCCCAAAGTGCACGTCTATCCACCGAATAGAATGCAACTTTGATATCGAGGAACACGACAGCGGTGGGCCGCCCGTGTATGCGACAGTGCTCCAAAAACTGTCGCAAAGTGAAGAAGTAATCAGCTCAGCCATGACCTTGACGAAATCCGGCTTGCTCATCACGAATTTACCTTTCACTAGTGCCAGTCAGTCGGTGAAGGACGACAAAGGCAAGCAATTTGGAGGTGATCAGACGGAATTCTGTATGATTTCCGTATCCCGATCTTGAGCGTCCTTTGGAAATTGGCATTATTACGGAGCGGCTGCAGTCGGTTGGGACAGCTTCCTGCTCCCCCAGTTTCACTAGCAACTCGTGTAAAGCATCCACAAAAGCAGATCTCCCAAATTTGAAGATGGATGGAGGAAGATCATCTGGTCCCGCGGCTTTATTTAAATTCAACAGTGCCGTCTCACTTTCGACTTCAGAGTGAGAGAGTGGATCCAAAGGGACAGCCCAGAGAGCCGGGCGATCAATAGCCGGCGAGAAATCTAACAATTCCTACCCATTAAATTGCCTTTCAAAGTGCTCAGCCCAACGCTCTAAGCGTTTTGACAAGTTTTGGATAAGCTGTCCACTCTCGTCACGTATAGTTTCATTAACACCAGAATTCCTGCTACCCGTTTCCCGTATCAGAAGGAATAACTAACAAAGATTACCGAGGGTAGTGGCCATTTCCATCTCTGATGCACGATGAAACCATTAGGATTTGCGGTCTCACTTCAGGCTGGCCCTGAGTTTTGCCCGGAGCTCTTTGCGAGATTCACTGTGTTCGCTTCCAGCCAGAATATGCCGGCGAGCATCGACAATCATCAGAGACTGCGAAGAGACCCAAGGTCCTTGTTGGCCATTATACTTACCACATGAGGATTTGCCTGCTGCGAGTAAAGTCTGGTGAAAATGAGACCAGGGAGCTTTAATTGTATCCAGTGAGCGTTTACTCGACTCGCAGGACAGCGAACTTTGATAGGCATTCAGAACAACTGGTCTCGCCAGTTGGCTGGTGTCAATGTGCTCACAGCGTCGTCGTGGGCATCCGCCAAAACACATCTGCAAGTCAGCACATACAAGTGCATGATCGGTGTCCACACCTGTGCTCCAAATCGAGCGACAGTTCTGGATGCAGTCTCACCATCGGTTACTTATCGCAATGCGATCGATTTGCGTTCATAGCCGGTTCGAGGCTGGTGGGCGCCAAGTCACCCTCCGGCGAGTGCTGTGTCTGAAATTAGTGCTCGCAAGAAATAAGCGAGCATCCTCACACAAAAGAAGTAACCGCTCACCGTTATCATTACGGGAGCCTACATCATGTTGGCAGCCCAGATGCAGTTCATCAGTGGAGAAATTTCCAACCTGAGCATTCAGATCTCTAGCCAGCACAACAGTGTCCGAGATTCTCCTGTGGCGAAGCAGCTCGTTCAGTTGACGATAGAAGTACTCTTTTACCGAATCATCGCTAGAGTTTGTGAGTGCATAAACAACGATGACGAATAGACACCTGTTGGACCCGTGTAGCTTCGAAGCTTTGAACGAGCCAGCCAATTGGACCGCACACAACCGGTTAATGATTGGAATCCAGTCAACCAGAGCAGCTTAACCCGGGGACTCAGGGTAACACCAACACCGGTACTCGAAGCTATATCGTCACCGGATAGGCATAGTGAGAATCTTCTGCTGGTGTCACCTGACGGGGATAGCAAAGTGAGCATAGAGATCGAGTCTTGCAGGTGGATCTCCGATAACCAACAGATATCGATCGCAAGGGTCTCTAATGTTCGGGCAAGTGCTGCCTGTTGACCGATCTGTGACAAGGTGCGTACATCGAGGCATGACATTCTGAAGGATGATCGAGGGCTCCAAATGGAAGTCGATGAACTGTGCTTGATCGCTTGCTTGTACATAGTCTTGTCGACAGGACAAAATGACGTTCTGCGTTCAAACGTGGGTTGAAACTAGAAAGTAAAAGCCTATGAAAGCAAGGTGGGGGAAAGCCAAGAATTGGGGGATTGAAAACATGGTGGGTAAAAGTGAAGCTGGAACGGGACGGTAAGAGAGAAAAAGCGTAAGAAGCGGACGACGAAGACGGGAAGGCTTGAACAGTAGCATCCAAAGCCATATCCACCCTGTTCAATGCTGCAGATAGGGCACCGTTGATTATCCTCTACGGTGGCCAGAGCAGCAAGAAACTGTTTGAAGAGAAATTCATTGTAGATTTTCGGGTTTTTGGAGCACCCGCCGGGTGTCTTGGATTGCGACGCGCAATCTCACTAGTGGCGTCGGTTGACCTTGAAGTCAGCCTCTGCCAATACGGTCACTGGGACCGTCACCGAAGTGGAGGGTTCCGGTGTTGCTCTCTTCCATCTCTGCACTCCAAGACCGACGATTT
Organism: Dicrocoelium dendriticum; assembly: GCA_944474145.2. Lineage (NCBI taxonomy): Eukaryota > Metazoa > Platyhelminthes > Trematoda > Plagiorchiida > Dicrocoeliidae > Dicrocoelium > Dicrocoelium dendriticum. The sequence continues at coordinate 5,080,842 of OX104064.1, read as the reverse complement.
CGTCTTGGTTTAGACTCATCAGGTAGAGATAGCTGAGCTGGGAGTGGAACTCGGTGCCTAGTGCTTGGCGGCTATTGCCATGATCACTAGGCCATTGAGCTCCGCGAGAAGTGCTTGACACAGCGGTTAGAAGTATATTTTAGGGTTTTTTGGAGCACATGCCGTGTGTCATGGATTTCGACGCGCAACGTCACTAGTGGTGTCGGTTGACTTTGAAGTCAGCCTCTGAAATTCATTGTACTGCTTGGGCAGGATACTGTCTGGTTGTTTAGGCCTAGAGAGGAGGGGTTCTTAACCAGGGGAGAGGGGTTCTTAACCAAAGGCTTTGTTTGAAAAACTTAACCATCATGCAGCGCGTTTGGCGTTGAGCTATAAGGACTCCGTTTTAAGGAATAAGGAGCCACCTTGTTCCAACCCCCAACCTGAAGGACCAGGAGGCTGAGTTTTCTGGCCTCTAAACATGGACCAATCTGGTATGTGTGGCTCTGATGGTGCAAAAAAGCTCCACCCAGCAGAGCTCAATGGATCGCTAAGGCACACAAACCATCGCACCACGGTAAGGTCCAGCCTCATTGCGATGATATAGGCACACAAGCTCAGATAACAGTCACAAAAGGAAGTGCGACTAGCAAACGGAATGTTGGGAATCGGTTAGGCGATTTACGTAATGAAGCGGCGGAATAATTCCACTGGGTAATGCTAGTAATTCCGATTCGAATGAGTGGAGCATAGTTGGTGTGCGATAAGTTGGGTGGGGAGAATCCACTAAAAGACGGAACAGTGATTGAAAACGTTTTGGCGCAGTTTTATGAGAAACCGTTGGATATACTTCCTAGGTTTTCCTATGATGGAAAGAGCACACAAGCGAAAATTGTATGGTATGTACTAATCTTTGATCCTTTGAAACTGCACGTGGAATGCTTACAAAGTGAAAGAGTGTCGGTTTTGTGTCCACCGGTGTCGACACTCACTCAAAATTAATTATGACTTAGATGTTCTCTGGAACGTTTGGTGAACCTAAATGCCGTTGGTTCTAAAATATTTTATGCAAGTTTAAAACCGATCTACACAGCTTACCGGTTAATAATCAGTAAAAACTCAATGACTCAAATACTTGTTGTTGTTCCTACCTCACTTACTTTACTCACGGTGTCTTCAATGTCCGGTGAGCGTCACTTCGCTTACCGCAGTAACCCTCATAGTGAGAATATCGCTTGATAAGAGCGAATGTGTAGCGCCCGTTGTGTAAAATATCTCCCACAATGTCCCACCTGCCGTCTGATGGCGATGCACTCTTTTAAGCCTAATGAACGCACTTTAATCGACGGATTAATCCGAGAAGTAAAGTAAGCTTTTGAGCGTTGGCGTTTTGCGATCAACTACTCTTGATACTTTATCGCGCTACTCCATCCTGGAAAAACTTCATTAGCACCATTAACTGAGACATACAATGACCGAAAGCAACTACTCAGCACCATATTTGACTCCCCAAGCATTAAGCAAATATACAAGGGATGTGTATGTTGGCTACTTAGACAAACTAGCACTCACCGCCATTGCCTTTGGTCAGAAAGCCGAAAGTACTGCTTCTCACCGCACGCATTTTACAGGGGTGGTAGGTGAACGTGCGCAGATTGTTAGCTGAGTGACAAATAATCAACATCTTTGTCAGATAGCCCACTCTGCGACGCATTCATTAATAGGTCACTAGCAAAAATACACATCAGCTTAATCCTTTTGGATGAATTGATTAGCCCCTTTACCATTAAGTAGGTATTAGAAGTAACCCACGGAGCAACTGGTTAAAATGGTTCGTCTTTAGTTTCGAACATTGCACGCAAAAGTTTGATTAAGCTACTTTTTCTTGTTGGAATACGTTAAGTAAACACATGTCACTGCCTCCATGTCTTCCCACACTCTAGTTCTCTTCCTTATCACTACAAATTGAACACAATTTCAGTTTCAACATATGCTGCCTACAATTAGTGCTCCATTCTCTCAGCTACAAGTGTGATATCCGCAGCTTCAGGCAACGGCAGCAATATAGTTACGAAATTCAACAGTTAACGGAGACGTCAAATAAGAAAATGGAACTACGTATATATAAACATCTTCATAGTTTGTGAAAAGCTCGATGCTTGCCTTAACACTAGCCACACAGAAAATGGATAAGGAAGATTTTAGCGCGTGAAAATTGCCACTTTTTCGCGGTTTCATTCGAGACCATATCCAGACACAAGCAAGTTCGTGATATCCGTTGTGGATGTTCTAGATGGGTCAGCTATCCAACTGAACACTAAAAATACCCCTGGTTAAATGACATAACCATCCGTGTTTAAAGGCATTTGGTCTGCCACATGACCAGTGTAAAGGTCGTGTTGAGGACCTTCAGAAGAAAATAGCATCAGGCTCACTCGTTCCCATGTTCGCGTGGTTCAGGCCTTGCGTGTTTTCTACGGATACATTGTAGCTACTACATTAAGTAAGACGGCCGTCGCGGTTGCATTGCGCTAATAAAGACAGCCAACTTGTAATGCTTGTTTTTGTCTCCGCCAGTAGTGGACCACTTTAACTATCAGGATGAACTTGTAACTGTGGATGAAAAGAATAAGCCCGAAGTTTCCTGCAGTAAGCCGATCAGTAGCGCTGCAACACTATGAAGTAATCGGTTGCGGCAATCACAGTATTACTTCTTCCTTACCAAACAGACCAGAATCTGGAACAATGCGCCATCCGAAATACGTGCTTGCAATTCAGAGCAAGAAATTCGAAAAATTACTAGCAAATATTTGACCGTGCAACATGTGATCTACCTATTAGGATGTCACAGAAAATATATCCAAGGAATAAGAACTAGTTCCGAGAATCATATGATCTAGAAAATAGTCTAAAACTATGAGTGAGTATAGCAATGGGAAGGTCATTATGCTCACCGCCTTCATCTTATTTCCTCCTCATGCATGCCTACGCCATATACCATGCTATCAACAGCAAACGTGTACTGTAGGAACTAAGCAAACTGAACATGGCACTGTATGCTCCGTCTTCATCGTCGATGTTCCTATTAATCTTATTGCAGCCTACTCTTACAGTTCCCTTGTCTAGTTGCTTTCCTTGCTCCATTAATCATGTGAGTGTAGAGGATTAGCATAGGGAGGAGGTGGGAGGCGGTCCGAAAACTGGGCGGCATGAAATAAGTGGCGCCGTTTTAAGTACCGTCGAATGTTCCATACTAAATATAAAGAGCAGTATTTCCGGATAGACGAAGGGTTGAATATTTTCTGTTACTCCCTATGACTAACGACGCATTTGCGCCATGTGTCACATCTACGCAAACGTTCATTCCAGCAATCCCCGTACCTGTCCCATTGTGGTCACTTTCAACAGATGTATTCAAGTGTTCCAAACGCTGTACACTTTACGCTGAGCCGATTGTGTGGTCTTGACGCTCCTATTCTGCGCTCAGCAAGGGCTAAATTTTACCACTGTCCCGGGCGGCAACAGTATTTGCTTCCCCACTGTGTATGTGTCATGAACAACACTCAATACTACTTCATAGCTTATGCAAAGCGCTGTACATTTATACTGCACATTTATACATACTTTGTACTTGTGTTGAACCCACTTTCATAATAGTGAAATTCATCTTTTACATTTTCCGTATTCATTTACCCAATGGGGCTTACCAATGCCGAAATAGACATCCTACGCAACATCAGTCAACGCAATGAAACAAAAAGAATCTATTACGCCCTATCGAAGTTGAAAATGAATCTGCATTACTGTTGTACATTTTCCGACCACACGTGGTCGTTTTGCCAAAATTTGCTCATATTTACCCAAACTTGCCATCACAGGCGTATCTCGATGTAAAGAATACACAATTTATGTATTCATTTATAAAGACAAAGGCAATGGGATTAGCAGAAATGTGGCATATGTATGTCATTATTTTCGACTCATCTGACTCATCGCGATGCACAATGGCAAGTGGCACTGCGCTTATCCTAGAAGTATACTTTGACCGGATTATTAAATAGGAACTTGTCCGAAGTAGATAAACGTTATTAGTTGCTTGTCCCAAACTGTCGTTTTCGTTACACTCGTCACGTAGATTCAGTAGCAATGGAAATCGAGTCCTATTGCAGGGTGAAAGTTGACGCTTTAGGCTTATAACAGAGGGTTGCTTGGCGGAGCTTTCAGAGCAGATGATATCGGAAAACGTCCGTAACACAAAAGACTGACCACTCAATACAGCCTTTTTTAATGCCACCGAGATCCTTTTCAGCCAGAATTTGTACGTCATTGAACACTCATCCGCAATTTTTTGTTTCTGGGCCCAGCTCATCCATTAAAATAGTGACTAATATGCGTAATTCCACATCCGTTAAATGCTATCAATTCTGCTCATCGAGCAACAAGACGAAGAAAAATGTTGCACAAACCGGCCCCAACAAAATAGAGGTAGATGTTTCATCCTGTGTGTAAGCTGGATATGATTTTGACGCCGCCAACTGTTCATGCCCCTACGACTGCATAAAGAACACGAAGATGAATCAGGACAGATTTGTTTGCATGAGAACACTGCTTCGTTATATAGGGTACAATAGTTTATAAAACAAAACTAGTAAAGCACGTTACAACCAACCAACATCCTAGGAAACCAAAAACAATACGAGTGAATGAGAAGTGGCAAAGAAACGAACAAATCAAGGGCGTTCGAGGAAATAGTATTATTGGAAATAGGCCTCAGAAATAGCATCCCTTATGAATGACGTACGCCAGCCAACCGAGGCATAGAAATGATGCGTTTAAATAGATGTCAAGAAACCAGGGATGGCGAAACGATTGCGGGCGACTAAGAATTGTTGTAAAAACATATATCCATCCCTCATAACACCTCTCCCATCTTAAAAGTTTATTACCTGAAGGATGTGTAGATATTCCTTCGGGATTACCTTCGAATGGATGAACAACTCGTCGCCTTCTTTTCGGTCTCCCCTATGTTATATTTCCTGGGGTTTCCAAAGGCTGTGTGCATTGTCAGACGAAATCCATCGGTTTGATATTGTCCAGTATTTCAGTAAAATCAAGTCCGTTGGTGTGACGTCACTTTGTTCGTTATGTGGCGCGGCCGCATTTGCTTGGCACGCAGGATCCACACTTGCCTACAGACACGGATCTTAGACGTCACCCGACCACAGAACCGTACGACGTCTCCAGGTATCCAGTTGATCCTGCCGCTTGCTGAGAGACGACAAACAACTTGGCTCTGACACCAAAAGCTTTGCTCTGCGATCATACCGCTTATTGTACTGTGCTTTAGTTACGGAATTCGTACGGCACTAGGGGGCAAAAAATCCAAAGTCGTCCTCAGTCTTCGGCCCATGGGGATTTCCGCAGGCGACTTCCCGCCTGGTGCATTGGGATACGGCGCAACTTTATCCATAACTGAGAATGACTCTAGTCTTTCTTCTACAGACCCTTCCCTCTTCGATCGCAATAGCGCTGGTCTCAGTATCTACAAATCACTCGGCCTGTCCATTGGATGGCGGGTGGCAAGGTGCAGTCTTCAGAAGTTTGATTTCATTACGTGCACAAAACTCGGTAAACTGATAAGATGTGCATTACGGCCTCTTTGCTGACTTAATGAATTCTGCTTGGCCAAGCTGGCTGAAAAGTCCTCACAATGCGTGTAGGGTACTGGTTGCTGAGGTGGATTGTATCATGTTTACTTCCGGCCACTCGCTATTGGCGTCGACAACTATAAGGAACGAAACTCCTTCAACCGGTCCCGCAAAAGCCACATGAATCCGTGACCATGGTGATGACAGCGCGGACCAATACTGCAGTGTTGTGCTTACCGGCAGCTTGTAAGCATCAGTACAACTTGAATAGGCGCGACCCGCGTTCTCTAGCTGGTTGTCAAGTTTTGGCCAAAAAACGTTTCTCTGAACCAATGCATTCATTCGGGTAATTCCTGGATGACGTTTGTGGAGTTGTCTTAAGTTGTGTTTCCTTAGTACTTGCGGTATAATAATGCGATCGGTGAAGAACACATAAGAGTTAATTTCTGCCAAAGAATCGCGTCGCGTGTAAAAAGTGGACGCGTTCGTATTTTGGATACCTCCTTGAACAGCCATGTCTAATGTAGGTCAAAAATTTTGTAGCAACGAATGACGTCTTGTGGCTTCCTGAACCATCTTGGCATTGACTGGTAAGGTGTTCACGGCATCATGCATTATATAACTGACACCCGTTTCAGCTGCGATTGCGCCATCCCAGTGTCTTCGGGGTTCTCGTCTGCCGGTATCAATTTGTCTTCATAGATCGTCTGCTTGTCCGATAGAATCCGTTGACCGATCTTTCATAGTGAAATCATAACCCAAGTGCAACGTTGCCCATTGCTGCAATCCATTAAGTGTGTATGCCGGGATACACTACTTTGCAACAAACCCTGAAAAAGAACCTTATGATGAACAATGAACCATGATTTATGTCGGGAAAAAAGCAGCTGCTTGACAAACACCGCAGGAAGGTTGGGGGTAAAACTACAATTAGCGAACAATAGGTGAATTAAAAAGCGCAGTAAGTAGACGTAAACTGGCAAATAGACGCGTTTCGTATTGTCTCATCAGTGCCTTTAACAATAACTCGCAATAATATGTATTCAGTGAAGGGTGCAAACAAAAAACTGGCCAGCACACGATGAGCGAGACAGGGTTATCATCCCTCTCCCCAGGGCAGTCTAATGCTGACCGATAATTGTTTCGGAACACAAAGCAGCGGCTTAATCCGGTTAATTGCAATCACCTCTGCAAAACGGAGGAGGCGAGAATTGGTGTGTTGTAATAGGATTGCGAATGCTGAATGGACCTCTACTCGGTGACCTGTGGTCAATAAGTGTCGGCCGATCGAAGAGGCTGTTGACTTATGCAGACAAGCAGCTTGACTCTGGCCAGTTTCCTGCGCGACCGAACGTTGAACCCACTTAGGTATATGCTCCTTCATTCGGGAACTCAATGTTCTATCGATCCTGTCTATGTAAATGGCGCCTCAGTCGCAAGTGAATTGGTAAATGCAATGCAATTTGGCCCGATAGACTGAGCCTGCTTTACAGAAGTAAGTGGCAGTTTTGGGGTTTTTTTAATGACAACGAACTTGGCGGCACAGTAAGTTGTCTGCACGGCACAGATCAGACGCCTTGTGGTCCTCAACGAGAGGACGTCACTTTTGAATGGCAGTTCAATGACTACAGCCTTTTGGGTACCGTATGCACTAGGTCGCTTGATCGCACTTGACTATATTTCTCGATGAACCTTCGGGGGTAGCCGTTTTCGATGAACGTGTTGGTAATCAACTGCAGTTTGTCAGCCAGGCTATCAGCGGAACAGATTTGTCTGGCACGAATAATCAGGGTTCTCACAAGCCTCCGCTTGTATCGTTTTGGTGTGAAGCTAGTGAATTGCAGATACTGCTCGGACCATGTTGATTTCCTGTAGACAGACCACTTAATCTGCCCGTTTTCTCTACGGCTGATGAGGCAATTTTGTTTCTCTACCTCAAAGGAGACCAACAAGTTAAAATGCGCAGAATTTAGTTGCGTTATCAACTACTCCATATGATGCTCCGTTGAACAAATTAACAAAATATCATCCACGTAGCGTTTGTATTACGCAAGTCGGGTTCTTTCTCCAGACATACATCGCTCTACCATTTGCATAAATAAATCAGCAAGTACTGGGCCCAATTTACTGCCCATCGCTACTCGATCAATCTGACAATACGGTATGTTTCTGAAGTGAAAATTGACGTTCTCCGTACACAACAACAACGAGCCTGTTAGCAGCTGAACTGGTATCGGTAGGGAACACCGCGATATATGTGCTTGTTCCCAAATGTAATCGACAGTTTGGTGCAGGGGAACATTGGTAAACAGCGATTCCACATTTAAAGAGCACATGACGTTTTCGGATACATCAAGTATGTCGACGTCGTCGATTAGCTCGAAAGAATCTTTGAGGCTGTGTAGATTGGCCCACTGTCGCAGCGGAGAAAGTAATTCCACCAGCCAGCCAGTCAGTTTAAATCAAGGCGCGTTTGCCATCGATAGAATCGGTCTGAGTGGCACCCCACTCTTATGTACTTTCGGTAGCCCGTATAGCTGAGGAGTAGTGGAGCCGGTCGGCTTTAAGCTGTCACACGTTTCACTGTTAAACAAAAGATGCAGGTGAAGCACATCTAAGTGAGGAGTTATGCCAGACTTTAACACAGCCACATCCCCTGCCTTCCCAAGTCTTTTGAATTTACTTGAGTAAAACTGTCATCTTTATAAATTCATCCTTAGTTATGCGAGCTATTGTTAAAGGCACTGATGGGACACCAAGAAATGCATGCATTTGCCAGTCTTCGTCTTCTTACTGCGCTTTTCAAATTACTAAAGGGAACTAACTGTTTCAAATTTCTTGACAGGTGAGTTGTCTGTTTGAGAGCTTACCTAGCAGCTATGCTGCTGAATAATAATAGTGCAAGTGGGAATTGCATGTGGACGAGGTGGCAAAGTGAGGACAGTTATAATTGATCTATAATATGTGAAAAGAAAAACAAGAATACTCAATTCTGTCCCGTATCCTCAGGTTTATGTAACTTGCCAATCCGGTTTGAAGGGATAATTAATATATTCCAAAGTTGCACAGTTTAGGCAACGAAGTGATATATATATATATATATATATATATATATATATATATATATATATGATACACAATCTATCGTACAAATATTGTGCCATCGGAATCATGGATGAATAGGAAAACAGTATGAATATTAAAAAAGAGCAACAACATACGCTTTTTGTTTAGTTTACTACTCAGAGTTTTTGAAACATTTTTCCACTTTGTTCTTTCCTAGGGGGGAAGGGGGAACCCCGCAACACACTGATGCACACGTCCGCCATTAACATCGATCTTGAGCCATGGCTTCCAAGATTTTCAACCAGCAAGTATCCGCATCTCTCGGACCCCAATCAGGTGGTCGACAATAACTGGTCGAGGCCAACTGCTTTGACAGCTTTTTCATGCTTTTTCATGTTGTAGGCCGTCCACCAGACCGTCTCTCCCAGCCCTGTCCAGCAAGTGCAAACAACGCAGGACGGGGGTAACGCCGGACACGCATGCGCAATACGTGTCCCAAACACCGCAGTTGATGCAGTGAGACGAGCTCCTCGAGCGAGTGGCTTCCACGCCCCAAGACACGCTGTCTAACTTCCAAATTGCTTACGTGGTGCTGCCACCACACACGGGCAATGGACCGCAGACAGCGGTGCTCGAAGACGGATAGCCTGCGCAAGTCATCTTTACGAATGGGACAGGTCTCGCATCCGTACAACAGTACAGGATGAGCAGTTGCACAATAAACCCGCCCTTTGATGGAGAGACGAATGTCGTGGTGACACCACAAGTGCCTCAGCCCATAAAAAGCGAGGCCTGCTCTCGAGATGCGCATCGAAATCTCGTCTCCAACAGCCGCGTCAGCAGTGATGCAACTTCCCCAGTAGACGAAGCTCTCCACAACCTCTAGTGTCTCATCAGCAAATGTGGGTGCAGGCACAGGCACCTGCCAGTCTTGGAAGACAGCCTTGCATTTGGATGGCAAAAAGTACATATCATACTTTGATGCTTCAATCGCCAAGCGGTTTAATGCAAGTTGGACGACGTGCGGATGGTCACCCAAGACGATATCATCAACATAGTCCAAATCAACAACTCGACTACCTGGGATGAGCTCAACGCCAGCGTTCAACGAATCGCCTAGAGCGTTCTTCATGACATCCTCAATGGCAAAGTTAAGTAGGAACGGAGATATAAGGCATCCTTGTTGAACTCCACTGGAGACCACAAAGGTAGGCGAAAGGTTGCCATTAGCCCTAACCCTGCTCGTCAGACTATAGAGAGCGCGCAGTACGGAGACGAACATCCCGGGGACACCGTTCCTCAGTAGGCTTGTTCTTCTCGTTGCAACGATTCGCGTGTTGGGGAAAGGCTGCGAAGTATGATGGACACCATCAGCTTGCAAACGACGGGGACTAAACCTATTCCTCTTTAGTTGGAGCAGATTGTGCGCAGGCCCATTCACCCCAGGATGACGGATTTTTCTCTTTCGACCAAATTTTCGAGAACAAAGCGGTGAGTTCTCGAACCAGCGATGCGCCGACATCTTTAAATAGAGCCGGAGGAAGACCATCAGGACCGGGGGCTTTATAAAACTTCATGTGCCGGAGTTTCTGCTCGATTTCCTGGTAAGAGGTAGGGTCTGTGGGGATAGACCACTCGGCCCCAGCGCGAGCGCCAGAGGTAGCAGATGGAGCTAAGGGCCAACAAAACTGCGAGCCAAAATGTTCGGCCCATCGCTCCAACCGTTATTGAAGATTGGTGATTAAGGTGCCATTCTCTTTGCATATTGTTTCACTTATACCAGATCGAACACCTTCGGTGACTCGAATGAGATGGGTGCGTTTTCTGGTATTACCAGAGAGACCAGCAAGCTCCATCTCCCTAGCACATTCACACCACCAAGCTTCGCGGTCCATTTGCAGACTCCTGCGCAACTCTCGACCCAGGGATTGGCGTTCTTCACTGTGTCTGGAATCCGATGGGATCAAGCGGCGTTTGTCCATCAGCGACAAGGAGTCGGCGGAAATCCAATGCTTCGGTGGGTGACGGGCAACTCCACAAGTGTCGATACCGGCGGAAACTAAAGCATCTTTGATATGCACCCACTACGAATCAAGATCACCGTCAATAGTTGATCCAGGCAAGGTTGACAGTGAGACTTGGTACCTGGTTAAAATCGCAGTGTTTTTTAGATTCATGACGTCTGGTCGGTAGTGAGCGCGCTTAGGTGATCCTCCGAAACTCGTGTAAATCTTAGCACGAACCAATGCGTCATTGGGGTCTAGATAAGTTGACCAGTACGATCGGCAGTCCGTTACGCATCCGCGACATCTGTAGCTGATTACCATGTGGTCAAGTTGGGAGCACACTTGCGTTTGTGAGGGCTGGCGCCAGGTAACAGTGTGTCTCTTCGAGCGCCGAAAACTAGCGCTCGAAAGAAACAAGCGATGATCAGAGCAAAGAGCAAGCAGTCTATCTCCATTGTCTGATCGACTGCTACCGAGACCAAAGCTACCCCCAAGGTAGTGCTCGCTCGGTGCAAGGCGGCCAACCCGCGCGTTAAAGTCCCCGGCAAGAATGACTATATTAGTCCGTTTGGAGGAACGCAGAAGTTCATGTAGTTGTTGATAAAAGCTATCTTTAACTGCCTCCGGGCTGCAGTCTGTAGGTGCATAGGCGGAGACGACAAACAAGGCACACTTAACGTCTCGACGCCTGGTTACATTCATGAACCTCTTAATCGGACGGTGCATAGCCGACTGTTGACTGGGATCCAGTCAAGCAGAGCTGATTCAGGCCTGGCACACAGTACAACCCCAACACCAGCTTGACCAGAGGCGGCAGCTTCTGTGTCTCTGGAAAGCCGCAAGTAGTATTTGGCATCAGAGTTTACCGGAGAGGCCGTTCTGATGACGGCGCCAGAGTCTTGTAATCTGGTCTCTGAAAGGCAACAGATGTCTACCGAAGGGGTTTCAAGAGTACGGGCCGGACAGGCTAGTCGTCCGATCTGCATCAAAGTTCGAACATTAAACGCTGCGATGATGAATGGAGAACCAGGTCGAAGAAGAGCTGGAGCTTCGGTGAAATGAGAGGCGGTTGCGATCGCAGGACATTGAAAACCGGGAATTTGGCTGTTGCTTCCATCACTTGCGAGACCTGGGTCTTTTATGACGGTGACCGTAGAAGACATAAGAGCACATGTGGATGAAGGACGGGAGGTGGGGTGATCTGTGGGTGGAGGTTGAGCAGTTGAGTTAGCACAGAAGATAGGCATAGCAGGAGCAGTAGTGAGCGGTGTGGTCCATGATTCATCAGTGGGCGTGATACTACCCGGTTACCCTGGCCGAAATAGATGGTTGTCTTAGGGGGCCCTACTCCGAGCCTTTGATCAAGATCTAACCTATAAAGCAGCAGGGCGATGTGAGCGCGTCGCAACCCATTGGCAGCCGGTGACCAAATAGATGGTTCATACGCCTTTCGGTCCATGAAGGACCATGGACCCAACGCTCCCTTAAAGTACAATGCCTCTCAGGGAGGAGCAAGGGGCAGTGACGTTACTTAGTGGCGAGTCACATCTGCCACGTCGCAGTGTTGTTAAACAGACATTGGTGGCTTTTCTATAGGGAGAATGCTTGCCAGGCGAAAACCCACCACGTTCTGAAACACTGTCGCAACGAAGTGATGGGGCCAAGGGCAAGATCCAATCGTTTTTTGAAAATATCCAAGGTGTGGAAGGAAGCAACGGAGTTTGGGAGAGAGTGCTAACGTTGGCAAACCCGATTAGAAAAACAATTCCGCCGGCATTCCAGACAGCTAAACTATGCACACAATTTCAGAGAGTTACCTTTGAGATTGGGGTTATGACTGAGTTTCAGCAAGTGACGGCATACGTGATTAGGGTCACACAACATTGAATAGACTAATATGAGATCGCAAAGCAGCCTTCGGTAGCCGCATCTGGAAACTCCCAGTGTCTTCAGTCTTTGATGTCGGACAGATTTCGTAGACCCTTGACGTTCTTTGTGGCCCTGCGTCGAGGTTTCTCTAGTACTTCTAAGTCGTGCTTCAATCTAGGTTGCCAAGCTTGGATGGCGTGTTCAACGTGATGGCTCACAGAATTGTGCAGCATGGGGAAGATTGCTGGGTCGAATCTTCCGAATGCTATCAGCAGCCAATCGACGTGCTGGTTTGCTCTCTTCGCAGCTACCCCTCATTGCTTTGAACAGTTAAGGTCAGTTTGCATGAGCACACCAAGGTCGCGTTCTTGGAAAGTGGTTTGCAATACATGTGATGCAAGCATATACGCATAGTTATGTCTACGACGCATTTGGACAACGTGACATTATTCCACATTGAAAGGTAGGGTAGTCAGGACTGACAAGGTTGAAACGGTTTTGAGGTCGTGCTGGAGCTCTTCGTGGTACTTCGGTTCTTTGATGGTTCGCCGTAACTTGGTATCTTCCACAAATAATAGGAAAGCAGAAGCAATTTTCCTCGCCAGGTCGTTTATGAAAAACAAGAATAGATGAGGCCCGAGTACTGAGCCTTGTGATACGTCGCACTCCAGCTCACTTGCGTCGGACAGGTACTCAGGTACTCTCACTTAAAACCAACATTCGGGCAGGAAGGTGCCTTTCCAACGCAGCAGTGAGTTACCAGCACCGTAGAGCTGAAGAGATCTACTGCTTCCGTTGCTGATCTCGGGCATCCGTCATCCGTGAACCGTGTTGGAATTCCGCGTTTCACCTTACGAAGGCAATTAACATGCCTGTATAAGAGTTTGCGGTTCGTGCAGAATCGCTTCATTAACACCTGCTGACGAGTCAGCTTGTCCTCGCACATCAAACTGACATAGGATTTACGCTGTATTACGTAGGCAGTGTAGGTTTCGGAATTGGGGGAGTCCTTGTGAGCTTTCCAAGCTAAGTCTCCCAAAGATATGCCTTTGCGTGTTCTGCTCCTCAGAAATGACTTCCTTCTCCTTTGAGGAAGGAAGGATTTCTGTTCAGACGTGTGCGTTACCAGTGTGGTGAATGTCCTTGTGTAAATGTCCCAGGCGATTTCTGGAGGGCTTTGCGTTAAGGAAGTTCAAGACACCTTAACAAGTGCGCATAACACGTTGTAGTGCGTAAATGGATATAATTTCTGGTCCTCACGATGTTCCGCATAAGCAAACATAGTTAAACAGTATAGTCACATGGTAACTGCGACCCAGTGTTGTGCTTGTAATTATTCTGTCTACCATGAATTCTTCCTTGGTGCTCACAAGATCAAGTATTGATGTCTTGTTGGCAGTTCGAAATCTAGTGGGAGTAATCACGTGCCTGTACAGAGGGTAGCTGGAAATTACCTCTTGTAAGGAGGCTTTGAACTGCATGCTATCGGTCGCCGCTTTTTCCAGATAGTGCACATTAAAATCCCCTGCGATGAGAATGTGACTGTATGTCTTGCTGAAAACAGTCCGAAGAACGTGGTTTAGTTTGGAGTCCATTTCACAAGTATGGTTTGGTGGACGGCAAATCACAGCTATAAGACATGTGCCCTTTTTCCGTAACCATAGCCGGCATCAAAGCGAATCTGAAACACGGATCTCTGGGTGGTCAATAACTTCACATTGGAGGTTAACCTTGTATTACGGTATTACGCCACCGCCTCTACCAGGTCTCTCATTCTGAAGCAGTGACATACCAGGTAAATTGACTTCAGAATCTGCAATCCCTAGGCTTAACCAGGTCTCCGTACTCACAATGAGATCCCGCGGTTGTGACGCCTGGCGTTCTCTAACTTCGGCCAACTTACTAAAAAGACCTTGGACGTTAGTAGACAAACATGATAGTGTTTTTGATGTTAGAAGTGTGTTGGTGGACGAAACATTCGTGTTTGATTTTAAGCCGACCGTTCTTCGGTCGGTTACCAATCGGTTTTAGCGTAGTTCCTTTGTTCTTGAACTTCAGTCAGGCTGCATGGTAGCATGGAGTAGCCCAGATCGAGAGGTTTCCTCCTGTGTCTCCCTGTCTCGTCAGGCGTCGCTAATGCCATGTTGTCTACAACTTTGCATGATTGTGGAGGCAAATATCTTACTGTTGCATGTTCTAATGAAGTACTGGTATCTAGTGGCTGTGCAACAGCTATCTCGGTAGGAAACCTGGAGCGGTGCACCAAACATCAATCTACTAGGGCGTCTGTCAGTCCATCGGAGCGTAGCACGACTTTCAATATTTTTGGACCGCAGCCTTTGGAGGTTGGAGATGAAAGAAATTATCGTTAGGGATTTAGCTATAACGTGGCCCAGTGCAAGTGCGTCCCGGATGCAGCGCCATTGCTGTTGGTCATGTGCTTGCGCTTCGTGCTCAGGAGAGCCCAATAGTTCAGGAACACTATGCACATATACCAATTTCGCTTTCGTTCGTAGAAGTGCGCTGTGGTTTTCTTTTTACTTTGTACTTCCTTTTTAAGGAATATCGGGTAGTATGTGTACTCCGCTCGATGAGTTGCGAATATGAACTGCTGTGTGTATGACTATATCTGAGTCCTCGGTTGCAGCGCAGTAGCTGAGGTGCTTCACACCTCAAGCTGACGTATATAATGAATGATGATGTTTCCTCGGTTGAATTCAAAGTTACTCGGAGTAATCGTGATTTGCCGTAGTACATTGATTGCGGATGACATGCTACACGTCGTAGCCCAGTTGGATCAACCTGAATAACAATAGCATCGCAGATGGAGTGCCACTAGTTGCGATCGTCTACCAATTTACCCTTTATTTGGTCAGATCTGGACTCAGGAAAGTTAGTGCACACTACCGTTAACGCTCTGTGGTTCCGTTTAACGAAGGTTTGTTTGAGTTTTATGGCTGTAAAATCTTGGATAGTTGGGCGGGCACTAAAGAACGTTGTGAGAAAGGTGTCACATCGCTCGACCTTGATCCAGAAAATGGACGTACGGGTGTCCAAGCGTTTTTATCGAGACGATCGATGTGTGTGTTACTCGGCTCTGGATTGTCGGTGTCGGTGTTGTGACCAACTCGTGAAATATGGCGTCTAGGGATTAGTTAATAGCAGTCACGCTGGATGGGTCTTGCTTAGTTAAAAGGTTAGTCACTGTCGGAATATGTAGACCAGATGCCGTCGTGCGGCTGGTAAGCCTGACTTTAGCCTTCGACTTAGGGACAGAGCTCTGAGGAGTTTGTTGTAAGTATGAGGGGTCTTCTGGAAAGCATTTTGTGAAACAATTGAACAGCGAAGAGGACAGCCAATACTACCTTCTCACTTTGATTGTAATCCTTTTCAGATGCTGTGACAGTTCATGAAGCGCCTGCGACAGCTTTTTCTGAACCGTCCGGAAAATGGTGAGAACTATCGGTCCCAAATCTATAGCTGGAAACACCCGTGGCCACGACAAGTTCCAGCCTCGGGTCATAGTGAGTAAGCAGCATAGCCGACTTCAGCAGCGACTTCAACGTCTCGAATAATTTCTGGCACTCTTTGGACCACTTGCATTCAGTATCCATCATCAGGTGCTGAATCAAAAGATGACGTAAACGACGCGTATACGGCAAAAATTCACTATAGTGGCTCGTCATTCCCAAGGTTGATTTCAACGTTGTAATATCTGGTGGAACCAAGAAGTCAAAATGCCGAGATAATCGGGTGACGATAAGGTTATCCATGCGAGACAGCAGGTTTAAATTTTTTCTCCTGTTATGGGAATAAAAGGGCGTATGCACTTCAACACTATGTAGACGGTGCTTGGAATTCTGTCTGAGGGACTGCAATGAAAGGAAAACGCTACTGTTGACTGATACACAAAGGAAACGAAGACTGAGGTAGGCCAGAAAATATTCCTGTTGGAACAAAAACAATGACTGAAATTTATTACTTGATAAAAGTTACTTTTACATGATTTAGAATCATGTCAACGCATATGTTCGATGGTTTTCAAGGAAATACTGCAGACCATAACATGTCAAAGTTTCCGCCAAGCATCTAATAAAAATCATAATTTGGGGTATAATGGTCTTAAATGGAGATAGAAGTCTCCATGTATTTGCTGGCATAGTCATTGTGAGCAGATATGTAGAAATACTCAAAAACTACATGTTGCTATCATTTCAGAGGCTTAGAGGAAAGATTACTTCTTCCAGGGCGATAATGGTCCATGTTGTCATACAAAGGCAGTGCAGAATCAGCCAAACTGGGGGAGTGAAAACAGGTTAATAGCCAGCTTAGTCCCAACTGTAATTCTAGTTGCAAATGCATGGTACAGAATTTCCCTAGCAATATAAATAACCAGCCAACGGCAAAGATTGATTATTGAGCTCATTTTGATGTTTGGAAGCGTGTCATCACTGGAGAACATACCCAAAAATTGTCGCATTCAATATTTGTAGGATGCAGAGCAGTTAGAAGAAACGAAGCCTGGCCAATCAAGTACTGACACTTGATGATGTTCTGTATACGGTCCATTTTTGGGCTACAATAAAAACTATATTTATCAAGAAAATATTACTGGCATTAAGTCTTGTTAAGCAATGCCACAGCTAGAGCAGAATTTTAGGAAAATACTGTCCGGTATGTGCTTAATGCCTAGGAAATATAACATAACGACTGAGATACCACAACCTCAGCGACGAAATAGTAAAAAACAATTGTGAAAGTAATTCTGTACATTTCCTGTATTTCTATAAGATGCTAACGGTAAACCAGTAGAAAGTAGTATTTTACGGTGCTTAAGCACTTTTCCACAGTGCAGTATAACCAGTTTTATCATTGTTCACTAGTTCGTGCGCTGCATAGCCCAATATATACATCTGAAGCCCAATGCGTCGGAATCTATTCGCTCCCACATGTATGCTTATCTCAAATTTGTACTCACGCAAAAAATGATAAGCACACGCATTGTTAGAGTTCGCTTTTGCTAATTATCTGCAACACTTAACCCCACGCCACACTACAATACCTGATGTCCGTTAACGAATTTATGCGACTTTTTCTTGCTAACCAGCCGACTACGTAGGTTAAGTATTAGGAGGCAACTCCAAAGATGAATACATCTCTTGTATGTAAATGCTAGTGATTTCTGGTCCACTAATGCTGTTGCTTACACTTGGTTGTTCGCTCTTAACGACTTGTTCAGATTACCATTGGTGCACAGGGACTGTTTTCAGCGATCGTTCGCTATCACGGTTAAAGAGAACAGACCAGCACCATCAAACTTAACCGGTTGGATGAACGATTGACAGCATGTCATCCTAATCACAGATATTCCGATGTCCTTCTCTTATATGATTTCAACTGCGCATCTCAAGCTTATAAGGCGCACATACGTGTATGCGAGTAAGCGGAACGTCAGTGGGAATTTTCAGCCTCATCGAACTAGTGTGAGATTTTAAGACATTGGCCGGAATGGTGATCGGTCTCGCCTTGATCGTATCTTTCATTCCTACATTTGGTAAGTATTTTCCGTTAGTGCTATAAACCTCACTCTAACGACTGTGAGATGTGGACCACAACAGCTTCCTTTTTGATTCTTTGACCACGCAAAATATGTACCTTCACTAATCTACCAAATCAAACAGTTTCTGTGCATTCGCTTAACTGAAGGAATAAGCAGTGGATTAGTGTTATTAACGAGCATTTAGTGATGACCAACTGAATATTACAAGGATATCCTATACATTTTTATGTGAGACACACTCACATGGTTGATTTTCGTTGCAAAATCTTAACTTCTCACTTTATAGCATTGTTATGATCTAGACAACAATATGGGATTTCTTGTTTTCAGTAGTTTAGAACCAAAAGTAATGAGAAGCTTTAGTATTCTGTCCAAAGAGACAGTTTGATTATCAGCCAAATCTACTTGCCTAGTACCATTTTATTTCTGACTAAAACGCAGTGTGTTTAAATGCACTGCATACCGGTATAGATTGATAGTTGCACCTACAACAATGGCTGCTTTCTAGAGAGCAGTTTTAGATCTCCGCAGTGCACATAATACTTAAAAATCAGCTTATGCTGACATTCGTGATTAGGATACTACTTCCTTCTGGATAAATTTAAGAGTAGAAACTTAAATGATACATTAAGTAGGAACGTAATCATTTGTTCAGGTCACTTCATGGAGGTTTGGGACCAGTCAGCGGTAGGCATTACTTCTGTCTGGTGACAGGGGCACGAATAAAGCACTTTATACGAACAGCGGGTGCCACCATCAGAGCGTGTAGCGTCAAAGGCCGCCTTGCATATTTAACTAAAGTTAACTACAAGTAACAGTGAGAAACAGAAATCGGAAAACGTGTGCATTAACAACGGAAGTCGTTTCCCTGGGTGCCACCCCTTTTGTCTGTTTTGTCTGCTAGCTGACCAGCAGCTGCTTCATGACAGAAGTTTCCCGCATCCTGTTCGTCAATGGGTACTACCGCTGCCTCTAAAGATAACTAAGGTTCGCTCAGTCATCCTATTAAAATGGAATACTCAGTGACGACGAGCACCGGAGTAATGAACATTTGTGTAGTGGTTTCCTGCTTACCTAGGGCTTGTTTGCCTGAGTACGGCACAGAGGATTCTCATTTGGAGAGTGCACGTAAGTGCTATGAAGACCTGTTGACTAAGAACTCAGAGCTGCTTCACCTAAAACAAGCAAGCAGTCCTTAGATAGCATGAGCGCTGTGGTTTCGTAGTTTAGGGAAAGCAGTTGAACAATAGATTATCTAATTACCCATCACTTGTTTTCGAATGACAAGTAAAAGCCAGATGTATTTGATCAGGCCTAACAGAATAATTTGCTGCGGATGCGATGAGTCGCTGAAAGCGCACTGTCCTCAGACGGGTGGGGCATGGCACTTCACTTATTGGTTTAGGAGTAGTTATGGACCACAACCACCCGCAGTGTGATTTGCGAGCACCAGCTAACCAAAGGCTTGCTCCCATGAAAATAATTCATGATATTAATTCATTTATGACTACTAGATATTTGACCCAAAATAAAAGATTACTCTTCACAACAGCCATCTGCAAGCACGTTGGTGTCACACAGAGTGGATCTGTTTATGTCCCCACGCAGCGTACAAATATTTAATGGTTTTGAAGATTTAAACACTATCCGAAATGTTACCTTTATATCCTCATGGTTCCTAAAACAGTATGTATCCATGCAACTCAAAAGTGAGGTCATTTTCGGAATCTCGGCACACCGATGTCAATGGGAAGTTAAACAATGGTAAGACAATACCTAACTTAAAGTAACAAAACTTACAGCGTATATAACGATTTAGTACCAGCGTAAGCATGGATAGGAAAGTTAGTGATACACTCACCCACTCAAAAACATGGAGAAAACACAGGGAAACAATATACTTTACACTCCATCATTTTGTTCAGTTAAGTAGAAGTTTAAATATTTCAGATGGTTATATGGTTAAATAACATAATAGCTCACATTATGTCCCGAAAGTTGCTTCTTATCTATACAGGTACACATCTGTAAAGTAAGAAAATAGCCATATATTTCTT
Organism: Dicrocoelium dendriticum; assembly: GCA_944474145.2. Taxonomy (NCBI): domain Eukaryota; kingdom Metazoa; phylum Platyhelminthes; class Trematoda; order Plagiorchiida; family Dicrocoeliidae; genus Dicrocoelium; species Dicrocoelium dendriticum. The sequence continues at coordinate 5,060,657 of OX104064.1, read as the reverse complement.
TTCCGTGCATTTGACAAGCTTGAGTTTGGCCTCGGTGAGAAATCTACTTTCATCTACCTTCTCTTAGCTACTAACTTACATGATAGTAAACGCCTGTTCTTCGCTTACAAGCCTTACACGTCGTGCCGTGTTGACGAACACAGCTTGACAGGCTTCAATTTTAGTCATAAAAAGCTAGGAAATATAACTCTAAATCAACTTTTTGCTTTCTCGCTTGTTCAAGAAACGGTGGTTACCGTTGTGACGCTGGTCGGACATGTGGAGTGGAACGGACACACCATCGACTGGAAACAAATTAACGGAACATCCGCCAGCGAGTTTCAGGCCCTCAGCGACAAATTGTGTCAAAATGTGAGTGTATGCATGTTCGAAGCTACATCTATAAGTTAGGAACATCAGTTGTGTTTACTCCTTATTCTGCCAATAGGCACACAGCATGATAGGATTTTCTACACTCTCCTTCAATTAGGCATGCAAGTTTTATCTTACATTGTGACGAAGTGTATTTAGGAACACTGGCTAAGTAAAGCTGCGGACAGCGCTATTCGAGCGCCCCCTGAAAAGTGGATCTTATTCAATGAGACCTGATTTCATGGTTACGACTCTATTGCGTCCTCTCCGAAATACGCTCAACGTAACGGATGTCCTGACTTTGGACGCTAACTCCATCCAACTAGGCACCTCACGTTCCTTATGGCACTGTTTTGTGACTGCAGTGATGCGTAAAACTTCCCCGAAGCGCCAGGATACTTGTGTCACCATTGGCTAGATCCAGATACGCTTAGTCAAATCTCTTCCGTTGTTTGATAGTTGTGTTTCCAGATCTGCACTCAAGTAAACTATGTATAGTTAAACAGTGATTATGTGTATTAAGAACCTTCCATTCAAGCTAGCGGTGGTTTACGATGGAACAATGGAACAATGGTATAATACTGCTAAAATATCCAAGGCTTGACAAGTCCAGTAGGATGTTTGTGGGAATAACTTTAGTACAAAAGTTACACAAAAGTGAAAGAAACGCATCAGTAGGCTCACCACATTATCCACATTAACACCACGTTATATCCGTCTACCCCTAATCCATGGGGTTGGTGAGCACGATGTTTGCGCCATGTCGTCACTCAATGAACAGAAACCAGCTTAAGTAATGTAGGCTAGGTAAAGGACCGTCGGGTCGTTTTTTGTATGGGTAGCATGGATGCGGAAATAATAAGAGTTGAAAGGGCGTTCCACGTTTGACAAACTCGAAGGAAAAAGGAATTCCGACGACATTCCAGCCGACCGTATTGGGGCCCAAGTTTCAACTTATGACTCCACCATTTTGCGTTGCAGCTAAGCTTCAGAAGGTCTAGGCGAGCGTGACCGGGGTTTTTCCAAAGCAGAAACGCCAGGATGATGTCATTCCGTAGACGGCGGTATCTTCTGCTGTACAACGCCAGGTCTCTCAGTCACCTATGTTGTTGCAAGTGGGATAATCCCTTCACATTTATAGTTGCCCTTCGCTGGGCGGTCTCCAGCGCAACCAGATTGCGTTTTAACCACGGCCGCAAAGCCTGGATCGCGTACTTTATACGGGACCTCACATATGAATTGAGCATTTAGGGGAAGATGGAGGGATCGAACCGCCGGAAAGCCCTCCGTAACAGGCCAACATGTTGGTTTGCGGTTTTGGATGCCTTCAAGGACTGCGCCGAACAGCGGAGATCTTCTTTCAACACTACCCCAAGGTCCCGCTTTTGTGAAACGGTGTTCAGCATGTCGTCGCCAAGCTTATATGCGTAAGTGGGCTTGTGGCGCACATGCAAAGTTATGCACTTATCCGTGTTAAACGGAAGTAGCTTTGCCTTTGACCGTTCGAAGGCGGGACCAAAGTCTCATTGCAGCAAATCATACTCTTCCTGAAAGCCTATTGCCCGCCATATCTTGTTGTCATCAGCAACAAGCTGAACATTTGACTTGATGACACCCGCTAGGTCGTTGCTGAAGAACATGAATAACCGCGGCTCCAACGTGGGCCTTGTGGAACATCAGAGTCTACATTAATTAAATCAGAAAATGGGCCCAGAATTCAAAACCTGAAGGCGCCGCTGAAGAACGAAGTTTCCGATCCATTTAAGGACAGGGCTTCCAACTCTATATACTTGCAGCTTTTTGAGAAACACTTGGTGATCTTTGCGATGGACTGCTCTGGAGAAGTCTAGGTACATGGCATCAATGTTGGTTCCACTGTCAGCTAGGTCGGTACAACTGTCACGGGCAATAAATAGATTGGTAGTAATAACCGGTGTTGTCGGAATGTGTGTTGCTCCAGTGCTATGATGTTAGGAATTATGAAGTAGCCCATTACATCCTCAGCTACTATTAATCCCATCACCTTTGAGAGCATCGGTAGGAGGATCACTGGGCGATAGTTGGCAGGGGCTAAATGGCAACCACTCTTGAAAGTCGGGGTAATTATGCCTTGTTTACACATGTTAGGAACCTGCTTTCATTCAGGAATCCTTGGATTGATCTCCTTAGTGTTTCATCTATCTTCGTGGCTGCTACCTGGAGTACTTTTAGGGGAATGTTGTCAACTCCGGGGGAACTCTGGGTATGCAACGATAGCAGCTTTCTCAAAATGGTCGCCGAATTCAAGGAAACATGCGTACATACTGACCTCTAGGTGATTGGGACAGTTATGTTACATCTGCCGGTAGTACGTCGAAAAATTAGAGCATATTGGAGCCGTAGAATGTTAGCTGCATCCACTGCGGTTTGAGCTCATCCATCTGTTGATATTATTGGGGGAACACCACGGTTCATATTCCGGAGGCTGTTCACAGGTCTATACAGAAGCTTATTGTTAGCACAAAACCTTTCCGCTGGACTTTGTTGGTGCAATAATTTGTCGTCACGCACAAGCGCGGTACAGTGATTGCGAAGCACAACATAGTTACTAAAATTGTCAGGGGTAGGGTTCGCTCTATACATATTTCACACTGCGTCTCTTACACTCATGTGTTCGGGTTCTGCTCCGGATGAATAATTGTGTTCTTGCGTAACGAAGTGGTTTGTTGACAGATGCAGATTTAATCAGATCACTGAACCTGCTAGTAAACGCTATCCAATCACTGTCAATGGAACAGTCGTCCGAAAACTCCCAGGTGGCATCTCCCACAAGTTCGGCCAGTATGTCGTAGTGGGTGATTTTTTGGAACAACTTATTACATCCTAGTGGATACTCGGCGTAACACACGAAGTCGTACATTATGGTTACGTGGTCACTTCGCCCCAGAGAGCTCTCCAGCCTTGGTTTCGCAATCATGAGCTCTTCGTTCGTGAGCACTAAATCGAACACATATGGTTGATTCTGGAACCTGAATCTGTTGGGTGAAGTGATATGGCTGAAGAGCGAACTGCTTACCATAAACTCTTACAGATCTGCCTTGAATTGCTCGCTTGCGGATGCCGGAACGTCCAACTCGTGAATATTGAAGTTGTCAGAGATGAGAACATGGCCGTACCGTCCTCGTAGGACCCTTCCCAAAGATAATGTCAGGCGGGAGTCCATCTCTGGCGGGGACATTGGGGGACGATAAACAACAGCCAAAAGGCAACTGTCGTTGCGTCTCAGTCGCAGACTGCACCATAATGAGTGTAGTATCAGCATTTCTGAATCGACCAAGGGTTCGCACTGCAGGTCGTTGCGATAGTATAGCCGTACTTGTCCGCCCTTGCTATGACGATCGTTTCGGAGAAGGGACGTACGGTTTATCGCGACCTCGGCGTCGGTTATTTCTGTGTGTAACCAAGTTTCTGTTAGGAATAGGTGACCCCAGGCATGCGACGCTTTACTTAGCCGCTGTTCGGTAAGCATGTTCAGGAGAACTTGTGCATTGGTCTACTTGCAGCAAAGTTTCTCTATTTTTAAAAATGTATCATGGTATGCGTACTCTGGGTAGAATGTTGTGCTGACTGATGAAACCTTGTCCACTAATCATGTTTTGGGTGTGGCGATGACGAACACATCCGTGTCAGATCTATGGATCCTACCGTTATCTCTTTGCTTCTCTCTTTGCTGGTAATGTATGGGGTGTGTTTACCAGTTTCGGTGGCCAGTTGTTTGAGGTTATTCGAACTCTTGTTGGGAAGTGGTGCGACTAACTACCTGCTCTCGTGTGTTTGTTTAGCAGATGGTGCCTTGATCCAGAGCTCGGAAGGAAGGCTGCTGCGGCCCGCATACCAACACTCCAGCACCATTGCTGACATTTGTCTAGATTGAAGGAACGTTTTCGCAATCCTCATGCCACAACCTTTGTAGTTTGGCGATCGAAGCTGCCTGGAGATAGATTACGTTATGACATTTTCCAGGGAGTGTCTCGCGAATGCATCGCCATTGTTTCTAGTCGTAAGTGGTCGCATCGCGCTCATGACTTCCGGCATCAGGAACGCAGTATACTAAACTATTCCTGGCTACCAATTGCTTCCGGTTTTTGTCCAAGAAGTGCTTCGGCTGTTTGCGCTCGCTCCACAGAATATCCGTGAATAGGTGGATGAAACATGACCCATTCCGAAGGCGAGCAGTCAATGAAAGAACAGCTTCTGCTTCATTGGCGGAAGTCAACCCAACTCGCAGAAGTCTTGGTTCACAGTAGTGCTGTAAGTTTGGGTGGCGGGTAAGGCGTACTTCATGCTCTTCATGTACAAGTATTTGGTAAATGAGCAAGGTAGATTGTACTGCGAGTGGGCAACTATGTGAATAAGCTGCATTCAATATATAGCCTTCCGATAAAAATACTGTTGTAGAGAATTTGAAGAACCAACTGTTGAATTCAGGCTGAGAAAAAGAGCGTATAGAACCAAGAGTTGTGAGAAATCGTGCTTGGTTCTTGTCTTAATCTACCACTTATATTCAACTGGAAAAGGTCCCTCGATGAGCTATTCTAAGACGGGTCCAAAAATGTCCAAACACTAATCTTTCCAAAATTAGATTTTGCCTCTACCATCCACCACAGTGTAACAACACGTAACCTGATATTCCACCTATGCATATCTCTCATTCAAGAGCATGGATAGTTTTGTACAAATTGATCTGTGCCTCTAAAGACATCATTTTTTGTATCAGGAGAAATATGGGTATTAATAATATTGTTATACAATTAAACAGTTCAGATATCTCATTATGTAAAAGGTACCTCTTCAACCTCATCTTACTTAGGCTCCTCCAGTCTCAACTGCGCCTCATTCCTCTCATATGGTTTCTGGTGCTATTTACACCAAAATTTCTCTAATGATGGCCCGCAAAGGAAATAATGTGTGAGCGTTTTCATCAAGGGGATGCTACAATCTGGTATTATGTGCTATAGTATGTTCTGCTGGTGGCTGATCCCTACCAGCGCTATAATCAATAACATTTTAAGCTAAGTATGGGTGCGATCAAAACAGATAAGTTTACTTATGTTATGTCTAATGCTTTTTAACACTAAGTCGCCATTTTCAGTGCAATATTCCGTTGGTCTATCTTTATTAATGAATCTAATCACGCACAGGCACATGGCGTGTGTCCCCAATCAGATGAATAGAGGTGTGACAGCTGAAACTATCTGTTAAAGAAGGTCGAAAGCCCACAAGTATTTCTGACGCAATTATGAACTAAAAGTTAGGAGCTGATGGTGGAACACAATTTGCTATATACTTAGCCACAAGTAGTTTGATATCCGGAAAAGCATTTGAACCGTTTTAGTTATTGCTAGCTTTAAGCATAGAAGATCCACAATCAATCTTATCGCTTGTCGGAACTACTGCTTGAAGATCATCATCTCGACTAAGGTTCAGACCCAGGCAATAGTTATGGATAGACAACTACCGAGATCTTGGGTAAATTGGCACCACTATTACTAATCCATTCCCAGTGGCCGAAGCACGGCTCTAGCGAAATGCGATCGATGCCCAATGCCTAGTTACGCAGTTACTGACAATAATAGCATCGAACGAATACGAATTTAGGTGAACTCTCTGTAAACCCCCATGCCGGCAGCTACTGCGTCCTGCTTGAAATACTAGTAGAGTTGCATCTTAATAAAATTTCCTAACAATAAACGGAGCTTCTTTTGGAACACAATGTAGGAAAATAGCATTAGACAGCAAACACCAAAAGGCTTCATGGTTTTCGGGTGTGGAACGCTTTGGGCTTGCCGATGTACACAATACTAGGCGACTTGTAGATTTCGTACCCTCCATTGACAGAGTAAGGATATCAAGGATGTATTTATTATTAGAACAGTGCCAGACCAGTTATCTAAACCGGAAGAGAAATTGCTTTTATGATAACCAGTTTATATGAGCAGCAAGTGAAGTATGATAGTTTTTGTGACCACACTGCCCAAACTAACGATTGTTCACAAATCACCAATTATCTTTGGGATCAACCGTGAAGCTGGATCACTAAGAACACTGCGAAACGAATTGATGGAGAATGCGGTAAATGTCCGCGCCACATATTTATATCATTGTAGCTGCAAATGCAACCAGCTTACTTGGGAACTTTACAGGATATTTCAGTTTAACTAAGGTCTCCACTGGTCTAAACACTTCACGGTGGTTTGACAAATCAGGCGGTCATTTTTGCTACCCTATACATCGGGTCCCTTATACGACTTCAGTCTCTATGGTCGCTTTCTTTGAAATGAAAGTAATGAAGACTACATTCATTCCAACATAGGGCGCAGGTATCATATAAATTTAACTGAGGTCTCATTTCTGAGGCTTCGTTAGTTATAATGGCAAACGGAGCGGCATGATACACTCTTTCCTTCGTTTATCCTAAAATCGATATTTTTCAACATTTTTCGTTAGAACCAAACTATAATGTCTGTACCTGTTAAAGTTGCTTTAAAAAGTTTGCTGGCACCCTTAAAACATGCTTAAAGTTTGAATTATCCAAATCATTACCTCAGCTTGTCCAACCACCTCTTCCCCTCTAATAGGTACAGATACTATTTCAAACTGTAATGGAAACAGACAGTCCTCTCTTGAGCTGTACTGTGAATGTGAGCAACAATAAGACGGATACGATGTTCACCTCATTAGTGGTCGTGGACTGGGCGATTCCGGATGATTTCACATTTTCGAACCAACTCCGTCTGAGTGCGGTCTTGTATCCCGAGTTGGCTGGCCCACATTACAAAGAGATAACTGTCTCAAGTGGTGAGTAAAGTTAGCTAATTTACGTTTTCGAGGTTGAAATTTGGTGTACATCAAGTCTCCGTGGCCAAGTCAAATGGCATTCCCCAACTTGTCTAAAACTCTTTCCTGGCAGGACCACTGAGAATGCTACTTTTTATATCGTAATCACACCCAACTCGCAGTAACCACTGTACCCCAGTCCAAGATGCTTCCAAGGCACTAGAAACCAGTTGGTTAGGATTCGGTTATTAGTTGTTGAGTTTCGCTTAGTTGGAAATCTTCTTTCACACCGACGGCCTGCAAGCTACAACCGATGCACTCAACACCAAGATTAGTCACTGTTTTGATACCCTGACCACTGTTAACCGCAAATACTTTCGCCCCGGCCGCGGAAACGCTGTTGCATGTAAAAACGGCTCCTAAGCTCAAGACGTAGCTTACGGACTACTGCAAAACAAATGACTTATCATTCATGATGCATAACAAGAAGTTGACCACAATGCTGAAGCTGACCTATTACAGCAACCAAATCGCCAATGAAATGCGCGCCCTAAGCAGCCTGTCCAAATTCGTGTACTGCTGTCTTGAAGAGTAAAACTACCAAGCGTAATGAGCCCACAGTTCCAGATTATAGCATCAGATGGCTATAATGTAACAGACAATGCCAAAGCTATCGAAAAGTTTAAACAAGAAGTATGCGTCTCCTCCAATATGTATACTTCATAAATAAGCAGCTCAGAGCAAAATTAATCTCTTTCGATGGTCAAGACAATATGCTATCCCTAGTTGCGAACTTCCTCGGATACGACATTCCACAGCTACTGTTGATCACGTTCAATCCATACAGGAGCTGAGGCACCGATTTAACTCATTGTGAAGAAGATATAGTTATGCGGTGACATGAATCAGGCTCACAATACCATTGTAGGAATGATCCCCCCATAAGCCACATAGTAAGTTTAACCAAAAATGGCACTATATTTCAAAACTAGTACGTCGATTCATTACTGTCGAGCAAGATGTTAAACAACCCTCAGTACAAGTGCTTTATTTTCGGTCCTGTATAACTTGCCAATTTGCATTTTAAGTTACCCTTTTGCATCAGCTGATGTTAGTATGATGACAAGTAATCTAATTTGTTTGGGTGCCCATTGATACCTGAGCTAAATTTATGCCCTATGAAATTGGCGAACTCTTGCATTTCCGATGCTGGTCACAAACCTACTGACCGAAGGCAGGTGTTACAAGTTAAAGACCACAAATCTGAGCCTACACATGTCACCAGCGGTAGGATACAGGCAGTGTAATTAAGCCACCACTGTTCCTAATATATGTTGGCGATATCTTCGACGTAATAAAATTCAGTACCCCATCCTTCTTTACCGATGACATTAATGTCGGATACACTTCCCGCTCCGACGTCTCTAATGCTGCTGTTAACATAATCCAACTTGACCACCACGTGCTTAAAACCTTGTGCTGAAAGTGCAACATGTCTTTCCCTAAGGAAAATTGTTGTGCGATGTTCCACAAGTGCGATTAAACTCATAGTGGCCTGACTCTTGATGATGAACCACTAAATCTCTGCCCTACAATCACAGTTCTAGGATTGTGATCTTGATGCTCATATGACTTTGAGGAACAATGTCACCGCGAGGACAAGATATTTTATTTGATGGGTATTTATTATTTCATTCATCCATTCTGATGAATTAGATTTTGGACGCACGGTGGAATATAGTTCATCAACGTATATTAGCACAAAAGCTTAGTTGCATTGCACTGGAGCAAGTACAAAAAGCGTCTACCAAACGTTTTCTAGGAACTTATTCAAGACAGGAATAGGTTGATTCAATGTGGTAAGCTCAAGCTTGATCCGTTCAGACTACGGCACCTAAAGCATAAATCAGTAGTAGTTTCAACATCATGCACAGAAATGTATATGTCTTTGACCTAACCATGCTATTAATGCGATCTTCCATTTACAACACACAAAATGGATAGAATTCAGTGGCAAATTGTAAGTTCATGACCACCAGGTCCGCTGAATTTTTCTTAACAGGCGCGCCAGGATCTGCAATAATTTGCCAGTCAGAATTAGTGCATGCATTTAGCACGGATTTCGAAAAAGCATCGGCATGTTGCTAAATGCATCAAACGTGATCAATATTTTCGGTTATTCCAAAAAAATAGGTTATGCGTAAGAGTTGAGTTCAGGTGTCTTTTAATCGAGTACTTGGTCTGCCCACAGAATCTTTTATGTCAATTATCCACGTTATAATTACGTATGTAAGAGAATGGTTAAAGACAACTCGCAGTCAGTCGATATTTTATATGATCTTCTGGTCATTTCCTTCATCAACAACCGATACGATTTTTATGTTTCTCGATTATCATTTATCCTTGTTTTAAAAGGTAGATATACTCATTTATTCCGATGCAGACGGGGCTTGCATCGTCAAGAAGATACGCTTCTGCGCACGTTTATCTGTGTTTATTGCATTTTCGGGCAATAATCGTTATAGACAGACTTTTTAGGAAGATCCATCTCTTGATAAACTAACCAAGTTTAGCTACTGCTTCAAGTGTGGTGTGACTGATAACTGAGTCAATCTCATTATCCTAGGTATCACGTCGGTTTACCTCAGTAAATAAGTTGCATAATGACTAAATCAGATGGGCGGAAAATCACATGCAGGTATATGACATCTCAACTGCGGCGGCTTTGTTATCGAATTCTCGGGTCCAACTTCGGCTACTAAGATTAATTAGCCATCCGTGGCACTTTCCATCATTATTTCAGGTCGAAGGCTCGGGTAGACTTCTCGACGGACATCTCAAGAGTCACCAGCTTGAGTGATATTAGCTTTAAATGAAGAGAACAAACCCTGTAGAAACCAGTTATGGAGTTCAGTGTTTAGTGGCGGAGAACATCGGCATCCTTTTCCCTACTTTTGTTCACGATGCAAAGATATCATCGAGGCAGCCAATGGCCTTATGCTCTGCTCTATGCATCCTCAGACTTTACTAACTTTTGCCAGGGAATTCGTCCCACACGTCCTTAAACTCGTTTTATACCATCTAACAATCTATAGCGCCAAGTAAGCTGCCATTAAATAAACCATTTTGCACCATCCATCTTAAAGGCAACTAACTAAGACTATGAAACCTACGTTTTGAGTGTCTTGACTATATCGATAACGTATGGGCCGAGCGTTGGCAGCAATTATGCACCTCAAACGAACATCGTGAAGCGAAAGTAGGATATTCTCTAGAAGACAGTTTTGTACAACGTACCTAGCAACAGCTATGGCATCATTTTTTACGATTCTAACCATGGCACTCTAAGAGAACCGATAGTGACGCAAGTGGGAGAAATTAAGCTTCGAATTCTGCAAGATCTGAATGTGTCACGCGCTGTGTAAACGTCTGCACATTAGCGAAGAAAGCCGCTGGCCTCCGATTAGTTAGGTACTTAGCAACATGAGTTATTTTGGAATTATCTTACAATGTACCACAGGTAAACAGGGAAGTTACCACAGTCCACAAAATCCAATCGGGTTTGCCATGATAAATAACCATGCAATATCATTTTCTGCCACGGTTTCCCTACCGAAAGGTAAATGGATACCCCAGTGGACTCGAATTATGCTGCAGAAAAGACGGTGGCGTGAAATTCTTCTTTGAATGCCAAGAGTATTTTTATTGGATGAGGAATGCAAACTGATTCAAATAAAGCATTATAAATGTGCCAACAGCGTCGCTTTTTTAGTAAAACATGATATATATCTACTGTGTACAAAGCATACGACTGTAATTTACATGCATCAATTAAACCATCCTCCAGCCTGCGTGAACCATTTGTTCGTTTGTCAGTAAGAAACCGTTGTTTTGTTCATGCATACATAGAAGTTAAGCATCTTGAAAGCGCATTGAATTCTGGCTTTCGTTAAACAATAACTTGTGCTGTCATCACCGCGCTTTTGGTTTGCATGGCTCTAGTTACTGTTTCACCGATGCTACTGGCAGGGCATTGGGTCACAACCCAAGAATCTAGTACCACGGCTTTAAAACTGCGTCCAGCCTGCGGTCTTCCAAGGTCTTTGTCCTCTTGTTTGTATCGACAAAATGTTCAATGTAAATAATATAATGTAAATAAATATGCAACAGCAAATTAAATTCAAATGTTGACACAACTGATTTGATGGGCAAATATATGTAGTAACAAAAAGGATGCAGGTCATTGACTTCGTTCTGTTCAGCGAATGCTGTACCTCAAAAAGTCTCATTAGGAAAACTTCCATTAGAATACCTGAGAAGCAACCCTAAATATAAACGAAAATGAAGAACCTAGGATTCGACTTCACCGCAGTTCGAAACACAATTTGCCGTGCATCATTTATTGTTCATTTCTAAATTGCTAATTTCTGTCGGGTTTTACGGAGCATATATCAGTTAACCTTACTTGTAAACGTACTTGTATTACCATATTTTAAGTTACTTGTTGAAATAGATGCCGTTTCTTTCCCAAGAAATCAAGTGCGGATCTCATCAGTCAGACTTGTTTTATATTCTATGCGCAACTGGCTCCTACTGCCACTTTTTCTGATACTGACTACAACAAGTGCATTATTATAGGACACTTAGTAACCGTAGAAAAACGAAGAAATCAGTCATTAAGTGCTCTGATTAAGGTGGAAATTGGTGGCTGCTTCACTGAGCGACATCAGGTAAACATACTTGAGCAAAAGTAACTCAAGGTATCTTAGATTTTAAATAAATAAATAAATTGTATGTTTTCCTGTTTTGGCGAAATGCTTTGTACGGCATGTTCAGGTAAATAAAGCATTGCTAGTTCAACGACCATGAATGATCAAAAAATATACAACAGTAATGTAAATCATTTTCCGATATTGATGGGGGTTAAAGTTGCCTGTTGTTTCAACGTGTTGTACAGAATGTCTATATCAGATTTGGTAGATCTATTGATAATACTAATACAGAAATGTATAAACTAGTTATCAATATTCTTTTAGCGCCATTGATGTCTGCTTTCTTCCTGGCTATTTAATGTTATCGAATTCTAGTAGTGGCGCCGACATGAAATCGAAGCAAGAAGAACAACTTTAATAGATAAACCTCAGAGTAAACTGCAGTCAAATTAGTAGGAACATCGACAATCGACAGGTGGAAATTCACACTTCCTGGTGCATAAAAGCGAATACGTGACTTGACAAAATGAAGACAGAGAATGTAGTTTGTTTGAATGACCTTTGCCCCCATAAAACTTGATGGTGACAACTTTGTTGTTGACATGGTCGTTTGGGAGGACGGACGAAAAAACGTTGGTGAGTTGGAGGCTTTCCCAATGCAATATTCACTCTGTCGTATACTATTTTCTAGATCACATACGTTCTCGACCCTTTTCGTACGTTTGGCTGTTCCGTAAGTGACCTCCCAAGAGATTGATCAGATTTTGTACAGTTAAGTATTTGCTGGTTCTTTTTGAAATTCCTTCCCTGAATTGCCAGCAACGAAATCCGTTGGTAATTTGTTCCAGATTCGTGCATATCTGTCAAGGAAAAACTTAGCGGACCTGGTGGTCCTCGACGCATTCCATTACTGAAGATTCCTTAATTCGTGCATTGTATGATATTGATTGTATTGCTGCCAAATTAAGGTTGGGAACATGTATTTTCTTTGGCAGGATGTTGTATGATATGATTAGGTTGTGCTTCATTCGCCTCAACCAGATGGGATCAATCATAAGTTTCTCACATCGTTGAGAATACTTTAATCTCGATGAAGTCCTGGTAGGCGCTTTGTGAATAATCATTGTGCATTTTCTAGTACAGTGTTGTCTCGTTTGCTTGTACTACCGTACACCCTCGAGCAGTATTCCAAAAGAGGATGTGAAAGTGATAAATAAACGCAGAGTATATATCCGTTTACTTTTTCGGTTCTAAATCACATTCCAGTGCTTTGTGTGGTCTTTGCGGGGACGTAGACTACTTGTTCTGAGAAGTTGAGTGAGCATGCACACCTCAGTCGCGGGTCAAAACTGTATGGCATATATTAATTTGCTCACCACAAATCGTCAGTGTTGGATGTTATGTCGTATTTGTAACACATAGGATAACACTTATCTATCGTAAATAACTCTCGCCAGTTTAGATTCCGGGTTCCGAGCGCGTGGAGGTCTAGCTGGATCATATTGTTAGTTTCGTTTATGGTAGCGGGGTGAAAATTGTCCATAATTTTGATGTCATCGGCAAACACATATGGTGATCCGAATTTCACAGCGTCAGATATATCGTTAACATGTATCAGAAATAGTATAGTGTCCAGGACGCCAATCTATACTACACCACTTATGACTGATGTTGGTTCAGATTTGTGTTCCTGAATCTGCACCACCTGCGTTCGATTTGTGAGATACGATTTGAACGACGAAAACAGGGGTCCCCCGATTTCATTAGACATCACTTTGAATAATAGTTTTATAGGTGGCACTCGATCGAAAGCTTTGCGCATATCGAGGTAAAGAACGATCGCAGGATTGCCGTTATCCTGTGAGGCAGTTAGATGAGGTACAGATGCAAGTTGGCACGTTATGCACGAAAGCGCATATGGAAAACCACGTTGAGAGTCGATGATTAACTACCAAGACAGTAGGAAGTCGACTGTTTTCATATCTCGCTCCATCAATCTAGATAAAATAGATGCATGCTTTATTGGACGATAATAATTCGTTTTGAACAGGGAGCCTGATTTGTGTCACGAAATGATAATGGCTGCTTTCCACTTTGTTTGTAGTCAGAGTTCACGATAAGTTGAACAGAAGCAAGGGTATGTCGACTCCCCCAAGTTTGATAAGTGCAGAGGTATATTATCTGGTCCGCCGAAGTAAGTTAGATTTCAATTGTATATTTCTTCTCTGAGCTTGGCGATTTTGTTGCAACGTTTCACCCCAATGCGAGGTGGCATCCGCAGTGCAGTGTGATGCGGCGTGCAACAAAAACGTCAAGCTCGGAGAACAAATGAACAGTTGAATCATCAACCCGAGTTACCAGTATTCCGAAACATGTAGGTTAGTTTTGTGTATTTTGCAAGCATTTGTGTGTCACGGGGTTCAAACTTGACACTGTGAGTTGATCAAGGTTTGTTAGTGGTATATCCAATCTTGAAGGGTCATTATCCAAAAGTACTTACTAAAGCTTTCACTGGTGTTGGTTGTGTCAGTTATTATGTGTTTATCTGCCGTAACCAGTGAGATCGTGTGTTAATTCCGGATGATATTCCTACACATTAAAATGTCGACTAAACTGTGAGTTTTATCCTGGTTGCAAAGGGCTCGTTTTCCTTAAGCCATCTCCTTGTTATGACATGTCACGTATAGAGCTGTGGTAACCTTTTGATGTTATGCTAAGAAGAAGAAAACATTAGTTTTACGATATGCCGTTCGCAAATTTTGAGCTTTATGGCTGCTTTGGGTGACATCTCCGATTTCTATGTGATAAAAGTGTCGATACACTGTGGAGCGAGTGCATCATTACATATATGAATTTTAGGACAGCAAGAAGGAAACACATTTCAACAGAATACGCTGAATTAAGATATTTCGGGTATTTTCACCAGCTGTTAGCATACAATCCGTAGAAAAGCTTGTTGCGTTTGAAAAGGCACAACGTTTAATGTAATGCAAATTAAGTTTGAAAAAAGAAAAGGAGAAGGAAAAATTACCGAGAGTAGTGGCAAGTAACAAAATATAAGTGGCGAAGAGCGCCATCCAAACAACGCTTACCTAAAGTATCCTAAAAATTATAAATAGTTTCAATGACACATCACATATATTTACTCAATACTCCTTTCTTACAATTGTAAGCACACTTTTGCTAGAAATCTTAGCCTATCCATGGTATTAGACGGAAAAGTTATCATGCGAGAGTGAACTACCCAACCCCTGTTCAGTAAGACAATGTGATGGTAATTTAATTGGTCGCAAACACAGCTTTCGCCCATCCGTAGTCCACCAGTAGTCAACAATTGAATGGCGGTGAATATGCTTACTATACGGTTGGTATGATTTCACGTATCGGGAAATGCAGCGCACCAAAACATTGCCGCAAGAATTGGGAGACCTAACGTGCGAATGCATCGGGTACTTCGAGTGGTGGTGAAGCTTTAAATATTTCAATAATAGTTTTTCGCTCAAACAAAGGTTGTAAATAAATAGTGTTTTTAACATATATATTTACAAAGATACTATATGCTAAATTTGTTTTTAAGCAACTTGGACACGGTGTACACTGGTATGAGCAGGCTTAGGCATATGATGTTTTTCACTGTATTTTGTTTTTAGTGAATACAACGTATGATGATCTTGATATTGGTGAGTTCGTTCTGTTCTAGGATAACACACCTATTACTGGTTAGCTCACTGACGTGAACAACTAATCATTCAGTGAATAACTCTGTCCCTTTTAATTCTATATTGATACCCCATGTCACGGCAATTCGAGGCAGTTACTTCATATACTCCTATCCCTCACATCCACTAACAAATAAAACGCTAAATCTTCCTTTGGCCATCTTCTCCACATTATAGCGTGCTTATAAAAGCTCTCCAAATAGCAAAACAATGACACCGATCTTACTAGCACCGTGGTTCAACGACCGTGTGGTTATAATTGAATATAGTGCGAATCAGATTATCCAACTAACTTGAAAAGTTCGACAGTGGTGACCCTGGTGACAGCAACTGTCATCTATCACGGCTAGAAAGGAGATCGTATAGAGGTAGTTTGAAGTTTTCAATTAACAAAACAATCTATTCAAACCGACTGCGTTAGTCAGCAATAACTGCCTCACCGGATGCAGTGCAGCAGGTCACAACATATACGATAAGCCAGTGACCAGTACAAACTAGTCTAGAGTAGAAGAACTGGCTGACAGCTAGCTCCTTTAATGTCTACATTCTAACAGAATAAGGTCGACTGCAGAGACCACAGGCATACGTTAATGGTCATGTAGATGCCACGTCAAATTGCGGTGTGCCAGCTTCAATGTCTGTCTTCTTCAGAAGACAGTGGTCAACTCAACCCGTGCAGACTTATCAATGAGTGGGTCAAAGGTCAGTCGGCCAACTAACCCGATCTGAGATTGCGAACTGGATTGGCCTGGATTGAAGCTTACGTGAGGATAGTAGAGCAGCCGTATAACTTCGATGCGAATTATCCACCTTAACTCATACGCTGTAAAACAAGCAGTTGTTGTATACATATCAAATGCATCCGATCACCTAGTTTGCCCTAACCGCTGCGCGACTCTGTACTACCAACTCCGGAAGACAATAGCTAGTGCTACCAATAACCAGGCTGTAGTTCAGACTCAGATATCCTTAGAGCTGTGCAACAGATCATATTTACTTCATATTATTTGGTCAAAAGACGTTGCTCATTCTTTATGTATATTCTAGTATCCGACAGAGGTGTGTTGACGATCAAATTAATGGGAGAACTTGCATTCACCAGTGAGTTACCCCCGTGGGAACAATGCATTCTGGACGTATATTCCTTCGAGTGTGCTGAAATTACCACTGCCCTGTGCGAAAACGTAAGTGATCAAAACATGTTATCATACTGAATAGTTAGTTCCGCTCACCTCTTACGATTACAATTAACTGCCTTCAACTACAATATCTATCGCCTTTTCCAGTAAAAACTAAAGCAGCTAAGAGGATTACATTTGCTAATTTTTGGTAATGCCCAAACTGCCACGCTAGCTGCGTCCCAGCTGCGCAGAATCACATCAACAGGCGGCCGAGAAAAGTCCGAAACGATGACATATAGCATTCACAACCAAGTCACTTATGACAAAATATTTGGTTAAAATGGCTTCTCCGAAAATTCCGCGCATGTACCGACAAAGATTAAGCACATGCTTGTGAGTACCTTAGTTTGCGCTTCTAAACGAAGCGTTGTGTGTGGTAGTTTCTAAACTAAATGGGCAACGATTGGACGGCAACTGCCAAATAACATTAATTGTTTTAGTTTTGCGCCTAATCAACACCAGTTTCTTTTGCGCTTAAAATGAGCTCTAGTTTACATTAGTTAGGAAAACGCAACAGCAGGTTTTTAATCGACTGTTGTCATAGTTTAAGGAACATTAAAGCGCATAGTTGTGTGTAATTTGTCGTTTTTAACGCGGGTTTCAACGCAAAATGTACTTAGGATTAACCAAAACGTTTCGTTAGAATTCTATTCAAAGGAGCGAATGGGTCTCAACCTAAACGGGACTCTTCAATCCACTAAACAATGACTACAAGTGAACTGGCATTTTTGCTTCCCACTCATTCTGAATCACGCTATCATACTGCCCCAAACAAAGCGATAACAGGGGACATTTCAATAGAGGAATTGTGTGCTGTCCACATAACTTAAAAGAAACCAAGATATTACATGCTAACCTGACTCCACATGCCAACAGATGCTCAACATTCATGTACTAGGTGACAGGTAAGGCGCCAATTAATTAATTCGCAAAATTCCTTGCTAGGCTCAAAAATTCCTTGCAGCTCTGCTTCTCGAATGAGGTCTAACCTCTTAGGCTGCATTGCATTAGTTCCTAAGTGTCAGGGAATAGTTAGCTGAAAGTTTAACAGGAGCCAAGATTACGAAAATAAAAGGTAGATGGATTGCAATAAGAAATTGTTGTTTTTACAGCAAAAGACCCCTATGTTCCAGCTATGGAGCGGCACCAATTAGCGTTGCCTCCTAGAGGAACGGAAAGATGCAGCAAACGTTGCGTTCGTGCTAAAGAGACCAGCCGAGATGTGGGTCACAAATCGTAGTTCGATACAAACCATCGAACTCAGCATTCAGTTCAACATACGACATCCATCGTATGAGTGCAAATTGTGTTAGTAACTTCAATCAGTATGTTACCCGATAACTGCAGGTAAACTTGGTAGGTC
This sequence comes from Dicrocoelium dendriticum, assembly GCA_944474145.2. NCBI lineage: Eukaryota > Metazoa > Platyhelminthes > Trematoda > Plagiorchiida > Dicrocoeliidae > Dicrocoelium > Dicrocoelium dendriticum. The sequence goes on along the minus strand of OX104064.1, from coordinate 5,042,515 downwards.
TCCAGACAGCTAAAAACAGAAATTCTCAACCGTTGAGATTTTCAGCGGCTTGCTATTGTTCTTATGCTAGCTACTTTCATTGTGATTTGGAATTCATTGACCAACTGGCCAAAAGACTCACATGGTAAACGTCCTGCAAGAGTGTCAGAATATATTTCGTGCCAAAATCACAGACACAGTACGATTCTTGTACAGAACACTAAGCAAAGGTGTATAAGCATGTCAACTTGCAGTTTGTCCATAAACCAAACCCGTTGATTTATTTAGTTTTGCCAAATGTATGACTCAGTCAGTCCAAACATAAGTCATTGGTGTCAATGGAAGATTAACTTGAGGTGCACCTTTTACCTTTTACTGCTTAATACGTTTCCTCAAATACAACTGTGCTTGTTCCCGCTAGCACGCAATACGTCGTACAACACTCAATTTCTTTCAGAACTTTGACCTCGTTGGTTTGATTGAACCACTAGAGGAGTGCCAATTGAGCTGTCTTGTACGTCCTGAGAAACTGGAACCACCTTTAGCCATGGTCATCATTACCACAGAGCCGATTGACACACCGGACGAAGTGTCTGTATTGGAACAGCTGGAAGAGCTGGCTGCGAATGCGTTTTACACGAATGGTCCGTATTTCAAATGGTTCTACAGTACAGTTGGTAAGTACGCCATTGTAAATAATTAAACAAAAAGATATATGTTCCGGATGTACAGGAAGCTGATCTATTAAACGCTCAGAAGAAACTTTCATACTCGTACGTGAATAACGCAGAACGAGCAATCACACATGATTCGGGGAACATTTAATGTTTCTACAGTATCCAGAAGGAACCAAGTCCCTTGAGCCCTCTCATGATGAAAAAGGAGAGCGAGAATTTCAAACTTTCTTTAGTGCCCAGATCTACTCCACCTATCATTTTCATTACATTCAAATGGTCAAAATAATAATAAGCCCATGGAGTGAAATAAAACCATAACATGTGGACAGATTAGAAACGAGCCTAAAGGTAATTGTCCGTGCAAAGAAATATTTATTGCAAGTGTCGTCAAGAAAATCCTGGCATATGACATAAATCATTTGTACTAAATATAAAAATTAAGGAATATCCCTCAGACCTTCCGTCAACATGTGTCCCTAGAGGTCAACATAGACCAAACTAAGCTGAAAAGCTTCTCCCGATTGGGAACTAGCACCAAATGAAAAACAGAACCTGATTGTAATAAACGCTTGTCATTTAATCTAATTAGAGCTGTCTCACTACGAAAGTTGCCGAGTTTTACGAGTTCCAAGGTTACTGCATAAAACGTCAAATTGCAACAGTTTCACTGCAATAAAGGTTTGCTTGCCAAGCGTATGACCGATGACTGCACCGTTTGTAGCCTCTCCTTTTGGCATTATCCACTTCGTTGATGTAATCTGTTATGAATTCCTCTAGGTTACGCCGCGGTCTGACGATATGGTTTCAACTCTCCCAGTCAGACAAACGAATAGGAGTTGGAATTGTATTCACACACGACAACGTAAGCGACAAAATTCGATGTTTGTACGACCCGTGAGACATAGGCGCAACAGAGTTACTATGCCCAAGTCGAACGGGCCCCTAGGCCGAACGAAATTTCACACGCGACTACCCGTACCCGAGAGAAATATGACAAAAGACAGGCCTTTCGCAACCGACAATTTACCTACCAGGATTAAGTCGACTACAGCGCAGTCCAGTTTTGCTTATATAGCACGATTGTCAAATACTTGAATTTTGCACGTAGATTGTTTTGCGTAAACAAGACCTGGAGGCAAGGTATAAGCAAGTTAATTGACACTATGCAAAGATGATAAAGAAACATGTCGAAAAGTGAATGTGGGAAGATGCGGAGGCTGGACTGGAGAAGTGAATGTTTCTTAGGTAAAAACGGCCGAGTGTTTCATGATTGCGGTGGTTGGCCGGAAACAGGACAGTGTCTTAGGTACAAAGGCTGATCGAAAAGTGAATGTCTGCCGAGTTGCAAGACTTATCTGAATACTGAATACTGCATTCTAGAGCAAACAGAAATGATTTCTGTACAACTCTTACCAAATATAGTGAAAAACGGTTTAAAAATTGTCAGCCATGAGCATCATTATACATCTCATGTAAAATGGAAAATATCTGGCTCACAGTATTGCAGGACTCACATTTGTGCGATGGCATAGAAAGTGTGCACTTGTTCCTTGAGTCGAATAGTGGTAAAATATAAATCTAACAAAGTTTTGAACTGCTGCACAGATGTTGGCTCAATCACATGTTCAGGCAAACTGTTCCACATATTTTCACTCTCCGTTCGAAGCACAGTGGGTGGGAAGCATGTTTCACATCCGGCGCGACAAGTTTGTATCTGCGTGCGCCTATGCTGCATGGCCATCGTAAGTGCAGCATTGGCCTTAGCATTAGGAGGTCATCGAGATGTAGATTACGGTAGGTCATAATGAGGTCGACTCACACCTTACGGCAGGACAAGGTGTAGAGTCCAATTTTCTTGCACCGGTCTTCATACCCCAAGCCAAGTAAAGTCGGGATGAGTCTGGTGGCAACGTGTTGGACCCATTCATTCTTTTGTGCCTCGCCACGATTAATCCGAAAGTAGGCGGGTGAACCGTACTCTAGCATTGGTCTAATGATGGAGGAGAAGAAGCGAGTGTCAAACTCTTCAGACCATGTGCCGAAGCTACGTTTGAGCGCCCAAATCATGCGCAGTCCATTATGATATTGCCTGTTCGTGTTGTCCACAGACTTCAAATGATAGCGCGAGAGTACACCTAGGTCCTTCTCGGAGGTTGGCCGTCAAGGGGGCTGTTTCGTACGTCAGCACCCTTCCGCAGGCTCCTAAATACAGACTTTTTGTGTTGTGTATACCGTCAAGGCACTATAAATGTAGGGAAGGTGTTCGATGTAGGCAGAGTGTCTTTCTTTGTACGTGTCAAGGAAATATTGAACTATAACTCTAGTCAACCTCCCAGTATGTAGTTGTGGGCAGTGACTTTATTCAATGGCGAGTCACATCCACATTTTTTAAATCTGTGTAGTGAGCATTGTACAGAAATGGAGCGCATTTTCTACCAGCTTTACTGAGTACTTATGTACAACACATTGCTAACCCGGATAACATGTTAACATACTTCTTTTTCAGTTGACCGTCCACACGTTCTGTTTTTCGAGCACGACATTCATGCATCTGTCTACTGAAGTTAACACACCTCGGTAATCAGTACCGGGGTTCAGCTTCACAATAAGTGGTCTACAAATGCTGAGTTTCAGGAAATCAGGTGGAGTCAGTTTATGACTCATTTCAGTAGACAGGAGAGAATGAACTAATATACACGGCAAACAACGGTATAAGTTTCACTGAAATCGATGGATATCACGTCGACAGGCTTCCCCTTGCTTACTGCCTGCTATCACTCATATCTCGTGGCAAGCAAGCTTATAAAGCATATGCGACCTTGGATAAAACTGTGCTGTGCGGGGAGTCAGAAGCTCGTTTGAATGTAGCAACTGCAATAAGCAGTTTTTACGATTTTCCTAGAAACCATTGCCAAAATTGATAGCAGAAGAATTGGCCTGTACTTCTGTACTTTGCTAGGCTTACCCCTTTCGGAATAGGCTTCACCACCAAACATTTGCAAGATCTGGTTTCAGACTAACCTCTTTATGAACACATCACTACGCCCACCAGATTCAGGAGAACTGACAGACCATCCATGTTGGATCGAATATTCACCAATGAAGAATTAATGTTCGAGAGAGTAATAACCGACATCCCTTTGGGCCGCAGTGATCATGCGACGCTATTGTTTCATTACATGTGCTACGCGGATTATCCTAAAGAGCATGTCGAGGAATGTTGTGTCGTAACCAACTATGAAGACCTGCCCGACCTCACTGATGCAACCAGCTGGTCCTTCCTAGCTGAATTAACCCCCGAGGTAGCCTGCGGTGAATTCGTCAACGTATTCGCCAAGCTCGTGGCAAGGACATCTGAAACCAAACTCTACCGGTTTAAAATGATGAAGTCTTTCGTAAGGAGCAGGACGCGTAAGTGCGTGGCGTTAAGGGACTTGGCATGGCACACTTATATAGCCTCCCCGAACGACCATACCTATGATGTGTACACAATACAAAGGAACCACTGTGTCAAACTCGTCCGGGAGGATAAACTTAAGAACCAACAAGGTCTAGTGGAAAAGTTTTGCTCCAATCCCAAACTGCTATACAGACACGTAAACAATTAGCGCCGTGTTAAGCGCGGTATTCCTGCTCTGTAGACAGCATGCGGGTTGGCCCAAACCACACAAGAGGCAACCAGTGTCCTTGGAAAACAACTTGACCATACCTTCCAAAACAAGCAATCATCATACATCCTGCCTACGCAGTTAACGTCGCCATCAGGGCTTAATCACATATCGTTCACCTCCGCAGCTGTACTGAAGAGGCTGATGTCTCTGCGCGAGTTCAGCTCCCCGGGTGCGGACGGCATTCGTCCGAAGACGTTGAAAGTTGCTGCCATGAGTTTGGCAGGACCATTAGCAATTTGCTTTCAACGATGTGTGAACGAGATTCAGGTCCCCACGATATGGAAGCACGGAATCATCAAGCCTAACTACAAAAGTGGTAGCCGTGCTGAACCAACAAATTATCGCCCGATAACACTACTGCCTGTGGTCTCCAAGCTTATAAAGTCCATCGTAGCTGAGGCTTTAATGGGTACCTTGAGAACAAATTCTCGTTCCGGAATAGCATGGATTTCGCCAAAATCGCTCCTGTACAACTAATCTCTTGATTGCGCGTGCAAACTGGACGGAATCTGTGGACGTTGGTGCAGGAGTCGACGCGGCCCAATTGGATTTCTCAAAGGCATTCGAGCGCATGGACCATCGCATTCTCCTCCACAAACTCCAGAAATAAGGAATCGGTGATCCTGTTCTGGTTTGGATAGGAGACTTTATCCTGCAACGTCACCTGAATGTGAGAGTTAGAAGCAACCTATCAGAATCCATCGAAGTTCAGTGCGGCGTACCTGGGTGCTCGGTACTTGGACCCCGCCTGTTCCTGGTCTTCATAAGTGATCTCGCGAGTGTGCTATCTTCTAACTGTTTGTTATTTGCTGATGACCTGAAGGTATGGCGCACTATAGCTGCAGTGGTGGATCACACAGTTTTACAGGAGGACCTAGACAAAGCGTACACATGCTGCACTTCAACGTAACCAAGTGCAAAGTTCTCAGTATACGGCATAAGAATATGCACAACTACCGCCTAGGACCACAAATTCTACAGCGGGCTTCTCACGAGTGCGAACTCGGCGTGATAATTCAAGATGACCTCGGTTGTTTCAGGCAGACTGAAAAGGCAGCTAATAAAGCGAACCAGTACCTCGGGCTTCTTCGCAGAGTTTTCGGGAAGTTTGACCCTTCAGTCTTTCCAAAAATGTTTGGTGCGTGCGTGAGGCCGCACGTGGAGTACGCTATCCAAGCGTGGCAACCCTGGCTCAAGCACCATCTCACCGCGCTCGATACTGCACAACATAGGGCAACGAAGAGTGGCAGAGGTTTGATCAGCCTCCCCTACCCACTCAGGCTGAAGACCCTCAAAATATACAGTGGACGTTATCTGCGTATAAGGGGCGATCTCATAACGGTGTACCAGATCCTGAGAAACCCTAATCACCCATGCCATTCCCTTCTTACACTCAGTCAAAACACCTCGCTAAGTGGTCACCAGTTTCAGTTAGTCAAGCAATACAGCCGCCTGTAATGTCGGCGAAACTATTTATCCCTTGGAGTGGCACAACCTTGGAACGCCCTCCCGGAACATGTAATTAATGCACCCACCCTATCCCTTTTCAAAAACGCCTTGACGATACCCTGTCACATTTACACTACGTGCTATGGCTCATGACCACCAGATGCTGGCACTAATGCACAACAGACAGGGGAAAGTGCCATAACCCTAATCGAGAATGAGTCACTCCAAAGCCCTTGCACGAAATTTGATAAACGCTACTACTACAGAAACTGGATTATTCTATCCTGTCGACCCAAGATAGTCGCACACGAGTAAACGTTGTCCTTGCTATCTTTTTTATTTTTTCTCGCTTACTATGTGGTCAATAATCACTCCCCTTATTGCTTTGTGTGCGTACTTTCTCATTTCAAACTCCCTTTATACGACAGTGCAGTTACATCTGTAATCGCCCAAGCTGACGACTCCATTATCACTTGATCTATTTTCTTTCACGCTAAACACCCTACGGGACATGTCATGCATCTGCTTTTTTCCCCATTATAAATCATTGTTAATCACTGTTCATTTCCAGTCAATCGGCAACGTACCTTCGGACAGCGAAATGATGAAGAGGTCAGTCACGGCATGAGATGATGGTTGAAATTGTCTTAAGAATCAGTGGATGAAACCAATCAGGTCCGGCAGGTTTGTTGCCCTCAAGGTTGGCGAGTAGTTGACGTGCTTCTTCAACATCGCAATCCAGGCTTTCGAGTTCGGTAAAACTAGTACACGTCGAACTCGGAACAGACTCCTGGTCATTTGCAATTATAGAAGCGAAGTGCGCTGCCAACGGGGTCTCACTCTCCGTGCTGAAGGATAAGGACTGTCCGTCTGGGTCATCCAGCACTGGCACATCACCTGATGGCTTCAGGTTTCGCTTCACGTAAGCATAGATTCTCTTCAGGGCCGTCTTATCGACGATCGTGAGCTACTGTTCGAAATGTCGGTGCTTATTTCTGTTTGTACCGTTGCAGACATTCCGCTGACTTTTATGCCATTCGTAGTCGTTAGCAGAGCCAGAGCGGAGGAATTTGTCCCACAGTCTGCGCCACCGCCGAGCCAGATTTCCATGCTACTTGTCAAACCAGATTCGTATTCGGTCCAACATTCCGACATTTTAAAGGCAAAAGCTAAAAACACAGTGATGGCAATCGCACTTCTCTAAATATCCAACAGTCTTCCACAAATGCAGCTTGTGACAGACATCAATCATGCTGGCTCGCCATGTCCAGGTATCAAATGCACATCAAGCCATCGTATATGAGGACAGTTAAAATCGCCCATAAGTAGAAAGTGTGGACAAATCATGTAGCTCCAAATATGTGGAAGCCAATACAAACAACGTCTCAGGTGGCTACGATAGACTGCGCGCACAAGTAATTATCCGCGCTTGAGGTGATTGGAACACCACAGTGGCTCACACAAACCACCGTCACTTCGGTAGGGGCTCACAAGTCTCCCACGCAGGGAAGACCGGATGTAAAGCAAGACACCACTGCGGGCATCCGTTGGTCTATCGCATTGGAAGCACTAGTAACCGTTGAGTACAAGTTCTTGGGTGTATAACTCTAAAGGTAGCAATGTCTCTGCGTGTCCTACTAAGTCTGGCCGCTCAGACACAACGAAAAAACAAAGATCAGCGCGCATGTTCATAACACTGCAAACGTTTGTGAAGGCTACTCGCAGGACGCAGCAGAAGCCCCTGGGCGTGTGGAAGTGTGAGTAACCTGTTTATCCTGATTCGCAGATCCATGGAAACAACTCGAAAACTTACGATACGAAGATTTGTACCCCCTCACCAGTACGCCTTTTCAGCTCAGAGATAGCCGACTTGAACCGCTCCCGGTCTAATGGGTCTAGGTCTGGACGAATATAGATCTTCATAACTTTCAGCCCACTTAGGCAGCACAAGATCTGTCTTGGACTGGCATCGTCCACAAAACTTATTTTCATAGGCCGATTCTGTTAATCACCTTGATTTCCTAGACGGGTAATTTGCCTCACTTTTACCGAGTTCCCACCAGTGTCGAGGGCTCTGTCAATTAGACTCTGTAAAAACTCGACATCGTGATCTTAGCGCACTTGGTGTGCTGGATCACTGGAATCCGGCGCGTGGAAGAACACGAGGTTATAGCGCCTTTGGTCGGACAAGGTTGACCTTGCAGTGCGAAGTATATTACCAGCCTCATGTGGTTTGACTAACTGTTGACTTATAGAAGTATAACGTCCAACATGTCTATGTAAATTCGCTCTTTTTTCTTTCCACTGGTCTTCAGCACTCAGACTTTCACCTGCTGAGACATCAATGAACAATGAACAATGAATTTATACGGGTTAAGAAGCGTTGCTTTACAAGTCCTGTTGAATAGTTGCAAGGGATATCAACATAACAATAAGGATGATAAGGATAGTAAAATAGTTAATACATTAAATAGGAAAATAAGGACTTATCGTTTGCTTCGCTGTAGTCCTGCGATCCTCTTAGATTCACTGCATCCACAGTTAACAACAAATAATTCCATGGTAAACTCTAGGTGTAGGATGGAGACGTAGTGTTAAGTAACAAAGTGTAAGTGGAGGAGTGCATCGTCCAACCGTTTTTTAAATATTGTTAGTGTCGGTGCAGAGACGACCGATTCTGGCAGAGCATTCCACGGGTGACAGACACGGATGGAAAAGAAATTTCTGCGGCACTCCAGACGACTGTATTGTTCTGAGAGTTTTAATCAGTGACCCCTCAGGTTTGTATTGCTACAGAGTTGCAGTAAAGGGCGGCACACATGATGTGGGTCTCGCAGAATCAAGTATGCCATAATCAGGTCGCCTCGATGTCTGCGATAGCTTCCACTGAACAGTCCCAGTCGTTGCAGCCTCTCCCGGTAAGAAAGTTTGCGCATTCCAGTTACGTTCTTAGATGCCCGGCGTTGTGGATGCTCCAGTGCATTAAGGTCGTGTTTCAGCCATGGATTCCAGGCTTGAATTGTATATTCGACATGGGGGCGAACATACGCACAGAGCATTTGTCGAAATATGGAGCTGTTTATTTGTCCAAGCGACCGTCGCAACAGCCCTACGTGTTGGTTCCCGGTCTTCGAGGCCTTTTCGGATTGCCTGGAGCAACCCAAGTCATCTTGAACCAGGACACCCAAGTCACGTTCGAGAGTTGATTGTTGCAGTACATCCGTTCCGAGTCGGTATGAGTAGCTGCTTTGATGTCGGATGGAAAGCACCTTGCATTTACTGACGTTGAAATGCAATAAGTTTTGGATCGACCATTGATACACTGTATCTAAGTCACTTTGGAGCACAAGTTGGTCGGCGTTCGCCTGGATCCTGCGCCAGATCTTGATATCGTCGGCAAACATTAGGAAGTTTGAAGCGATTCCCTGTGCAAGGTCATTAATAAACACCAAAAACAAACGTGGACCTAGAACTGAGCCTTGCGGCACACCACACTGCACTTGTATGGGGTCCGATAAAGAGCTCCGAACTCTGACCACTAATTGCCTTTGAAATAGAAAGTTGGCGATCCAACTTAAAAGAGGGTCTCCGATCCCGTAATGCTGCAGCTTGCATAGTAGTATCCGATGGTCTAGACGATCGAAAGCCTTGGAAAAATCCAGGTAGATCACATCAACACCTTCTCCAGCGTCGGCTGCCTCGGTCCACCTACTGCGTGCAATTAGTAAATTAGTTGTACATGACCGCTGTCGACGAAAACCGTGCTGTTTAGGCGTGATTACGTTGCAGTTTTCCAGATAGCACACCAGTGCATCGGCAACCATGGATTCCATGACCTTGGAGAGTATAGGAAGAAGGGTTACTGGGCGGTAGTTGGAGGGATCAGTTCTGCTTCCATCTTTGTGAATCGGGCTTATTATTCCAAGCTTCCACATGGCGGGAACTTAGTTCTGGTCTAATCAGTAGTGGAAAAACTGAGCTAATGGTGCTGCCAGTTGGTTTGCTGCTGCTCCCAATGCCTCATGACGAATGGTCTCGACACCCGGCGAGCTGTGTTTGCGTAGAGAAGTCAGCTTTTGCAATACAGCCTCTGCGGTAAAAGTGATGTGAGTTAGTCCTGGTGAGCAGAATGCAAGGCTTGGTAGATCGCTTGGTGGCAAGACTCCTTGAGACGTATGGGCGTATTGCATCTGCAGCGCGTTTGTAGCTTCCATGGACGTTCTTGTTGGGCCATCAGCCGTCTTGAGTGGAGGAAATCCTTGCCTCACCTTTCGTAGGCTATTAACGTGCTTGTACAGCAGTTTGTGGTTAGCACTGAGGGTTTTTGCGATGTTCTGCTGATAGGCGGCTTTGTCTTCTCTTAACTGTTGAGTGCAGTGGTTACGTTGGGCTACGTAGTTATCCCAAGTTTCTGATGCTGGAGCTTCTCTGTACACTCGCCATGCTGCGTTGTGTACTGTCATCCATTTTCGGGTTCTGCTCCTAATGAAAGAAACGGATTTGCACTTATTGCAAGCTTTTATCTCTGAAGCCTGTGCAATCAGCTGACTGAATTTGTTGACGAACTCGAGTCAGGCGACTTCCAGGGGTTCTTGTTCGAGGAAAGACCATGTTGTGGCGCTGACTAGCTGGGCGAGTCGGTCGTACCTTGTGATGGTTCGCAAAGTATCATCGTTATTATTCCGATATTCTACATAGCAGACGAAGTTGAAACTGATGACTGCGTGATCACTGCGACTCAACGGGCAGTCTAAAACCAACGCATCGATCATTTGCTCCTCGTTGGTAAGCACAAGATCCAGCACAGATGGCCTGTTACCAGTTCTGAACCGAGTGGGCAAAGTGATGTGGTTGTAAAGATGAACAGTGGTTACTAGATCTTGTAGATCTGTTTTGAATTGTTCTCCGATCGTGGCAGGGGCTTCTAAACAATGTACATTGAAATCACGCATGATAAGAAATTGAGTGTACTTTTGTTGTAAACTGCACCTTAAAGCAGCTGTTAGGTGGTAGTCGGTTTCCGGTGTTGAGTTAGGGGCGCGGTACACCAAGACAATAAGGCAAGCGTCCCAGCCTTTTGACTGCAACCGGCACCAAAGAGAGTCGGGGAACTGCGAGTCTGAATCCTCCACGGCTTCGCACTGTAAGTCGTTTCCGTGATACAGCATTACCCCTCCTCCTTTTGTGAGCCTGTCGTTCCGGATCAGCGACATACCGGGTTGCGACACTTCAGGGTCCGTCATTCCCGTGTGCAACCATGTCTCGGTGATACCAATAATATCATACGAGCCGGAAGCTTGGCAATCTTTCAGTTCAGCCAGTTTGTTAGAAAGTCGCTGAGCATTTGTATACAAGCAGGCCAGTTTCTCGGTCTCTAGGAGCCCGCAGAGAGGTGAAGCTGTCAAGTGTGTGAGAATGCCGACCGATGCGAGGTCGGCAGTTATTCGATTTTTTGATGGGTCAATGATACCTCGTTTGCAACTTGATTCGGCCAAGGTACGTTCCAGCCTTCGTTTAGCTCTACGTCAGAGTCAATTAAAGCAGCTGTCAACTTACACTTTTGTACATTCGTCAGCATGCTTTCTGCTTCAGTTGCTCGTCTGAAAACTTATCCCGCAATGTGATGGCTGTTGAATCAGGGACATTTGAGCATACAACAGTCCGGGCACTGTAGTTGGATCCCTTTTTAATCGATCTACAAGGTATGGTACTAATTTGTCCTGACTTGTTGACAAGTGGTTGTTTACTCTTTTCCTCTCTATTTGCGTTAATGGTGTTTACAATGGAAGAGGCCGCAACGGCGGCCTCTCGGTGGACCCTTGCAGCAATCTCTGTATATGTAACCGATGTTCTGGGAGGCTTAGTCTCGACAAGAGATATTTGAGCTACAGGTACCAAGGGTTGGTGTTTGGCTGCTTCATCCTTGTTAATACTAGATGTCAAGTCTAGTGGAATTTGCTTAACCAGGCGTTTTGAATGGTGCCTGATTTTCGTTGATGTGAGTACTGTTTGATTCACTGTTTGATTCACAGTCTCTTTTCGCCCGGCCTTCTACCAAAGTTGGAGAAGACAACGGAGATGGAGAGGTGGCTGATTGCGGTGCAGGGGAAGCGGTTTGTTCAGCATTCCGTTGCTTAGCAGCCGCTAAGCTTATGTTGTCCATACTCACTTCCATTGAAGTGATCTTATTTATCCTCTGCTCTGATTCTGCGATTAACCGGTCGCATTTCTCAGCTAGGATAAGCAAGCACTTAACGAGGGGGATGGTGGAACACGCAGTACAGAACCAAAATGCATCTCGGGAGCTATTTCGCTCCCGTAACTGTTGTTGGGACACATTTGCACATTTCGGATGGTACCATTCCAAACAGTGCGAACAAGCCAGACCGATTTTTATTACCCGATGACATTCTCCTAACCCGCAAACGCCTTTCGATGGGAGTCTCTTCGGTTTCGCCTTTCTGCCATTCAATTTGGTGTCGTTACCTGACCCAGTGGGTTGGTTAGCGTTCCGTACTTTCACAGCTTTGAGAGCGGCGCACATCGGTCAGGCGAGCGTGGTGGTTGCAAAGGTCAAATGAGCGGTCGGCGTGGTCGCGCAGTCCGTGTGATGGGTAATGCAGCCGCACTGGCTGACAAGGTCACAAGGAGTGGCGAGTGACTACAACCTGAACAGAGCACTGAACACAGATTCTTTCACAGCTGTGTTGTGAAACACTGGATCGGAGTAAGCTTAGGCTTTTCGGCCTGCCTCGAGAATTCTGTATCGAATGGTGTCACACAGAATGGCCATCGGCTCAATACGATTGAATTAAACGCTTGCGCTTAATCACAGATGCCAGTGAAAACGGTTAGTGATGGCACAGCCTCTAATCATAGAAGATATTTCCACTTATGATGGATCACTGTGTAGAGCTGGTAAATCCGGTTCGAATGAGCGTACAGTGACAACGCTGAGGGAAGATAGAGAAAGGATAGAGGGAAATAATCCAAATGAACCAGTAGCACGCACGTCACGCGTGTGTAGGATGACCTCGAGGTGGTTGATAAATTCAGTGCCCTTTGGAGACAACAAAGGCAAACAATGTATGCCAGGTGAAACTGGGCTCCTCACAATGGTTTCACTTCGTGCCGGTGAGTTTTGCACGGGTAGAGGAGGAAGACCGAGCTGAAATCTGAAGGATCTTCGGGCTAGGTTGTTAGGTTAAACACTCGGAGCTGTTCGCAACGGAATGATGAAGCCTATAAGTCGGCTTTACTCTTCCTGGCTGTATGTTGTTTTGGCAAGTTTCACACGAAGTTTGAAGGAAATCGTGTTGCATTTCATGAAGACGATGAAAATGCTAAGTTGACAATGCAACACATGAAATGTGGTATTTACCTTAACAAAAATGACAGGTGTGGGCATTTGCACGGTATCCGACTAAGTTGGAACGAGTACCACAGGGTGATCACTTCGGCATTGTGAATAATCCGAAACAAGATGATGACCAATTGTTGGAGAAAATGGCGATAGCAAAATCGCCGAAACCAAGAAGTGAAAATACAAGTATTTATAGTTGAAAAATTTAGAAGCAGTAAGGAAACTGAATTATATGTAAACCTTCACGAAATATTTCCAATGAACGAAGAAATTCAACTCAGAGTGATCTTGTCAACACGCCCAAAAATAACCGACCGGGGGCCGCTATCCTCAAAGAAATATTTGCACTGCTCTACATAAGATTCTCATTGCTTTCCGTGATTTCGGCTTGTGACCTTGTAGGGGCGTTGGGTCCGCAGAACATAATTACAATTTGCCACCTAGCGGTCAGTGGTATTACCTTTCTTACATCATATCCCCTCCTTTCGGTACACGCTGTTTAGTTGTGATTAACTGACACTTAATCTTCCCACACATGTGTATTGGATGCCATACATATTGTTGCAATGCAACTTCGCTTTCGCAGTTCTCGTATTTCACTGACCTTGGCAACTCTGCTATCAAAGTTTGCTGGATTGATTACACAGTGCGGTGTCACATCGTCTTATCTATCATTTTCAGCTCCCTTTGTGTCTATTGGAACCGACGATGATTTTTTGTTCATTATCTTCTCATCGATTCCTACCATTATTTCACTTTAGTCATAGTTCCACTGTCTGAGCTAGTTTACTCTAACGGCTATCTGTTGTTTGTCAACCTATCGTACCACTCGTTGGTGCTAGGCATCTCCACCGAACTCGTCCCCGTCGGAACCCCAACAAACAGACTGTCATAGAAGTTACACCAGTTTTAACGTTGCAGCAGGCTTTAAACGACCTACTGGACATCAACTTAAATGCACTGTGTATCCTCGGATAAATTATATTCAAAATGATGCCGGCCCTGTCTGCAATTTTCCTTTTCTCACCGGAAGGACGCTGACACAACACATTCGGCTTACTTATCCAGAAGACAACGCTTGTCTTCAAACAGCATGTATTGGCACGCGGAATAGTATCGACGTCTGGTACAAGCAGCAACACAGCCGAGCAACGGCACCGGTACCTAAAGTTGCCATTGCATCTGTTTCATCAACAGTCCCCCCATGTACGGCATAGGTATAAGGAAAATTCTGCAGCAATTACAATGACAAGGACAAAATGCATGAAGCACGCATCACCAAGTTCCACAAAGTGCGTAATGCCCGTCGTGCACAAATGCGCTCCAGGAACGTCCTAGGAAAATTCATAAGCTTAATGTGATCACACTGTTAGTCACTTGGCCCGATTGCGGATAGGAATCTGTGAAACGCTAGTGAAGCGGATCTGGATCTTTGCTATTATCTCCAGTTCTGCATTGCCTGGACAGTGGATCAGCTAGGATTGCAACAAGAGCTTTGTAATGAAGAACAACTGGCAATTCTCACCCCAGCCTAGGGTGCCGCACGCTCACACCATATCCTATACCATCCTCTCAGCCACGTAAACTAAATGCCTTCTAAACCCGCTGATTGCTCTCGCCTACCGCAACATGGCATAGTATTCAAACTACTGTTGTTTTCAGGTAAACCTGTGCACCAGTGGCTGTCATCGCAACATCACAAAAAGGACCTGTGTCTTCTAGTTCTAACAAATCCATTTACGCTACTGCAAATTTTGTTGGCGCTCGCTTCGGAAATGTTTGGGAGTAAAAAACATTTGGCCGGTTACCGACGTAACCCGTCAGCTTTCTACTTACCGCGTTCGGATACAACGATCTGCAATTTAGGTGCTAGAGGTATCGACGCACTTTTCTTTCTAGAAAAGCATTATTAAACATCGTTCCATCGATTACCTTGTCAAAAAAGCAGGTTGTTTAGCTCCGCTTTCTCTTTATTGCTACCTTTGGTCTGCTTTAAAAGAAGTTATGTTACTGACTAGTGCGTAGACGAGTATAGATTCTCCTCCTTCTTGTCGGCGATGTCTGTGAAAACTTCATCTATATTCTCCTACGCGATTGAGTGACAGCATGAGAAAACTTCCAAAACGCCTGAACTGACCTTATTCCATTAGTAAGCAACTTGTTTTGCAACCGTCAATAGTAGAAATCCCACATAGTTCACCCTCTCCGACAGTTTCCATTCTTACTTCATTTAACCCTTTGAGGAATGCGCTGGTATCAATAGAAAAGTTGGAGAACTAGCAGAAAGAGCAATTCGTATTAATGTGTTATGGGAAAATTGTCAAAGTATTTGGGGATGCAAATTGAAGTGAAGGATCGAAGAGTAATAGTTCAATGCGAACAAAGTACGGCATGGAGTGTAGTCTAGCGTGAACTATGTGTTATATTTGCCACCGATGGTGGCAAAGCAAGTTGTTTATTACCTGAATAAGGTCAGCACAGAGCTTTTGGTAGTACGGTCATACTAGCAGTCGATTGCGTAGGAGAATATCGTTGGAGCTCTCACATATATTTTGCAGAAGAGAATGGGTCTCGAGGCCTAACTTACACTTTAATTTGTCTGTATAATTGCGGCTGCTAATATGAATAGAAAGACAAACAGTATACATTCACCACTTGACAGCAGGTCAGAATATATCATCACTCGACCTTGCAGCTCAAGGAAAAATGGATTTAACTATAATACCCTGATGATTGTGTGCTCTAATCTCCCCGAAACTATCGCCATCGTATTGTGGAGTAAGTTGTCTGAAGACCAAGACCAGTGGGACTCACTGTGAATTTTATTGGATGTACAAGCCAAACCCATCAAACCTAATGCAAGTTACTCGTCACCCGAACTCTGCACACTGTGGAGAACACAGACATTAGAATGGGTCGGTAAGGTAAAAAGGGTTTTACTTTCTGCAATTGCGCTACAGCATAAACCTCGGGTACTGCGCATTTATTGTCGTCACTTTATGCGTGTGAAAGACAAAAGGAAAGGCCTAATAAGGACAGATCAAGCAAGATCGCCTAAACCCAATCTTCATGCATGGCGTGCCACAGCTTCCTTCCAACGATGGTCAAGTGGCCAGAAATCAACATTTAACAATGCCGGTTCATTGACGAAATACTTGGACATCTTTGTGGCGCGCTCACTTAAAACTCTGTCTCACTCTCCGAAGTATAAAGGATGCGGCCCAAGAATCCTAAAACTCCTGGTTTGCTCAGAGCAAACATCAACGGATACTTTGGTTCGATGGCGGAAAAGTCGAAAAAGCCTTCCAACTGAACTTCGTTTAAAGGGTGCAGGAGCTTTGCAAACTTCAGTGATGAAATCATCTGAAAGAGCAAACGTACCGGTGAAGCTACAACAGCTACACTCGACACTTCCTATGTTTTATTCCGAGCTAATTCTGGACGAGGACTGGGACTCGACTTGACTGAATCAAGACACAGTGGAGGTACCAGTATCCCACAAAAAGCGAGTGACGGCCGACATTCCCCACACCTAAACCTATAACCTTCGGTGGGCTCATAGCGACTGAGAAAGTAGCCTACTTGTATACAAATGCTCAGCTTCCTTCCATTAATATATCTGAATTGAAAGATCGCCAAGCTTGCGAGTCAGTTAATATCATCGGTATCACTGAGAGTAGAATGATGGATGCTGCACTTTCGCTACCATGCATTTCGCTCATCCGGAACGACAGCCTCACAAAAGCGAGAGGGGTAATTCTGTATTACCGAAACGACTTGAAATACGAGGCCATGGATAATTCAGTCTTGCAGTTCCCCGTTTCTGTTTGGTGTCAGTTGCAGTTAAAAGACAGATACGCTTACCGTCTAGCCTTAGTGTACTGCACCCCTAACTCTACCCGCGAAACGGACTACAAAGTTGCGATAGCTCTAAGACGTGCTCTAAAGGGAAGCCACCCTCACACCGTTATCATGCGTAAATAAGTGATTTCAAAATGTGTTGTTTAGAAATCCCTGCCACGATCGGTAAAAATTCAAAGTCGATCTGCAAGAGCTCGTAACTGCACCCCTTCACAATCACGTGACTTTGCCCACTCGGTTCCGGACCGGAAACAGGCCACCTAGGTTGAATCTTTTGATTACCAACCAGGAACATTTAGGTGTTAGTCGTAGACTAGCCGTTGTGTCGCTTTGATCATATGGTCATCAGATTCGACTTCTTCTGCTATGTGGAATATAGGAATGAGAACTATGCGACGGTGCGAAATATCCCACTACGATCGATGAGCCCATTGCATCAGCGCAACAACCTAGTCTTTCATTGCCTAAGTAACCCTGAAAGTCGCCTGGCTCGAGTTCATCGACAAATTTAATAGGCTGATTCCAGTGGCTTCCGAAGCATGAGTACGTAATGGGTCTAATGCAGTTGCTTTTGTTGGGTGCAGAACTCAAAACTGGGTGGTAATACGCAACATAGCATGGCAGCCGTGTAGAATAACTTCAATGCTGCCTACTTGGGACGAATACGTAGCCCAACTTTACCACTGTACTTAACTACTCAGAGAAGGCAAAGCCGCATATAAGCGGAAAATGTAGAAAACATTCAGCGCTAACCCCAAATAGCTGTACAAGCACATAATTGCTCTTTTTAAGATAAGGCAGGGATTTCCTCCACTCAGGATGTTTGGTGGCCCAACAAGAACCGCTGCAGAAACAGTAAACCAGCTGCGGATTAAATATGCTCCCACAATACAGGGGATCTTGGAATCAAGCGATCTTCCAGATTTAGTCGCCCCGCCGCCAGCACTCACCAGTATTACTTTTACCATTGAAGCTCTATTAAAAAAGCTGATGTCTCTGCGCACCCACAGCTCCCCGGGTGTTGACACCGTTCGTCCAGAGGCACTAAGAGCAGCAGCAAGACAATTGGCAGAACTTTTGGCCTTGTTTTTCCCGCGCTGCTTAGACCAGAATGAGGTTCCTGTTATGTGGATGCTTGAAAGAATGACTCCGATGCACATAGGCGAGAGCAGAACTGCGTCTTCAAACTACTGCCCAGTATCTCCTCTCGATACTGTCCAAAGTTATGGAATTCATCTTCGCCATGCTGAAAAATTGTAACATCATTTCTATTAGGCAACATGTCTTTCGTTCAGAGCGATCGCGCATGACGAAGTTACTAAACGCACTAAGTAACTGGATCGAGTAGGCTGAAGCTGGAGAAAACAATGTTGTGATTTTCCTGCATTTTTGAAGGCATTCCATCGTCTGAATCAGCCCTTTTGAACGGGGCTCACAGAGAATTACCGGGGGGGCTCTAGGATGAAAATATATTTTATAGGGTCATGGAATGGCTATAGTTTGCCATGCTGTAAAAGTGGGATGTGATAGCACAAATAAAAATGATGTAAAGATTTCTGGTGGTTTCTTTTCGCGCACTAATGTCCCCTCTTAACTACCAGTCAGTGAAATGAATTAAATACGCGCAGAAGGATGTGTACAAGTTGTGACTGGCATACCTGGCTGGCTTTCTGTTGCGGAGCTGGCATAGCTCCGCAAAACTTGTGGAGATTTCGCTGGGGTCACCTCAAATATGCCATCACAATACGGTGACTTAGACTGCTCTACCAACAACCGATTCCTCCGCAGGACTCTGAGGCCTGTCGACGGTGAACCGTCGGAGCTTTACTTAGGACACTGATGCATCTACTGTGCAGGCTGCAGTGCACCTAGCGAACTCTGGTCAGAATACTGCGTGCAGTTACCGCACAAAGCCACAATGACACTGAGTTTTCCTCAGAACACTACCATCGTGTGAAAACTCATGTGCATGTCAATCCTTCTTTCTCATTGGGTCTCACTTCATCAGGGCTAAGTTACACGTTTTCGTCTCCAGTCTCAGCTCGCGTACAACTCTGGCAGCTAGATCGTGTTGGCCCGCGAAGGTCCGAATACGAGTAACTACCCTGCGTGCTTGGGTACTATCGGTGGAGAATGTTCGTTGGTTCCGACTAAAAATTGTAAAAGCTAGGATATATTATAACGCTTTCTTAACATTGGCTTCAGCCAAAGTTTTCGTATTGGTGACATCCGGCTTCTTTGGTGAGTATATATGACGAGGTCACAAACCGTATAAGGTCTAGGTCACAAAGTGTATAGCAAAAGCTCGAGGCGGTTTGCTTACCTGGACCACTTACGGCGCCGGCAAGACATAACTGTCGCCCTGAAAGGTAGAGTATACGGTGCAGTGGTACGTTCAACGTTACTAGACACTTGTGAAACCTGACCCTCTAGATCAGCGGACATATAGAGGCTAGTTGCTTTCGACCATCGGTGCCGTCGTAGTTTGGCTCAAATCTGGTGGGAACACCGCGTAGGAGATGAGAGTGTCCGACGCCTTGTTTATGGCCCAGGAACCAGAAGCGAACCGCTCAGCACCGTTATTTCATTCACCATGCTTCGATGGCTGGGGCACGTGTTTCCCATGCCAGCTCACTTACTTCGGCGACGTGCGTTGTTTGCGCGCCGCGTGTACGGATGGAAGAACAGCAGAGGTAGCCAAGCGATGACTTGGTCAAGTGGAATGAAGGTCCTTACTTCGAAGTTGACCTCAGTTGGAGCCTCTCGGTTCCCTTTTTGGGTACCGAAGGACGGTGAACATGTTCGCTTGGATATATTTGTTGACAAGAATAGGAGCAGACCTCATTGGCGTTAGTGTTGTGAGTTCCTTTGTCCACTCACCTCCGCTTAGCCTCCCCCTCTAACCACGATCTCAAACAGTGGGCATTATAATACATTTTGCGGCACAATAGCCGGCTGTTAGCCCTCCGGATCCATATCCATCCGCTATTGGTGACTCAGCAGGCGTGCTACTGTTTCACTACTTTCTTTTGTTTTGTAGTGCGGCACCAAAGCTGAGGTGTTTCTCACCTGCAGCTAGAGTGTATAATCAACGAATGAATGATACAAAACTGTTGAATAAGGACATTTCTCCCAATATTCATAATAAACAAATGCCTTGCCAGCACGCATTGGGCGTCAGTACTGGCAATAGCCAAGGTACATTAGCAGGTACGTTGTGGAATCTCCTGTGGTGTTTCTGAAACTATCCGGCATTTGCTTCCGTGTTTGATTCTTATACCCTTCATTCTACCAGTTGTCCCTTTAGGCTACTTTCCTGTAATGAATGCGGGTCAAGTGAGCATTGTCATTTTAAGTTCTATTTGTTTTGTTCCTTTGCCTTCGTCAAGAAGTTTCCTTCAGCCACGATAGTTTTAAAGTCATAGTCAGAAACCGCCTTTGGGCTGCCTCTAGCATTGTTTATACACTTTTACAGTTTAACCGTCTAATCACTAACAGATGTTACAAGTACATTTATCAACTGTCCTATAATCTCACGGCCAAGCAATAGCAAATATAGTACCACCAATCATTCATACGATCTGCGTGTTTCACCTTGTTGGACGATTTTTTAGGACTATTAAGTACCAGTTCGAGACGGTCTGCGTAATCAAGTGCGGATGCCAAAAACCAAATTAAGGCGGACAAGGCGAACTATAATCTATGGGCTACAAAACACGTGGATTGACGAAGCGAGACGGGAGCGAAAGGTTACTGCGACAACGTACCGAGCAGTCACGTGACTAACCGGGTGTAAGGAAGATTAACACAAGAAAGAATAATGTGCAATTGGTCAACAATGAAATAGTAAATAGAAGATAGTAGCAATCTTTTGTGCGCCGTAATGTCATTTAATGCTCATGTGAAATAAAACATACTGGCAATATTATGTTATACTACATATTAAAAATTAACAAGGTCAATCTACAGTGGAAAAGTAGTGTCGGCAGTACTCTGTGTAAAACTGGTCATGTAGAGTTATTGCATCACCTTAATACCCTACTTTACCTGTGTGTTTAAATTGGCAGGACGCTTCATATGCAAGTGTACCGCCAATTAAACGGAAAAATCTACTGAAATGTGCTCCTAAGGACGAAATTGGGAACTCCGTGAATTTTTTCAGAAAGCTACTGGATAGTTTCGAAATAAAACCAACTTTAAAGAAAGTGTTTTCTGTCAGGGCAAAAATAGGATAATGCACTTACGGCTTCATATAAAGGCAGCATTGATTGCCAAAAATTGGAGTCCATATAGTGTTGGAGAAAATATCAGCTTGCCTTCAGTATCAATAATATTGTCAGACCTGATTAACACGAAGCCTCGAGAAGCAGTTCAAGACATTCTACACAACAACTCAAATGTATCCAGGCGAATAGACGAGATGGCGCAGGACTTAGGACGCACTTTAGTCATTCTATTACAGTCCAAAACTTTTCGTAAATCGTAGCTGAATCTATTCTACCTGATAAAGACCTTCTCATGGCAAATGTCCGAATCTTCAATGATTTTGAATTACTGGAAGAGACGCTGTTTTTTTCAGGAGATTTAAAGCCCATACAAAGGGTCAGTCTATCTTCTTGGTGGTCAATGGACATCTGACTGAATAGTCCATCCCAATGGAGAACATAGTTACATGTGCTACAGATGGTGCTCCTACAATGGTAGGAACAGATAAATGATCCCTTATTCTTCTATAAAGATATTCTCACTTCTGTTCATACAAATCACTGTGTGATTCATAGAAAACAACTAGTGGCTAAGAACTTTGGAGGGCGATCAAATGATTCACTAGCATCTGTTATAATAGTAGTCAACAATATCAAATCACACCCTGTTCAAGATAGTCTTTATCAGCAATTGTGTGAGGCGAACAGTGCAGGTGTCCAGGTTCTACTATTTCATACAGAAGTTGGATGGATGTCAAAGGGCAAATGTCTTCGCCGTTTTGTTGTACTCTGGGACACCAACATCATATTCTTTTCTTCAACTGATTAAGAAGGCAGACTGTTAATAGCTAAGCTAGACCTGTTTTATCTGCCTGATGTTTTCGAAACACTCTACTCATTAAGTAAAACACTTCGCGCCATGCTAAGTAATTTCATCTCAAACAAAGAAGTCATAACGGCTTTTCTCCAAAAGCTTGTAATGTATACTCAAAACATCTGATGTCGGGAATTTTTACAATTCCCAATTCTCACTACCGTCACGGAGAAGCTGAAAGTTGAGGACATGCGTTTTTGTATCAGTCATTTACAATAAATCCGAAAGGAAATGAAAAGCAGCTTTCCTGACCTGATTGACATGGATATCATGGGTTGGATCTTAGATTCAGTTGGCGTACAGTCTTGCAATGTAGGAGTTAACATTCAGGAAATTCTCGTGGAGCTTCAAGGTAACACACTAGCAAGATCCAAATTCATGCAACATAAAATGGATATTTGGATAAAGTCTGATGTCCCTAACAGGGATCCCAGACTATGGGAAGTAGTTGAAAGATTTTTTCTTGCTTTTTCTTCCCCATACTTCTTTGAATGTGAATTCAATAATGCTTTCTCTAACGAAAAGAAGGGGCAGATTGGACATCAATGTAATTCAAGACTGGCATCCATGGCTAAAACACGATCTTAATACACTGGAGCAGACACAACGTCGGGCAGCTAAGAACGTAATTGGTTTACTGCTTTTTCGGGATACAATAAATTGTTGTCACGTGTTACCGATGTTCTTGCATGCTACTGCCCCTTCACCGTTAAGGGACTGACTCTGCGGTTACCCCAAATGCAAAATGCTGGGAAGACTGGAAAATTAGTATTTCAGATTATATTTCTGTGCTGCCGGTTCTCAATCCATCCGTGATGCTGAAAACGGAGGATACTTTAAAGGTTTTGCGCTTGCACCTCGGCTCAGAGGGTCAACTTATATTTGATGCTCTAAACTTGCGGGAGGAACCCGCGTTGACGGACGCTTTATCGGTCCTCCATAAACATTGGGGTGTTCGAGTGGATACCTACACTTCTCGGTACAATTTTTCGCAGCTGAAACAAGCATCTGGTGAATCAGTGGATACAGTCATTTCCCGCCTTGTTTGTTCCGTTCGAATGTGTGACTACAATAGTATTCTCAAGAAAAAGTGGAAGGAATCATGATAATACAACAATTGATTTCTAGTCTCACGGATTCTCGGATCAGAGATAATCTCTTACTGGAGAACGCAGAAAAGCTCAAATGGGAAAGGGCCTGTGAAGTGCCTCGCGTGAAGGTCGCAGTTACGGATCAAAACCAAATTTACGTCTGTAACACAGGAGCTACTGAAATTGACCATTTGGATCCTACCTGCTCTCTGACGCGATCCTCAATTGGAAATAACTGTTACCATTGTGGAAATGCTGAAAATCGTGCAAATGATAAATCTTTTCTTACAAAGAATGTAATCTGCCGGAATTGCGGTAAGACCGGTGATTTTGTTCGTTTGTCTTTTGCGCGCTATTTATTTATTTGATTATGGACATGACTTCAGAGCTATTCCGTTCACTATTTAACAATCTATGTATCTTCTTAATGAATGAGGACATCCACTTTCGTCTCTAAGTCAAGAACCCGAACTGCCTTGGCCAGATATTCACCGCGCTTTTAGATTAGAAACAAAAGCATTTGTCTAGATATGGAACTAAATTCCGCGTCACCAATCACAGTTTCGTCATATTGTTTTTTAAAAATAGCATTTTGTTCAGCTAACTGTAGATCCTTCCGCTTACGCTTTCAGCAGCTACTCCGTTTTGTTACGGTTTCAACGTTTCTCATAAACAGCAGGAAGCGTGTAGCTGAAGTTACCGTTGGTAAAACTGATAGGAAGCATCTACTGATACGTAATACCATGGTATTATTGAACGTATCACCATGCTTCAGCCAGATGACCATTGCCAGCGTCAACCTACACTCGTTAAATTCCAGTTATCCAGATCTCTTTCTTCCGGATATTGGTAGAGTCCCAAAAGCCATGCAACGCATTAACTCGACCGCGGATTACAAACCTTTCAGCATTTAAGTAACTTGAAAATTCCCATTTAAGTCTCTAGAACAAAGGACCATCTGGTGAGCAATTGCTTTCAATGATTCATCGTCAGACCATTACAATCATATAGAGGCTAGAAAGAGAAATCGACCAAGTTAGTTCAAAACGAATTGAACAACCTAGGTCTGAACCTCTGGCCAAGCGAGAAGCGTTGCCACAAGCTTTGAAAAATATGATCACGGAACACTTGATGGGACCCACACAGTATTCTGAATGAGTTCATCCACTAGTTGCCGTTCAAAAGAAAAATGGCTCTATTCATGTATGCACCGACCTTCGAGCGCTTAATCGATATATACTTGGAGACAAATTCCCTCTAACTTCTATCGACGAGTTGATGGTTGAGTTATCAAAAGCCAAACGTTTCTCAAAGCTGGATATTCGCAACGCATACTACCACATTCCACTGACTCCAGATTGACGATATTTGATTGCTTTCCTCACGCAAGCCGGTTTGTATTAATATAAACTGCTACCAATGGGCCTTATTAGTGCCCCAGCAGCTTGACAGAAAGTTATTGCTCTAGCGGTATCAGATCTCAAAGGATGTGTTGTGTATATGGATGATATTTGTCTCTTTGGTAGTAACCCCATCGAACATCAGAAAAACCTTCATAGTGTGCTGAATAGACTGAATGAACTAAATCTCTGCCTGGATACAAACAAATGCCAATTCGCTGTAAAGGAGCTCGAGTTTCTTGGACGTGTTATTTCTACCTCGTGTATAAAGGCTAATGTGCAGAACACCAGAGTCATTCTCGATTGTCTAAAATCATGCAACGTAACACAGATGAAACATTCCTTGGGTTTGTGTTCTTATTACCTTTGACATTTATCGAATTTTGCGACCATTGCCGAGCCGTTATGGAGGTTGACGCCAAAACTAGGAATTTCGTTGGGCCACTGGAAAAGACAAAACTTACATGACCATGCAAGCGATGATAGAATCCACTCCCACGGTAGCGATCTTCAATGAGCACTGTCCAAGGTTTGTTTCAACGGATGTTCCAGATGTTGGCTTGGGAGCAATTCTGTTCCAGCTTGACGATGACGATGGCGATTGCGTTCGAATCACGTATCTTGTCTGAAAGTAATTATTCCACCGGCTAGAAGGATTCCCTCGCATGCGTCTGAGCATGTAAGAAATGGCACTTTTACTTTTTCGGACATCGATTCACTATACGCACCAATTATTCTGCTCTTACAACGTTACTAAATCGCGGTAACAAAGGCCAAAAGCCGGTAGGTTTGAGTCGCTGGTACTCACGTTTATTGAAATATGATTATTAAATAAATTACGTGCGATGGTGCTTTAAGCAAATGGAAGATGCGTTATCGAGACTCCCACTGTCCAAAGAAAGGGAAAACGAGGACTTAGAGGAGGTAAAAAAAATGATATCACAGCTCTCAGACGGAACACCTACAATAACATTTGACCTGATGCGCGAACAGACTGACGAAGACCCTGTCCTAGCGAAGCTTCGGGAATACATATCCACTTCATGGCCCAGTCGTACCAAGATCCAACCTGAGTTACTTCCCTATTTACCCTACGGAACGAGTTTTCTACTGTGAGCAACTGCATTAGTAGAGGCGAGCAGTTTGTGGTTTGTGCAACCCTCATTCCTATGGTGGTTGCATGTGTGCATTGAGGTCAACCAGGGATTGTGCGAACAAAAGCTCGGATACTACAATACTATTGGTGGCCGAAGTTGGATTGCAGCGTCGACGCGATTATTCGGGAATGTTACGCCTGCCAACAATCCGATAAGTGTGCCAGGTCTCTGAATGCTACAGTCCAACCCAATGAAGCCATGGGTAAAACTTACCGTCGATATTATGGGCCCGTTTGCCAATGCACCTCCGCAGAAGCGAAACATGCTAGTGGGTACATGTTTCTACAGTAAATGGCCAGAGACTATTCTCTGCGGTGACGTTACCACAGCCGTCATCATAAAGTGGCTCCGTTGTTTGTTTGCAAGCTACGGTTTGCCAGAAGACCTATTCACTGATAACGGCCCACAGTTCCGAAGTAACGAGTATGTTGAATTCCTAAGGCGCAATGGTATCAGACACACGAGGACTGTACCTCATAATACTGCAGCGAATGGACTCATCGAACGACTTAATCGTACTTTGAAAGAATCTCTACAAGTCCTTCGGCTTTCGGGATGATGCCTTGGTATCTGTTTGGAGGTATACAGAACTACTTCACATACTGCAACGGCAAGGACCCCCGCGGAGCTAATGCTGGGGCGATCAATTCGAAGTCCATTATATGCAGCCTTTACATCCGAAGAAACCACCGATCACAGAGAATACGAAAGACGAGCTTTCTACCAAGCTAAATATAGACGCGTTGGGAAATCGTATCCTCCAGGGACATTTGTTCGTGTGAGACTACCCAATTCCCGGAAAGGAGTTATTACATTCCGACCGCCGACCCGTGTGGAATCTGTGTGCACGCCAGGAACTTTCAAGTTGGCCGATGGGACAAAGATGAATGCATGACGGCTGCATACAATGCTTTCCCGACGTGCTATTAAAAAGACAAACCACTCAGCACAACCTAATACAAACCTATGACGTTCCGGTCGGATACGCCGCCCTGTCTACCGATACGCTTTAACGGACAACACCACATGGTGATTCTTCGGAGTGCTGACATTAAATTAGATCGTTCATGGACACGTAATGCCTGTACTTTTCCGAACAGAGGCAGGGACAATGCGGTGTTAAAATACTGCTTTGCTTTTACCCTCGATTCGCTTATCCTGCTCACACTTCTATTTAGCACTCTTTGGCTTATCATGTAATCTTGCATTTGATTAGTTGCAATGCGAACCTCTATCGACTTAATTGTACTGCGCTTGTGTGCGGACAGTTTCCTCTATACATAAGTTCCAGTGTTGCCCTGGTCTGCTGCTTTTTCGGAACACAACATAACCAAACAACCCAATGGGACTTGCAAAGCATTACTCCTTAACCCATACAAATTCATTGTTTTTTGAACGGAATCCGAGTTCAGCATCCTCCTAGACAAGACCATACCTAAAAATGCAGTGATTGATCCCGAGTAAGGTAAGCGAACAGAGTACGACAGCAAAGGGATTTCAGGTGAGTTAATGTGCGATGTCCCAAATAAAAGGGAAGGAACGTATTGTATGATAGTGACCAGTGTGGAGTTCCACTCAGGGTAATTAAGCCATGAAGCGATGTTAATAATTTGGTTGTTGTCCACCACAGTTCATTCCATGTAGAATGCTTTGCTGAAATCAGCTCGGTTTGGTTCAATAGCTATGGCTTGAGCACCGACATTCGATGAATCCACTTGCCAATGTGTACATCGCCAGAATAATCATATAAATCAGTAGTAAGACAGGGTTGAATACAGATTGAACGTAAAAATGGTATCGAAGGAGAAGTGCGGCACGCTAATTAGGATGGAATGGAAAATAACAGTTAACTGCTAGAAACTGATTACATGAACGCTGCTTGAACGCGCCAAGTCTCATAGGGTCTCCAACTATTGACGTGGACCATTCCGAGGCCCGTATTCCCGTTGAAGACACGCGCCCGTTTGACCAAGTATCTCAGCCACTTGCTTCACGGTCCTATGCGACGGCAGGCACGGCGCATAGCGCACGCGGAGGAAGCCAGTGAACGGGTATACCGAGGTTATGACCTAATCAACGTAGGCAGTTGAAATTTTTCTACAAGCATTCGAGTAAGACCACTGAAAGCTTCTCGCAGAAATCTAGTGGTGGACCTCAGCATTGCATACACGATCGACAGACTAGAAAGCGACATTCAGGTCAAAGATAACCACCATAGTCTATCGTCTCTAAGTGTTTCTTTGCTCTAACACTTGAAGAAGGCTTAACATGTGTTCATTGCAATCACGACTACGTCGGAAACCGCCAGCATTACAATGATTCGACTCTCACAGGCACTAGTAAATCGTCAAAAATGATATACCAGATAAGCTTAGGGGCAGTAGAACATGGTTAAAACATCTATGATATTCAAACAATGCTCGCTGACCATTCTTGAAGATTTGTTTGATAATTGACAATCCCCAGTCTGATGATACCTCTTCGGTGTCCAAAGTTATATTAAATAGAGTCAAATCTCTAATTGAGTCAACTCCATCTTTCCGCAAATATAGAGGATGGTGATTAGGTCCAAGAGTCATGCCACGTTTCAACGCGGTGAACTCCTCACAAATCTCTTACATTGATGTGGCACAAACGTTACAATTACCACAGTTGTTTCAGCAAACAACAGAGTCCTAGTAAGTCTGCTGTATTACTCTTAAAAATATTTTACCCACCAAGCTAGTCGAAGAGTCAGAGAGTTTGGATATATTTGAGTGTTGCTCTTCCAAACACCGGCACACCATGGTGTGCCAGTGAGGACCTTCTCGGACCCGTGTTCCACATGAGCGAGAAAAGCACTAGGCTGTTCCTTGCATTGCTGGTTTTCACCATCCCACGGGCCGTTGCCATCTACCAAGTTTGCTGCTCAATCCGAAGACGCCTTGTCAGTCGTCAATTCAGTTCGTTCCCGACACACTGAAACCCGGTATCCAACGGAACATGTTACTGTGTGTCAAGCAAATTACGCACTGCCTCAGAGCTTCATACACAGTTAGTAGTCCCCAAATGGACCTACCGCATGCGTCAAAAGCATTCTTTGTGACACATTTGAAACGATTGCGGTCAGCGTTCGACTAATCAAACTCATTTGTCCTTGACATTTAGTGGGCCAGTTGGTCAGGATATTGTTGAAATGCAGACTGCGAGTACAGGTTATGAGCAAGAAGTCCGGAAATTAGGCACATTTCTGAAGCAAAGAGAGTGAGCTCCATGTGTGTGCACCGTAGAGAACGGTGGAAATCTAGGCACTTCTTACAAATTAACCAACAATATGGAATGGTATACGCCATCTGTATCTGATGGCGATATCGTCACTTGGGGTCAGGTTAGTGAGGAATTCAGTGGGCGTCAGGTGACGCGGTTTGAAGTTTTGTACTGGAAAGCAGTGTTGCCAAGGTAAAGATTGTTGTCGGCGTATAGTTGCAGAAATCGATCACCATGGTCTGTTCGACATGCGTCGACTCCGAAGTCGTCTCCCAGATTTTGTCCAAAGTCTGGAACATGACCCACTTAGGCATTCATGTTTTTAGCAAAAATTACATTATCGGTATACTTCGTCATCCTAAGAGATGAAAGCTATTAACAGAAATCGTCTTTGAGAACTTCTTAACTGCATTCAGTAGGGGTATAAAATTAGGTGATGGAAAGGCAACTTGTCTTCAGACATTGCTCATTAACACTAATACAGGTTCTAAGTAGAACCGCACACATGCAGTTGTTCACCGGTATCCAGTTGAGTAGACTGCTTTCAGCATGTCTGCTAGTGGCGGTACCTACACCTATATACCTTGAGCCATCGACTGAGTATCGCCACAGAAGCTAACGGTGTAACCAGATTCAGAACCAGAGAGTTGAAGGTACATCACAACGCTGTTTTCTTCTAAGTGTTTCGGAGACTGCACACGTCAAGATTACGACTGAAGAATGTGAGTTCCTGCTGCCTTTTGGTCGATTTTACCCAGATCTCGCGTTAAATGGATTAATGGGATGTGATACTCTAGGTTTGATGGACGAGCTAATGTGCCGATAGCGCAGCTGAAAAGTCAGCCGCAGAATCTTGTTCAACGGACGTAACGAGTTGAGAGCACTTTGAAGAAAATAACAGTAATGAGATGGAGAGGGAGTATTTCCGACAAGGTCGAGAGGGCAGATGATACTCGCCGGTTGCCCATTGTCAGGGAGTGTTTTATTATGTGTCCGACCTCTAACCATTAGCTTGATTGCCCGGTTCACTTGGCAGTGGGGAATTTGGAGGTTCGCTTTTGGAACTCAACGCGGAGCTTTTACTTCAATAGCCTGACCCACAAAACAGCGCGAAGATAAGCCAGCTCAAAGTGTGATTGTAGGGACCAACTCGAATCAGTTTGACACCTGTACCACACAGCCTTTGAGAAGTTAGAACAATGTGCACATGTTTAACGAACAGAGTATGTTACGAACCTATGTTTGTAAAACATAAGTGTTGGCTGTGGCTCGATGTTGTGCGGTTCGATAAGAAAATATTGCTCGTAGAACTGCACCTTCCCAACCTGTACCAGATAAGCGAATAGTTAAGATACCTTCTTTCAACGATTGTTTGAACCGCTATACCACGCCGTTTGCCGCTGGATTATACGGCGTTGTACATGAGTGTCGGGTAGCTTGAAGTTGAAGGAACGAACAAGCTCGTGACTTGTAAACTGCGGTCCGTTGTCCGTCACTATCTTCTGTGGTAATCCGAAATGGGAGTTCTGGAGTTTTTCCTTAGTCAGGACTGAGATGGGTTCATTTATCAGGGAAGACACCAATAACCTCTCATTACCATCCTCATTATTTTCGGTTTCGTTGGGTGGTAGTCGACAGGGCCCATCGGCTACCTAGTTTTCATGTCTTGGACGGAATTTAATTTGACAATCGTATGTTAACAATCCTGCACACCAGCGATGTATCCGAAGTGACCTGATGCCATTTGTTACCCGAGTAAGTAAGCTTTGCGTGGTCTGTACGAAGAGTGAATGGTCTTCGAAACAAGAAGCAATTCCATTTCTCACAGGCCCAAAGGCAGGCAAGCGACTCTTCTTCCTCGGCAGAGAAGGAATGCTCCGCCGCCGACAATTTTCTGGAAGCATATGCAATAACCCTTTCATGCCCATTTTAATTTGTGATAGTATAGCACCCAACCCAATGTTTGATGTATCAGTAGAGACAATCGTTGGGCACATCTCGTCGAAAATCGCCATGACTGTTGTGGAAACAATGCAGCGTTTTATTTCGTCAAATGCCTTTTATTGGGGGTGACCTCAAACAAATAATTTTGCTTCTTGGTCTGTTCAAGTAGTGGCTCAGCAATATTCGTGAAAGCATGCAGGTAACGTAGGTTGTAAGAACACATACCTAGAAAATGCTTTATTTCAGTGGAGTTCTGTGGATAAGTGGCCTCGGTGATGGCAAGCGCATTGTCCAAACTCAGCTTCATACCGTCAGTTGTTATAATATGGCCCAGGAACCCCTTTTCACTTGCATTAAATTTGCAATGCTCGAGGTTTAATCGGAGGTTATGATCATGTACTTGACGTAACACAGCATGCAGTCGTGAAGCATGTTCTTCCGAAGTCCTAAGGAATACACTGATGTCGTCCATGTATATTATTTGACCAGGAAATTGGCATAAGTGAACCATAAACTTTTGCCAGACTGCTGGGGCTGAACATAAGCCCATTGACAAGACTTTGTACTGAAAGAGTCCGCCCATAGTACGAAATGCGGTCAGCGGTCTTGACACCTCACTTTGAGGCATATGAAAAAAGTCTTCGTAAGGTCCAATTTTAAAAATTTTGGGCGCCGGCCATTTCGACTAATAGTTCCTCTGCGGTTGGAAGCATAAACTTTTCTACCACGATTTGACGATTTAGAGCTTGCAGGTCATCGTATATTCTCACTGTACCGTCCTTCTTGTGGACTGTAACCATAGGGTGGACCCATCCAGAACAGTTAATGTGTTCAATAAGATCACCTGCAATCATTTGCCGTAATGCAGACGAAACGGTCTCTCTTCTGGCCAATGGAATAGGACGTGGATGAGCAGTAGCTACCGGTTTAGCATCCTGATACAGACTTATGCTGGAACGGAGGAGGGAGCACGCCCTATATTTTGTTCAAACAGTTCCGGGCACTGTATGCGTAAGTCTGATAGATTAATTGCCATGATACGCATACGAAATAGGGCCGGCGTGACCCCCAGTGAAACCGTAGCGTTGCGTCCGAGTAGGGGACGGTTATTTCCGCGGGTAAGGTACACAACAACTGATGATTTCGCGGCCCCAACTTGCAACACAAGCACCACAAATCCCCGTATTTCTACCGGGGCCTTTGCATAACTGCTAAATCGATAGGCTGAAGGATGGATATGCAAATCAGATAGGTGAATGCCACAAAACCTACTCGGTACTATGGTGATAGTAGAGGCTGAATCAAGTTCCAAGTCAACGTGTGTTGTTCTATCGTGTGCAATAACTGTAACCGTACGAACGTCAGGCATAGGTAGTTTATGCTCTGAACAATTGGAATGGTAGTTAGACACAGTACCTGTGTTGTCGATGGAAAATACATTTTCAGGGGACTGTAACTGCTGACAATTGCATTTCCTGCAAAGTTGGATAAAAAGTCCAAAATATTGCAAAGAATGCGCAACTGTTTGCAAATAAAATGCAAAAGGTTGCAAAACCCTGTGCGATTCGCCAGCCACAGTGAGCCAATCTTCTGATCTCAAGTGTGTTCTCATTGGCTGAGTGCTAGGGTTTGATGCGTAAGTCAAGTGAAGTGAACGCGTCGCCCATTGACTAGGTGAGACTTGTGAGTGGACCTCGAGTCCATGGACATGGGCGGTGCCACAACCTACTATGCCCCCCCACGTCCGAAAAGCTGGATCACAATCGGTTTGGGAGCAATAAACGGCCGGAAGATAAGCGTATGACGGAACGCATGTCATTCTTTTTGGCGTGGTCAACATGACTTCTCGTGCTCGACAGAGTATCACGTCTGACATTCGTGACCGAGTTGTGGAAGCCTTCAACAACGGTGACGACTGCCTACTTCTGGATTCCTCGTTTTCTTGATCGAAAGCCGTACTACGCCGGCGCGCGCTTGTAAGCGTATTCTGTCGGAGGAAGAGATTGATGAAATCTTGGAGTTGATCGCGAAGGACGTAACTCGAACACTACACAAAATGGGAGTCCAAGCACGTGCCAAAAAGGATAAGAACATCTCAAGTCTGCAACTGCACGATATTTGGATGGCCATTTGATAAACATGAAGGACACCTATCAGACTCCAGAAGGAATAAACAATGATCGAACCAAAGAGACGAAAAAGTTTGTTCAAAAGTTTCGGGAATTTGAAAGTGAGGGGATGGTCTTCAGATGGATCGACGAAACCAACTTCAACGTTTTCTGCAAACGGAATATGTAGGAGGCAACTGCGAAATGCGTACTGAACTACAATAACGGGTAAAATGTCCACGCTTACCGCATTTTTTGCAGTCAATACATAAGGCAAGCCATTTGGTAAAATTGGCTTTATGCTGTAGATTACCGCAACGAAAGCATTTCTTTGGGGATTGGGATTCCATTGACGAGTTGTGGATCTTGCAAAACTGTTGTATATCTGCGTGGGTAACGAAACATCGCAATTGTTCGGCCGTCCATGTTTTGAGGCGAGCTAATTCCACAGCCTTATACCAAGTCAATTTGGAAGCGTCTTCGGAAAGTAGACATTTCCCAATTCGGTTATTATTGATTCCACTAATCAACTGCTGCACTAGCATTACATCCTGGATTCTATTTTTCGGTATGGTTGGATACTCGCAGGGTCGTACACCACGTATGAGTTGATCAATGAAACCGTCTAGCGTTTCTTATGTTTCCTGTGTTGGTCGGCCGAATGTGTGGTGAGTCATGAAGAGGTTTGTATGCTGGCCCCATGATATGTCCAGCACATCTAGTGCATTCGTTAAGGTATCTGGTGGCTGGAGCTCCAAGGCAGCAAATTGACGTTGTCCCTCATCGCCGAGTAAGTGTCTGAGAAGCTTCAGTTTCTGGCCTTCAGTACAGTTAGAAGCCGCAGGTAGTAGGTCAAGGTAGTTTGTAAACAAAGTTTTCCACTGGTCACATGCACTTTCGGTAGGACGTAAGGTCGGATCAGACGATTAAAACATATGAGGATGTAATTCCATGGCATAGATTTGTAAGCCGCGACGCCAGTGTCGTGTACGAAAACTCGTGCGCGAGCCGAATTAAGAAGGTCGATCCGGCAAACGAACTAGTGTAATCTGACAAGTGCCTAACTACTTGAGTACATTAAGTGTCGCAAGGAGAAGGGTGAACCAATAGGGAAGCAGAGAATTGGGCGCTTTGTATGTGTATGTGTCTGGGGTTGTGTGCATGTCTGTTTAGAGTAGCCATCAAGCAAGCTGACAGAATACACCACAGCAATAGCGATTCTGTACATTATTTGGTGGAGGATGAGTACCTGGTCATAGCATTGTGATCTTCAGCACAGAAAGATGGCACTGGACTGTGCTTCCTTCCTATGTTCACCAATACAACTAAATGGTACAAGTGTAGTGTGAAGGAGAGGCAATGTAGGATCGTTTCAAGCTTAAGAAAACAAGGATTTGTGCTACCACCTTGATCGCATTCCTCCAAATCCGATATTTCAGAACCACTCCCAACGGGCTGTCCAACATTAATAAAAACAAATTTTCACTTACTGGTTACAAATCGAACAAAATCTGGCCGCCAGTGAAAGGTAAAACGAAATGAGTGGAAATAAAGAGAAACTAAATATATGCAACATGTCAAAAACATACCCAGTTAACCGCGAATAAACGGAGAGGGCTTGATGTGTTCCGAGAGACCGTGATAATAAAGTGATCGATGAACAAGCATTGTCGGCAAACTATAGATGTTGAAACCACAGTTACTCCATATTTGTTCACCTCACAGACATAAATTACACTTAACCTCAGGAAGTTTCATCGTCGTGCTTCACAAATTCGTTGGTAAGGTTTCACCACCAATCTGGTGCGGACGTAAGCGCCGCTTTCATTTGCGACTGTAGGCACGAAGTGAATCCAGATTTGGATTTCGCCGTAAGTACACTCGAAATGAATTTGTCGAAAGCCTTACACTGTCTACTGGATTTGTGATAAAGCGTCAGCAACAAGGTTGCTAATCTCGGTGAGCAGATCAATGATAGAATGATCCTTCCGGGCTACCCGTATTTAAAATTAATTCAACGATTAAAAAGCAAGCGGTCATAGGGCTGTCAAAGGAGTATACTCTAGATAGAACCTGAAAAACAAGCTGAACGAATGCTGGTGCGATATGCATGAGAGCACAATAAATAAAACCGTATACTTAGTTGTTCGTCAATTGCAAATAATCTTAGAAGGTAACCATTTTATGATTTTAATGGATCACAAACCATTGACCTAGGCCATCTGCAAACCGTGGTTCCAAACGTCTCGAGTAAACTTCTTCAGCTGGGATGCATATTCCAATTTTTACAGACAAAATGGTGTCTGCCAAGAACAAGGTTGTAGCCGACATGCCGTCCAGAAAATACGCCCTACTTACGACAGCTCAAACAATAGACTTAACAGCTATAGCCGCCGTACGAGTAGCAGAAATATAACTACTTTGCCCTGCGAAAAATCTACGCTGAAGCTTCCTGCACCCCACTTTATTCATCTGTTGGCAATACTCTGCGACATTGTAACTGCACGTCTACGTTCACTTATGCCTATAGCATTTCGACGACTATTGAGCGACTTCTAAGATAACCCAACCGTTTCTCGACGTGAAGCGCCGTACACTCGGCAGCTGTCCAAGGGTATACTACATAAGAAACTGACTGATGTCCACGGACAGCACCGTAAATCTTTCGTACCCAATGAAAAGTATCGTTATCCATACGTTTTTACGATTGTCATTAGTCTACGTAGATACTTTAAACGACGTTATGTAGGTCCATTCAATCTCTTACAACCTAAGCATCACTACTTCATTGTCGAATTCAACGGTACGTAGGAAACCGTCACTCATGGTCGACTCAAAGTTACTTACACCCAACTGGAGTTGCACGACAGCTTCTCCCCTACTTTCTCGAACAAATCTACCCAACCTATGATGGAATCCGTAGACGTTGATTTGAAATGCAGTCTGCAATAAACATTGTACAAATTCATGCGATTTCGGGAAAGGTGGCCAACTACGGATCTTAATTAAAGTAAAGATAATTTCTCCTGGATAAGCACATAAACCCCACACATTAATGTATCGGTAAGCCTCCATTGTTCTTGTCTTCCCGTGATAATGGCACCGAACGTTATGTTCTCACCGACAGTGATATATGGATGTTATTCGTAAGAATGAAAACAGGTTGCTCAATATACTCTGATAAAAAACAAATTGGACAGACAGCTGTAAGGCTGGCACATGACTTATATTCACGTTGGGACAACTGACGAAAACGAATTTGAATACTTGTCACTGAATTGCAGCAAACATCATACAAATAAACCAAATTTCCATTTTTCTGGCAACGAATTGCATTCTTTCTTTCTACTTGCATCTTTCAGATATCGAAAATGTGCCATGAGCTATGGTGAGCAGAACGGTTACTATTTTTACACCCAACAATTCATCTTCTATTTTGGTTACCTTAGTGAATCAATGTGGTTCAGTACCTGACTGAACAGTGGTAAGCGTATTCTGTGTTTCATAATCCGATAGAGCATTGTAAATTTCCTAGCTTTCTCAGATTGTTACTAACAGAATCGATAACTGGTTTGTCTGAACTTCCGCCATTCCACTGAACCAACGACGAAGTGTCTCACTTGCTCTTTGCTGGTCCCCATTCTCGTCAGCATAAGCCATTTGAACTGGTGTTTCGTTGCCGCACAACCACGATGACCTACGGAACGAAGAACCATAAGAATGAAAAAAGAGGGACCTGGTGCGAAAGCTTAGTACCCTTGTCAATCATCCAAGATCAAGGGCCTACACCTTGTCAACAACATTACGTCACAAACAGCACGCTATCGTGCAAAGATAAGGTGGCGTCAGCTAGACAGCTTACTTGCTGCCTTCACTACCCCGCGTCATGATCAGTCATTGCTCCGCGGATAACTCAGCAGCAAACACGTTCTAAACAGACAGTCCGACTAGGAGACAGCAGCAGGCGCACCACTGGTATCGACTACGAGTCACGTCCTGTACAGTCTTGAGCCAAGCACATGGAGGGTAAATGGGACTCAAGCCTGGAAAACGAGACAGACCGTCGGCACTGAGTTTGGTCGTCTGTGACTTCATTTCCCGGTGCCAAGTCAACTTTGTCCACATCGATCTTTGCTACGCCCTACATCTGACAAAATAAACAAGGCGATCCTCGGTGAGCGGTCACCAGGCAAACTTACTACGTGTCAAAGCTAACGCGACTTACCCAGTGTTAACTGTTGCTCAAAAAAGCTAGGCTGGTTATCACCGCCTAGAAACCACTTACGCACATCATCGTTTCGAACAAGCTGGTACCACCCGACACTAGCAATGCTCCGCTGACAGCGATGACCAAAGACTTGAAGTTGCCTCAGATCCCAAGATGGAAGGGTCCAAGTTCAATACCATAAAGTAGGACGGACCTCAACGTGGCCTTGTAAACACAGTCTTTTAGACCGAGCGATATACCTTGCTAATGCCAAAGATGTGGCATTGTTAATAAGGCGGTTCTTGCGTTTAAAGTGCTTTAACTGATCGCAGTCGTTATGCGCCCATGGTTGCTGATGCAACTGACAAATTGAACAAAGTGATCATTTACCTCGATTTCCTCGCTGTCTGGTGTGAAGGGATCAATAAGTGACTGGTTGTCCTGTAACAACACTGTACTTTGACGGTGCGAAGCGCATACCAAATAATGGGACCAATCTAGAGAGGTTATTCAGCGTTGATTGCACAGCCGCAACCTCGGTAAACAGCGAGAGGATATCGCTCGCATAATCAAGATCAACTAGCCCTTTATCAGGCAGCACTTTGACACCTGCATCGTGAGCTTCCGAAAGGGAACTCACCATGATGGAGTCTAAGGTGGAATTGCACGAAAGTGGGGAAATTGCGCAACCCCGACGAACGCCACTTGTTGTCCGAAAGAAATCCGATAGGTCACCGTAGATCCTGACGCGGCCTGTTGTGTTCGGGTATACAGCACGTAAAAATGTTTACATATTTCAGCTGGGAGGCCATCCGTGTCAACCGCATGAAAACGATTGAGGGCTATGAGAATGTTTCAGACCGATGGAGCCTCTAAACTAACCGACCATGTCTCAGCCTGCATCACCTGAGTAGGAAGAGGTCCGGAAGCAGGGAGTCAACTAAACTGACCTCGCAAGTGCTGTGCCCAGCGAGCTATACGGCGCTCCCTATTGTGAATCAGGACACCCGCGCTGTCTCTGATTGTCTCATTCACGGCCAGTTTTAGGGGAATAATGGTGTGGAGCAGTTGGAGGCGCTTGTGATTAATGCCCACTGCTCCCGCCTCTTCTATTACTTAAACCCAACTAATTAACCACACTTCCGTGTCAACACACAGGATCCGCTTTGGTTCGCGCCTAATAGTCCGCCTGGTTACGTTGTGCTCAAAACCAACAAGAGGGTTTCTTCTGGATTCCAAAAGACTCACGGACCGCACGGATATCCAGTGGCTGGTGCTGTAACGAATGGTAATACTAAAAGCAGAGGCTGCTGTGTGGTGCATGGCGGTCGAGATCCTATTCTATTGAAGCTCACGGTCATCAGAACAATAGAGATTAATTTCGGTACGCAGGGCATCCTGATAGGCTTGCCGGATTGAAGCCTGAGTAAACACCACCGTTGTCAAACAAGGGAGACTTTTGGTACGCCTCCCAGTAAAGTTCGTGGAAAACACCTGGGTACCAAAGCATGATCAGGGTCGCCGCAAGTACTCCAGAACGAGTGACAGACTAGGATAAAATCACCCTCCTTGTAACTTATGGCACTGCTATCTAATTGGGTCCATCGCTGACCATTGGCACTTCGGCGCCAACTATGTCTGGAAGCAATGCTAAAAGGATACTGCTGGTGCTCTGCACATAGTCGCTAAAGCCACCCGCAGTTGTCTGTTCTGTCGGAGTTGATTCCATAATTCCCACCTAACCGAAGAGCTCAGCTGGCCTAGTTGCGTATTCATATCGCATTCAACAACCTCAATATCTGAACTCGCAACACTGCGTAATAACGTGCTCAGTTCACGGTCGAAGGTGTCCATAGTAGAAACAGAACTGCAGTCAGTGAAGACATAAGCAAAAAGCACAAACAAACAGCGTCTTCTGCTACTTCCTAAATCCAACCTGGTCCATGTCGTCAAGCAGACTGCATACAAACCGCTGTTCACCCGGAATCCAATCAAACGACTATGACTCAGCCCCGGAGCTTATGAGGATGCCGGTCCCTACATGACTAGTGCTTGACGCATCAGCGTCTCCGGATGCGTTCCCCCGACAGCGAGAGGATAAGCTGGGCATAGTGAACTAGACAACTCCGTGCGAGTCATTGACCCTAGTTTCCGATACGCAACACACATCAATATTCAATGAGGCCAACACAGGTGCGAGCGCAACCCGTTGACATATTTGTCTTAGAATGTGGACGTTGAACGCCGCCAATGAAACGGGACCCCGTGGCCTTAGAAGGGACTGTTGTCGATGGGCGTCCGGTGGGTGGTGCGGGAAGGTAGCTGCAATTATTGTAACTCCAGTGATATGGCAGGTGCTGTCAGTTTCGCTGGGGATTATGGAAAGTTAGGAATAGGGGTTGGTACGGGGTAAGAGAAACTGGTTTTCGCATTTTCGCCCGGCTGTGTGTAGCCGATAAAGCTACCCTTGATGATCTGCGCGATGGCCGGTGCAGGATTTGGTTAAAGTTCAAGGAAATATTCATGGTTGAATGTGAGCGCTCATACTTAGACAGGAGGAAGATTAGGGCCCTCAACCAAAGCCTTTGGCTCGAAAGCCAGTTCGCAAGGCAGCGGGGAGGAAGCAATGGTTTAGTTTTACAGAAATGGACGCCGTACCATTTCAAACCCCCAACGAAGAGGACCAGGATAGTTTGTCTGACCTCTAGCATTGACCATCCTGGTAATAGTGGTTTTTAATGGACTCTTGCGCACAGCACAGTATAGCCCAACGGGTCGAGTAGATACAACACAAACCGTCGAACCCTACTTAAAGTCCAGTCTCGTTGCAACGGCACTACCGGGAGTAGAGGAAGGAGAAAGTGATTGACGAGCAAGTGCGAGCTGAGAGCTCTTATACTGGGTCCTATTGCAGCGTACATTCCCACAGGATACTTTGGGAAGAAGTCAACAACAATCGACCATTTATCATAATGAGGAGGCGGTTGACGGTGGGATCCATATTAACATGTCACTCCGAGAGCAGTTCGTCAGCCCCTTTGAATCCCAAGGTTGGGGTAAAACAGTGTTTCCTTAGCTAAATCCTCGCATTAAGTAAAATGGTGCGTGTTCCAACGTCTTTTACCTTGTGCATGTGTGAATTAATCCCGGATGAATCACTAGCCGTACATCGGTTCATTCCAGACTAATTTTCCTGTACCTTTTCCCAGGTTTTATAGTAAAAACTTGTCCTAACGGTTGCGACTCTTAGTTGGAACGGACGGACGTTCTGCATAAATAGCACCCTAATTGTTCACTGTAGCCAATCGAGTTCGTAACTTTGTGGACTGACGAGATCTAACCGCCAGGCATACACACAGGTTAAGACTGGGTACGCATATGCTCAGCTGAGCACGACTACACTTTGAGCAGAAGGAGAAAGAATACTGGCTGTTAGCAAGAGTTATTTTACTGGCTCAACCAAGACGAAATACACCTACCATGCCTTTACTTTTATGGATCAATAAAATAGCATAACATATAGCGCAAGCTGGATGTTGGCAAGGCACATGAGTTGTCGCCCAGTGATGGGACCCTGAGGGAATCTCCGTGTCAACATGGGTTTGTGTGGTAACCGCAGTAGCAACTGCGGAATACAGGTGGTTCACTGCGGTACGATACGAAAGAGACAGTAGCGTCAAGGGGATAGTTCAGTGGGTTCACTACAGCGTACACAACACACATGCATCCTGAGTAGAGCTCAGTTGGTTCCTTTTCGCTTGAACTCTATGTCCTAAACTTGGCTTGTTTGTTTCCTAGCCTGTTCTGAGTCGCCACATGGTGATTATATGTCCGGCGAAGTTCGCGCATGTTTAACTGAGCTACGCCAGCTCCGTAACACTTTCTACTTATTTTAGTAAGATGTCCCAAAATGAGATTCAAATTGTCCATACGAAAAAATTCACTCGCCAATGCCCGTATAATTTGTGATAATACAACCTAATGACTAGCTTCGTAATTTTGATTGGGCGGCCGATAAGGACAGTTAGATAATGGAAGTTATCCACATAACATGATAACGAGAACTGATCCAAGTTTGCAAGTTACTTCACTTGCGAAATGAAATCAAAACTTGGTGAATTCTCAACCATTGGAACGGACGCATCAACAGATCGAACATGATTAAAACAACCTGCGATCTATGTACAGTTGAATTATGCTGATTTCCCTGCTAATAACTCAAAAGTCAGTGAAATGTTCTGCTTCCCTTTGGTGGTGATGTGCATGCTAGAACAGTTTCATTATTGCATCGGTTAGCAATCATGATTGGAACCAGTGTTTACGTTCACTAACGGACTGGCCCACTATGTTATTAAGGATTTCATTATTTTGAAAAGCGCAGTAATAATGCACACATTTCGTATCGTCTCGTCAATGACTTTAACAATAACACGCCATAATATTTATTCAAAGAACGGTGGGACTAAACATGGTTGGCGGCATACGGTTTCGGATTTGCCTGTCACTGTGGCCAGCCACAGGACGCCTGCGCCTACATAGGGACCATGCGTGGCTTGTAAAACACCCACAGCTCCAACCACACACACCATATCCAATGTAAACCGGAAGGAATAAGACCGGGAAGCAAGTGGATGGGAGACAAGTTTCATCAACGCAGCCGGCCCACACTCCTGCACAAGCAAACACAAACACACTGTATTTTGGAATCAAGCGCACCCAAGGAGGTGGCTGGACCTTAGTCGCCTCCACACTGAGTAATATGGAACTACTCTTCGATCCTAACACGGCACAATGACCGTGTACCCCGTTCCCTCCAGCAACGACCAACAGTCTCCTGGAGCCAGTATGGACGAGGTAGTGGGTAATAGACACGTAGGCACTTTGTCAACATGCACATCAATCGCAGCCATACCGGGTATATCAAGCAATACCCAATCAGTTAAAACGACAGGATGAAATAAAATAAATCGGATAATGCATACAGATACGGCGGCATATCTCTTCATCAAATGAGCGGATACATTAAACTGATTACGAACGAATCCGCGATAAGTTCAATCGGTCAGAAAACATATTTTACGGAACTGCCACAAAAGCGGAAGTCATCGAAATTAACTACAATTAACTTCAGCGACGTTTGCAAGCTTATAGAAGACTAATATTAGATTAGATTAGATTAAGATGAAAAGAAAAGCATAAGAACTAAATTGCAAACCCACCACCTAAAATAAAAGAGACTTTGCCTGCAAGCACGCGGTTAGTAGATCGAGTGCAGCGTACTTACGAAAGCTGCGCCGGTTCTGCCTACCTTCTTTGCAGGACCAGTCGTCACTTCGGTGGTGGTCCCGAGCGGCCTCGCTCATAGCCCCCTAGGCCTGCTTAACTCAAGCACACGTGACCGAATGTGCTACGGCATCATGCGCTCGAAGTCGATGGAGTACAACCCATCGGTGCTTGCCGCATCCGCACTTGCCGCTTCTTCTCTATATACATGAGGTCTTCCTACTGCACTTCGGCAACTTTCTTCATGACGAGATCGCACCATGCACGCCGATCAACGGCATCCGATTCCGATGACCTGCAATCAGGGTTAGAACGTGAGTGGCTCACGAACAAACTGACCATTAAATGATAAGCGAGACTGCATTGTCAGCCTTATACCCAGTACAACCTGTGTAAGTAATCTCAACAGTCTATTAACTAGACACATAGCCAGCATAAAACCATGGAGCTCAGCAGATAAGCAAGATTCATCGCGTCATAATCATCGTGGCATGCTAGTTGAAGGTGAGCAACACACTTCAACTAAAATGCCGCAGGAAGAATGGAACATTTTGATAAAAAGTAGAACCAAAGGTTGTTAGTTTGTTTTTCACACACCGTTTTTGCTCTTTTTTGTCGTTTTAATGTTTGTGGCATTAAACATGTGAATCAGTACGCTACGGTACACAATTCTTCCACTGATTCTGGTTGTGGGCCATATCTTCAAGAGGGCTAAGCCATTGGCATTCCTCATCTTTGGGTCCCCATCCTGGAAGACGTACGGATTCCACAGCCACTAGACCCGACGTCAGCCATTTCATGTGCCGCCGCCAAGTGGAAGGCTGACCACCACGCGGTCGCATCGAGCCAGGTCCTTGACGAGCGAATAGAGCGCGACGCGGTAGGTGCTCAGGTGCCATGCGTAGGACGTGACCGAGCCATGTCAACTGGCGCAACCAAACCAGTTTTTTGAAAGAAATACTCGCATTCCCCAAGATGCGACGTCGAACGTCATTATTACTAACTCGATGTTGCCACCAAACACCAGCGATCCTCCTTAAGCAACCGTTATCGAAGGCAGAAAGACTACGCACGTCTTCCACGTGAATCGGCCAGGATTTGCACCCATACAACAATACTGAGCGAACTGATGCGCTGTAAATGCGGCCCTTTAGTGAGAATGAGACGTCGCGACAAGTACCTCAGATTGACAAATGCTGATCGAGCTTTAGCGATACGAAGAGAAACTTCGTTGTTGATAGTGCCGTCAGCAGAAACACAGCTCCCGAGGTAGACGAAACTATCTACCTGTTCAAGTTGTGCACCTACGAGGGTGAGTACGTGAACAGATGAAAGCCAATCCTTGAGCAGTACTTTACACCGCGATGGGGCGAAGCTCATGCCATACTTAGATGTTTCAACCGCCAAATGATCCAGAAT
The DNA here is from genome assembly GCA_944474145.2 of Dicrocoelium dendriticum. Taxonomy (NCBI): domain Eukaryota; kingdom Metazoa; phylum Platyhelminthes; class Trematoda; order Plagiorchiida; family Dicrocoeliidae; genus Dicrocoelium; species Dicrocoelium dendriticum. The sequence continues at coordinate 4,998,581 of OX104064.1, read as the reverse complement.
GAGTTGCATACGCTGAGGATCGTCACCAAGTAAGGCGATATCATCAGCATAATCTAAGTCGGTTGCGCGCTCACCCGGTAGAAGCTCTAAGCCAAAATGCTGGAAACCTTCTAGAGCATTCGACAGAACGTCTTCGATTGCGAAGTTAAGAGGAATGGGGACATAGGGCAGCCCTGTCGCACACTGCTATTGACAGTGAATTGCGAGGAAAGCTTACCATAGACCCTCACTCTGCCGGATGTATAAAGGTAAAGTGCTCGTAAGATGGCGGTATATTTCTCTGCCACCCCGTTCTTTAGTAAGCAACGCCATAAAGTACGTCGATCAACGGAGTCAAAAGCGGTACATATGTCTAGGAATGCAATGATAGTGGGCCTGTGACAAATGTGGCGATGTTCGAGGAGCTGGCGGAGCGTGAAGATTTGATCCACGCATCCCCGACCAGAACGGAAACCAGCTTGTTCTTCACGGTAGTATGATTCACGTACTGGGGATAGTCTGCGAAGCAGAATGGATGCCAATAGCTTAGAGGCAATCGAAATAAGACTAATCCCGCGATGATTTGCACATGAAGTGCGAGCGCCTTTCTTGAAAATCGGGACAATAACTGATTCACCCCAAGAGGAAGGTACTTTCACTTCATGCCAAATTTTTGCGAACAGCGCGGTCAGCTGGTTAATGGTCGCCAGACCGCCGTACTTGAATAGTTCCGGAGGAAGTCCGTCTAAGCCGGCAGCCTTGAAGCGCTTCAAGCGTCGAATCTCGAGGCAGACTTCCGCTTCGCTGGGTAGATTCAGAGGGACGAGCCAGGGTGGACAACAAAGTGTACTGCACGTACTGATGGATGGTGGAGGCCAGTTGAACTGCGAGTGAAAGTGCTACGCCCAGCGGTCCATACGCCTCTGTTGGTTGATGATCGGAGACTCATCCACCACACAAATGACCTCACTGACACCAGGCTTCCAGAGGCCAGTGGACCGAATGACTTGGAAAAGCCTGCGACTGTTGCAAGAGAGGGTAGCAGTCTCCATCTCTAAAGCACGCTCAGACCACCATGTCTCGCGATCCTTGCGTAGGCTTTGCTTGGTCAGCCGGTTGGCAGAGCTGCGCCGCTCGTTGCAATCTGATTCCGCGGGGAGATCTTTGCTGCGTTCGAACAGCTCCAGAGATTGAGCAGAGATCCAAGCCTTCAAGGGGCGTCGAATTAGGCGGCAGCATGACTTTCCGGAAATGGTCATTGTCTTCCGTATCCAAGTCCAGTGTTGTTCCACTTCTTGCGGTGGATTGCAATTGAGTGCATAAGTAAATGAAGGCTGATAGCTCGCCTGGACAGAGGAATCAGTTAATCGGTTTACATCAATCTTGCGGTGCTCCGTGTTTCGGGATCCTCCAAAACACATACAGATTTTCGCGCAGACCAGAACATGATCTGAATCAACGAAAGTGGACCAAAAGGACCTGCAGTCCAGTACGCTGCCGCGCCATCTGAAGCTAATTGCAATGTGATCAATTTGAGACCACAGCCGTGTTGAAGAAGGGGGACGCCAAGTTGCGTAACGCATCTTTGTACTACTGAAGTTAGTGCTAGAAAGACACAGATGGTTGTCTTCGCACAATGTGAGAAGTCTCTCTCCTTTATCAAAGCGGTTCTCATCCAACGAGTGATGACCACCAAGGTGGCGTTCATATGGTAACAGGCGGCCAACCCGTGCATTAAGATCCCCAGCAAGGATAACGACAGCCGACGTTTTAGCATTAGTCAAGAGCTGTTGTAGATCTAGGTAGAATTGGTCCTTGACCGAGTCGCCACTGCAGTCAGTTATATAAATAAATAAATAAATTTGTATATTTACCGACGGACGGTACACGACCCCATAAGTGGAGCGTACACGGAGATCACAAACAAGTTGTGTCTCTCTTCGCGGTGCCTGTTGATTCTACATGAACTCCGAAGCCGAACTGCACATAGTCGGCTGTTAATAGGGAACCAGTCCAGTAGTGCCGCCTCGGCCTTGTCACTTAGTGCTATACCTACGCCAGCCAAACCCGCTGAGGCTGCTTCTGGATCTCCAGAAAGACGCAGGTGATATATGGCTTCGTGGTCAGTAGGGGGTGTCAACGTAAGCACAGTGCTGGGATCTTGCAATCAGCTTTCTGAAAGGCAGCTGACATCAATGTCAAGGGAATCTAGAGTGCGCGCTAAATCGGCTTGCTGTCCAATCTGCATGAGTGTCAGAAGGTTGAACCAGGCCAGACAGAACGAGGATCGAGGAGGAAGGAGAGCCATAGGTTGAACTTTTTGGTCTGCGGCGCAGCCGGAATCGCAGCCAGATGGTTGAACACATGAATCGGGTAACGGATTGTGCATTTGACCTTTCATACACGTCTCTAACATCGGAGAAGAGACCCAGGTGTCTATCTAGACGGCCATTAAGTCCAAAGTCGCGCAGACCGTGGGGCCAAATATCCCCAGGAGAGTCATCATTTCAAGCGGTCCGTTAATTCATCCATCGCCTTCCGTCCACGAAAAGAGTTACTTGGAATTATTTGCAGCCTCCACTGTTTGGATTCACAGACAATACTCGTTGTCCCGACCACGAAAACTGGTGCCAACAGCTCTGGACGTGGTGCAACAGCTGATATCCACCTTCTGTGCGGTATGCTGGTAATGCCTGTGTCACTAACACAGTTTTACTGAATAAACTGTCCGCTTACATAGGACCATATTTCATGGCGAAAACCAGCAGACATCACTTAACTGCACTCTAGCAAGCGTCACACTTTCATTGACTCAAAAGATACCAATGTGTATCTTCATCCAATTTCTAGTAACCTCTGTCGCCTCTAACCTCTCGCTCGTTGCGCCAGTACAACTGACCGTTATCAACTGGAATTGGATGAATGAATGCTGTGTTCCTTGACTCAGAATGTGTAAAGCAATGCTTTATTGAACATTAATACTCTGTCAACTATATGTCATGAATCTACTCGTAGCAGGAATTAAAATTATGCTTGTGATGTTATCACTAGTTTACATTCAAAATAATTTTGTTATTTCAGAATCATATAAACCGACGGCACATCTAAGGAGCCAACTGAGCCTTGATTGCTGCACGCCAACACTCCAACGTTTTCACTTTCTTATTGAATATCCTAGAGAAATTCGTACACAATAAACTTTATGAAACAGTTTATCTTAATTGGCAAGCATCTTATGTTGCGTCTTGAAATGGCTACTTTTTACTTAATCTACTTCTTACCCTCGCAAACTCGTTTTGAAACTAGTTCACTAAGATCGTGCAGTATGTACAGAGTCCATGTTGGTTTCTAAAACACAAGGAATAAAGACCACGTGTAGTAGAGTAAACCTCTGCGTTCTACTGGTGACTGGAACGGCGTGTATGGTTTGAAACTAACATCTGTCTAATTGTGCTTAAGCGATAATCAACCCTTGTGGTTACATCATTCAATTGAATGCCTAGGCAATTCTAAAAGTGAGGTAAGTACTCCGTCCAGCAATAAAATCGCTTTATCCTATACATACAGCAAGGACGCGAAAAGCAAACATCGTCTGGAATATTTCAGCAACTTGGTGCCACAACTAGCATTTATGCACCAAACTGAACAATTATCCTAAAAGTGGCCAATAGCTAGCTTATCTCGCGAGTGTTCACGTGTCTGGTTCATTGTCCACATAGAATTAATTAAAAAGGGTGTGGGTAAATTGGACCAGCACTAACTTGTGCACATCAGTGACTTGCTTTGGAATCCTGAATTCGCTTTTAAGTCGACTTCACTCCATGCTTACAACATTTTCTAATGGCCAATTTGTGTGAATATCACATATGGTCAAGCCAAATCAGTAGCGGAGTCACAAGGGAAGTGTACTTAGCCACTTAGGATTTTCAATACATATTAACCAAATCGGTATACCCATCCAAACAGCCAGTCCTTTTTATGGGCCTACAATGTCAATATTGTCCATAAGCTTTGGCATAACAAGTCCCAGAAATCACTGCAACTAAGGCAGTACAATTACCGTTCCTTTGAATAAGGTAGCTAATTAAATTTGCACCTGACAAGTCAAGCATCAATTCCGATGGTTGCTCGTTAACAATGGTCACTTAAACATACAAATAGAGGTATTTCCATGAGTCAGTCTATCCGTGGTATTAGAGTCATGTGTTCTTCCGAGCTTCGCCTTTCTCAACAAGCCCAACAGCAAATGTCAGGCAATTATGGCTAACGTATATCACTCACTCCATACAAGTACTGCCAAACTCGAACTGTTCACAACGCAAGAGCTTTCCTTCGTAGAAACATGCAACTTCATCATTGGTAACATGCGAATGCCTCACAGGAAAGTCATGAAAAATTTAGTGGTCATTAGAAAAAGTTTCCCCTAGTGGCAAATTTGCACTAAACAATCGTAAAGTTGTAAGCAGATTAACCTCGAGCGTCTCTTACCAGCAAGTTTTAGGCAAAACATAATATTCCAACACAATTTGATAGTCAGGCAACCTATGCATTCCTACTTATTCTAGAGAGAAGACAAGGCATCCCACAAACTCTGCACATCAAAACATATCCGTTGCATGCATCAAAGGCTAGAGGGAATATTAGTTCTTAAGTTTTCCGCATCAAACACAAAACCTTGTAGGACAGTCAGCCAACGACAACCAGGAAAAAAACCTAAATCAATTTAAAACAAACTCCAAAATTTGCTTGGAACTGCAATTGAAATTTTCATGTTTACAGCCAAAAAAGCAATTGACAAAATATTCCAAGACGGCTAGAGTACGCCATCCAGATGATCGTTACCAGGTTGTCTGGGGAAGTGCCAACTAAAGTGAGGAGGAATGCTTGCGCGTGAGTCAGTACCGCCAGTCAGATGTTCACAGGAACATTGTCTGTCCCTGCATGTGCGCAAGTCTATCTATCTACCGCTTACCCACTCATTAGTGGCTTGGCATCAGCTACTTGATCGATGCACTTTAGATGTTCTTCCCAGAAAACACGTTGCCTGCTACCAGTTCAGTGTATTCTGTTGTCCTTGCGTCGTTCGGCTACGAATCATTATTACGGTCATTATTACGGTCCTACAAAGAAACTACCGGCAGCCGACCCCACAAGGGTCGGCGTAAGCTCCAACCGAAAACCAGAATCTACAAACACTCTTCTAACCACCGATGCCCTCACCTGCTTCTATACTAATGCACAAGGTCTTCTCAGCAAGCTAACCGAACTTCGATTTCGCCAGGTCTCCACGCCCTGGGACCTAGTTATGGTCACCGAAACCTGGTTGAGCACGGGAATCGCGGATGCCGAGATTGCGATACCTGGCATGAGTTCCTTACGAAAAGATCGTCCTAGTAGAGGAGGCGGAGTGCTTTTGTATTATCGATCCTACCTACATGTTGAGATCATTGATGACTCAGAAGCAAACATCAACGATTCTCTTTGGTGTCGTATGCACCTGAGACGTGGCGATGTGTGTTTGCTAGCAATAGTTTACCGTCCTCCAATGTCTACCTTGGAAATGGATCAAGGCCTTGCTGCTACGATGAAACGAGTATTGACACGTCCACACAGTCACGTTCATCTGGTGGGGGACTTCAATCTGCACGCACTCGAAGTTCCAGCATCGCCCAGCTAACAGTTCAAGGCTGATTTGCAAGAACTGATTACCGATGTACCACTGTATAACAATGTCACCTCCCCCACTCGTTTCAGAACGGGTGACACCCCCTCTGTCTTGGACCTTGTGCTCACCAACGAGGAACTAATGATTGACACCGTTACCATAGCTACACCACTAGGTCGTAGTGATCACGCGACGTTGCACTTTCGTTACATCTGTTATTCGGAGTACGTTAGAGAGAACGACGAGGAAACTTATATGGTTACACATCACGACATCTTGTCTAACCTTGTTCAAGACACCAACTGGTCCTTCCTGACCGAGAATCCGCCCGATGAGGCTTGGATGATGTTTGTCACCAAATTCACTGAGCTAGTGGCAAATGCATCAGAACGCAAGGCCTTTCGCCCGAAGCAAGTGGATTCGTTCCTAAGAAGCCGTACGAGAAAATCTATGGCCTTCAGGGATTCGGCCTGGCACGCTTACAAAGTTTGCCCAAGTAATCAGACCTGGGGAGTCTACACAACTCAACGAAACCACTGCGTCAAGTTGATTCGCGAAGACAAACTCCAGCACCAACAGGACTTAGCGGCGAAATTCAGCAAAAATCCAAAGCTGTTGTATAGACATATCAACAAACTCCGTAGAGTGCAGCGCGGGATCCCGGTCTTGCGTGCAACAGATGGTCATGCGCAAACTGCACAGGACGCGGCCAACGTGTTTCGTCAACACTTCCTCCATACTTTCCGGAGTGAACCATTCCTTTACCCGATTTTGACAGAGCTCTCACCGTTCCCAGGTTTACACAACGTATCGTTCACGGCAACCAATGTGTTGAAAACGCTAATGTCTCTGCGTGTGCACAGCTCGCCAGGCGTAGACGATATTAAACCGAAGGCGTTGAAGACAGCGGCCCTAAACATTGCCGAACCATTAGCTCGGTTCTTTCAACGTTGTCTTGACGAAATGCTGATTCCCACAATGTGGAAACATGGGCTAGTCACTCCCATTTACAAAAGCGGTAATCGTGCGGAGCCGTCGAACTACCGTCCAATCACTCTCCTCCCAGTTTTATCCAAAGTAATGGAACGTATAATAGCGAAGGCGCTGATGGGATATCTGGAGAACAACAATATCATAGTGCCACAGCAACACGGATTCCGCCGAAATCGATCCTGCACTACAAACTTGCTGCTGGCCCGAGCAAGCTGGACGGAGTCAGCTGATGCTAGATTTGGAGTCGACGTTGTCTACCTGGACTTCTCGAAGGCGTTCGATCGTTTGGACCACCGCATCCTCCTACACAAGCTTCGAGGCTACGGAATCGGTGACCCTGTGCTTGGTTGGATCGCCAACTTTCTCACTAAACTTCAGCTGAATGTGAGAGTCCGCAGCTCCATGTCCGACCCAATTGACGTCCAGTGCGGTGTGCCACAAGGGTCAGTACTGGGGCCACGTTTATTTTTAACATTCATTAACGACCTTGCCAGTGTACTACAGTCGGACTTCTTGCTGTTTGCAGATGATGTCAAAATTTGGCATGACATCCGGACAGAGGACGATCACGCAACACGGCAGAGCGATCTGGACAGGGCGTACACTTGGTCATCCGAAAACATGCTCCACTTCAATGTCGCCAAGTGCAAAGTCGTGAGCTTACGCCACCAGCTCATCCATGAATACTTACTCGGGGACCAGCCGTTGCAACATGCTTCCCAGGAATGCGACCTCGGAGTGTTCGTGCAGCACGGCCTTGGCTGCTCCAGACAAGCTGAAAAGGCATCGAAAACGGCCAGTCAACATCTCGGACTCTTACGGAGGGCTTTCGGAAATTTCGAGCCATCTGTATTTCCGCAAATGTTGAGCGCTTACGTGAGACCCCACGTGGAGTATGCGATCCAGGCCTGGCGTCCCTGGCGCAAGCGCGACATCAGTGCACTTGAAGCTCCACAGCGTAGAGCAACGAAGCTCGTCAGAGGCCTGTTTCACATCCCCTACCAACGCAGACTGCAGTCTCTGGGATTGTACAGTGGTGAATATCGTCGTCACCGAGGAGACCTCATCATGGTCTACTTAATACTGATGAATCCAAATCACCCATATCGCAGTCTCCTGCAGCTGAGCCGAAATACCAACCTGAGAGGTCATCAGCTCAAACTGGCTACACACTACAGCCGACTTGATTGTCGACGAAACTCTTTCTCACTCCGTGTGTCCCGTGCTTGGAATGCGCCCCCCACTCACGTCGTCCTTGCCCCCACATTGGCACTATTTAAAAAACGCCTTGATGACACGCTTTCCAACTTGCATTATTTGGCAAAGCACGGCCTATTCGGAGGACGAAATAACGAGACCCAAACCATGAGGTTACTGACCCTCCCCGCAAAGTGGCGGTGATGTTACATACAGAAGTGTCCCAATGAGCGACATGGATGTATACAAACTGGAGTAACGTACCACATCTCTCAACGGAAGCAACACACGAGTGAGCGTTATCCGTTCCTTTGATTTCGTTTTCCCACATTTGCTGTAATATAACAGCTCTACTTTGGGTGCAGACATCCAGTCCATACTTCAAACTATCATTATGTAGAGGCTTAGAAAACGATTTACTTGTTCGATTATCCTTCCATTTTATCTATTGCTCCAACCACCCTACGGGACCTGTCAAGCATATGCTTTTTTACCCGTTTTAAATCATTGTTCATTGTACGTTCCCAAGCTTGTGTTAGGTCCGCATGTGTAGACTTTAACAAAGGTCAAAATCAATCATGCATTCTAACGTTTTCCTCATAAAATACACCATCTTTTAGTACAGTCTGCCAACAACACTCAGGACAAATAAAGTACCTAAATCAATTTACCACAAACTAGGTAGTTTCTTGGGTCTGCAGTTGATATTATCCATGTTCTCCACCGGAAAAGCACTTGAGAAAATATTCCAAGATGGACCGAAAATATGTTGACAGATAAAAATGTCGTCCGTATTCACTCACGCAGAAGCATTCTGTATACACTGAGCTGTTCTTATTTACGAAGAGTTGCTCGGGAGCTGGAGAAAGGTACGTGTATGCTGAGGCTTATTCTTATTACTGTTATTATTATTATTAAGTGCATCCAATGACGGACAGTGAACTACATCGCATCCAATGCAATCGATTCTCCAGGAATGGTGGTGTCATGTTATGTTTGTGAACGACCAGGGTAAACAGTCCCAATCGGAGAGAAAATTGTCGACAACTTCCGTTAAACAGACTCGTTCACACAGCAACACAGTGCTAAAGACAAACTGTGCGTCAACCAAAATTGAGAAATCGATATCAGTAATAACTACATAATCATGTTAAAGTGCTCCTAAGGTACCTTATATTCATAACATCCCCGATAATGAGGTAAAATAATATGGGGAGAAAGGGGGGTGATGTAAATACCAATTTCCTAGGAACACACTCACAAAAAGGGCGGATACACCTTGCAGTTGACACGTACTCACGAAAAAATGACTGGCGTGTGGAAGATAGGTAGCATTGGCGACACGGTCTTTTGGCTGATTTCACTGCCCCGCGTCACAACTTATGTCATTTGATTGATAATCTAGTATCACACACAAGAGAAGCAGGTGGTCAACCAGGAGATGAGTGTCATCACGCCAGTGAAGCCGATCCTGGATCAAGCACTGCATGAGTCGCGTGAACTGCAGCTCGGAAGGCGAGACAGATCAATATTAGCCGCGCCAATGACGAGCGACGTTACCTACCACTCTCAAGAAAATACGCATTCTGTAGATATAACAAAGACCTCTAGGACAAGCAGTAGGCCGACACACAAAACGTACCCATATCAAGAAGGCATATTAAGACCTATTTGCCGATCATATGAACTGACTGGATCACTACCGACTGATGTTAAGCTGCCACTCCACTGCTGAGAAGACGCGGTTGCTACACGAAAGAAACGAGGCTCCCCATCAGAAGCGATGGTGAACGGTCTGAAAGCATTTCAAGGAATCAAACCGACGGAACCATGACTAACGGCTGGAGGGAGAACGGCCTCATGAGTACTCAAAATTTAAGCCTGTAGTGACACTAGTTGGAACCAAATTACTAGGCGACCACAACGATAGTACTCTGTGACACGGTCTGCTTTGACTACAAATTAACTCTTAACCAAGCTATAACGTCAGAACGTTGCCCTATTCCGCGGATAGATGACTTATACGCAACGCTATCAGGTGCCCAAAAGTTTGCAAAACTTGATTTAAGTCACGCCGTCTCTCAAGTATGGCAACATGAATCCTCCTGAGAGATCACAACCATCAGTACGCACATGGGTCTGTCGCACTAAAACAGACTTCCTTAAGAAATACACTCAGCATAGGTAATAGGATTATCAACAATTTAGTGACAGGAGTATCGGGTGTATGCGCTCATCTAGCTGACATTCTAATTTTGGGCTGCAATGACCGAGATCACGCAACATCGCTTACGACAGTCCTGAAACATCATCAAGTCAGTGAACTCAAGCTGAAGAAATCCAAATGTGTATTTTCCGCCGATAATGTTCAGTACCTGGGATTTGTCTAAAGATTACTCGATTTGTATTCGCTAAGGGAATAATCCAGCTTATTCTTGACTCTCCGAAGCCACGCACACTTGGTGAGCAATAAGAATTGCTTATAATGAAAACCCATTCCCTACCTGATTTAGCCAACACCATGGCAGCTTTACAAGGATAAAACGCCAAGTGACAGTGGTCAACTAAGGAACAAAAGTATTTCGATGATGTTAAGGCAAACATGGATAAGGCTACTCTGTTAGTACATTTTGATCCTTGGATGCCCATCACTCTCTGTTGAGACGCCGCACCATCAGGGGTCTGCGCCGTACTGTCAAGAAGCTGGATGATCAGACAGAGAGACGCAACAATTTTGCCTCAAGGAGTTTGAAACTGGAAGACACCACTGGCAAACACAGATATCCTTAGTATAGGTAGAAATTCGTCACATCTAGACTCACTCACACAGCCGCCACACGCCTGGAAAAGCACTGTGCGCGCATTTCATGCTTTCGGGAATCATCAGCAGTGCGCATTCCATGGGATCCTTGGTAGGGCTCGAACCCGCATCTCGACTGTCGGCGGTTCGTAGTTGAGACCACTGAGCTGCGGGGGACGGCAACGACTATCGTGAATAAGTTACTAGATGTGATACAGCGCCGCTCACTATTCACTGACTTACGCGTTACTGCCGTGCAGAGGACAGGGTAGCACCCTCACCGAGCGACAAGCTTACCAAACTTAAGCCGCCAATTAACTTATGGCATTTTAAGCAGTTTGGTCTGCGTACTGATTACAGAAGAGTGGTAGGGGGAATCGAATGGTATAGGTAGAAATTCGTCACACCTAGACTCACTCACACAGCCGCCACACGCCCGAAAAAGCACTGTACGCGCGTTTCATCCTTTCGGGAATCATCAGCAGTGCGTATTCCATCGGACCCTTGGTAGGGCTGGTACAAGTATGTCGACTGTTGCCAGTATGTACGAGGTAGTAGGTAGTAGACAGGTAAGCACCTTGTCAACATGCACATCAGGCGCAGCTACACCGGGGCTGTCAAGTAACAATCACTTGAGCGAATGATAACAAATAAAATATCTCGAGTAATGCATACAGAAACGGTGACATAAATTCTAAATTAAAGAGCATATGAAATAAGTTGTTTACAAACGAATCCGAGGTAAGTTCACGAGGTCAGAAAGTATATTTTACGGAAATGCCACAAACACGAAAATGTTATTGCAAGTAACTACAAGTGGCTTAAGCGACGTGTGCAAGTTTATAGAAGAGAGTACTGGTAGACATTTGTGTGAAAAAGAAAAGAATTAGGAAAGATTGCAAACCCAGCACCTGCAATAAAGAGACCTAGCATGCTAGCAAGCGGTTAGTAAATCGAATGTAGCTTGCCTACAAACGCTGTGTTGGTTCTGCCTGCGTTCTGTGCAGTACCCGTCCTCGCCTCGATGTTGTTCCCGAGTGGCCTGGCTCATGGCTCACTAGGCCTGCCGTACTCAGGCACTCGCGACCCCATGGGCTACAGCACCATGCGCTCGATGTCGATGGAGTACTACCCATCGGTGCTTGCCGCTTCCGCACTTGCCGCTTCTTCTCTGCATGCATGAGCTCCTTCTCCCGCACTTCAGCAGCTGCCTTCGTGATCAGAAAGCGCCGCACAGGCCGATCAACCGCCTTCGATTCCCATGACCTGCAAACAAAATTGCAAAGTGAAAGACTCATTTTGATCATGTCCTGGTAAAGTATCTTTGGTTTCCCCGCATACGGTTTCCCATTACTCAGCTGCCCATATACTAGCTGTTTCGGTATCCGTCAAATCCATACGGCTCACACAACGAGTCACCTCAAGTGTCTCAACAAAAGTATGCAATCCACTGCATACATGCCACTTTGTCGCAACACTTCTATGTCCGCAACTCTGTCCCACCAACCGATGCGCAAAATCCGTCGCAAACACTGCTGATGGAACCGCTCGAGATATCGCAGATCCCGACGGTACATCGCCCACGTTTCCCTGTTGTATAGGAGAACGAACAGCACCATGGATTTGTACACCATCAGCTTCGTGGCGATGGTAAGCTGATGGTTGTTCCACATTCGGTACTCTAGCTTCCCGAATGCCGCCGCTGCCTTCGAGGCGCGGATACGCAGCTCACTGTGTAGCTGCTGATCAGTCGACATGACACTCTCAATGTAGAAGAAGCGGTAGACGTTTGCTAATACTTCAGCACCAATGCTGCCTTGCGAAAATATTAAACATTGCAACTCCGGTGAAGGCTGAAAGAGACAGACAGTTTTGCTTGTGTTGATGGTGAGCCCGAATTTGGTCGCTGTCGAAGCGAGAACACTAGCCATGTTTTGCAACGCATACGCGCTGTGTGCAAACTACGCACAGTCGTCAGCAAACAGCAACTTACGGATAGTTGTCTCAGCCTAGAGTTCTCGCACGGAAACGATGGTTGTTCAGCAACGCACCATTAATACGGTGCTCCACAAGAACACCGTGAGCAAAAGCGGCATTATAATCACAAAACATCATCGCTAGAAGATAAACATTAATAAGGACAGGGGCTGAGACACAGCCTTGTTTCACACCAGTGACAACTGCAGTGTCCTCCGAGGTCTGTCTAATCAGCTGCACCCTCGCCCACATACCACTGTGCAGACATTCAATTAAACTTACAAATTTACGAGGTCAACCAAACTTATCCTACATCGGCCACCAGGCCTCGCGGTTCACCGTATCAAATGCCTTAGAGAAATCCACAAAAAGCGAGTATAAAGGCTGGTGTCGTTCTCTGCATTTCGGCTGCAACTCTAAAGCCGCAAACACCATATCTATAGTGCTGCGACCCGAACGGAATCCACACTGCTGTTCCGCCACTTTAGGTTCCACAACCTGACTGACGAGGCGGTTGAGCAAGATTCGGGCAATCACCGTGCCCGCCCGACTCAGCAAGTTGATGCTACGATAATTCGTGCAACATTGCTTGCTACCTTTGCCCATGTGCAGCGGTAGCACAAGGGCATCCTTCAGCTCAAGAGGCACCTCCACTTCAATCCACAAGCGTTGCACCAAGTGATGCAGCACATTTGCCAACGCGCGTCCGACGTGTTTCAGTACCTCAAGCGGGATCCCGTCGGCACCGACACACTTGCCGTTTCGCAGCTGAGCAAGTGCGCTCTGCGTCTCATCCAGTGTTGGCGTGTTCGCTAGACTCACCTTCATATCGTGCTGCTCAAGGCCATTCAGTATAGGCCAGCCAATCTATGAACGGTCGTTCGAGAAACAGGCAAAGTGTTTCCTCCAGATCTGCATTATGTCTGCCATCTGTGTGCAGGTAGCGCCTGAACTACCATCGATTAGCGTCCTCAGTGTCTCCAACCTCGGTCCATACACTGACTTAAAGTAGTCAAAAAATTCCTTGCATTGGCGACTTTCGACGTCGCATTACATCTGCTTCGACTTCTCCGTCCACCATGCATTTTTAATGAGACGGAGCTCGCGATTCAGTCGCCGTCGATTCCTACACAACTAACTCCTCTTCCCCAAGTCACTGGAGTCGCTACATGTGAAGCAAATGCTGCAATCTTCTCACACACCAATTCGTCAATCGTCGCAATGTACTCATCAAACCAATCAGGCCGCTTACAGTTTGCTCGCCCAATGGTCTCCTCGGCAGCAGCTGTCACATGGTCGCGAATGTGGTGCCACAGGTCGCCCACTGTGGCTATGCAGTCCACATCACACAAACGTGCAACGATCGCGTTCTCCAGCTCAATAGGTTTCTCCGCAGTACCGAGTTAGAGAATGTTAAATTACGCAGGAGCATGACGGGAGTGCAATATATAGATTTTCGTAACAATATGTACAATTTGGTCCGCATCAATTTGTGATCAGTGCCACACTTAGCTCCATACAGCACACGCGTCACGTGCAGTTCACGCATATCACGCTGACGTACGATGACATAGTTGAGCAGGTGAGCGTGACCACTCCGTGGGTGCATCCAAGTTGCTGTATCACTGGCACTCAGTGCAAACCGAGTGTTCGCGCTCGTTAGGCTCTGAGTGGCACACGGTGAGTGCAGCCTGTCAACATTCTCATCCGGTGAACCAATGCCATACGGACCGATAATATCTGTCCACACCGATGTATCACGTCCAATGCGCTCGTTGTAATCACCCAGCAGAAATAGCCGGTCGCTCCTCGGCACAGACCGTATCACGGAGGATAACTGAGTGTAGAATTGATCACGCGTTTTCTCAGTATAGCCCATGACAATCTTACTTCTTCCGAGTCGTAGGCGAACAGTCATCAGTCGCGCGCTGATGCCTGTTGCTTCACCCACCAGCTGGCCATGGAGGCGATCGGATATTGCAAATCCGACCCCATGTTCATGTGGTGCTAAGACAGCGTTACCCACCCAGTAGAATGTGTAGCCAGCACTTGCTTTATGCCCTTTCACTTGCTCAGCGATCCGCGTGTCACTGAGCGCCGCAATAGCGACGTGGTAACCTACCAGCTCCATTGCGATGAGTGCAGTGCGTCGCTCGGGACGCGCACTCGAGTTCCGGTCCAGTAGTGTGCGCACGTTCCAGCACCCGTTGCTGAGTGCATTGCGCGCGGGCATATGATTGCATTTGTGGGCAATCGCGCGAGAGGTGGCTGTTGTCCTTCAGACGTTCGCTTGAGAGAGTCCACCCGGATCCTTTGGCTGAATAGCCTTACCCACAAGGCAGTGGGTGAATGGGAGGTTTGTTTGAGGGGCTCCGCCCAGAATCTTTGGCTCAACAGCCTGACCTACAAGATAGTGGGGAGTAGATCCTGCCCGGTAATGTGATTTCACAGACAGATTTGGATATGCTTGACGGCTGTCACACGCAGACTTTGAGGCACTGAACGATTCATATATGTTTTGCCACCGTAGTAGGATACACCTGCGACCACGACCAGACGCAGGTGGGTTTTGGCGGGTTTGCATCAATTTGATCAGAAGCTGTCTGGCTTGAGGCGGACAGTAACAAACCATTGAACAACCGAGGGTGCTCTTCCACCGTCAGAGAAAACGCGTGGCCCTCGTGCTCTACGCCAATCAAACTGTGAGCTTATAACCCGTAGACCTGTTCTCTCGCATGGTTAAATTTTACTGGAAGAGGGTTATCAGCCACTTTCTATCCCCCCGAAGAGAATGGACTAGTATACTGACAGGGCACCCACAACTGATAGGCGAACGACGGTGGTCCTCAGCCAAAGCCTTCGAGTAAAGGTACACCCGAAAGGCAGTGGGTCAAGCATATGGTCAGCTTACTGACTCATGCGGATAAGTGTCCTGGATCTAAGCAGGGAGAAGGGCGAAAGTCAACTCTCACCCAGCGGTCGCCACGAGAAGGCGTCCAGGACATGAGCCAATGGTGCAACAGCAGCAGCAGTGGGTGGATCATTTGTCAGGATCTAGCCATCAAGGGTTAAAACACACCATAGGCTCCCCCGCCATATATATATATATATATATATATATATATATATATATATGACCGGCGCCTATGGGTTGTACTCCTTCGACAACAAGCGCGTGGAACTGCAGCACAGGCTTTCGCGATTGCCTGAGTCAGCAGGCCTAGTGAGCCATGAGCGATGCCACTCGGGACCACCGCTGAAGCGACGACTGGTCATGCATAGAACGTATGCAGAACCGGCGCAACGTTCGTAAGTACGCTGCATTCGATTTACTAACGGCGTGCTCGCTTTCCGAGTCTTTTTATTTCAGTTGGTGAGTTTTCTAAATTGTCCCAATGTAGTTTTATCTCATAGTAATATCTACCCAAACTCTTGTATGAACTTGCACACGACGCTTATGCCATGTGTAGTTAAGTTTGGTAACATTTGCGCAGTTGCCGCATTTTCCAAAGATATATTTTCTGACCTATTGTACCCATCGCGGTTACTTTTGCCACCAGTTTATTTCATACGCTCAAAACTTGAAGAGTTATGTCTATGCATCTGTAGGCATCATTCGCTTTATTTAATTGACGTCGTCGCTTCAAGTGATTGGCTGTTGTTTTACATTCCCGGTGTGGCAGTACTTGATGTGCATGTTGACAAGGTGCTTAGGTGTCTATTACCTACTACCTCAGCCAAAGCCTTCGATTAAATGTACACCCGAAAGACAGCGGGTCTTGCACATGATCAGTTCACTGACTCATGTGGACTGATGCTGTGGATCATAGCTGGAAGAAGGGTGCAACCCAATTCCCACTCAGCGGTCGCCACGAGCAGGCGTTCAGAACATGAGCCCATGGCACAATAGTAACAGCAGTGGGTATACCATCTGTCATGATCTAGCCACCAGCAGCTTCATCGCACCATACGCTCTCCCTAAATATATATATATATATATATATATATATATATATATATATCCGCCTCCAAGGCAACGACATATATTTAAGCAATTAGTCGATAGAATAGACTTACAAAAGTACTTTGACATTACACAACGTACAAGCTGGATGTCATTTCATGATGAAACACTCATTATCATCATCAACGCACATTATCTGAGGTTAAGGCACACCATACAAAAAACGCATGCATTAAATACTATAGGTTATAAAGCCTAAATGATGAGTACAATTCTTAATGTTAGCCATTAGGGATGCGATCATTGTTAGAGGGAGCAGCTAAAGAATGATGGGAGGGACACCGAAATTCACAGGACAAGTGTTATCGTGATCAGCTGCTTGCGATGTCAACAATCATATCCAACCAGATATTTCCATCGTCTTTCGGACCCAGACCCGTAGCCGGGAAATACCAGCCCGTGCCAAATTCGAGGTGAAGTTTTTCCTTTCTCTCCACCAAGTCATCGCATGACCACTCTTCCGCTATTTCTATCCAGACCACAGTCGTGAAAACAACGCACTGCGAGGGAGTCGGATGGTTCTGGCACGCGAAGCACTCCAAAAACTTCGTGGCACATGTAGTCATAAGTGCGGTGTAGCTGAAACACCGCGACCTTGAACAAGGCCCGACTGAGACGAACAAGTGCAAATATAATTGAAAGTGTGAAGGAACCAATTGGGTTTGTATTAGACATATG
Organism: Dicrocoelium dendriticum; assembly: GCA_944474145.2. NCBI lineage: Eukaryota > Metazoa > Platyhelminthes > Trematoda > Plagiorchiida > Dicrocoeliidae > Dicrocoelium > Dicrocoelium dendriticum. Next base: position 4,981,268 of record OX104064.1, on the reverse strand, counting down.
TGATAAATGGTCTGTTGCTCCTACGGACGACGCTGGAGGCGCTCTACTCCAGATTCGCCCAACAATTTTGTTTAAAAAATATTGTTTACTTGCTCGTAAATGGACCATATGGGGCATGCATCAAAACATAGAGGGCAACACTAACACAATCAATTATATCAGGTGTGAACTTACAGGAATACTTTGGGGGCAAGCAGATGAGAGTCATAGTGAATAATAACCCAATCCGTTTTTGTAAATGCACGAGTTGATGGAAACATGTTACTCATCGAAGGTAGATACATGAAACTAACTTTCAAAGTCGCAGAAATCACCGTACTACAGTACATATTGTGTCATGTAGCAGACCAACCGGCTAATTACGAGAAAATAGGTGGGGACTTCAACATTCCGCATTAAATTAACACCGCAAGGCATGTGCATGCTAAATACACGAATCCGATATCTTCTCTACAATCATACGCATTGATCTAATATGTCAGATCTCCAGCTCAAAAAAATCATACCTTGAACCTAATGCTCACCGTTTGCATATTGCCAGCATCCGCTAATGTTCTAAAGCAATTTCCTGTTAGCGATCACAGAGTAGTATCAGCCCTATGGATAAAAACATTACTAACGCAACCAACTACTTTTGATGAAGGGCTGGGAAGGTTGGAGGAACTCCAGGCTTCAATAAGGTTAAAGGAACGCACTCGGCCCCAATTCACCAAGGCGCGCAGACCATTGATAATATTGCTCAAGTATTCCTATTTCGTAGTTAGACACATAATCCCGAACACGGAGTAAGAAGGCACAACCGGATGACACATGTGGTATGGTACTTTGACATTTGCGCCTTTCCGGAGACCCAGTGGCTGACGCTTCTGCCCAAGCTGGTGTCGGGGTTGCACTGAGTGACAGGGCTGAGGTCCCTTTGCTTGACTGGATCCCAGTCAACCGTCGAGTATGTGCAGTCAAGCTACGAGGTTCTGTAAGTTAAGTAAGCATCGAGATGTTACGCGTGCCTTGTTTGTCATATCCGACTACCCTCCTACAAATTGCAGTCCGGATGCATTCGAGGATGGTTTTTACCAACCAATACATGAGCTTCTGTGTTCCGCTAAAAGACTGCCATTGTCATTCTTGCTGGAGATTTGAACGCACGAGTGGACCGCCTTCCACCAAGTGAGCACCATCTTGGGGGTGGTTTTGACCTCGGTTACAGCCAATCAGACAATGGAGATAGACTGCTGACTCTTTGTTCTGGTCATCGCTTGTTTCTTTCCAGCACTACCTTTTGGCACTCCAGGAGACACAATACTACCTGGCATCCGCCTTCTCAGACACAAGGATGGCCCCAACTTGACCACATGGCAATAAGCTACAGGTGTCTCGGAAGCATAACAGATTGTCAAGCGTACTGGTCAACTTGCTTGGACTCCGATAATGCAGTGGTTCGCGCCAAAATTTGCATGCGTTTCGGAGGATCATCCAGACGCACACACTATCAACCGAAGGTCGAAAAGCAACAACAACCTGCGACGTTAGCCAAGTAACAGACTTCTCTGTCAAAACAACTCGCTTCTTCCTCTGACGATGGCCTCAGTTCGCAATGAATGCGCATTAAACAGGCTATAATTTCTCCCAGTACTGTCAGTTGTGGGTTTGCTTGTCACCCGCCGAAAAGTTGGATCAACACTGCCTCCTTGACACTGATGGACAGAGGACACTGGTACCCAACCGACACCAGCTGAAGTGAGGAACGCAGATCCCTGGATTGAGTATTTTGCGTAGGAGCTTACCCAAAAACACTACTTGAGCTTGGAATGTTCGCAATGCATTATCGTCGACATCGAGGCGACCTGGTCTTGACCTATCGCATACTTAGCGGTAAAATCTGACCCGGTTGCTATCTCTCCCAGGTCACTCGATAAAGCTACACAAAACGCGATCGGATGGAGTCCGGGCGGACTTTTGTATATCCCGCCGAGTGGTGGATTCCTGAAATACACTGCCCGAGAACGTGATATTGGCGCCAACAGTAAAGGAGTTCGAACACCGACTTGACGCCCTTGGCCTTAAGCTCTTAACTATCCTCTTCACATCTTAGCTTATTCGCCTTAGTGTATTATTAACTCTATTACTTTTTGGTTCTAAACACTCTTATTACTTTCGTACATCTGTTTCTTATTTCACGTGACCGGTGCGGCGGGGATTGCCAATGCAAGTCGCCTTGGTATTAATTGGTTGACCGTAGTGTGATTCGTGGGAGCTGACTTCATTCTTCTAGCTTCCAGTTATCGGGGACGAATAATACTCCGGATCAACGACGCGCTACGGGAGGAACATCTACTGGAATTTATCCTATTGTTCCACTCCCACTTGAACTTAGAGAAGGACCGTAAGACTTGGTGGTGTGAACATGCTAGAGAGCTTGAACTTGCTAATCTCTCTGGTAATACCTGAGAACCGTTCCACGTCATCCGTGTCACCGAACGCTTCTGATTAGGAGTAAGCGAAGCAAGCTGCGAAGATGATGGTTCCCTAATCACTAATCTTCAACGACGTTTGGAGCGATGGGCCGAACATTTTCACTCGCAGTTTTCCTGGCCGCCAGCTCCATCTGTTTCCCTTGGGACGCGCACTAGTTATGAGTGGACTATCCCAATTGATCCTCCTCGCACCAGGAAATCTGGCGGGAACACTGCTGTCTAGAGCGTTATAAGGCACCCGGCCATGATAGTCCACATCCTGCTTTATTTAAAGTTGGGCTCTTCGCTGGTTCGAGAACTCACCGCTTTGTTCTCGGAAGGCTGTGCAAAAAAGGAGGTTCCATCATCCCGGAGTGAGTCGATAGTCGTCACCGTCTTCAAAAAGGGCCTGCGCACAAATTGCTGTAATCACAGGGGCATAAGTTTGGTTCCCATAGTTTACAAGATTCTAGTGTCTATCAATCTTCGCAGATTATCCTCAACGCGTAAATAACTACTGCGAGAACAACAGGCTAGTTTCCGCCCTGGTCGCGGCTGCATCAAGCAAAGTTCCACACTCCGCCATGTGTATCAAAAGCCAACGATTGGTGTGTTTCTGTATATCCGTGCTGACTTCGATTCTAACGACAGGGATGCATTGTGGCACTGTCTGTTGAGGAATAGCATTTCTGGGAAGTTCGTGTCCATTCTGCGTGCTCTGCATAGTCGGACCTCGGGTAGTGTTAGGGTTTATGGCAAGCTTCCGCCTTCCTTGGTTTTCGCAGAGTTTTGCTTGAATGATTTTGTGAGTCTTGTTGTGTTCGCTTCCATCCGGAATATGCCGGCCAGCATCGATCATTTCCAGAGACTGTGGAGAGTCCCAATACCTATGTTGACGTTTAGACTTTCCACGTGAAGGGTTGACTGCTGCTGGTAATGTCTGAAAATTATGAGACCAATGAGATTCAGTTGTATCCAGTAAGCGCTTACTCAACCTGCAAGTGTGCGTACTTTGATAGGCATTCAGAACAGCTGGCTTGGTCAGTTGTCTGGTGTCAATTCGCTCTTAGTGTCGTCATGAGCGTCTTCCAAAGCGCATCTGCATGTCAGCACATACAAGTGGATTGTCGGTGTGCATACATGTGCTCCAAATCGAACGACAGTTCTGGATGCAGCCTCTCCAGCCGTAACTTATCGTAATGTGACCGATTTGCGTCCATAGCTGGTTCAAAAATGTTAAGGCGCCAATTCACGCTCCGATGGGTGCTGTGTCGGAACCTAGTGTTTGCAAGAAATAAGCGAGCTTTTTCACACTAATGAAGCAACCGCTCATCGTTATCATTACGGGAGCCTACACTATGTTGGCCGTCCAGATGCATTCCATCAGTGGATAATTTTCCAACTTGAGCGTTCGGATCCCCAGCCAGCACGGCAGTGTCCGAGCTTCTTCTGTGGTGAATGAGTTTGTTCAGTTGTCGTTAGAAATCGTCTTTCACCGAATCCTCGCTAGAGTTTGTGGGTGCATAGGCAGCGATGACGAATAGACACCTGTTAGTCCCGCGCCACTTCGAAGCTTTGAAGGAACCAGTTAATCAGGTTGCACACATCTAGTTAGTGAATGGGATCCAATCAAGCAGAGCAACTTCAGCTCGAAGCTTTAACTAAACTGGGTAGACACAATACGAAAGTATTATTGGTGTCACAAAAGGGGATCGCAAAGTGAGCAATGAGCTCAAGTCTTGCAGGCAGGTCTCCGATAACCAGCAGATATCGCTGTAGAGGGTCTCTAATGCTCGGGCAATTGCTGCCTATTAACCGATTTGTAACCGTGTGCAATAAGGCATGCCAATCTGAAGGAAGAATGAAGGCTCCAACTGGAACCCGATAAACTGGGGTGGACCGCTTGGTTAGACGTGGGCTTGTCTACAGGGCAGGAATGAAGCTTCGCGTTCACATGTGAGCTGGAACTAAAATGTAGAAGCCAGTCAAAGCAAGGTGGGGGAGGGCCGAGAATTGGGGGTAGAAAACAATGGGGATAAAAATGAAGCTGGGAAGGCTTGAGAAGTAGCATCCAAATCCCTATCCACCATGCTCGATGTAGCAGATAGGGCACCGCTGATTATCCTCTGCGGTGGCCAAAGCATCAGAAAAATGTTTGACTAAAGACTCCTAGTATTGCGTGGTCAGGATACTGTCAGGTTACCAAGACCTAGAAAGGGGAACGAGTAGGTTTCTCAACCAAAGCGTTTGGTTCAAAAACCTGACCACAAGGCAGCGGGTTTTGCAATCAGCTACAACGAGTCCGTATTAAGAAATAAAGGGCCACCCTCATTCCAACCCTAAACCCAACCTGGAGGACGAGGACGCTGAGTTTGTCTGGCCTCCAACCATTGACCGATTTAGTATAATGGACTCTGAAGATGCACAAAAGCACCATTTAGCATCGCTTAATGGATCACTGAAGAACGCAAAGCATCGCACCACAGTATGGTCCAGCCTCTGTAGTCCGGATATTGTGCCAGCGAAATCATAGCTGAATAGGAAAACAGTATGAACAATAAGAAAATAACAACAAAAGATGCTTTTCTGTCCAGGTTACCGCTCAAGATTTTTGGATTTTTTATGGGGTGGAAGGAGGGACAACGCAACACACCGATGTACACTTCCGCGGCTGATATGGATCTTGAGCCACGGCTTCCAATGTCTTCAACTCACAAGTATCCGTGTCTCTCGATCTCCAACCAGGTAGTCAGCAACAACTCGCCCACGCCAACTGTTTCAACAGCTTTTTCATGCGGTTTCTCCAAGTTGCAGGCTGTCCAACAGCGCGTCTCTTCCAGCCCTTTCCACCAACTGCAAACAAAGTATGACGCGGGTATCGCTGAACATGGATGCGTAATACGTGTCTCAGCCACCGCAGTTGATGCAGTGAGGCAAACTGCTCGAGCGAGTGGCTCCCTCGTCCCAAAACACGCCGTCTAACTTCCATATTGCTAATGTGATGCCAAAACCACACAGGCATTGGACCGCAGGCTGCGGTGCTAAAAGACGGATAGTCTGCGAAAGTCAACTCTACTAATGCGCCAGGTCTCGCATCCGTACAACAGTACAGAACTAGCAGTTGCACAATAGACTCACCCTTTGACGGAGAGACGAATGTCCTGTCGACACCACAAGTGCCTCAGCCTAGGAAAGACGAGGCGTGCTATTGTCAAGAGCATCGAAATCTCGTCCGCAACAACCCTGCCAGCAGTCATGCAAGTTCCCACGTAGAAAAAGATCTCCAAACCCTTCAGCTTTTTACCACCAAGGTGGAGTCCAGGCACAGGCACCTGCCAGTCTTGAAAGAGAGCCTTGCATTTGGATGGCGGAAAGTACAATCCATACTTTTATGCTTCAATCGCCAAACGGTTTAGTGCAAGTTGGACGACGTGTGGATTGTCACCCAGCAAAATGATATCATCAGCATAACCAAACTCAACCACCCGACTTCCTAAGAGGAGCTCCACACTAGCTATCAATGAAGCACCCAGTGCGTTCTTGTGAACATCTTCAATGGCCAAGTTGAATAGAAACAGAAAGACAAGGCATCCTTGTCGAATTCTATTAAAAACCACAAAGGAAAGCGAAAGTTCGCCATAAGCCCTAACTCTGACCGTAGTCAAACCATAGAGAGCGTGCAGTATGAAGGCCAACTTCTCGGGGACGCTATTTCTCATTAGATAGTGACACACTACTTTCCGATCGACAGAATCGAAGGCTGCACGGATGTTCAAGAACACAGCACTCTTTGGCCTCTGATACACATGGCTTAGATCGAGGATCCGGCGGAGTGTGAAGATTTGATCGACGCAGCCGCGACCAGGGAGAACCCCAGCTTGTTCTTCTCGCTGCAGCGATTGGCGCTTTGGGGATAGCCTGCGAAGCATGATGAACACCAGCAGCTTGCAAACGACGGGGACTAAACTTATGCTTCTGTAGTTGAAGAAGATGGAGAGTAAATTGTTTAGGAAGATGGAGATGACTATCAATTAACCTCGAGATGAAGGAACTTTCTCTTTCAAACAAACTTTCGACAACCAAGCAGCGAATTCTCCAACCAGTGATGCGCCACTATCTTTAAATAGAAGTGAAGGAAGACCATCAGGGCAAGGTGAATTCTAACGTATCACGTGGCGGAGCTTCTGCTCGATTTTCTAGTAAGTGGGAGGATCTGTGGGGGTAGGGCACTCTGCACCAGTGCGAGCGACAGAGGTAGCAGATGGATCTGGGGGCCAACAAAACGGCGAGCCAAAATGTTCGGCCCATCGCTCCAATCGTCGTTGTAGTGATTAAAGTGCCATCCGTTTAGCATATAGTTTCATGTATACCAGATCGAACACCTTCAGGGACTCGAATGAGATGGAAACGTCTCCTGGTATTACCAGCGACAGTAACAAGCTCAATCCCCCCCCCCAGCATGATCACGCCACCAAGCTTCGCGTTCCATTAGAAGGCTCCTGCGCAACTCCAGACCCAGGGATTGGCATTCTTCTCTGTGGCTGGAAACCGACGGGACCAAGCGGCGTTTGTCTATCAGCGAATTATTAGATCGTGGAAATGACAAGCAGTATTGATACAGCGGATCAAGAGATACTGACAAGCAGAGTCAACAAAGTGCCAACAGGAAGTTCACGTGTATTCCAGAATCACTGGGATATATCGTTTGGTTGGTTCCAGCTTGGTAATGATTGGCTGGACAGTTGTATGGTATGATTGGATGACAGCACTCCATGTTGGGTTGGGTCTCGTATACAACACCTCACTCTTCTTTTGACACGTCTGCCTGTAGTTGCCAACCGTTGGGTATAGATGAAACGATCGGGTGGTCGGCGGTTGCGTACCGTATCCAAATCTGACATCAACGCTTGGCTTTCGTTTTCCACTTGATCCGAGTTTGCATTTGTCGGTTTCGGCAATGAGAACCTCCGGTAATAACTGAAAATCAAACTGGGAATTGTGACGAGGTAAATACTGATTGTTATCAGAGCGGTGTCTGAGCTGGTTCATATGCTTGTGCCATGTCTGACCGTTGACCTCTACTAGGTACGTGACTCGACCAATCCGTTTGGTGATTACACCTGGCGTCCATCTGTTTTGCGATGGCCGGAAGTCTCTTGTCCATACCAAGTCACCTGGTTTTATTGTTCTCGCTATTACGTGCTGTTTGGGTTGCGCAGATTCTGTTTTTCCCGGCTTGGCTAATTCTCTCACCTCCGGAACGATTATGTCCCAAATTGACCCGATCTGACGGTTAAACAACATTTCCGACGGTAACCTTCCGTTACAAGAGGGGTGTGGTGTGATTCGATACATCATTAGGAATGTGTGTATGGAATCGTCACTGGGGCCGTCGCCTCGCCCTTTGATAAGTTCACGCTTGAACGTGTCGACGAATCGCTCAACCTGACCGTTCGAATGCTGGTGAAAGGGTGGTGTGCGTATGTGTGCCACCCCATTGGAACGACAAAATGTTGCGAATTCTTCGCTAGTAAATTGTGGGCCATTATCGCTGACTAATGTCTCCGGCATTCCGAATCGGCTGAATATTTGATGCAACTGTCTAATTGTTGCGACTGCAGTGGTCGTCGGCATTGTTACAACCTCTGGCCATTTACTATGAGCGTCAATCACGATGAGATAAGATTTACGGTCTACTGGGCCGGCGAAATCCACATTTACTCTTGATCACGGCGTGGTCGCTGTTGGCCATGGCACAGGGGCCAATTTGTTTGGTGATTTTTGCGTGATCGCACAGTTTTCACACCGCGTACACAGGTGTGAGATCTCATCATCCATCCCTGGCCAATACACGTAACTTCTAGCTAATGCTTTGGTGCGGGTGATTCCTTGATGGCCTTTGTGAAGTTGGGTGAGAATGGGCCGTTGTAAAGCTGAGGGAACAACCACACGTTCAGCGAAAAGCAAACACGAGTCAACGATTGATAAGCTGTTTTGGCACCGGTGATGGGGGATGAGTTCTGCATCTGATACCCTCGATGGCCAACCTTCTTTCACGTGCTTCATCACCTCACTTAGTATGGCATCCTGCGATGTGTGCTGCTGGATGGATTTCAGCGAGACTGATACAGATTTCGCGGTGTTGAGAATTACCCGATGATCTCCTGATCCACTTTAACACTAGCAATCACTGTCTCGTTGTTGTCTGCTGGATGATCCGCAATTAACCGAGACAACACCTCGGCTTGCCCAAAATCTGTGGTCGATTGGTAATGGATGCTAAAATCGTAGGAATGTAAGGATAGAGCCCATCTCTGTAGACGGCTGGCGGTAGTTGCCGGGATGCCTTTATGTGAACTAAATATGGTCAGCAACGGTTTGTGATCCGTCAGTAACTTGAAACGTCTACCATATAGCATTTTGTGAAATTTATTGACAGCAAATATGATAGCCAGGCCTTCCTTTTCAACCTGGAATAATTTTCTCTGCTGATGTTAACGACCGTGCCACGTGGATAACTGCTTTCTCAGAACCGTCTGGGAAAGTGTGGGACAACACAGCTCCGATGCCATAGTTGCTTGCATCGACAGCTACCACGATTGGAAGTTTGGGATCGTAATGCGTGAGAAGGAGATCGGAAGTCAGCATATCGTTAATCCGATCTACCGCTGCTTGACACTCTGCTGACCAAGTAAACTTGACCTCTTTCATGAGTTATGCGTTTAGAGGTGCTCGCAGTTGATGCATTTCCAGGAGAAAATTAGAATAGTGGATAACCATGCCAAGAAAAGAGCGTAGCGTACTGACGTCTGTTGGTGCCGGCATGTTAACAATAGCTGAAATATTGGCTGAGTCGGGACGACGTCCATTCTGATCAATAATGAACCCCAGATATTTAACTTGTGGCAAACGTAAGCTGCATTTGTCTGGTCGCAAGCGCAATCCGTACTCTTTTATACGATCCAAAACTTGGTCGACGCTCACTGCTAGCTCTTCTGGACTTGTTCCGACCACTAAGATATCATCTAAGTAAGCTGCCACACCGTCAATGCCCTTGAGCATGGTATCCATAAGCTGCTGGAAAATAGCTGGTGCTGTGTTAACCCCGAATGGCGATCGGGTAAACTGAAACAATCCACGGTGTGTGTTAATTGTCAACAATTCCTTTGACTCATCGTAAATGGCGATTTGTAGAAATGCATCAGCTAGGTCAAGTTTGGCAAACAGTCTACCGCCTAAAAGTTTGGCAAAAATGTCTTCTGGGACTGGTAGTGGATAACTGTTTGTCTGAAGGGCGTCATTGAGATCTGTTGAAAAATCTGCACACACAAGAATTGAGCCATTGGCCTTTCGTACCATTACGATTGGAGCAGCCCAGTCCGAGTAATCGACTGTATCTGCTAGCTGTAGGCGATCCAGCTCTAGTTCTACACTGGTTAATGCAGAATAAGGCACCGGACGTTTAGGACGAAAAACGGGTTCAGCATCTGCTCTCAGCTGCAATTGAGCCTTCATTTTGCTACAAAGACCAAGTCCTTCCTGGAAAACTAGTGCATATCGCTGAAACAACCGTTGTGGAATGGACTGCTGTAGCCCTGCATCGATTATTACGGGTGGAATGCTGATGCGCAGTGTCAGTTTGCAGACTTTATCAAACGGAATACTCCAAAGATTGAAATTATCTAACCAGTCAATGCCGAGAATCTTCAATACTGGTTGGTTAGTGAGGTAGCATATAGACTCAAATTTTTGACCATTATAAGATACCAAGCAACGTAACTCACCAACCAAACTGAGAGTTGTTCCGGATGCACTGAGGGCTGTCTGTTGAGTGGGCATAACTGGAGGACGTCCGATGGATTCCCAAATCGTTTGCGAAATAATCGTGATGTCCGATCCTGTGTCTACCTGGAGAGTCGCGGGATACCCGTTTACACTCACTGTTAGATAGCGTCTTCGCGATGTCGCGTTGACTTGATAGCTAGCAACAATGCTGCGACTAGCCTTCTGCGGTGGTTTCGGAAACCGCTTGTTGGAATTGTCAGCTTTCGTTGAGTTGCGTGGCTTGCAGAAACCATCTTTGTGACCAAAGCGTTGACACTGATTGCACTGATGTCAGCGAAAAGTGCACTGTGAGGCGTAGTGCCATGCGCCTTAGTTCCAACACGCTGTTGGTGGCTTTTTGGACTCCTGTTTGTGTGTTCTGACCGGTCTGACATCTGCCATGTTGATCTGCTGCTATTCCACCATACGGGAATCATGCTTCACATTGATCAGACGCTGACATTCCTCAGCCATTTTCTGCAACGTTATGTCTAGGTCTTGTTCCAGCCTGGTGAGAAGACGTGTGCGGATGTCCGCGTCTGACGGAGATTGTAGACCACAAATAAACATGAAGCACTTGAACTGTGTCTCGGTCATGGATGCAAGTTTAAAATGCTCACACTCGCGGTTAACGATACCTGCGTAGGTAAGTTAGTCGTTCATGGAGTGCTTGACGAGTTTTAAGCATTGATAACGTGTGCTGAAGAGCGAGGAACGTTCGCCAAGAATCCGTGTGAGGCACTGAACCGTGTCATCAAAAGAAAATTCGCGTGGGTGTTTGGGCAAAATATGGTTTGCGAAACGATCATGCTCCGTGATCCTCAACTTACGAAGCAGTGTTCGTGATCGCCATGAATCCTCCTTCCCACCGAACTCAACACGAAAAATGTCCTCATAGCGCTTGAACCAGGACTCAAAAGTAACACCCGATGCAACATCATGCTGGAAACTCTGAATTGTAGAAACAATTGATTCAATGTTGGTATGTTCATCCTGCGGTGCCTTGGCCTTGGAAACCAGGGAGTGGTTACGCGTTAGAGTATCGAGTAAACGGAGCGGAGCGGCCTCGAACTGCGACTGCTGTTGGCAAAGAATTTCACGAAGATCGTCTGCTGAAATTGCCATTTTAATTACCAATACAGTCGCCAGTTGATATAACCCGAACTGTTCTGGTAGGTGGATAGAATACTATATCGTGGAAATGACAAGCAGTATTTACAGCGGATCAAGAGATACTGACAAGCAGAGTCAACAAAGTGCCAACAGGAAGTTCACGTGTACTCCAGAATCACTGGGATATATCGTTTGGTTGGTTCCAGCTTGGTAATGATTGGTTGGACAGTTGTATGGTCTGATTGGATGACAGCACTCCATGTTGGGTTGGGTGCACCACAGTGGCTCATACAAAACATCGTCACTTCGGTAGGTGCTCACAAGTCTCCTACGCACGGAAGAGCGAATGTAAATCATAACACCAACGCAGACATTCGTTAGTCTATCGCATTAGAAGCACGCGTAACCTTTGAGTTCATGTTCTTGGGTGTACAACTCTGAATGCCGCCATGTCTCTACGAGTCCCACTACGTCTGGCCGCTCAGACGCAACGAAACAACAAAGATCAGCGCGCTTGTTCATAACACTGCAAAAGTTTGTGAAGGCTAGTCGCAGGACGCAGCAGGAGCCCCTGAGCTTGTTGAAGTGTGAGTAACCTGTTTATCCTGATTCGCAGATCCATGGAAACTGATATAACCCGAACTGTTCTAGTAGATGGATAGATTATTAGATCGTGGAAATGACAAGCAGTATTGATACAGCGGATCAAGAGATACTGACAAGCAGAGTCAACAAAGTGCCAACAGGAAGTTCACGTGTATTCCAGAATCACTGGGATATATCGTTTGGTTGGTTCCAGCTTGGTAATGATTGGCTGGACAGTTGTATGGTATGATTGGATGGCAGCACTCCATGTTGGGTTGGGTGCACCACAGTGGCTCATACAAAACATCGTCACTTCGGTAGGTGCTCACAAGTCTCCTACGCACGGAAGAGCGAATGTAAATCATAACACCAACGCAGACATTCGTTAGTCTATCGCATTAGAAGCACGCGTAACCTTTGAGTTCATGTTCTTGGGTGTACAACTCTGAATGCCGCCATGTCTCTACGAGTCCCACTACGTCTGGCCGCTCAGACGCAACGAAACAACAAAGATCAGCGCGCTTGTTCATAACACTGCAAAAGTTTGTGAAGGCTAGTCGCAGGACGCAGCAGGAGCCCCTGAGCTTGTTGAAGTGTGAGTAACCTGTTTATCTTGATTTGCAGATCCATGGAAACAACTCGAAAACTTACGATACGAAGATTCCTTTCCCCCTCCCCAATACATCTTTTCAGCGCAGTGATAGCAGACTTGAGACGCCCCTTGTCTACTGGGTCCAGGTCTGGACGAACTTAGATCTTTAGGCCTTCAGCCTACTTGGGCGGGACAAGCTCAGTCTTGGACTGGCCTCATCCACAAAACTTATTTTCATAGGCCGATTTTGTTAATCATCTTGATTTCCAAGACGGGTAATTTGCCTCACTTTTACCGAGTTCCCACCAGTGTCGAGGGCTCTGTCAATTAGACTCTGTAAAAGCTCGACATCGTTATCGTAGCGCACTTGATGTGATGGATCACTTGAATCCGGCGCTTGGAGGAACACGAGTTTATAGCGCCTCTTGTCGGGCGAGGTTGACCTTGCAGTGCGAAGTATATTACCAGCCTCATATGGTTTGACTAACTGTTGACTTACAGGAGTATAACGCTCAACATCTAAACGTAAATTCGTTTTTTGTTCTTTCCACTGGTCCTCAGCACTTAAACTTTCATCTGCTGGGACATCAGTGCGCGTTGGACACAACAAAGGCAAACAATGTATGCCAGGTGAAACTGGGCTTCTCACAACGGTTCGACTTCGTGCCGGAGAATTTGCACAGGTAGAGGAGGGAGATTGGGCTGCAATCTATAGGCTCTTTGGGCTAGGTTGTTAGGCCAAACACTCGGAGTTGTTCTCAACGGAATGATGCAGCCTACAGGTCTGCTTTACTCTTCCAGGCTGTATGTTGTTTTGACAAGTTTAGCATAAGGTTTGAAGGAAATCGCGTTGAATTTCACGAAGACGATGAAAATGCGCAACTGATAATGCATGCGGTAAAGAAAGGTCCGTAACAAAGCGGCGGATGTCGATGTTTCTAAGCGCACTGACGTGAAGTGCACTGCGCTGTACCACCTGCTGTCGCGATTGCCTCATCCAAGCAGCTTTGGTACGCCACCACCGTCGCCACGTTCACAAAAGATCTAAGACGAGTGTGTTAAATTTGCACTCATCATCAGAGCGGCTCTTAGTTACTCCGCTGCTTGGCATTCCATTTACTAACCCAGTTCAATAAGGCGGTTAATGTGGTACGTGTACCGCATCGTTGTTGTTGTTGATCTGTTTGTGCACCTGCGTGATGGGATTCGTGCATTTCACTTTTTGGCTTTTGATTGATATCCCTGGTGTGGCTGCTCTCGATGTGGATGTTGACAATGTGCCTACCTGGCTATTACCAACCATCTCTCATATACTGACTCCAGGAGACAGTTGGTTGTTGCTGGAGGGTACGGGGAGTACGATCCTTGTGGCCTTGCTAGACCCAAAGAGTACTTACATTCTGTGTGAAACGGGCTACGGCCCAGTCCCAGCCTTGTGTACGTCTGGTACGCATGACTTCCCATTTAGGTAGGAATGCTTCTGCTTTCCTTGTTGAAAGAATGTGGGCAGGCTCCGTTGATGAAACCTGGCTCTTATCCATATGCCATCCTGTCTCATTCCTTCGGGTTTACACTGGATATGGGGTGTGTGGTTGGAGCTGTGGGTGGTGCAGCGCAAGCCACCCATGGTCCCTCTGTAGACGCAGGTCTTCTTTGGCTGTCATATGGATGCCGCCGTGACAAACAAATCCGGAATCGGATGCTGCCAACCATATGGTTTGCATCCGAGAGTCATGATAATCTTTAAGTCCTACACAAAGGAGGCAGATAAGATCGGCTCCTTCCACAAAGCCCTAAATGGATTATTTACGGTGATGGATTTCACTCTGCTACAACAATGAATTACCTAGGTATGGTACTGGGTGTTCTTCCGGATGACTAAATGACGAACCTTGAGTATGCGGACGACATAGCTCTCCTTTTGTCTGACCTAGGGGCTATGTAAGAACAACTGATTATACTGACGCGTAACGCTGAACCCCTCTGTATGTGATTTGCCCCTTCAAAGTGCAAAGCATCATTTCAGCATTAGTCCAATCATCCACCTGTGTTAGCTGTCATTATAGAGAAGGAACCTCAGAGGTTATCCGAAAGGTATTAAACAAAGAAAAAATAAGGGTAATTTTGTAGAAGGGTTAAACGTTCTCTTCGACACTGGTGCATTTGAAGGAATCACTTCCGCAAATAGGACGATCAATTGCGTAGTCAAAATTAGCTGCAAGGGTTGTGCACACGAGTACATATGCCCATCAGCTAATGAATTGTGTACAAGTTTAGCAGAACACAAGAGACGCATGCCACGGCCACCGAGGTACGAGCTTGAGTACAGGGCGCTCTTGAGAGATTCGGCAGTGGCAATGAACCCGTTAGACACAGGGCATGGAATTGGCTTGGACAATGTCATAATCGTTAGGAGGGGTTTGCCATCCACATCTCAAAAGCTGACTGCTGAGACGTTGAAAATTACCAAAGCAATCAGCTACGTAAAGAGAGTGGATGGAGTAGAGTTATTAACTGCGTGACTGGCGGTCTTAATCCGGTCAGTCGGAGAGGCGGGGCAGGCGGATCTGGGGCGGAGCGCGAACATCAAACCAATCCTACCATGACGTCGTACAATGAACCAACTGGGACCTTACCATTTCTAATGTGTAATATTAAATCACACGTTTACCATTCTGCCTGCAACTCGGTCACCGCGATTATTGTCCCTGCTTGCTTAAAAGTCGTACCAATCACCCACTGCTTCACTTGGCCTGAAGAAACTTTCGTGTTGAAAGCGAAACGCCCCTTACTAACCACCCTATAGACTACTTTGTTTGGTTCGGTTTTCTTTTCATTAAAAATGTACCCTTCTTTGTTTTCCTAACGTTTAGCATTTCGGACTTAATATCTTAGAGGGAGCAGGCAGTGAGAAAGGTAATCAAAGGTGCTGGCGATCTACGATAAGTAATAGTGAGGATTTTGGCATAATTCATCTCATTCTTCTGCATCACTCCCAATCGGCACCCTTAGGCTAGTCTGCAAAAGCATCAGATGCCGGCGTTTCGACCGTCTGGGTCTCGTCAGTGGTAAGGCTTCCAGCGGACTCCTGCCGGGTTCCGCCCCCATGACCTCGGGATGCCAGCAACAAGTAATATTTCGCCATGGGTGACAGACGCGGACCTGTGTGATTGACAATTGACCATGAGATAGCCCGGCTCATCTTCCACTGCCATGCCAGTTACGAACTGTGCGGAGGACAATGGCTAACCTCACGAGCTAAGACTTTCCGCATAGCGTCTATGTACCACATAGGACTTAGAAGCTAGACGGACAGATTTTATGGTACTGAGTAGTAGTAGCGAGAATTTTGGTATAATTCAGCTAATTCATCATCGTCACTCCCAATGAGCCGGGGTATGTCATTGTCAACTTTCAATCACGCAGGTCCGCTGCTGTTACCTATGGCGAAGTGGCACTAGCTGCTGACATCGAGGGCACGGAGACCGAACCCAGCAGGGGTCTGATAGGAGGCGCACCACTGACGAGACCCAGAAGGTCGAAAAGCCGGCGTCCGGTGCTTTTCCAGACTAGTCTAAGGCTGCTGTTTGGGACTGGCGATGATGAATTAGATGGATCTACAATGAAGCAGTTCGTCACGGGTAGTGACCATGTACTACCTAGGGTCGAACTCACCAAAGCGTTGTGATATTTACCGTAACCCCATTAGAGAGTAAGGCGTGCACGTGTCATTAACTCGTGCCGATCCGCATGGAAATCGCGCTTCCACAAGGGGCTGCACTAGTCCGCCGTTTACAAGCCACCCGCACTATGCGAGAGCCTGTACACCAGAAAAGGAGAACCGGTGCTATCTCGTTAGCCCATTTCTTATTCATTGCATTGCCGTACTGCACGTAGTGCGGCGGCCACCTTCCAAACTGTGTTTCACTTGCAAGTTATCGCTCTACTCGCAAGCATGTCATAAATTTTAACACCACAGACCCCTAACAACCGCAGTTATGCATCTGTCTGTCTCGCTATCAGGACACACTGTACGTGTGCAGACGTCGGCCACTTGCAACCCCGTCGTTGGTAAATCGTTCTAACCCTTAGGCTGCGCAACTTGTGGGTTCAAACACAGTGCCAAACAAGACTTACTATCGGGCGTCACATTGCAGTGTTACACGTTCCTTCCCCACTGGTGTCATGTGCAATTCATGTCTTCATGTATAACCTGTCCCAAAACGCTGATTTTCCTACGCTGTTAATGCGGGACAAAGGGTCACTCCTTCTTGTTTGAGGTAGAGCGCAAGAAAGTGGTAACTGTCAAATATTCGATTTCGGGCTATCTCAAAATGTCTCACCAGGTCACGGGTGTGGAACGACTGTATGCATGCATGTAGGTATGTGTGTACTTGCCAGTGGCGTCCTTTGTGAAAACGCTGGATCAAGTGCAGATGGTTGAGTCAGAGACAACCTACGGCACTTCCCAGGGCAAGTTCAGCGATCGAGACATACGGTGTGTCGGACTGGTTGGAACGGAAACAAGCGTGCAAAATCGAAACTGCAGTGCCTCATTACCCGGCTACTGGACCATGTTTCTTTCACCTTTGTGTAACGGGTAGGTTATTGTTATGTATGTTATTGTTTGGAAGCATTTATCCCACGCCAGAGTCTGTACACCGATGAACAGAACACAAATGTAAAACCGCGTAGAAAATTCTCACATCACCATCTCGTTCATATCCTCCCCGTATTCCTTACGGCATAAGCATTAAAAAGTAAGTATTACCATTGTAAACCAAGTTGCATAGAAATGGTCAGTCTATGCGCTGTCGTATCAAATTTGCTCGTGGAATGTATTCTGGCCCGACGCACCTGTGGCACCAGTTGACCGTGCACCAACGTAGTCCAGGAATCAGTGATAAGGTTAAATACGTATATTAACATAAACAGTACAACATGTTGATACATCCGTCAACGATGAAAATGTTTAAGGTGCCCACTGGCGTTCTGCTTGCACTGCGAAAATCGCCTGAGGCAATAGGCTATAACCTTTTGCAAAGTTTCCGTGTTGTTGGCGTGACATTCTGAACAATATTACCTTTCAGTTGTTCCAGTGAAATAGGCGTTTTATTCTAAACGCTTCTTTTCAAATAACCCCATAGGAAGAAATGTAAGAAGTTCAAATCTGGTGACCATGGTAGTCCACTTACGCCTACCCAACCCTCAACCCAGTCGCACTAAGTGATTTTGGAAAAGCTTATACTCCTAACTTGCATGAAACTAACTTTATAGTAGCCACTCGTCGCTGAATAGAGGTTTGAAGGCCCACGCGTCTCTCCTGCACATCATCAGCCTACACTATCCATTCAAGGATTGTTACTCATGTCGAGTCGACAATGCGCTCTAAGCAACCATGGAGAATAAATATTTAACTACAACACCCGCTAATGACACAAATAAAATCAACCAAAAATATGACAAATGTATGCGATGCGCCATCAAGTTAAAAAGGTGGCAGTGGTAATATCATCGACTCAATTTGGCAATAACTTCTTATTTGATTACATTTTGATCCCTCGGAAAACGTGACAGATGGGGAAGGACTGACGTACCGTAGGTCTGTGTGCGTTTGGTCGTAGAAGTCGAGATACATTCGGACAATGCACAATGGAGAGGATGACTGGTATCAATGAGTATCTTGGAAGCTAGCTTTTCGCAAGAGGAAACATGATTACACACAATTATTTCGATAAACACTAGCATGGAAATTCCGCTGCATCGAGCAAAATGATTCAGCGACCTGCTGATCGCTTTGAATTGCCCGTTTAAGAGTCTGGGAAATATCACAGGGGAGCAATACATCCAGTGCGGTATTACGCAAGCGATGCCAGTCCGTAGAATCAAGTAACGAGGTACGGATGATGACCTAAGTCAGGAGAAGTAGAACGTTAGTCTCCTGACTTTAGTGAATATTTCATTCCCGTGATGTCACGACGTGAGATCCCGACTTAGTGTTACTCCCAGATATTTCACTACTGTACAAGAGTTTAGACTGATACCGTCGATACTAAGAAGTGGGGTGTGCGTCCGGAGCTATTGAAAACAAGTTGCCTTGGCTAGTGAGAAAATAACATCTTTTAGATGCGTTAAGTGAAAGCCAGCCGTCAGTGGCTGATTTTGGCCAGCTCAATTCTGGGATATTGCGCGCATTGTGCGTTACAAAGACATTGGATGCAACTCAAATGTGTTTACCACCAACTTCAACTGGCTTACAGATGCACTCTTGATACTTAAGGTGCAATTCAGTTACAGTATGGAAGTAAACAATCGGAAGAAGGTATAGAGAAGAGCGCAATCTAGAGCATGCGCTTTACTACACTGGTTAGAGAGCCTGGATCTATGGACCGATCTGAACAAGTGCAAAATTGGTGTTACGAAAGATGGATTCCTTGGACACATCTTGTCGTCTGGTGGAATCTGAGCATGCCCCGCAAATACTCGGGTTATCACAGATGCACCCAACCGGAAGAGTGTCTCAAAATAAATCGCACCTTATCTATCAGATTTTGCTCTCTTAGCGGAACTTCCGAGGATGCATACCAAGGAAAAGGCCATCTTTGACTGGGAAGCTGTACAGTACTCTGCCTTTGAGGAACTTAAAAGACTCCACCCCAATGCTAGCCATTTCTGATGCAACTTGTCCTACCTTTTTCTCGACGGGTGCGTTGAACTTTGCCTTAGGAGCTGTCCTGTGTCAGATGCAGATAGGTAAGGAAATAGTTTTCGCGTAGGCTTAAAGAAAATTATCCCCCCACAGAGGCTTCATACTTTGCTAACGAAAGAGAAGCCTTTGCATGCAAATGGTCCTGTGAAAAATGACACTTTGTCCGTGTGGTCGAAGGAGCAATGGTCATAGGCCACTTCGGATCTATCGCTGGTATGCCCGTTTAATGAGTAGTGATTTGCAAATGACATTCCATTTAAGATCCGAGAATCACATTGCAGATAACGTTTGCCGTCTTCCGTTGGACCATCTACACAAGGAAGAGGAGGACAAAGAAAAAGTAATGATTACCATTTTGTGGTCCACTGAGTTTTCCGCCATAAATAAGGTAGAGCTACAAGAAGCCAAGAAAAACGACCACAATGTACATACCATTTCCCGCTACCTCTCCGAAGCCTGACCTGGATACATCAAGCTCAGTCGCGAACTACGTGGATGCTATATTTTACGGCGGGAACTCACGGTCATTGATGCTTACCTTATGTGAGGACCGCGATTCGTGACTCCACGGGTTCTAACAGCAAAAATCATCCATTGTACACATGAGAAACATCCATGCTTCGTGCGAACGAAGCGCTGACTGCAGGAACGCTTTTAATAGTCCAAGATGTCTGAAGTAGTGGACGCGTAAGTCTGGTCTTATGACGTGTGTCAGTAAGCCGACAAGAGCTCGAAGCCGGTTGACGCATCCGTTCAGCCTGTCGTTTATACAATGAAACCCTGGTCGAAATTGACGATCGACATCATGGGACCGTCCCATTCTGCACCACGGCACCAGACGAACTGTTTGGTGGCCACGTGCTTTTAGATCTAATGGCCTGAAATTCACGTCTGTGATGATGTGAACACTACAACAGGTATACGGTGGTTAAAGCATCTATTTACTAGATTTGGACTCACCGAATAAATGGTGACAGATGACGGACCAGAATTTAACTAATACGAGTTCTATCCGTTCCTACGAACGGCGTGATGGAGCGAGCAAATCGCACATTAAAGTTTATAAGCGACACGTTTGTCCGGCATGCAACGGGGAAGATGCAGTAATTCAAGCCCGTTTATACAGAGAATGTCGACCGACTGCCCAAGGGGGAAGTAATGTTTGGCAGGACGTTGCGAACAAAAGTAAGCGCAGATATATCGATCGCCAAACACAACGAACTCCACCAGCTTGAGCGTCGCCGATATTATCAGTCCATCTATGAAACGTTGGCCGTACCACCGTGCACCGGAACGTTCGTTTGGCTGAGAGAAAAGCAGACACACAAACAGCAGCCAACAACAATGTTGCGCCCCATCAATATTACCATGATGTTAGAACCGGAAACGTACCAGCTAGCCGGACAACTGTACAATGCCCTAAAACCGAATTCCGTACAAGTGAACAAAAAGGAGGACACAAGCAAGGTGCCCGGCCCTTCTACTCACAGTTCAGATTGATGTACTCCTTTAAAAGGGCGATGAGGCTGTGTGCACTAACTGACAGTTCCAGCTTCCCGGGTGCGTACGCACGCCTTGTTTGTAATAGATTAGATGGACGTTCGTCGATTGATAACTAACACATATTAGGCCTGTAAAGAGAGGCGTCATCAGATAGGAGAAACTTTTCCAAGCTCATAAACTACTTGTGCTGATTACAGTTGGTACTATACCATTTCTCACTTGCTAACATCCTTAACGCAATTGTTTACATCCTTAACCCAGAAGCAATCATTCTTAGTGAGAAGCCATCATTCCTAGTGCAGAAGCTTTCCTTCTTAATGCAAAGGCTATCAACCGATAATCATCGCACTTGTATCCACGTAGCACTGCGTGGGCAGAGGCTACCAGCCAATAGAATTCAGTATAGCCCAGAGACTGAACACAGTCACGCGCAGAATAATCACGCTTTCGGAGGTGGGTAGGAAAACTGTGAGACTTGGGTGCGAATAGCGTGGTCCAACTCAAATGGACGGCAATTGCAGCTTTAATAAACGGAGCTCTGCCGGTGCACTGTGTACCGCGCGCACTCACTGAAAAATGGGGTGTCTGAGACATTCATTGCAGCGCGTACGACCCGTAAAGCAAGGGAAACGTGCGCTCAGAGCACCGGGTATAAGCCTGAAGTGTACTCACGCCAGTTTCGTAAGTGAGCAAAGGAGATGTCGGAGGCTAGGGCGCGAGTAATGCACGCAGGACAACAGCGCACAACATTGGCTTGGTACTAGGAAGGTGCTCTACAAAAGAGGTGCAGATAGGTTTCCTCGTTTTGGTGGGTTTTCACGCTAGTTCGGTAGGATAGTTAAAAGCGCAGTGGAAGCTACCGTTTGACCTCGAAGTCAAGTTGTGCGTAACATAAGGAACGGAACGATCTCCGTCGCAGCAGAATGGATACCAATCACTACACGTAACTTCTTTCTTTATGCGATGAAATATCACTCTTATGACGGATCCACAGGTCTAAGCTGGACGTGGGGTAGAAGATAATCATATTCCAAATAATCCGCCCCCATACGAACCACACAGGTCAAATCTGATCGAGGTAGACAGGACAGCTCCCGGGTGGAATGATCTAATCATCAAATCCGCTGCTTAACTGGTTCGACTCATACCTAAACGGTCGAACTCAGGTCGTTAAAATCGGTCAGCAACAATCTACACCGAAGCCAATAACCAGCGGTGTCTTCCAGGGAAGTGTGCTCGGACCGCTACTTTCTTAACCTATGTAAACAATATATGTGGCCCAATCAAACATGGACATCCATTTCTGTTTGCAGATGATGTCAAACTGGTTTACTCATTTCATCCGGACCAACTACATATGTGTTTGGGAAACATCTGTGAAGACCTATCCGCACTAAATATGGCTAGTGAGCGCTTATTAATGAAGTTCTCCACAGTGAAATCCCAAGTACTTGGGTACAGATGCTGCATCCCAGAAGGCTCCATTATACTTGCCGGAAACGTGATCCCAACGTCTGAGTCAGTTCGGGACTTAGGAATAAGGACTCCAACTTTTTCAATTTCTCCGAACATGTTCTTTATCAGGTTGCGAAAGCAAGGCAGCTATGCGGATATATCACCAGAACTTTCTCCCTACCTGAAATACGACTTGAATCATTCAAGACAATCGTACGACCGACTCTGGAGTATTGTACTATCCTTCACAGCCAATTGAGAAAGAAAGACAGAACGGCTCTAGAAAATGTCCAACGATCATTTACCAAACTGCTCATGGGACGCTGCTCAAACCTGACTTATTATGATCGCTGTCGAAGACTGCAGCTGGATCCACTTTGGCTGAGACGCTTAAAAAACAACCTCGTTCTCTTCTACAACATTATAAACCAACGAATTTACGCAGACAGCACCGCACTTGAACTGCGGAAGACTGCAGTCTACCCCACACGTAATGGCGACTACTTGATACGTACAAACCTTTCAAGCCATAAAATTCGATCGAATTTCTTCTTAGTGAGATACACTTATTTGTGGAACAAACTACCCCTACAGATACGCATGTGTACAAGCCATGTCACCTTTCGAAATCTCCTTCAGACCTTCCTCACTATACCAAATGCTCTGAAGATATTTGACTCACAGCAAACACTAGAAACACTGACAGAAGTTGGTATAAAAAACATTTGATAATAGCTTACAGCTAGCTTACCCACTACATGTCATTACATACCATACCAAATCCTGTGTCTTTGCAGCCTAATAGTCCCTTCGTTTATTATCTACTCCTGACGATACAAACATCCGTAAATTTTACATATGAGTTGCGCGGGTCTAGGACTCAAGGAAAAGTAATCATGATCCGAAATGCTATTAGTAAACTTTTATTTAATGTTATGAAACTTGTTCACTATACACATGATCGCTCACACTTAGGGGGCCGTGTACCGTCCGTCGGTAAATATACAAATTTATTTATTTATTTATTTAATGGAGGGATGAAGGAAGCATGTGCTATATATCTGAGTGCAGCCTTGCAATTTCCTTTCAAAGGATATGTTAAACAGTGAATTATATTACTTTTTTCCTTGTTCCGCAAGTACGCAGACATGTAATATTTTGTTGCGAAAGGATTACACTACATGCAGCTGGTCTTGTGAAATATGGGGGTATTGGGAGCCGGTGCACTCTACCGCCGTGGTCCCCAACCTTTGTATCGCCGTGGACCGGTCGGCGTGTGACAATTGTACCCCGGCCGGCTGAGGGGATTTTTTGAACCTTTACCTTTTAGATAGCTTTGAGTGAATAATTTTAATGTAATTTTGATTGAACATGCCTTGAAAATAAAAGGCAGTTATACCAAAAAATGGATATAAACTGAGACAAAAAGTTAACTCACCAGAACGCTTAATTACGGGCAAGCATGAGCGTGTTTCTCTACAACGAGACTGCTTCATCTGGGGGAACCAGGAGACAATAACGCTTGATGTGTGCTGCCTAGTTCCAGTTAAGTTGGTTGCGTTGTTTCGGCTGCTGACATTGCAGAAAACCTCGCTTCACACAGTTAGGTTGTCAGAAATGGCAATCTGCGCGTAATTCACTATGACTGTAATTGCGGAACACCGGCGAAATTGCTGGTCACGAACGCACTATCAAGGCCGCCTTCATTTGCAATCTCAGTAGTGGTGCATAACGTGGGATAGATGAGTAATAATAATACGGTAATCTCACAGATTGTGAGTCAACAGTTTAGAAATTGAACTGCAAATCGTCGAAATAGATAACCTTCAACAAAATCATACCGTTGCGGTACCGTCAAATATTTCCCGCAAAAGCGCGCCAGAAACCGCGGCAGAACGGCTGTGGAAAGCGAGATTCAATTCCTCCTCATAACATAGCAGAGTTAAGCCACTCCGAGACGCGGCCCAACTGCGCACCTTTTGACAATGGTCTTTTACAAACTATCTCCTCGTCGTGGTAGCAGTTTTCCCTAACTTAATGACCCATAGCATTGACTGTGATTCGCCCTTTGTTGGTCGTAAAAGAACCTTCAGAGGACCGCTTGTCTTTCTTTCCTCTTCGCCTTACTTGGCAGTCGGTCGGGTTAGGTGATTTTGTGTGCGTCGTTAACTGGCCAGCGTTCGCGTTTAAGTCATTAGCGCGCGCCTATCGTAACCCCCTCTCGTGTGCGTCCGTTCCGAGGGCTCAGTGTCTACCCGAACACGTGCGGCTAGGATCGTTCTCACGTTCGCTCAATTTCCGTCTCACCGGCTAAGGTAACGTCATCAGATCAGCACAACTCCGTCCGATTGGCCAGCGTTACAAGCCGTTATCGTAGGCGTGCTCCAACCGTGCCAGCGACAACCTTAGCAGGAATTTACGCAATCAAACAGAGGAGTTCCCTCAATTATAACACATACACACATTTCTATTGTCATAATCATTATTCACCAGATGAAAAAGATCAAATATAGCGTTCTGTTGCTTGGCAATTGAAATGAAAGGAATACAGTTTTTCCCTCACGTCCAAGCATGCCACTGTGTCCGCTAGGTATTGCGTAGGAACGCGAAATATCAACTTAATCCTGTGCGTCTGTGAATGTTACGTTTTCAGAACGTTTGTAGCATCCTGTTCGTGCTGGTAGTCTGATACATTATTCATATCCTCAGCTGTTAAAATTGATGTGGTTGGCAGGTCCCAGTTTATTTCTGTTGTGGGATATGTTTGGAAATAAGAATCAACCAGATGGCTGTCAGCTAGTTTGCATCCAAACAATTCCACTGAGAGAGTATTCATAGCAATTGCGTTTGAAGGAGGCACAATTTGCTCATATGTCTCAGGTCAAGTTTGCATTGTTCTCTCAGAATCTACTTCTGCAGTACAAGGAAACCCCGCTTTAAATACAGAGATGGTTGAGTTCTGCACCTCCTTACAGGTAAAAGATATGTAGAACACGACGTCTAATAAATTTACTCGATTCATGAAATCAGTTCCGGACATATCTTTCTGGGATTCCATGATCCTTGTAGGATGAAGCTGTTTTTTTTCTAAA
Source organism: Dicrocoelium dendriticum (assembly GCA_944474145.2). Taxonomy (NCBI): domain Eukaryota; kingdom Metazoa; phylum Platyhelminthes; class Trematoda; order Plagiorchiida; family Dicrocoeliidae; genus Dicrocoelium; species Dicrocoelium dendriticum. The sequence continues at coordinate 4,955,942 of OX104064.1, read as the reverse complement.
CTTCGATTTAAGCACCTGAATGACACCCTGGTCCTAGGGTTGAAGTAACACAATGGTGTTCGGTGACAGGAACTGCAATTTGATATTAGGTAGGTGGAAATAGGGAGGACAACGGCTTTGTCGAGAGAAGGTATGATGTTGCGTTTTTCTGTATTTTGCTGTTAATCTTCGGAAATAGCTGCAGTCATCCATGCCCTATTATTATCCTTGTAAACTTCCGGTAGTAGTTTATGTTAATATTTCTCAAAATTCGAGAGTTGGCTGATATCCAAATCACTGCAGCCGGTTCTCACCCCCCCCCCAATATGGTAGTGCACAGCATAATTGTGGTACGCGCCTCGTTTGTTTTCCCATCTGTGCACTTATCTCTTTTTACACAAAGCCATTATCCGACGTCCATTTGAATAGCAAAGCAGTTTCATGTGAATGAAAAATATCTTGAGCCGTGTAGCCGGAACATTTTTCGGGCAATTATTTTGCCTAGTCGGATGCAGCACGCATAATTGAGTCACGGCTTTCGCCCGATTCCTTAACAAACACAAGATCATCTACTGATGAAAGGCAGCAGCCAACAGTTTCACGAAGTAAAATCGTTGGTTAGCAATTCTTTTGCAAAGTATAATGCTCGTTCTCTAATCACGTGTAAAGATAATGGGATTTTCCCGTCAGTGCTGACTGGCACTAGTTCCAGCAAGGTGTGTTCATGTTTCGTTATCCATACTCCTATCACTTTTTCTTTTCAGTCTTGGTGTGCGGGTCAAAAAACGGCTTTCCTCTTTTATGTCACATGGATTTGCGTTTCTCCTACTTTGAAAATTGCGCCAATGTTAGCGAACTGTTCCAACTTAATATCGTGAAATCACTGCTACCATTTCTTCAAGTATGAATGTCTTTGGCTTTGCTGAAATGGAACTAGCCATTTTGTTCTACGTAAGAACACTCAAAACGAATTATAAAAACGAACATGAATATTCAGTAAGGACGTACGTCAGCAGTACCCGCTCAGTTCTGACAATCGACTGGTTACACATTAAACAAATGCACACAGAAAGTGATAGTCACAGTACTTGCGACTGTATAACAGTATCACAAATCCCAGAATGCGCGAGGGAAGTACCACTGCTCTTTCATTGTGTAACATAGCTCTATCCGATTTGTTCGTTGCACAGCCCATAGCAGCATACATGCATTAGTTACATTGGGTGGAAAACCGGGAGGGGAGGGAGTGATGCGTCATTCGACAATTCCGATGTGGCTTCTCCATGTTGTAGGTTGTCCACCGCGCCTTTCCAGCAACCGCGAAGAATGCGCGACACGGAAGAGGATGATCGGGCATACGCAGTATGTGTTCAAGACACCACAGCTGACGCAGTGGGACGAGCTCCTCCAGCGAATGGCTGCCTCCACCCAAGCCACGCTGTCTAACTTCCACATGTGTTACGTGGTGTAGCGGCCACACACGGACAATCGACCGCAAGCAACGGTGCTCAAAGACAGAGAGATGGTGCAGGTCAGCGATACGAACAGGTCAAGTCTCGCAACCATACGACAGTACAGCGCGGACAGTCGCACAAGAAACCCGTCCTTTGATGGATATACCTATGTCATGGCGGCGCCACAAGTGCTTCAGTTTGGAGAAAGCGAGGTGAGCTCTTGAGATACGCAACGAAATCTGGTCTCCAATAGCTCCATGGGCTGTGATACAACTATCAAGGTAGGCAAAGCTCTCCGTAACCTCCAGTGTCTCACCACCAAGAGTGAGTGCAGGTACAGGCATCTGAAAGTCTTGGAAAAGAGATTTACAATTGGATGCCGAAAGTCATCCCATATTTTGACGCTTCAGTCGCCAAGTGGTTGAGTGCATGTTGCACGGCCTGTGGACCGTCACACAACAAGACGATATCATCAGTGTAGTCTAAGTCAACAGCTCGGCTACCTGGGAGGAGCTCAACGCCAGCGCGTTTAACGAATTATGCAAAGCATTCTTTGGGACCACCTCAATAGCAAGGTTATTAAGATAACTGCACCTACTTTATCCCGGATTATCCCGGTTGAAATCTTAAGCCAGAAATTACGTATATTGGCCTTTTGTCGACAACAATATCCATGATTGTGTCGCCACATGTAGCAACTGTGTATCAGCAGCGAAACTTCCAAGCACATTAATCCAACCCTGGATGCCAGCTTCTAAGCCATGGAGAGAATGCACCTTGATTTTCCTGGTCCCGTTCAAGGTCAGTTTTTTGGATTTTGACTGCTGCGTATACCAAGTGGCCGGATGAACACAATTACCACACCCGCCAAGGTACGAAAATTACGACAGTTATTTGCACAGTTCGGTTCACCAAACACTTCGGTTTCCGATAACGGTTCGCAATTTATCTCGGATGATGTTGGTGATTTCTGCCAGTGTTATTGAGGCAAGCACTGCCGGCCGCCTCCGGAGCATCCCCAGTCCAACGGATAAGCAGAAAGATTCGTGGATACCATCAAAAGTTTACTTCTAAAGCTGCGGGGGGAAGGGCCCACAGAGAAGATCATACAGCTGTTCCTGTTAAGTAAGCTGGGCTGCGCAAAACCCCGGTTTACCAGGCGGCAGATCCCTAGTGGAAGCCATGTTCGGGTGTGAGACACGTCCTCCAATTGATGCAGTACTCCCTAAGGTTATGCAACGGCTACTGGCGTCAGGCGTGAACAGTCGTTTTCTACTAGTGGACTCAGTCTGAGCATTGGATGCATGGCTGAAACATCAAACCTGCCAACCTGCAGTGGAACGATAACGTTATGTGCGCTGGCCAGCACAGCTAATCAGCAGATAGCAAAGGAACATCGAGTACGGGAGTGGAAACCTACAGGCAAAGTACCACTGCCATGGTCTATGTTAGAAATTATAAACATGGACATGACTAATGATAGCACAATCGCCATCTGGTCAGCCAACTTGTCGCTTATGGCTTTCCCAGGCATTGCGTAGAGATAGATCTACGCTGCGACAGCGACCGTTTTCGAAAGATTCGTTTAACAACGCAAGGTTTGCTTTCCATCAAATTTTCATTGTTTGTTACCTTTAGTTTAGGCTAATCGCGATGGAACAAAGAGGAATGCGCATCCATTATCCGGCTGACGTGAAGGCCATTATACTGAAGATCTATGAGGAAGGCGACGTCTGGAAGAACGTTGCATCTGTGTTACACTTAAACTTGAAGACCTGTTGCAGTTGGATTAGAAAATTACTGCTACCGTGACGCGTAGAAAGTCGTTGTCAGAGAGTCACGTTCATTGCCTAGTTGAATGGATTGAATCGGAGCCAATAGTGATGTTGGAGGCTCTTCGGTTGCAACTGAAGGGTGAGTTCGGGGTAAAGGTAAACGTCAGCACTATTGCTCGCTACCTAGACGGTCGGCTCATGACAATGCCATGACAATACCATAGAGAACAAGAGGCTAAGGAAGTTTTACGTCCTGACACTGTTGAGGTTGGAGGCTGAGAGACAGCGAGCAGTATGGGTGAAGGAGACAAAATGCAATCTGTTCTGCGCGCGCACAAGGGGTCTGTCGGCACGCGGCACCCGTGCACAGTGTACGGTGGCCAACAGTGGGAGGCAAAATTCGCATCTAATATACGCAATGACTGTGGACAGATTGCTGGGGTATTCCGTTCTAAGTGACAGTTACGCTAAGAAACGATGTGCGCGCTGGTTACCACAGATGCTTGATACAAATGGTAGACATTTGTCTGATAGCTATGTTCTTGTTTGTAATAACGCCCCACGTCACACTAATCTGGAGCGTATTCTTCAAGAGAAAGCTTACGCCCCGGGAACACTGCTGCGACTCGCACCGTATTCTCCACAACTGAACCCCATTGAAGGGATTTGCAGCATTATTAAGGCCTACGTTAAACAAGACATGAAGAAGAGATATAGCGAAATGATCCAAGGAGATCCAGCTGGTGTTCTGAGCAAGACGAAGTGGCGGATGAAGTATTTGGATCAGGTTGTTGTGGAAGCACGCGCTTGCGTGACACTGAGCCACTGTCAACAAATGGTGCATCATGTAAGGCAAAAGTATGCTACTGTTTTACACCTACTTGATCTGTAAATACTTCATTCACTGATAAATTGCACATTAACTGTCACTGTTGGTTTTATTTTTCAAATATTTGATGCCCAACCTAAGTGGGACACTTAGTTGCTATTGCTTCCAGTCCTGCCTGGTTCCCTCGGACATGGAGGTACTTCGAGTAAGTTACGATGACAGTTGTTTCCTACTGCGTTAGTAACAGGTTGTGATCCAGTGGAATCAGCAACTGAGGTGGTGTAGGAATTCAGTGCGGTGGTTACATAGATAGACTGACGACAAATGACCGCGAATAGTCCAACTGGAATCCCGGAGTGAGTACATTCAGTCCATTTGTTCTTTCTGTAATTGAGATGTGTGTACGTCAGCCTGAGCGTTACCTGTCACATCTTGGTGTTGTCGGGCTCGTAAACATGACCTCATACATTCCGGTTGCACTTATGTCCGCATAGCCCATAAGCCGTCATCCGGTCACCGTTATGACACGGTACATTACAGTGGCGCGTGATTTATATGCCTTCTCTAACAAGTGAGGCAGAAGTATCGGTACAACCACTCATAACGGGCAAGCTGTGAGGGATTAGAGGGAGTCAAAGTGGTATACCGACAGCGCTTTTCGTCACCGCTGTAATTGTGTTTACATCGCTGGGACGTTACACCCAGAGGGTATTCACAGAGTCGAGAGATGTCCGCAGGTATACATGGGAGTGGGCTAGACACGAAGTAAGAAACGGTTGAGGGACTAGTGAAACTTCGCGTTCAATGGTCCTAATGTTGTTGCAGGGGGAATTAAGTGTTTCACCGACTGCTTTCAAAATGCAGACATATTCAGCCGTTGGCAAAGTCGATCTACACGCGAATGGGAACGCAACAATCGCTTACGGATACAACAACATCACAGCAAGCGCGTAACAAATTTGAATAACCACGCAAGATGTACATGCAGCTAATCAGCTCGCAACAAGCTGACTGTCTGCAAGCTCCCAGATATATACACCTTAAACCCTTGGTAGGGCACCTACCAAAGGCTTGAACAATAACACAAGTTAACTGAACTTTGAGAGGAATTCACAGGACATCCAGAGAGTATATTTGTCCATTGCGGTTGAACGCCATCCATCAAGCAAATGCAAATGCATTGTTTCGGAGCGACGCAATCTTCCCATAGTCTACGAATTTCTAATGCGCCGTCATTAAACCGGACATCCGGCCAGGAACGGCACGCAAACTCGATGCTGCGGAGTCGCTCACCTAAGTGTTATAGTTGCGGTTACTGGGGCTTAGGGCAGTCAGAACAAAGATCATCACCATACCGGACAATGCATGGATCAGATCTCAAGTCACATGGTACACACAAGACAGCCGACTACAAATGTTACGGTGTGAGTGTTTCGGACTGGAGGCGGACTGATGGATATGAACCACAATGGATCATTGGGTGACAGTGAAGTTCACGGTCAGGTGTGTGGGACGACATTGTACTGTTAGGGCACCAAATTGCCTATTGTAACATCTCCCTCTCTGAAAACACGTTCTCCAGACTCATACGAATGAAGCGCTGGGTTCACCTGTAAACGTTGCACAGGTTTAGTAGACCGCATAGTTCTCCCAGTGACTCCGTCGCATGACTCTGCGCACCTCTCTGTCGGTTCAATACGCCCCACAAGTTTCGGTAGTTCAAACGTGTCCAGCAATATATCAAACGGCAACTCGAAAGTAGAAGTGATTGTTTGTTCGATCCGTCGTTTGCTTCCATGATAAACGCGCCATATGACAGACAAAGTTCCGACAAACACCACGTACAGCACAGGGCACTTTCTTTATCGTTCCACTGCAGGTTGGCAGGTTTGATGTTTCAGCCATGCATCCAATGCTCAGACTGAGTCCACTAGTAGAAAACGACTGTTCACGCCTGACGCCAGTAGCCGTTGCATAACCTTAGGGAGTACTGCATCAATTGGAGGACGTGTCTCACACCCGAACATGGTCTCCGGGAGACGGTTTCATGATGGGTCGTATTACTCCAATTAAACTGACAGTTTATATCCACTTTTATTCTTACTCTCAACTTCTACTACTCTTACTCCTTTACTATTTTTAATTGATTTAGCATTGAATCATTCTTATGTGAACACAATAGATCACTGAATATCCCTCTCCACTACCCGACTTTGTTGTACCACATGATCAGGCTCGTAGTCTGCCTGTGTCTCGCATGTCGAGAAATATATCATTTATTTATTTATTTATTTATTTATTTATTTATGGCTTCCACTAGGGAGCTGCCGCCTGGTAAACCGGGGTTTTGCGCAGCCCAGCTTACTTAACAGGAACAGCTGTATGATCTTCTCTGTGGGCCCTTCCCCCCTGCAGCTTTAGAAGTAAACTTTTGATGGTATCCACGAATCTTTCTGCTTATCCGTTGGACTGGGGATGCTCCGGAGGCGGCCGGCAGTGCTTGCCTCAATAACACTGGCAGAAATCACCAACATCATCCGAGATAAATTGCGAACCGTTATCGGAAACCAAAGTGTTTGGTGAACCGAACTGTGCAAATAACTGTCGTAATTTTCGTACCTTGGCGGGTGTGGTAATTGTGTTCATCCGGCCACTTGGTATACGCAGCAGTCAAAATCCAAAAAACTGACCTTGAACGGGACCAGGAAAATCAAGGTGCATTCTCTCCATGGCTTAGAAGCTGGCATCCAGGGTTGAATTAATGTGCTTGGAAGTTTCGCTGCTGATGCACAGTTGCTACATGTGGCGACACAATCATGGATATTGTTGTCGACAAAAGGCCAATATACGTAATTTCTGGCTTAAGATTTCAACCGGGATAATCCGGGATAAAGTAGGTGCAGTTATCTTAATAACCTTGCTATTGAGGTGGTCCCAAAGAATGCTTTGCATAATTCGTTAAACGCGCTGGCGTTGAGCTCCTCCCAGGTAGCCGAGCTGTTGACTTAGACTACACTGATGATATCGTCTTGTTGTGTGACGGTCCACAGGCCGTGCAACATGCACTCAACCACTTGGCGACTGAAGCGTCAAAATATGGGATGACTTTCGGCATCCAATTGCAAATCTCTTTTCCAAGACTTTCAGATGCCTGTACCTGCACTCACTCTTGGTGGTGAGACACTGGAGGTTACGGAGAGTTTTGCCTACCTTGATAGTTGTATCACAGCCCATGGAGCTATTGGAGACCAGATTTCGTTGCGTATCTCAAGAGCTCACCTCGCTTTCTCCAAACTGAAGCACTTGTGGCGCCGCCATGACATAGGTATATCCATCAAAGGACGGGTTTCTTGTGCGACTGTCCGCGCTGTACTGTCGTATGGTTGCGAGACTTGACCTGTTCGTATCGCTGACCTGCACCATCTCTCTGTCTTTGAGCACCGTTGCTTGCGGTCGATTGTCCGTGTGTGGCCGCTACACCACGTAACACATGTGGAAGTTAGACAGCGTGGCTTGGGTGGAGGCAGCCATTCGCTGGAGGAGCTCGTCCCACTGCGTCAGCTGTGGTGTCTTGAACACGTACTGCGTATGCCCGATCATCCTCATCCGTGTCGCGCATTCTTCGCGGTTGCTGGAAAGGCGCGGTGGACAACCTACAACATGGAGAAGCCACATCGGAATTGTCGAATGACGCATCACTCCCTCCCCTCCCGGTTTTCCACCCAATGTAACTAATGCATGTATGCTGTTATGGGCTGTGCAACGAACAAATCGGATAGAGCTATGTTACACAATGAAAGAGCAGTGGTACTTCCCTCGCGCATTCTGGGATTTGTGATACTGTTATACAGTCGCAAGTACTGTGACTATCACTTTCTGTGTGCATTTGTTTAATGTGTAACCAGTCGATTGTCAGAACTGAGCGGGTACTGCTGACGTACGTCCTTACTGAATATTCATGTTCGTTTTTATAATTCGTTTTGAGTGTTCTTACGTAGAACAAAATGACTAGTACCATTTCAGCAAAGCCAAAGACATTCATACTTGAAGAAATGGTAGCAGTAATTTCCCGATTTTCAATAGTTCAATATTGTATGATGGGATAAAATCATTGGCTTTTCAAGACCCATAGGATGGTGAATGCAAAATAAATAGAAATCATTAGATTCTGACGTGGAACTGAAATGCTAATATTCTAAACCTAGTACATCACACCACACTGTGTTTTTTGTCACTCAGATAAATATCTAACGGTTATTTGAAGGCTGTCATTTTCGGAGCGTTTACCACATGCTTTGGCAAGTCATTCCATGGTGAAAAGATTCTAAGGGATTAAAAATATTTTCTACATTCTAATCGGGAATGTTGGATTATCAGCTTGAGGTTATGACCTATCGATCACTTATATGAGGCTCCGGTGAGTAGCGATTTGCACGGGTGATCGCTTTCCTTTAATATCCGGTATGCGAGAATGAGATCTCCGTGTAGTCGTCGGTATTCGGAGGAAAACATTCCGATTAAACTGAGACGCAATTCATAATTGAGACCAAATAATCCGCGTGTTGCCTTCGTAGCTCTTCGTTGGGGCTGCTCTAAGAGATGAATGTCCCGTTTTAACCATGGGCACCAAGCCTGGACGGCATATTCGACGTGGGGACGGATATAAGAGTTGACAAGCATGGGTACCAACCGTCGTTCAAAAACACCAAAAGCGTGCCTCAAAAGTCACAGATTCATGTTCGCCACGTTTGCTGCTTTCGAACATTGGAGCGAATTTCCCAGACTTTCTTGCACAATGATACCTAAGTCTCTTTTTGTGGTCACGCGCCGTAAAACGTACTGCCGCAAGAGGTACCTGTTGGTAAGATTGCTGCGCAATGACAGTAGGTGACACTTGGCAGGATTCAGGGGGAGGTGGCTTATATCTGTCCATTTGTTGATTCGATCCAAATCATTCTGGAGGAGGGCACAGTCTGAGGTTGAGCGAATTACTCTTCAGATTTTTGCGTCATCTGCAAAAATTTGCATCGAGGATTGAATATTATCCGGGAGGTCGTTAATGTAGACCAGAAAAAGGAGGGGATTAAGGACGGATCCTTGAGAAACACCGCTGGAGATGCAGAGGGTTTCCGAGAGGGCATCGGCGGCTCTGACCTTGATCGTTCTGTCATGCAAATATGCTGCTAGCCAGGTGAGTAGGGAACCATGGATACCGTAGGCACAAAGCTTATGAAGCAGAGCTAAGTGATTGACTTTGTCGAATGCCTTCGAAAAGTCTAGGTAAATCACATCAATGGGGGGTCCTTCATCAAGCGCTTTGGTCCATGAATCCCGAGCAAGAAGCAGATTTGTGAGGCAAGGTCGTTTGCGCCTAAAGCCGTGTTGGAGGTGAGAAATTAGCTTCAGACTCTCAAAATATCGTGTAATTTCATCTGCAACTAACGATTCCATTACTTTTGATAAAACAGGGAGGAGAGTAATGGGTCGGTAGTTGGCAGGATCCGATCGCTTACCTCCTTTGTATATCGGAGTGACTATCTCGCTTTTCCACTCAGACCGAAGTGCTTGGGAATTGAGTAGACTTTGGAAAAAGCTTGCGAGGTGTGCTGCTATGGTGAGAGCAAGAGTTTTAAGAACTTTGGGTCTGATCTTGTCGACTCCCGGAGCGCTATTTTCTCTTAGAGACCGTAATTTGCGAGCGACAGCTGCTGAGGTAAAAGTGACAGTTGATATGCCGACCACGTTGGGTGAATGCTGGTTTGGCAAAGGTTCTTTGGCGTTTGCAGTCACTGTGCCAAACTGCAGAAGTAATGCGCTCGCAGCATCCACAGCAGTAGTCGTTAGGCCACCATCCGTCTTGAGTGGTGGTATTCCTGTTTTAACTTTCCTTCTGCTGTTCACGTACCTGTACAGCAGTTTTGTATTGTTCATGAATTTAAGTACCATGTTTTTTGCCATTCTTACTTATCGGCTCTAAGCAGTGATGTGCAATAGTTCCTCACTAGTTTGTAATTCTCCCAGGTGGCGTCGCAATTGTTCAACGCGTATTGTCTCCAGATCTCGTCTCTGGTGCTAATCCATTTACGCGTTCTGCTTCGGATCCAGGTGTTGGTCCGGGGCGCGGCACTCGTAATGGTATGACTTTAGAGGCTGCTTGCGTGACAGCTAATTTTGCCTTTTAGTTCGTTCCACGCGTCGTCTGCAGTGCTAAGCAGATTGACGTCCCAGTTGACGGTTGTCGCTAGGCTGTGAAGCACGGAATAGTTGGTTATAGTTCGTCGGTTTTCATGTCTGATTTCAGTAGTATTGGCGTAACACGCATAGGCAAAATTTAACACTGAGTGGTCACTGTTGCCTAATGGTGGATCGTATGAAATTTTCTCAATCATCAACTCTTCGTTGGTTAGGATGAAATCCAGAAGCGATGGCTTATTTGAACCGCGGTGTCTAGTTGGTCGGTGCACTGGTCGGTGCTGCTGTTACCATAAACTCGAGAATCTTTGATTTGAAGTAAGGACCACTAGAAGTCGCTGAGACAATTGAGGGTACATTAAAATCGCCCATGATTAGACAATGTGAGTACTTTTGAGAAACTGCATAATGAAGCGCGTTTAACAGAATGTCATCTCTGTCTGCGGTGGAGTCCGACGGCCTGTAGACAACTGCCAACAGACAAGCATCCCACGTCTTCTTCGAAGGTTCACCACCTCGGCCATTTAGCTGCATTCGGCAAAACAAAGCGTCGGAGACAGCAAGGTGACGTTCGTTAATAGCCTCACATCTCAGACAATTCCGATAGTACAGAGCAACGGCGCCACCGCGAGATGGACGATAATTGCGAATAACTGACATATCACTGATTTCGATTTCCGTGTCGAGCATGTCATTGGAGAGCCAGGTTTCAGCTACAGCTATGATATCCCAATTGGTTGTGTTATGTCGATGGCGCAATTCAGGCAGCTTAGAGTTGAGCCCCTGAGCGTTTGGGTAGCAGCACTGTATCTGTTGACACATTAGGAGCTCGGTTCGTTGTGGTTGACCGGCACGGATTGTGCTGGTCTGCGTACGTTTTTTGTCAGAGGCGTTTGCACATTTGTCTGACCTGAGTTAGGAACAACCGAGTCCGGTTCGTCTGTATCTGTGGCTCGTACTTTGTTTAGGAACGGTCTTAAACGTACTTCAGGTGGCCCACGTTTTCTGTTGTCGTGCCACGCTTGGACGGCCGTTGATACCATCTCAGGTGTAGCCACGGTGACTTTCAAAATTTTTGGCCCGTTACCCTGATAGTTTAAGGAGGCCGCTAGACGAGTGACATCGAAAGTCACGATATTTTGTATGTTGTAGAGCTTCGTTATGTACCTCCATTCTTCTATATTATGCTTCTGATGTTCATTTATATTGCCATGGTTAACTTCTGGAACACCGTGGATCAGCACTACTTTCTTCGTCGCATCATGTCGTGACGCGACTGGGTCGGATTTCCATGTTTGCCTTTCTATCCATGGTTTGTTGTACACTAACTGTTTATCCTGAGAGTTGTTACTGGTGGACATGTGTCTAGTTTGAGTACTCATCTTGTCCCTTGTGCAGGGAGAGCCTGCGCTGCTACATGACTGTATACGCGGAACGCCGTTTGTTGTGCTGTTTGTGGGGGTCAAATGTTGCTCTGCAAGCTGTGACAGGGTTGAGCGTGCAGTTTGTGCATAGCTGTTTAAGCCTTGAGACACTTCACAAAACTTGGGAGGTCGTTCGACAGGCCTGTCTTCGCTGGCGTCCATCAACAATGGTGTGCTATTATCAGCGTACTGTGTGGCTTCTTTAGTAAATGGCTTTCGCCTTTTGACAGGTCTAGGATTCGGGATACTTAATACACAAATCTGCGACTCAAGTTCAGTGGTTTTTCTTACCAAGCTAGCGGTGAATTCCCTTTGTTCTGTGACCGTTAGGGCTAAACTTTCACATTTCGCCATAAGCGCTTGAATGATCCTGGCCAACGGTTTGGTTAAACATGCGTCACACATACACAAGCCGTAGATGGACATACAGTGCTTTGTAGCCCCATCGAAAGAATTGGAACAAAGCGAGCACGTGGTGACCGACGTGCCTGGAACAATATTCACCTTGGATTTCTTGTTCATTTGCGTTGCTGAGACACTGCGTCGGCCCATCATGTGCGCACGGTGAACAGTGAACAGTGAAATATCAAAAAGGCTTTGCGTGGCAAAACGCGCAAAGGGAGTTACAGCGGTAAATGTGTGATCACAACATAGCCTATATTTGTGGTATCCAGAGGGGCACTGCAATAAGTAATGTGTTGCATAGTAGCCTTAAAAAAGCTCCGTCGAATGGTATCCCAATGTAGTGGGAAAAATAAAAAACAACACAATTTCACAAGCAGGTCCTACCAAAAGAAATAAATGTTAATGGCATCAACATGCTGAGTTGTGTGGGCAAGGTGATTGCCCGAATCCTGCTCAACCGCCTCGTCAGTCAGGTTGTGGAACCTAACGTGGCGGAGGAGCAGTGTGGATTCCGTTCGGGTCGCAGCACTATAGATATGGTGTTTGCGGCTCGTCAGTTGCAAGAGAAGTGCAGAGAACGACACCAGCCATCGTACTCGCCTACTGTTGATTTCACCAAAGCATTTGATACGGTGAACCGCGAGGCATTGTGGCTGGTGTTGGGTGTGTTTGGTTGCCCGTGTAAGTTTGTAAGTTTAATTGAATGTCTGCACAGTGGTATGCAAGCGAAGTCGCAGCTGAGTGGAGAGACCTCGGATGACTTTGCAGTTGTCTCTGGTGTGAAGCAACGCTGTGTTTTATCTCATGCAATGTTTAATATATATCTTCATACAATTTTGTCCTGTGCTTTTGATGCGGCTTATACTTACGGTGTTTGTGTGGAGCACCGTATTGATGGTGGGTTGTGGAATATCGGTCGTTTCGGTGTGAGAACTGAAATGGCTGAAATAACCATCCGTATGTTGCTGTTTGCTGACGACTGTGCGTTGTTTTCACACAACGCGGAGGAGTTGCAGCACATGTCTAGTGCTCTGGCTTCGACAGCGGCCAAATTCGGGCTCACCATCAACACAAGCAAAACTGTCTGTCTTTTTCTGCCTTCACCGGAGGTGCAATCTCCAATATTGCCGCGAATCAGCATTGGTGCCGAAGTGTTGGAAACCACCTCCCGTTTCAGCTGCCTTGGGAGTGTGATGTCGACTGACCAGCAGTTACACGTTGAGTTGCGAATTCGCTTCTCGAAGGCAGCGGCAGCATTCGGGAAGCTTGAGTACCGAGTGTGGGACAACCCTCAGCTTAGCATTGGCACAAAGCTGATGGTGTACAAATCCATGGTACTGTCCGTTCTTCTATACAGCATTGAAACGTGGACGATGTACTGTCGGGATGTGCGATATCTCGAGCGGTTCCATCAGCAGTGTCTGCGACGGATTTTGCGCATCGGCTGCGGCGCCAGAGTTGCAGACACGGATGTATTGCGCCGAAGTGGGATGTATGCAGTGGACTGCATACGTTTATTGAGACAACTGAGATGGCTCGGTCATGTGAGCCGTATGGATCCGACGCGCATACCGAAACAACTCTTATACGGTCAGCTGAAGATTGGGAAGCGGCACGTGGGGAAACCAAAGTTACTTTACCAGGACATGATTAAAGTGAGCCTCACACGTTCTAATCTCGATTGCGGATCATGGGCATCGAAGGCGATTGTCGGCGTGCATGGCGCGATCTAATCACGAAGGCAGTTGCTGAAGTGCGGGAGAAAGCCCTCATGCATGCAGAGAAGAAGCGGCAAGTGCGGAAGCGGCAAGCACCGATGAATTGTACTCCATCGACATCGAGCGCATGGTGCTGTAGAACATGCGGTCGCGAGTGCCTGAGTCAGGCAGGCTTATTGAGCCATGAGCGAGGCCATTCCGGACTACTATCGAGGCGACGACGGGTCCAGCATAGAACGTAGGCAGAACCGGCGCAGCGTTTGTAGATACGCTGCATTCGATTTACTAACAGCGTGCTTGCATGCTAAGTCTCTTTATTTCAGGTGGTGGGTTTCCAATGTTGCCTTAATGCTTTTCTTTCTCATATAAATGTCTACCTGTACTCTCTATTCCATTAACTTGTACACCCGGCTTAAGCCAATTGTACTCGATTTCCATAACATTTATGTGTTCGTGGCATTTCCGTATAGTATACTTTCTCACCTCGTGAACTTATCTAGGATTCGTTTGTAAACAACTTATTTCATATGCTCATTAACTTAAGGTTTATGTCACCGTTTCCGTGTGCATCAATCGAGTTATTTTCCTTCCCCCTCTCTCTCTCTCAAGTGTTTAGCTTTTGTTGGATATCTCCCGTGTGGCTGCGCTTGATGTGCATGTTGACAAGGTGCTTACCAGTCTATTACCCACTACCTCGTCCATACTGGCTCCAGGAGACAGTTGGTCGTTGCTGGAGAGGATCGGGTGCACGGTCCTTGTGGCCGTGTTAGGCTCGAACAGTGGTTCCATGCACTCAGTGTGGAGCGGAGTACGGTCCAGCCACCGCCTTGTGTGCGCTTGATTCCCAAATACAGTGTGCTTGTGTTTGCTTGTGAAGGAGTGTGTGCCGGCTCCGTTGATGAAACGTGTTTCCCATCCGCATGCCTCCCGGTCTTTTTCCTTCTGGTTTACACTGGATATGGGGTGTGTGGTTGGAGCTGTGGGTGGTGCAGCGCAAGCCATCCATGGTCCCTCTGTAGGCGCAGGCGTCCTGTGGCTGGCCACAGTGACGCCAACCATATATCGTTGGCGGCATCCGGTTTCGGATTTGCCTGTCACTGTGGCCAGCCACAGGACGCCTGCGCCTACAGAGGGACCATGGATGGCTTGCGCTGCACCACCCACAGCTCCAACCACACACCCCATATCCAGTGTAAACCAGAAGGAAAAAGACCGGGAGGCATGCGGATGGGAAACACGTTTCATCAACGGAGCCGGCACACACTCTTTCACAAGCAAACACAAGCACACTGTATTTGGGAATCAAGCGCACACAAGGCGGTGGCTGGACCGTACTCCGCTCCACACTGAGTGCATGGAACCACTGTTCGAGCCTAACACGGCCACAAGGACCGTGCACCCGATCCTCTCCAGCAACGACCAACTGTCTCCTGGAGCCAGTATGGACGAGGTAGTGGGTAATAGACTGGTAAGCACCTTGTCAACATGCACATCAAGCGCAGCCACACGGGAGATATCCAACAAAAGCTAAACACTTGAGAGAGAGAGGGGGAAGGAAAATAACTCGATTGATGCACACGGAAACGGTGACATAAACCTTAAGTTAATGAGCATATGAAATAAGTTGTTTACAAACGAATCCTAGATAAGTTCACGAGGTGAGAAAGTATACTATACGGAAATGCCACGAACACATAAATGTTATGGAAATCGAGTACAATTGGCTTAAGCCGGGTGTACAAGTTAATGGAATAGAGAGTACAGGTAGACATTTATATGAGAAAGAAAAGCATTAAGGCAACATTGGAAACCCACCACCTGAAATAAAGAGACTTAGCATGCAAGCACGCTGTTAGTAAATCGAATGCAGCGTATCTACAAACGCTGCGCCGGTTCTGCCTACGTTCTATGCTGGACCCGTCGTCGCCTCGATAGTAGTCCGGAATGGCCTCGCTCATGGCTCAATAAGCCTGCCTGACTCAGGCACTCGCGACCGCATGTTCTACAGCACCATGCGCTCGATGTCGATGGAGTACAATTCATCGGTGCTTGCCGCTTCCGCACTTGCCGCTTCTTCTCTGCATGCATGAGGGCTTTCTCCCGCACTTCAGCAACTGCCTTCGTGATTAGATCGCGCCATGCACGCCGACAATCGCCTTCGATGCCCATGATCTGCAATCGAGATTAGAACGTGTGAGGCTCACTTTAATCATGTCCTGGTAAAGTAACTTTGGTTTCCCCACGTGCCGCTTCCCAATCTTCAGCTGACCGTATAAGAGTTGTTTCGGTATGCGCGTCGAATCCATACGGCTCACATGACCGAGCCATCTCAGTTGTCTCAATAAACGTATGCAGTCCACTGCATACATCCCACTTCGGCGCAATACATCCGTGTCTGCAACTCTGGCGCCGCAGCCGATGCGCAAAATCCGTCGCAGACACTGCTGATGGAACCGCTCGAGATATCGCACATCCCGACAGTACATCGTCCACGTTTCAATGCTGTATAGAAGAACGGAAAGTACCATGGATTTGTACACCATCAGCTTTGTGCCAATGCTAAGCTGAGGGTTGTCCCACACTCGGTACTCAAGCTTCCCTAATGCCGCCGCTGCTTTGGCCACGCGGAAACGCAGCTCATTGTGTAGCTGCTGATCAGTCGACATCACACTCCCAAGGCAGCTGAAACGGGAGGTGGTTTCCAACACTTCGGCACCAATGCTGATTCGCGGCAATATTGGAGATTGCACCTCCGGTGAAGGCAGAAAAAGACAGACAGTTTTGCTTGTGTTGATGGTGAGCCCGAATTTGGCCGCTGTCGAAGCCAGAGCACTAGACATGTGCTGTAACTCCTCCGCGCTGTGTGCAAACAACGCACAGTCGTCAGCAATCAGCAACATACGGATAGTTGTCTCACTGACTGCACTTCTTGCACCGAAACGACGGATGTTCGGCAACCCACCATCAATACGGTGCTCCACACAAACACCGTAAGCACAAGCCGCATCAAAAATACAAGATAACATTGCAGGAAGATGTATATTAAACAGGGCAGGAGCTAAGACACAGCGTTGCTTCACACCAGAGACAACTGCAAAGTCATCCGAGGTCTCTCCACTCAGCTGCGACTTCGCTCGCATACCACTGTGCAGACATTCAATTAAACTTACAAACTTACGCGGGCAACCAAACTCACCCAACACCAGCCACAATGCCTCGCGGTTCACCGTATCAAATGCTTTGGTGAAATCAACAGTAGGCGAGTACGATGGCTGGTGTCGTTCTCTGCACTTCTCTTGCAACTGACGAGCCGCAAACACCATATCTATAGTGCTGCGACCCGAACGGAATCCACACTGCTCCTCCGCCACGTTAGGTTCCACAACCTGACTGACGAGGCGGTTGAGCAGGATTCGGGCAATCACCTTGCCCACACAACTCAGCAAGTTGATGCCACGATAATTCGTGCAACACTGCTTGCTACCTTTGCCCTTGTACAGTGGTAGCACAAGAGCATCCTTCATCTCAGGAGGCACCTCCTCCTCAATGCACACGCGTTGCACCAAGTGGTGGAGCGCAGTCAACAATGCGGTTCCACCGTGCTTCAATACTTCAGGCGGGATCTCGTCGGATCCGGCACACTTGCCGTTTCACAGCTGAGCAAATGCTCTCTGCGTCTCATCCAGTCTCGGCGTATCCGCTAGATCCGCCTTCACATCGTGATGCTTCAGGCCGTTCAATGTAGGCCAGTCGATCTCTGAACGGTTGTTCAAGAGACAATCAAATTTTTGTCGCCAGATCTGCATTACGTCTGCAGTCTGTGTGCAGGTAGCGCCTGAACTACTATCGATCAGTGTTTTCAACGGCTCCAATCTCGGTGCATGCACCGCCTTCAGGGAGCCAAAGAATTCCTTGTGTTGACGGCGTTCGGCGTAGCATTCCATCTGCTTCGCCTTCTCCGTCCACCATGCATTTTTTATGCGACGGAGCTCTCAGGTCAGTCGCCGTCGAACTTTGCGAAACTGACTACTCTTTCCCAAGTCACTGGAGTCTGCAACATGTGCAGCACATGCTGCATTCTTCTCCGACACCAATGCGCGGATCGTCGCATTGTTCTCATCAAACCAATCAGGCCGTTTACAGTTTGCGCGCCCGATGGTCTCCTCGGCAGCAGCTGTCACCTGATCGCGAATGTGGTGCCACAGGTCGCACACTGGGGCTATGCAGTCCACATCACCACACAGGTGTGCAGCCATCGCCTTCTCCAGCTCAGTACGCTTCACCACAGTAGCGAGGGAGAGAATGTTAAATTTACGCCGATTCAGAGCGTGTATGCAATACATTGATTTACGAAAATATATGTCCAGTTTGGTCCGCACCAACTTGTGATCAGTGCCACACTCAGCTCCACGCAGTACACGTGTCATGCGCACTTCACGCAGATCAAGCTGACGTACGATGACATAGTCGACCAGGTGAGCGTGACCAATCCATGGGTGCGTCCAAGTTGCTATATCACTCGCACTCAGTGCAAACCGAGTGTTCGTGATCGTCAGGCCGTGAGTGGCACACAGTGAGAGCAGCCTGTCACCGTTCGCATTCGCTGAACCAATGCCATGCGAACCGATAACATCTGTCCACGCTGATGCATCACGCCCAACGCGCGCGTTGAAATCACCCAGCAGAAATCGTTTGTCGTTCCTCGGCACAGACCGTATCACGTAGGATGGCTCAGTGTAGAACAGATCACGCGTGTCATCAGGATTACACATGGTCGGGCCGTACGTGCTTATAAAAGTAGCAAACTTACCTCTTCCGAGTCGTAGGCGAACCGTCATCAGTCGCGCGCTGATGCCCGTTGGTTCACCCACCAGCTGGCCATGAAGGCGATCAGATATTGCAAATCCGACCCCATGTTCACGTGGTGCTGAGGCGGCGTTGCCCACCCAGTAGAATGTGTAGTCAGCACCTGTTTCATGCAACTTTCCTTGTTCAGTGAGCCGAGTTTCACTGAGCGCCGCAATATCGATGTTGTAGCGCGCCAGCTCCATCGCGACCAGTGCAGTGCGTCGCTCCGGGCGCTCGCTGGATTTCCGGTCCATTAGTGTGCGCACGTTCCAGCACCCGGTGCTGAGTGCTTTGCGCGCAGGCATACGATTGCATTGGTGGGCAATCGCACACGTGGTGGTCGTTGTGCTTCGGAGGTTTGCTTGAGGGACTCCACCCGGAGCCTTTGGCTCAATAGCCTGACCCACAAGGCAGTGGGGAGCAGATCCAGTTCGGGAATGTGATTGCAGAGACAGATTGGGATCTGCTTGACGGCTGTCACACGCAGCCTTTGAGGTACTGGAACAATTATTATGTTTTGCGACCGTAGTAGGATGCGCACCTGCGACCACGGCCAGACGCAGGTGGGTTTTTGGCGGGTTTGCACTAATTTGACCAGGGGCTGCCTGGCTTGAGGCGGGCAGTAGCAAACCATTGAACACCCGGAGGTGGCCTCCCACCGTCAGAGACAATGCGTGGCACTCGTGCTCTACGCCAATCGAGCTGTGAGCTTATAACCCGTAAACCTGTTGTCTCCCATGGCTAGGTTTTACGGGAAGTGGGCCATCGACCATTTCCTAACCTCCGAAGAGGATGGACTAGGATACTGCCAGGGCGCCCACACCTGACAGGAGAACGACTCGGGTCCTCAGCCAAAGCCTTCGATTAAATGAACACCCGAAAGGCAGCGGGTCTAGCACATGGTCAGTTAGCCGACTCATGCGGATTGGTGTCCTGGATCTTAGCAGGGAGAAGGGCGAAACCCAACTCCCACCCAGCGGTCGCCAAGTGGAGGCGCCCAGGACATGAGACTATGGCGCAACAGTAGCAGCAGTGGGTAGACCATCTGTCAGGATCTAGCCACCACCCGCCTCAGCGCACCATAGGCTCTCTCGCCGATATATATATATATATATATATATATATATATATATATATATAGTTTACATTGGGTGCGATGGTACACGATTGAGCGCAGCTTTAAGCAGCTTATCGCGACTGCCTCAGCAAATCGAATTAACCGGGGATTAGCGTAATGCAACACAACTTGGACGATGAGCTCATCTATATCTGGTGACCCGAGAACAGGTGTTTACCCATCGAGGAAGCCGGCGGACTACGCGAGCACAACAGCTCAGGGTGGTAGGGGTATGGACGATTTCATGCTGAACCCATCTCGACACATGTTCCCTTATTCGGGAAGTCAGAGTTTTATTGGTTCAGCCTATGTAACTGGCTCCGAGTTACACACGAAACGGCATACACAACGGGAGTTAGCCCAGATAGGCTGAAGTTCCTACGCTGGAGGGACTGGCAAACTTCGGGTTCAGTTGATTACAACAACTTGAGCAGCACAGAACCTTTTCTGTGTAGCCGAAATTATGCATTTGCTTGTCTTTAGCGTGGAAAAATCACCACGGAAAGATAATTTGATATAAACATTTTGAATGCACTGTGCATCAAGTCATTTGGCACACGCATTTGCCAGTTTTTCTCCATATACCTTATCGGGTACCCGTTCGCCACAACTGTTTCTGTAATTAACGATAGCTCATCGGACAGACAAACAGTCGAGTAAATTCTTCTGACACAACTAACTAGGGTCTTCACAAATGTCCGTGTGATGAGTGTATCAAATCAGAGTGAACGGGTGGGTCAAACGAACGAGCCAGATAGCCAATGGGAAACGGGTGTAATACGTAGTACCACTAAGCATGTAACGCACGCTTCCGAGACACGTAATCCCCGCAAGCAGAAGACGTCTAAGCAGCAGGAGGTTTATCAATCAATTGAGGAAGGTACAAGACTCACGGAACTCGCGTTGCGAGACCGGGGGTGTGTGTTTGATGATTGGCTGGCTGTTTTGTGTGGTAACCAATCCACGCACGGCTGAGTAACCGGATCGAAGTCATTCGCGTACGTGACAGGGTGTACCCAGTTTGATTGCTGGATATGGATTGGCCGACTTTCATGTGACTTAATCATAATCTGTTTAATTGAGTTAAAGGAAGAATCGCATCGCCTCAGAAAGGTCATTGGTTATGGATGTGAACGCGTAACTTATGTCGAGTAGGTTAGCTTGCTTAAAGGTGCTGTAATTTTCGCCGAATTGTCTTTGCCGAATAAACGCTTATCACTGAAGGATTGCATTCGGCAACATGATATCAGCGAAGGCTTAGACGAACCCCACCGACGGTGCTCAGATGCTGTTTGGATCACCAGCGCCTATTCAGATGCCTGCCGCATTCAACATGGATGAACAGAAGTTGGCTAGTAAATGATGTCTAAGAAAAAGCAAATGGATGGAATTCTGCACCCGAGTACTTTTGGATGAGCAACCTTTGGCGTATCGCTTGGCTGTTTCGACACGCAGCTGGTGTTGAGGCAGGTGTTGAGCCTGGTGTAGAGACATTGCACTATGACGAAGGCGACGATCCCGATAATTTGGAGGCAATTCTTAAAAATTTCTGCGTATTATGCGAAGGCCCAAAAGCGAGACCTACCAGCGCTATCTTTCCTTCTTGTGCAACAGAGGCCCAAACGAAATCGGTGAAGCGTACGCCAATGAGTTGAAGATTTTGGCCTGATCGTGCAATGTTTGTAAATGCTTGGGCGAGTCTCATACGCGATCGGATCGTTCTAGGAATCAGTGATGAAAGAACGACAAAACGGCTGTTGCGACAACGCAACTTACCGCTCCAGCAGTGCATCGAGATCTGCGACATTGAGTCCTCCATCACCTAACATTAGTAAAAAATGAAAGCCGCAACGGATACAGTATTGTGTGCAGTTTCCGGAGGCGAAGCAGCACAGGCTGCTACCGTGAGACAGGAGATCTGCAAACTTTGCGCCACGCGACATCCGAGCACCCGCGAACAGTGTCCAGTGTGGGGACGGAAATGCGCCAAAGGTGGAAAAAGGAACCACTTTGTTCGTTCCTGCCAATCAACCAATGTGAGTGCGATCGTACTTGACAAGTCATGCACAGATGCAAAACATTCAATAGGCAACCTTTCTCGGAGTGTGCGCGAAAAGGTGTCTACGCACGTATTTTGCTCAAAGACAGAGACATATGATCCCGGTTAGACACAGGTGCTACTAACAACATTCTACCAAGGAAGCACTGTCCTGAGTGCGCCCCCGATCCGACCAAGATTGCTTGCGCGTGTGGAATGGTTCCAGACCTAATCCGAAGGGCTCAGCTACAATCGAATTAGTTGACCCAAAGGAGAGAGCATCAGATTGAGTAGAGTTTGTGATCGTTGAGGAGGAGCAATGCCGATTCCCGGCATTGAATCGATCCAGTCTCTCGGTGCTATTGTTTTTAATCATGTTCGTTTCGTGCATGCCTTTCAGGGAGAAACAGATATTAGTGATCAATATCCGTCTGTGTTTAACCCAGGTTTGGGGAAAGTTCAGAGAACCGCTAACTTGTCGTTAGCTCTTTTGATAAGACTGGCTGCGCTAGCGGCTAAGATAGTTCCATTTGCACTACATGACAGGTTCCGCGCTGAGTTGTACAAATTAGTGAAGGAGGGTGTGATTGCCAACGTCGGCGGACTAACCGAATGGGTGTGGTGCACCTGCAAACACACTCAGTATTTCGCAACATTGGATTTTACTGTTGTTTCAACCTTCAACACGTCTATCGGTTTTACTAACGGCACTTCCGTTTTCACAAACTGCTCCGCGGGGTATCGTGCTACACTGTTTCTCACCCTCGTTGATTCGCTCCCTACTTTAGTAGTCTGCACAATACACGTTGGGATCAGTGGCCTCCAACTTCTATACTGTACCGTATTTAACACGTCTGTTACGTATCGTTGATTACCGACTAGTATCCCAGGCGCCACCCAACAATTGGTGACCCCGGTCTAGAACACGCCGCCCGCCATTTTGAATTTTCATCCTATTGAGCTAGTTTCAGTGAATTGTGATTACTTACTTGTGATCATCCTGTTTTCTCACCCACCGTAATTTGATTCACTTTTTGCAATGAAGTATAAAGAGGATGAGTCATCTCCAAACGTGGTTAATGCCGTATAATGATCCTTCGTAATGGTATTTACACCTACAATCCATTTTTTACATTAGTATGATATCTTCTGATTTCGCCATGTATAAGCAGCTAATATCTTGCAGGTGTGAGACAGCATATTCCCCCTCTCTTGTAATGAAATACGAGACTCACAAACGGGCTATTATTCAGCGAATCACGCCTTCTGACAAGGTCCGCCTGCAGCAACTATTTAGTGATCTGCAACTAGGAGATAGGATGCACTCAGCCTTGTTGCGAGAAATGCAATAACTCTTTGGCACGTCCAACATGGACATAGGGACTCTCCGCGAACTGTGGATACAACGCCTCCCTGAAATCATTCAGGCCATCCTTGCAGTAGCAAGTGACCTGTCACTCACAGCAATTGCAGATCTAGTAGACCGCGTCATCGAACGGCACCAGCCAGTGACTGAAACCAGAGCATTTAGCAGCTTTGTGTTGGCGCAACAACAGCGACACCTGCGACTAGCCAGCCGTCGGCAATAGACGCATTATCATCGCAGATAGCGTCGCTTCAGCGCCAGATCAAGAAGCTCACTTTAAACCATAAGCACCCCAGCCGCTCTGGATCATCGCCCCGTCACACATAACCTGATACCTCAGGTTACTGCTTCTAACACTCGCGTTTCGGTAATAAACCCAGTAAGTGTGTACATGCATGTAGCTACTCCGCTACAAATGATCCGTTGCACCAGCCTGTCATGGCCACGAACGGCGTCGGCAAACCTCAAAGCCATCTCATCCACATTAGGGATAGTGATTCCTAGACCCAGTTCTTAGTTGATACCGGGGCGGAAGTCAGCGTCATTCCCCCTATGCCAGGTAAGCCTATCGCTTTTTTCTTGACAAGCCTAAGTGCTGTGAATGGTACACCAATCATCGGTCACCGGTCGCTTACTCTAGACTTAAGTCTTCTGCGCACATTCCGCTGGGTATTCACCGTCGTTGCAGTCCCATTTGCCATCATCAGCATTGACTACCTCAGTCATTTCGACCTCTTGGTCGATGCGAAACGCCAGACAGTAGTCGACAATGCAACGAAACCCAGTGTACGTGGCATCACCACCGACATCGCATCTATAACACCAGTCTACGCCTTTCCCCAGACCTCGACAGACTAGGCCAACCTCTTCTTTCAGTACTCCAAGCTCGTTCAGCAAAGGAACGCAGCCCTGCCCGTGGCATCCCAAGTCACGCATCACATTCGGACGCATGGCCCATCCGTTTCAAGCCGTCCACGCTGACTATCACCCGAGAAACTTAAGGTACCTAGGGCGGAGTTTGAGCACAAGATGGAACTTCGAATAATCCGCACTTCCGACAGCCCTTGATTCTGTCCCTTGCAGATGGTCCCTAAGAAATCTGGTGACTAGCGCCCTTGCGGTGGCTACCGCACAATCAATCGGCTAACAGTCCCAGATAGGTATACCATTCCCCACATGAAGGATCTTACCGCATGCCTCACAAGTAAGATGATCTGCAGCAAGATTGATCTGGTTCGCGACTATCAGAAGATACCTGTAGAAGAAAATGACATTTCTAAAACAGCCGTCGCTACTCCTTTCGGCTTGTTGGAATTTTTTAAGAATGCCTTTCGGACTGTGCAATACCGCACAAACTTTCCAACACTTCATCCACGATGTCAATTGTAGCCTAGACTTCGCCTATTCTTAACTTGATGACATTTTAGTAGCCAGTCCATCGGAAGAAGAGCATCTCGACCACCTTCGAGCTCTCTTCCAGCGCTTGACCCAACACGGTGTCACAGTAAACCTGAGTAAATGCGAACTCAGCAAATCAACGGTAGAATTCCTAGGCCACCTCATTTCTTCGTCTGGCATCGAATTCCTTCCTGATAAGACCCCGGCAATTAAGGACTTCCTAGCTCCGGCGTCATTCAAGCACATCCGTCGGTTTTGTGGTTTGGTCAACTACCACCGACGTTACATTCCGCGCTGCACTCAGCTCAAGCAGCCTCTGACAGATCTACTCAGAGGGATTGAACCTAAGTTCGCTTTCCCTGGCACTGCACAGACAGCTTTCACCGAGCTCAAGGATGCTATCTCTAACATAGCTCTCCTTGCTCATTCCGAATCGACTGCACCCCGTTCTATCACGACTGACGCCTCTGACGTCGCGGTAAGAGGCGTTCTCCAACAACATGTTGATGAGCAATGGCAACCCCTTGAGTTCTTCTCCAAACGCCTGCAGTCAGTGAAATCCCGCTACAACACGTCTGGCAGAGATCTGCTCGCCATTCGTCACTGCCGGCACACACATAAATGCCGCGCTTTCACGGTCAACACTGACCACAGACCCCTCATCTTCACCTTCAACTCTATCTCCGACAAATACTCACCCCGGGAAATAAGACACCTAGATTTTGTCACGCAGTTCACTGCGGACATACGTCATGTCAGGTGTCGACAACCATGTCGACGACGCTCTCTCACATATCAACCTCACTCTGCAGTCTTTATCTACCGTCGACCTAGCCGCTATGGCATTGGATTAAGATGAAAACATACAACGCACTCTGCAGTCAACTTTGCTGCATGTGCAACCTATTCCTCTCCAAACCACGGAAGGAACCATCCTCTGTGACACTTCTAAAGTTTATCCTAGACCCGTCGTTCCTGTCTGCTTCAGAGGCGCAGTCTTCGACGCACTCCACTCACTACCACATCCCGGTATCCGTGCATCTTTGAAACTGGACACCGAACGTTTAGTTTGGCCACGCGTAAACTAAGATGTTCGTACAAGCGCTCGCGCTTGCCCTCACTGCCAGCGCTCAAAAATACATCCTTCAGCCTTTTAGGGGAGGCCCTTGTAGTGCACCTGAAAACACACTCAGTATTTCGCAACATTGGATTTTACTGTTGTTTCACCCTTCAACACGTCTATCGGTTTTATTAACGGCACTTCCGTTTTCACAAACTGCTCCGCGGGGTATCGTGCTACACTGTTTCTCACCCTCGTTGATTCGCTCCCTACTTTAGTAGTCTGCACAATACACATTGGGGTCAGTTGCCTACAACTTTTATACTGTCCCGTATTTGACACGTCTCTTAAGTATCACTGATTACCGACTAGTATCCCAGGCGCCACCCAACATGGGTCAGGCAGGTCCAAATCATAACGAAGATGAGCGAACTGCGCGTGTGAATTGACCTGAAACGGTTGAATGAGGCCCTCGTAGAGAGCATTGTGTGCTGCGACATTAGAAGCCAATTTTGCCGCGTCTGACCAAATCTAAGTATTTCACAAAGGAATACCTGTATTGCGCATTCAGACAGTGTTTTAGATGAATAAACAAGTTTCCTTACTACCTTTGCAACACCGTTCTGGCCTTATCGTTGGATGCTTTCATCATTTGGTTTGAAGGTTTCGAGTGAAAGTTTCCATAAACGATTGATGAACTCGTTAGACGATTTAGATGGTGTAACATGTATGGCAGACGAAGAGCATGATGCTAAGCCCCACCGTTTTGTGTTGCGTTGTGTGCAAACGTACATCAAGCTTAAACACGAGGAAATGAAGATTCGGAAAGACAAGATGATCTTCCATGGGCATGTGTTAACAACCCAGGGGATCCGGGTCGATCCAAGAAAAAGCAATACGAGAGATGCCACCCCTTAACGACGTGAAGGGAATCCATCGTTTAAACGGCATGGTGAATTATCTGAGCCGGTCTATGCCAAAACTCGTCGGTATCATGACGCCGATCAGGATGTTAACTCACAAAGGAGTAAAGTGGGGTAGGGGAAAGGATCAGGGAACCTCGTTTCCAAGTATTAAGCACATTATCAGCAACCCACATGTACTCGAATATTATGCACCAGCACAGCCACTGTAGATACGGTGTGATAGTAAACAGGACGGAGTAGGTGCTGTTCACTTACAGAATGGAAACCGGATTTCCGCAGTCGAGCACTCACCGTGACTGAGCAGCCCTATGCCTAGGTTGAGAAAGAGATGGTCGGAGTAGTCGATGCCCTGGAGCGTTTCAACCATCATATCTTCGGAAGAAAGACCAATGTGTATACCGACCACAAACCGCTTGTGCCGATAGCCAATGAACCGCTTTACATGGCGATGAGACTGGACCTTAATGTTGTGTGATGGTGTGTGTGCCTCAGATATCCATTGAGCTACGCTGGGTGGTGCCTTTTTTGGCACCTTCAGAGCCACTCATACCAGATTGGTCAATGGTAAGAGGCCAGAAAAACTAAGCCTCCTGGTCCTCCAGTTTGAGGGTTAGAATGAGGGTGGCTTCTCATTTCATTAAACGGGTTCCCTGTAGTCCAGTGCCAAAAACCCGCTGACTTGCGGTAAGGTTTTTGAACCAAAGGCTTGGTTGAGAACCCTAATCGTTCTCCTGTCTAGGCCTGGACAACCTGACAGTATTCTGCCCACGAAACACAATGAACCCACCCTTCATCAAACAATTTCTTGATGGTCTGGCTGTCGTAGAGAATAACAGACGGCGCCCAACATGCTGCGTCGAACATGATGGATTGGGGTAGGATGCTATTGCTCAGGCCTTCCCGTCTTCTTATCCCGCTTCTTCATCCTTATCGCCAAGCTCCAACCTTACTTTAATTCCCACCATTTTCAATCCCCTAATTCTTGGCCCTCCCCCACCTTGCTTCAATAGCCGCTTATCTTCTAGTTGCAAATCACACAGTCCCAGGGCATCGCTAGTAGTGAACATTCTACGTATCCAGTAGGAGCCGAACCCATGGCCTTTTGGCGCAAGCCATTTGCGCTCCTAGACATCAGCTCATGCCAGTGGAGAATGAGTCGCGATACAGCGTAGTTAGTTTGAAAGCCATGACTTTCTATCGGCGTCACCTGCAGCCCAGTGGGCTAAGTTGTTGGCTTTTGGTGTAGGCCTCTAATGTCGACAGGATATATGTTGAGACCCTGGTGACGATGAGGAATGCGCACAACCAACCATACCCGCTCGGACGAAAGGAGCGTCCAGTACTATACCCGAAGATAGTGCGAAGAAGCCTCTAATAACGATAAAAACAGCCCTTACAAAAAGTTAATGAAAAGATTAGCTGAAGAAGTTAAAACAATTGGGATCGATGCTTCTAATTGACAGACAACCACAGGTTAAGATGAGCAGTAAGTAACTAATGGGAACGTGATCGGTTCGACTCCAAGATAGAGCTCGATTGGTATGAAGCCAGCAATAAGATCGCTTAGGATACAGTTACAGCGACCAGACTAATGTGGGCAAAATTCAAAGACATCGTGGTTCAGACATAGACTTCGTGTCGCGTTCCGTTAACACAACGGATAATCCAATAACAACAAAAATAGGCTTTCAATCAAATTGTATGCATCTACCGATACACACTCCACCGCAATGAGGCAGGACCTTAAGGTTGTGTGATGATGTGTGTGCCTCAGAGATCCATTGAGCTACGCTGGGTGGTGCTTTTTTTGCACCTTCGGAGCCACTCATACCAGATTGGTCAATGGTTAGAGGCCAGACAAACTCAGCCTCCTGGTCCTCCAGGTTGGGGGTTGGAATGACGGTGGTTTCTCATTTCATTAAACGGGCTCTCTGTAGTCCAGTGCCAAAAACCCCCTGCCATGCGGTAAGGTTTTTGAACCAAGGGCTTGGTTGAGAACCCTAATCGTTTTCCTGTCTAGGACAGGGCAACCTGACAGTATTCTGCCCACGCAATACAATAAACCTTTCCTACAACAATTTCTTGATGCTCTGGCCGTCGCAGAGGATAATAAACGGCGCCCATGCTGCGTCGAACATGATGGATAGGGGTATGGAGGCTACTGCCAAGGCCTTCCCATCTTCTTATACCGCTTCTTGCGTTTCTTCATCCTTATCGTCAAGCTCCAACCTTTCTTTAATTCCCACCATTTTCAATCCTCTAATTCTTGGCTCTCCCCCACCTTGCTTCAATAGTCGCTTATCGTCTAGGTTCAAATCACACAGTCCCAGGGAATCGCCCCAATCCAGTCGACAAGTCCATGATCAACCAAGCGGACAATGTCCCTTCATCCGTTTCCCTTTGGAGTCCTAGCGCCTCACTAAGACTGGCATGACTCGACGTGCGCACTTTGCTGCAGATTGGCCAACAGGCAGCACTTGCCCGCACACTAGAGTTCCTATCGATCGATATTTGCTGTTTATCAGAAACCCGCCTGCAAGATTCGAGCTCCGTGCTTACTCTGCGATCCCCCACATGCGACACTGGCGGCACATTCTCATTGCGCCTGTCTGGCGATGATGCAGCGTCAAATGCCAGTCAAGCTGGCCTCGGCATTGTTTTGAGTCACCGGGCTGAAGCTGCCCTGATCGATTGGATCCCAGTAAACAGTAGGATGTGCGCCGTCAGATTAGCTGGTCAGTTCCGTGCTACGAAGTCGCGCAAGAACAAACGGTGTCTGTTTGTCATTGCGGCCTACGCCCCTACAAACTGTAGCATTGATTCGGTGAAAGATGATTTCTATCAGCAACTTCACGAACTGCTTCGTTACAGAAGAAGCACGGATACTGTGGTGTTGGCTGGCGATATAAATGCCCAAGTCGGAAAATTGTCCTCTAATGAGCTTCATCTGGGCGGTCAACATGATGTAACCTCCCGTAATGATAATGGTGAGCGATTGCCACAGCTGTGTGAAGATACTCGCCTCATTCTTGCGAGCACTAACTTTCGACACAGTACCCGCAGAAACGTGACTCGGCGCCCACCAGCCTCGGGCAAGCCATGGACGCAAATCAATCATATCGCGATCAGTTACCGCTGGAGAGGCTGTGTCCAAAACTGTCGCTCGATTTGGAGCATGAGCGTGGACTCTGACCACGCACTTGTCTGCGCCGACCTCCGGGTGCGTTTCGGCGGATGTCTGCAACGTCGATGTGAACGAATTGACACCAGCCAGCTGGCGAAACCAGGTGTTCTGAATGTGTATCAAAGTGCGCTGACATCCGGGCTGATTAAGCGCTCAATGAACACCGTCGAAGATCACTGGTCGCATATTCGTCAAACGCTACTGTTAGCAGGCATGCCTTCATGCGGCAAATCAAATTGCCAAACTGAACATTGGGTCTCTACACAGTCTCTGGAACTTATGGATGCTCGCCGACGTATGCCGGCTGGAAGCGAATACAATGAGGATCGCAAAAATCTCAAGGCAAAACTACGTGCTAGCCTGAAGAAAGACCGCGAAACCTGGTGGTCACATCGTGCCTTCGAGATGGAAACAGTCGCAACCGTTGGCAATCATCGTAAGTTATTACGTCTGATACCAGAAACGTAGCAGGAGACCTGCTGTTAGCGAGATCATACGCAACGAGAGAGGGCAGCCGATCTACAGCCTGTCAAAACGTTTGGAGCGTTGAGCTGAACACTTTACAAGGCAATTTAACCAACCTGAGTTATCACTTGCTTCTTCGAGCATTCAGCGCCCTTCTCCCTGGGCTTTCTCCTTGGACCCGCCCTCGCGCGTAAAAGTCGAAGGCGAGATCAGGCTGTTGAAATTGCATAAGGCCGCAGGGGCCGATAGAATTCCTCCCACCCACTTCAAATTCCGGGGACTTGCTCTAATAGATGATTTACACGAGTTTCTAGTGAAACTTTTGGAGCATGAGCCTGTCCCGACAAACTGGAACCACTCCGTCATTATCCCAATTCTTAAGGGAAACTCCCGTTTGGAATGCGGCAATCTTAGAGTGAGCAGTCTGATCACAATTGTCACTAAATTGCTCGCTTCTGTCATTCTTCACAGACTGACTGGCACTCGTGAAAGCCAGATTCGTGAAGAGCAAGCCGGATTTCGTCGAGGTCGGGGCTGCATCGACCACATCTTCACCTTGAGTCAATGGTTGGAACAGCGCCATGTTTATTGGCGACCCACCGTTGTCGTTTTTCTTGACATAAAAGGTGCCTTCGACTTAATCGATTGACGTGCCCTTTGGGAATGTCTGTTGAGGAAAAATATGCTTGATAAATACGTAAACATTAGCAAAGCGATGTATGCGCATAGTTAGGGCAGAATGAGGGTTTATGGCAAACTGTCGCCAACCTTCAGTATCACCAGTGGTGTGAGACAAGGTTGCCCGCTGTCACCTTTCACATCAAATTGGCTACTAAGGAAGTGGTGGAAACAGCGTTCGATGGACACGACCTAGAAGGTGTGGAGCTACTTCCTGGTGAGCGGTTTCTTGACTTGGAGTATGCGGACGATATTGCCCTAATCTGTGACAGCTTCCAAACATGCAAAGCAGCATTGGACCGATTAGCACTGGCTGTCAATCGTTTTGAGCTATACTTTGCTCCATCGAAATGCAAAGTACTTCTCCAAGATAAGCAGGGACCCATCCATTCACTGACGCTTGGTTGTGATCACCTAGAATTCGTTCAGGAATTCAAGTACCTGGGCAGCCATATTAGCGCCCGTGGGATCGAAGATGAGGTTACAAACCGTATAGCAAAACCTCGAGTTGCTTTTGCCAATCTCCGACACCTGTAGCGCAGACGCGACATTACACTTGCCCTGAAGGGCAGAGTTTATAACGCAGCCGCCCGTTCAAACCTGCTGTACGGTTGTGAAACCTGGCCCATCAGGCCGACAGACATAAAGAGGCTCGTCACATTCGATCATCGCTGCCTTCGCAGCTTAGCTCATGTCTGGTGGGAGCACCGAGTGAGAAATGAGCCTGTTCGGCGTCGCGTATTTGGTGCAGGAAGAGCTAGTGAACCGCTCAGCACCATTATATCACACAATAGGCTACGATGGCCGGACCACTTGTTGCGCATGCCAGCACACCGACTCCCGCGACGTGCATTGTTGGAGCGCCGGGGTTGCGGTTGGAAGAGGAGGCCAAGCGATAACTTGATGGAGAGAAATGAAAACCCATACTTCGAAGTTGGCGTCGGTTGGTGCATCGCGACTGCCTGGCTGCGGTCCTAAGGACACGTTTGGTTAGACGTACTTGCAGATATGGCTAGGAGCCGGCCCCAATAGCGTGTGTCGTGAGTTCCTTTGTCCATCCCCTCCCGCTTAGCATCTCCCTCCAATCACGATCTCATTCGCTAGGCATAATATAACTCTCTCTTTACGGCACGATAGCCGGTTGTTAGCTCTCCGGAACGATCTCCATTCCTTACTGGGGACTCAGCCGCCGTGCCACTGTTGATCAGACCACCTAGTTGGACTGCACCTCGCATCGCCGAGGAATATACCATTTATTTTTTCTTCTTTTCTTTTGTATTACGGTACAATAGCTGAGGTGTTTTCCACCTGTAGCAAACGTGTATAATGATGAATGATGATGCCGGACATTGTTTCTCGTCATCATCACGCTGTCAAGAGCTGATCCACCGGTAGCTGAGCATAATCCAGAAGAAGACGAAGCAGTAAACCTAGTACAACATCTGGCAGCGAAGGAAGATCAGATGAATGAAATAAGGCGCCGCACAGAAGAAGATACGACGCTTGCTGCTTTGCAAGAGGTTGGCGAAAAACGAAGGAGCAGCCGAAGGAACTAACACCCTACTTCAATTTTCGGGATGAACCTTCTAACTATGATGGTTTGCTGTTCAAAGGAAGCCGTATTCTGATTCCGTCATCGCTCCGAAGAGAAATGCTGAAATATGTTCATCGCGCTTACCAGGGTGGCAACTATACAATTAACCGAGCAAAAGAATGGAATTTTTGGCCAGGAATGATGGGTCAAATCAGAGATCATATGTCGAATTGTGAGGCGTGCCGTTCATACGAAATCCGATAGACGAAGGAACCAATGCTGCTTCGTGATGTCCCTGATTGACCGTGGCAGGTGGCGGTGGATTTATCCTATGACAACGAGAGAGATCATTTACTTACGATAGATTAGGAGAGTGATTATATTGAAATCGATTTACTTACTACTACGATCACAGAAGCAGTAACCAACAAACACAAACGTCAATTCGCGCAGAAGAGCTGGTCTCCGATAATGATCCTCAGTTTACTAGCGATGAGTTCCAGGCCTTCGTAAACAAGTTGGAATTCGTGCACCAACAAACCAGCCCATATCACAGCCAATCGAATGGGAAGGCAGAGTGGGCAGTAAAGCAGACCAAACGACTGTTAGTAAAGGCTAGAGCTACTGGTGAAGACCCCTATCTCATGCTACTGGAGAATCGCAACACACCTTCAACGAATATTGGCTTGAGCCCAGTGTAGCGCCTATAGAGTCGAAGGACTAGAACGCTGATGGCGGCATCCGCCACAATTTGCGCCCAGTTTCTCCGCAGCATAAGAGGTTACAGAACAATCTGAGAAGACGAATGACAGCCCAGAAATGGTAGTACGACTGCGGTGCACGGATACCGCCTGAGCTAACAGTGGGGGGAGGAAATGTGTACTCAACCAGTACTCGATGGTCAAAAGCGGTGGAAGAAAGGTGTGTTGACTGCGAAAGTCGGTGCAAGGTCATACGCAAGAAATGTTTGAGGGAAACGCTCAGGAAAAATCGAGTGCATTTAAAACGACACCGGAGACCACAATGTGGACTGGGAGTGGAGCGCCCGGTGGCGTGTAGCAAGGAAAGCATGATCGCAGATACAACGATGACGCGCAGTAGCAAGGTGTAAGGGGTGTATAACAATATGAAGGCACAAGGACACGAAGAATGGATGTGATGGGAGTGTCAGACCAGAGTGAACAGGTGGGTCAAACGAACGAGACAGATAGCCAATTGGAAACGGGTGTAACCAATTTGATTGTTGGATATGGATTGGCCGACATTCATATGAGTTAATCATCATCTGTTTAACTGAGTCAAAGGAAGAATCTCATCGCCTCAGAAGGGTCACTGGTTATGGATGTGAACCCGTAACATATCGAGTAGGTTGGCTTGCCAAACGTGCGGATTACAACATGAGTTGTTTTTGCCGAGGAACTGCGTTCTGCAACAGTCCTTTTGTACCGCACTGGTGTGAATCTGGTAAAATGTAAGCAATGGCCGGGCCAAGTTCATTTTAGATAAACGGACCCCATAATCAATCCGTCATACCTGAGAGATAAGGATGTCCAGATATGACAGACAATTATCCCGTCCTACTTCGCATGTAGCTCATAAGTTAGCACGCACAGCGCTAATGCGCACTACCATCTTTGTGAGGTGCTGCTCCGAAGGGTAAAAGGCCAAAGTATTGCGAACATAGCGTTTGTAGTATGATATCGGGGCTATTTCAGGTGGTGGGATTGCTATATTGTCTCATTAATGTCTACGTGAACTATCTTCTATCAACTTGCACATGTCACTCAAGTTGATTGTAATTAACTTCGATACCATTTTCGTGTTTGTGGCACTTTCGTAAAATGTATTTCCTGACGTCATGAATCTACAGCGGATCTTCTGGTAATCAACTTATACACTCATTTATTAAAGAGCTATGTCGGTACATCTGTATGCATCATTCGATATATTTATTGGGTATCTTCGTTTCAAGTGGTTGGCTGTCGCTTTATATTCCCGGTGTGGCTGCGTTTGATGTGCATGTTGACAAGGTGCCTACCTGTCTATTACCCACTACCTCGTCCATACTGGCTCTAGGGGACAGTTGGTCGTTGCTGGAGGGGACGGAGTGCACGGTCCTTGTGGCGGTGTTAGGATCAAAAAAATGGTTCCATGAACTCAGTGTGGAACGGACTACGATGCAGCCACTTGCCTCCCAGTCTTATTCCTTTGGGTTTACACTGGATTTGGGTGTGTGGTGCAGCGCAAGCCACCCATGGTCCCTCTGTATGCGCAAGCGTCCCGTGGCTGGCCACACTGACAGGCAAATCCGAAACCGGATGCCGCCAACAATTGATGTATGTGGGTCTCATGCTGAGGCTGATGCTGCATTCATGATGCTTCTTCACCGCAGTTGGGCTAAACCAACTTACACTTAAACTAGGTTTTTTTAAGCTGGCTAAATTCCATTCCATTTTATTTGGTTTGTTCGGTCTACCTAAATAATTTTCTATTAACTGGCCATATTGCTTACGCTAATTGCGCTCATCTTCGGTAACTGTTGCTTTTGTAGCATTTTTAAATAACTTGTGGACATTTTTTCCTTATCGTGGTTTGTTGCCAACCAACTTACTTTATATGCTAATTTAACGAAGAGTTATGCCACTGTATGTGTATGCAATATTGGATTTGTTTTATTTCCTCTTGTCGTTTCAAGTGATTGGCTGTCGCTCTATATCACCGGTATGGCTGCGCTTGATGTGCATGTTGACAAGGTGCCTACCTGTCTATTACCCACTACCTCGTCCATACTGGCTCCAGGAGATAGTTGGTCGTTGCTGAAGGGGACGGGGTTCACCGTCCTTGTGGCCGTGCTAGGCTCGAACAGTGGTTCCATGCACTCAGTGTGGAGCGGACTACGGTCCAGCCACCGCCTTGTGTGCGGTTGATCCCCAAATACAGCGTGCTTGTGTTTGCCTGTGAACGAGTGTGGGCCGGCTCCGTTGATGAAACGTGGTTCCCATCCGCATACCTCCCGGTCTCAGCAATGTAATCGGAAGTGGTGAACTGCCTAAGCTCTCAGTTAACATAATCAACTGACTGATGTAGGGGGACATTGGTAAACAAAGATCCCACATCCAATGAACACATGAGTTTCTTGGACAGGCTGATTTTATACAGGTAAGCAATGAGCTGAAATGAGTCTTTAAGACCATACGGATTGTGTCAGTCACCGCGGTGTAAGCACCTTCACTAGCCAGCGAGTCAATTTATGCTAGGGCGCGTTCATCATTGAAAGAATCGTTCTGAGTTGCACTCCAATCTTAGGGGTTTTCGGTGATCCATATAGCTGTGGAGTAGTGGTACGACTACGCCTCACAATGTTCAATCTAGCTGCGGTGAGTTCGGATACTTTAGAATCCAGTGTCCTGGTAGCTGTTTAAAACACACACCAAAATGACTTGTTTCGCCGATAAGCAAGGGTGCCAAAATACAGTAGTCCAGAAGTAGGATAACCCATAAACGGGCATCACAAAAAGTACAATCACTGTCTTCGCAGTTGATGAAACTTGGAACTAAAGCGCGAGTATGGTACCTATATTCCTGAAACTTGATAGTTCCTCAACAAATTTCTCGAAACCTCATAGTTTATTTCAGCAGAGTAACTTCGATTGCTCATAGTGAAAAGCGCAGTGTTGGAAGATACAAGATGTCTATATCTGGAGAATCACATTGAAAGAATGAGGTCAAAAAAACTAAAACTAAAAATGAGCAAGAGATTTTTGGGAAAAAGTGCGTCAAACTAGAAGAGTCGATTCTCCGTTAGAGGCATCTGGAATATCTGGAAACCGGTTTAAACTCATACAGAAAGATAATTGGCACCGGGAGGAAAGCAGAACATCGCAGGGTGAATTAGGGTTCGACAAACAAATTATCCGTTATTATCACACATGAGAGTGTAATCCCGTTCGGGGAAATACAGGGGAACGTGACGTTTAAAATATGCGGCCAGATCGGTCCACCCCATGCGATCTAATAGCTGAAAGGCAACAGACAGGCAGAAAATAATGGTTTATATGGATGAAGATGGTAACAAGCGAGCAAACGTCTCTCATAATATAGAGCGTAGAAAACCTCGAATTCCATAACTTAAAGAATACAGGATGACGAAAAGGGGATAGCGAATGATCAAGGTCGAGATTTAATGAAGTAAGCTGGTCAACAGTTATTATGGGAAGCACTGAGGTGGACACACATTTGTTGTATGCTGTACTGCGAAAAAATTTTGCATGATGAATCAGCAAAACGGATAAACAATGACACAGTAAAAGGGTGGAGAAACGAATCATAGGCATGATTTCAGTCTAGTCCACCGGTGTTTACTCTTTTTGAGACGCTTACCCACAAATCGGTATTATTATAAGCAATTACCCTGCTCCCACACATTTCTATTACAAATCTAATTAACGAATAACTATCGCGCCTTTTGTTTTTAATTACCCATTTGTACTTACTCTCGATTATCGAAAGAAAGAAAACATCCATTTTTGTGGAACAATATATGCAATCAAGAGGTGATATACATCAAGCAGACGGGTGATTTTGCTTAACGCTAACAATTTCTGGTAAATTTGGTGCAGTTTCGACTAATGTACATGGTAAGTCGTGCTCCAAGTTCGTTCGATGCCTTGTTATTATTTTCATTGCCGCCACTGTCGAAAATCCATTCTCACATCTATAAGTTTTTGCGAATGGGATCAATATTAGCAACGCTCTTTCCGACGGCAAAGGATACTCACCACATATCTTTGCTCAAAATGCTGCCGGTTGTGCCCTTGGGAAATCTATTTTCCATGCGTTATCCTCGCGAATGACTAGGAATCGTGCCTTGGCTTCGATTTCAGTTTCTGAAAATATTCCTTCATTCACTGAAAAGGGTTTCAACATCCAGGCATTCACATGACGATTTTCCGAATCAGGAAAATATCTGCTGAGAGAATGCACCACTGATGAAAAGTGGTAAGCTATTTCACCTGTGAATGTGCATTTTTCATTTATTCCAACGAGCATCAGTGTCAGTTCTGGCAACATCGGAACGTCGTCAACCGCAAATCCGTGTTGGTAAAGCTGCAACTTGCAAGAAAAAACTGACAACTCTATCCTTAGCAGTTAAAATAATCTTCATCTTTCCTTGCAAGCCGAAGTTCACGGTCCTTCGAAGAATTCCGCAAGATACCCGTTTTCAAATAGATACGTTGCCTGTTATTATGGTGTGTAACCCGTTCTCCTTACCCCTACGCAGCTCGTTCCTTTGAAAAAACTTAGCTATCTCTTCTCGAAGCTCGAGAACTCGGTGCGACACCCTGCCTCGTGATAACCAACACATTTCTGTGTGCAATAACGTCAAATGTGCCTCCAAACTCATTGCAAAACTCTTTGAAAACTCTTGTATTTGTAGTACTACAGCAGATGAGATTTTTTACTTTCATTACATTGGTTAACGCATCCAGTAAAGCAAGTAGAAGAGTTTTCACTACTAACGCATAACGATGTAGGGTGCAGTGGCTAAAGATAGCCGGGGAGCAAACTTTTTGACTAATGTTTGGAAGCTTGGCTGAATCACAGGGAATGCTGATCCTCAGCAATCCAAAAATTTCCATTTATTAGAATGAATCAAGGGAGGCAGAATCTGAGTAAAGAATTCGTTTCGGTAATTCTCATCGGACTCAAACATTACATGATGAGGAAAAAGTGCTAAATATGCACATTCCTTTCAAAGGCGACAGTGCGGCTGATGCCCTGTCCAAGCGCCTGAAAGACGCTGTTGAAAAGACTTATTTCGCGGCCCGCCTACGCATAGTATTTTACAACGAGCCTTTATTCGCAAAACCTTTGAAAGACAGGCTGCCTCCGGTGACTCGGTCAATGCTTGTTTATCTTTACTCGTGCTCCTGTGAGGCACGATACGTGGGTCGTACCACGAGGCGTCTATCTCATAGGATTCGCGAACACATCCCAAAGTGGTTTTACAGAGGCGAAGCGAGGTCAAGTAATAGTTCCATCTTGTCTCACCTTCTAGAGTGCAGTCACGCAGGGACGGAAAATGATTTTAGAGTCATCTATACTGTTCCTGAACGTTTCAAGCG
Source organism: Dicrocoelium dendriticum (assembly GCA_944474145.2). Taxonomy (NCBI): domain Eukaryota; kingdom Metazoa; phylum Platyhelminthes; class Trematoda; order Plagiorchiida; family Dicrocoeliidae; genus Dicrocoelium; species Dicrocoelium dendriticum. The sequence goes on along the minus strand of OX104064.1, from coordinate 4,917,427 downwards.
CGGATTCCGGAAGCATCTTCTGTCTATTGCGGAAGCTATCTACATCCGCCACCTCAAGCCAGAATTGTGCGTACAAAAACAGTTTGTACGTCCTTTACTTCTACCGTGGCCTACAACTTTGGCTGTGATTTCAAATGTACATATTTGCCACTTTCAAGGACCCCCGTGATTTATTAATTTGTAACCGTGAAATTAAACATTCTGTTCAATACGCAGCCCAATCTGGCATATTTAGCACTTTCTCCTCATCATGTAATGTTTGAATCCAATGAGAATTACCGAAAAGAATTCTTTACTCAGATTCTGCCTCCCTTGATTCATTCTAATGTTTGGAATACAGAACGGACGCCGAACATGGATGGTGCTCCGTCTGTACACACACCCACCACCTTCCACAACTGTAGATCCTTTTCATGGACGAAATCAGTCACTGTTTGAAAGACATCTTCGCCACATATATTTGTGCTCAATGGTTCTGAGAACAAGTACTCTTATTTGAAGCCGTCACCCTTTATGCACCACAACTAGTCAAGTAGAAAGGGAACAAGGTGCGACGTCGGTCGAGTCCTCTAAATGTACTGCGAAGAAAGAACATGATTTATTTTGTTGAGCACCGCGTTTAAAATGTTCTTGCTCATGTCTCCGATGCGACTTTTGATGTTGTTAGAAAGTGATATCTTTTCCGCATACTGTTCTCGAAGAACGAACTTCACGACATCCATTATGCAAGGTTTATGAGATCCTGTCCTACAGTATGCGTTTTCTTTTTTGCTGATTCGAAGAGCGATAAAGTACGAAGCTTCGAGACCAGATTCAGTTGACTGAAAAAGCAGCCCGATGTATCTAGACACAAACATTTTAGTGCAACTTTTTTCTGTTTGAAGAATATAATTTCTTACGAACTGAGGATTTCATGCCCACCGCCGTGAGCACTTTGCTGCACAAAACGCAACATTAGTGAGTTGTAATACTTTCTTGGTATAGAAACACATTTCCTACCTGATTTGGTCACCATCGTCGTACACTTTACTACGAAAAAACGCCAAGTGGCAGTGGTCAGCTAAAAAACAAAAGTCGATTCTGCCAAGGCAGCCATGGATAAGGCTAATTTGCTAACACATTTTGATCCGAAAAGGCCCATCATTCTCCGATGCGACGCCGCACCATCAGGGGTCGGCGCCGTACTGTCCCACAAGAAGGATGATCAGACTGAGAGACGCACCACTTTTGCCTCAAGGAGTTTAGCACTGGCAGAGAAAAACCACGCACAACTGGATAAGGACGCGTTGGTGGTCATATCCGGTGCTAAGAAATGTCACCAGTATCTTTGGGGAAGTAGTTTCGAAAGCTTTACTGATCATAAACCCCCTATTAGCCTTGATTGGTGAAAGTACAGGCATCAACCAGATCTCATCTCCCCGTATGCAACGTTGGGCCTTCCTGCTATCGACTTACAATTACACTATTACTTATGTCCCTGGAAAAGCAAACGGGATTGCGGATATCTTGATCCGGTTGTCGTTGAGTCATATGCCCTATTTTGTAATGGAACTGACTAAATTAGTCCAGTTAATGCAGAATTTGACCAGGAAGTCGGTGTTGGACGTGGATATCCGCCATGAGACAGAGCGTGATGTACTCCTCGGCAAGGTTAAACGTTTAGACTTCCATGGATGGCCCGATAAATATAACGCTAAAGGGTTACTACTTTACTTTACTCGACGAACTGAACTAGGCCTTGGGGATGACTGCCTCTTACGGGGGGTGCAGTTATTATACCGCCTTAGTTACGACAGTATGTGCTGGAGGAACTGCACGGAACGCACCCAGCTATCATCAGAATAAAGGGACCCGCGAGGTCTTTTGTGTGGTGGTCCGGCATTGATAGTGACATAAAAGAAACGCTTAGACACTGAAGCATGTCAAAGTACGCAAGGAAACATCCCGTCGGTGCCACTGAGTCCATGGAAATGGTCCGACAAGTCATGGGAGCGCATACGTGCAGATTACTTTGGTCCGCTTGATGGTAAGATGTTTCTTCTTATGGTCGATGCCTACTCCAAATGGATTGAGGTATTTCCACTGATACATGCCACTTCGGAGACGACCATTTCCTGCATGCGAACAAGTTTGAGTACATTAGGAGTTTCACTAACACTGGTGACAGACAAGGGCTCTGTACTCACTAGTTAGCAATTGCAAGAGTTCCTTCAAAATAACGGCCACAGACATGTGAAGACCGCCCCTTACCACCAAGCCTCAAATGGATTAGTAGAAAGAGCAGTCCAGACTGCAGAAAGTATCACGGGCTCCGTCTCGGACGAAGTTGGATAAATTTCTGTTTGCTTACCACTTCACCCCAAGTGAAATGACAGGCAAGAGTCCAAGCGAACTGAGATTTGACCGAAGCAAATGGAATTACCATTTCTTGAACCACAGCTACGCGTCGAGGTTCGACAAAAGAAAACTAGTATGGCACGATCGAAAGGTATCAGATCGACAACTTCGTGAGAACCAGCCCCAAGAACCGAAATTGTGGCTTGCAGAGTTATGCGAAATTGAAGATCAGAAAGTGGAGGTTGCGATACTGGATGTCCGCCGTCGTTCTGTTTTGATCGAGCCAGACGACACATTGCTAAGTCCATCAATCAAACCAACAGTTGCGGAGGGCACGCAGTACTCAAGTGAGCCAGAAGCCCAACCAATACGCCGCTCGGCTAGAGTACGCCATCCAGATGATCGTTACCAGGCTGTCACCCGTGGCGGAGCTGTAGGCTATCGGGCGAGTCCCCAGGTTGCGGACCGAGAAATGTCTTCCTTGTGGAGGTAACTACGAATAAGTCTCGTTTGCTTTGAAGGCGAGATGAATAAGCAGTCGCGGACAATCAGCGGCAGCATCTCAGAACGTAGGGATTTCTGGGCTGGTCACCTGGTTCTCCATTAAATAACACAAGTGCTCGTACGGCACTGTGTCAAAGCCAATGTGACCGGTTACAAGGTCATTGACCACTCACTACTGTAACTGGTGGTGAGTATCTAACGGAGGGCGGATGAACAATCTCGCTGGTCACCGGCTTCTCTGTGGACTGCTTCCGAAAACACAGAAGGCGAATGAGCCACTTGGCTGTCAATGGTCTTCGTGAATCACCCCGCTGCTTTGCAGGTCAGGTCTTTAGACCAAAGGCTCGGGGTGGGGTCGCTTAAGTCAATCCTCTTCCTCGGCCTGGGCAACCGGGAAGCTCAACGCCCACACAAGACACGGAACTTTGCTTTCATTTCTCTTACTCACTCTATCTTTTTAGTTATTGTTACTCATGTGTTGTGGCACTCTGCCACATATTTATTGGGCAAGTGTTAAACGCAATACATATACCAGGCGGTCTGGGGAAATGCCAACTAAAGTGAAGAGGAATGCTGTCGCGTGAATCAGTACCGCCAGTCAGATGTCTGTCCCTGCATGTACGCATGTCTGTCTGTCTACCGATTACCCACTCACTAGTGGTTTGGCCTCAGCTACTTGATCGATGTAAAGGTTCTTCCCAGAATACACGTTGCGCACCACCAGTTCAGTGTGTTCTGTTGTCCTTGCGTCGTTCGGCTACGAGCCTTTATTGCGTTCCCATGCTTGCGTTAGTACCGCACGTGCAGACTGTAACAAAGGACTAAATCATTCATGCGTTCTAAGGTTTTCCTCATAAAATACACCATCTTGTAGAACAGTCAGCCAATGATAAGCGGGACAAGTGAAAAACCTAAATCAAGTTACAACAAACTAGATAGTTTCTTGGGCCTGCAATTGATATTATTCATGTTCTCCGCCGAAAAAGCAATTGAGAAAATATTCCAAAACTGGCAAAAAATATTTAGGAAGATAAAACTGTGGCCCGTATTCACTCACGCAAGAGAATGAGTATTCTGTATACACTGAGCTGTTACTATTTACGAACAGTTTCTTGCGGGTTGGAGGAACATACGTTTATTATTATTATTATTGTTATTATTATTATTATTAGTGCATCCGATGCGGGACAGTGAACTACATCGGATCCAAAGCAATCGGCTCTCCAGGAATGGTGGTGTCATGTTATGTTTGTGAACGGCCCGGGTAAACAGTCCCAATCGGAGAGAAAATTATTGACGACTTCCGTTACACAGACTCGTTCACACAGCAGCACAGTACTAAAGACAACTTGTGCGTCAGCTATAATTGAGAAAGCAATATCAGTGAAAACAGCACAATCATTTTAAAGTGATCCTTTGGTCCCATATATTTATGCATAACGTCTCGAATAATGAAGTACAATGATCCGGGAAGAAAGGGGACGTGATTTAAATACTAGCGCCCTAGGAAAGCACTCACTATAATAGAAGATACACTTTGCTATTAACATGTACTCATGTGGAAGATATGTAGCATCTGCGACACGATCTTTTGGCTGATTTCACTGCCCCGCGTCACAACTTACGTCATTTGACTGATAATCTGGCATCAAACACAAGTAAACCAGGTGATCGACCAGGAGATGAGTGTCATCGCGCCAATGAAGCCGATCGTGCATCAAGCACTGCATGAGTCGCGTGAACTGCAGCTCGGAAGGCGAGGCAGATCAATATTAGCCGCGCCATTGACGAGCGACGTTACCTACCACTCTCAAGAAAACAACCATTCTGTAGACAAAACAAAGACGTCACGGAGAAGCAGTGGGTGGACCCACAGAACGTGTACATATCAACAAAGCTTACTAAGTCCTATATGCTGATCATAGGAAATGACTGAATCACTGCCGACTGATGCTAAGATGCGCACGCCACTTCTGAGAAGACGCGGTTGCTACACGAAAGAAACGAGGCTCCCCAGCGGTAGCGATGGTGAACGGGCTGAAAGCATTTCAGAGACCCAAACCGACGGAGCTATGAGTAACGGATGGAGAGAGAACGGCCTCCATGAGTACACAACAAGACCGTGGTGAAATTCCTTTTGTAACCAAATTATTAGGCAGCCGCAAGGAAAGAACTGTGACACAGTCACGAGACGTGAAGCGGACCTGCGGCAAGTCACGCTAAAAGCTGATGAAATCAGCCCATCATTATGACACGGGTTATTACGCAGCCGGCGTGAGCACGACTACAGCTGGTCAGTAGAGACCACTAGTAGGTTTGAATCTAGTCAAGTGACGTGAGTCAGTCTAGAAACGTGCAGCTGGAGTTGATGGCATGTGTCCTATAAAATTACCCGTGTCCTGTTCTTAATACACTTCAGTCTGGCAGACGTCGGTTCACTGATTTTCCCCGGCTGGGTTGGAGGCGGAAAGAGCAGGGCTACAACACCAAAGTACCGAAGCTATATGAGGGATGTAGCAAAGACGACTTCACCACGCAAATGGTGCCCTTGTATTCGCCTAAGTGCCAACTGGCAGTTGAAATATCCTAGGAAAATAACGGGTTCTCGAGACCACGATCAATTATTTGTTCGTCCTCCTCACCCTTCTCACATCCGTCCAGCCCGATAGAATTTCAATTTCTTGCGCCAGAAGGATTAATCCCACTTGATAACCCAGTGCCTTTATTTTTTCCTAGTTCCAGCCTTACCGAGCTAATAACACGTTGCTTGCACTTTAGACCGTTACATACCCAAGCGAGTAACCTTATTCATTTCCTTCGTCTGCACGTACTTTACACCTCAAGGCCATATCTTTAGCTGTTTGCTACTTAGATTACTGGTACAACTATCAGTTTCCGCCCGATGCACGCACGCCGCAAGCTTAGTCGTGAGTTCATTAGTGTACATTACTACATCCTTTGGAGTCCAGGTTAAGGAGTATATTACAAAACCGTTTTATACCCATAGCGTGTGTACAACCTAGGTTTAGAACTCAAAATAGCATTATTTATACAAGTTGCGTTGGACGTAATTCCATTCCGCATAGTTCCGCCGTTACAGTCACAGTGGCGTGATTCAGGATAGCCGAAGGAATCGAATGTGAAACGAGATCCAGTGACAAATGTTAGATAAGATAGCACAACACTGAAACCGTACAGAAAGGAAACCAGATGGAAATGCACAAAATACTAGTAAACGGGTTTTAACGATTATGTCAGTGTGGGTGAATGCCAAACTAATAAACGTGTGCAATTTTGGTGAAGAAAGTAAGTGCGATGTCATGCAACGGGCCACCATAAAATTGACGAAAAAACCTATAGCTTTTGCCTTGTAATCACTTAGAATATGGAGCAACGCCCATGAAAATCCAATCAATCAACCTAGTCACGATGGAGACAGCATCAGTAATCAACATAATAGATTGGTTGGGACATATGCGCAAACTAACAGCGTCGGATGATGATGCTTCAGTGCTTTGATTCACCTCAATGAATGCTTGGCTCAATCCCGAAAAAAAGTAAGAACACTTTGAGAAAACGTACGAAGGTTTATGGAAAAAACGATGAATTTTTCATCGAAGACATGTAGGCGATGATTTTAAAGTAGAACCAGATGGACGATCAAGTGGAGGTTGTGAACAGTGAACTAGTATACTTGACGTACCCAAATCAGAAATACGTGAGTATACCTTGCGGTGACAATAGAACCGGCTACCGACGCAATTACTGGACGTATGGGACTCATAGAGGTCACCGCACTCAAGTTAAGCGGGCCGTTGAGGGCAGCGACCGGAGGCTCCTTGATCTGAAAATGGCAGACGAGAGAGCATAGGGGATGTGGTTTGCAGGGAACGATATAAAGCATGGACTGAAAGTTACTGAGGTTGCATGCGTCTTCGTTGAAAAGGAGTAAAATAATAATAGTAAAATGCGGGTGTGCATTAGCTGAAAACATGTTTGGCCGCCTCCGGTTCCGGGTTCGCCTGTCACTGTGGCCACCATAGGACAGCCACAGGATGTATGTGCCTACAGAGGGACAATGGGTGGCTTGCGCTGCACCACCCACCCCATATCCAGTGTAAACCTGAGGGAATAAGATCGGGAGGCATGTGGATGGGAGCCACGTTTCATCAACAGAGCCGGCCCACACTCCGACGCATGCAAACACAAGCACGCTGTATTGGGGGAATCAAGCGCACACAAGAAGATGGATGGATCGTAGCGCGCTCCAAACACGAACCATGTGCATAGAACCACTCTTTGAGTCTAGTACGGCCACGAGGATAGTGCACCCCCAAGCAACGATTCACAGTCTCTTGCAGTCAGTAATCGAGGTGGAGGGTGTTGGACAGGTAGGCATCTTGACAACGTTCACATCAAGCACAGCCACAGCAGGGATATCAAAAAAGCAACATTGGATTTAAGGGAAAGTAAACACGCAAAATAGACAATATGTAGCAGAGTAACAGAATCGAGCAAACCAAACAAAGAGAAATGACTGTTATCCAGATTAAAAAGACTTATATTGAGTGTAAGTTGGTTTAGCCCAACTGCGGTGAAGAAGCATCATGAATGCAACATCAACCTCAGCATGAGGCAGGGCAGAAAACAAAAGACCAGGAAACAAGCAACATTGGAAGGTTGCAGTGCGACATACTGGGGAAAACAATAACCGCAGTACATTCACGCGGTTACGTGAAAAAACCGATTAAAGAATATACATTCAGCACCCGTCTCAAAAGCTGGTGTTCGCGGTAGCTGAGGAGAGTGGACTGTTATGCGAAGAGCTAACCAGCGATGACTTACGTTTTGCCGTTCATGTTCGCATCTAAACCTTAATAGCGGAAGTTGTAAGCCAGGAATAAGTATCATAAAGTAGAAGAAAGGAGAATTTCCTAGGGCGATCAGAAAAGAATGAAGACCAGTTTCATCAGATGCATGGATTCCGTACTGTCGCCTCAGTGTCGATAACTCGTAAGTATATGCCACTGTCAGATGATACAGACAAGTATATAAACAAACGAGATAACCGTTTTTCGTTTCGTTGTGCCCTTTAACAGTTGTAAGTAAGTAGGAGTTAACACCATCGACAATAAAGGGACGATCCAGGATGCAGACATCTGCCTAGATCCGATTTTCTATCCTGCATCATGAATGGGAAAGATCGGTGCATTGCTTCCTCTGTGGAGAGAATACAGTGACTTCGGAGGCAAGATTGCAGTAGGTAAGTCTGGTGGAGTTGTTTACGCACTAATGCATGAAAAGTATACATTAAATATGCACGAGCTGTAAATGATAAGTGGCAACGATGTCATCGGTTAGGACTGAGGAGCAAACACAGTAACGATCCAAACGTCACAGGAAATAGGGCGGGAATAGCTGACAGCATTCATCTCCTGAGTGCTTATCAATGAAATACAACAATTAACGGACGTCTGTGCCCACAGGAATCCTAAGTCAACTCAAACTAGACTATCGGCACACGACTGGGAAGATTGTCAGCAGTGCGGGTGCAACAAGGCATAACATTGAGCTAAAAAGTTGGAAAATAATACAGATATATGTCACTCATTTAAACGTTTACCCGTGGTATTGATAGTTATCCTAGAGTCCACGAAAACACAGGATGTGGTTTAAGATGGAGCAGTGTGTGAGAAAACAAAACATTAGACTCAGAGCGCGTAGAGAAACAGGATGGAGTTTTGAACAAATCGTCAGGCAGGGACGATAAAACCTTTAATAAAAAAGTTATTATGTGCGCCAAATTGCAGCCAATTAGAGACCTACTGGGAAGGCTATTACAAATGAAGATGAGCCTAATGAAACGCACAATCATTGTGAAGTCGTTTGGTAGAACACCAAGAAACAATAAGTAAACAGCAAAACCAAGTGGGAAGAATACAAGCAGTCACGACTTATTACCATAAAGAGCAGAATACTAAACTCATGTTGATAATTTTTGAACCTTGCGATACGTTTCGTCAAAGTGTATTGAGCATAATAAATTTTGAAATGAATACATCAAGTGGGTGAATGGAGTATGATGTGATCGCTCCCGATCATTGAGAGAGATGTGGCTGTCAAAGTTAGTTTGTGAGTGCACATAAGAAAGAAAGTTACATCGTGACATTCGGAAGCATTGAGAATAAGTGATCCGGACGAGGACCATCGCTGAAGCTCATTCAACTCGTTTTGGAGAGTAGAAGACAACCCAGTAGTGAGAGCAATGCCGTCTAAAACAAGGTACTTAGATCCAATAAAGTCAGGGATGGTAAGCTTTACATGTACAAAGAAAATAGGAAGAAGATTGTCCACTATAAAACGCTGCAGTCAACAGGAGTAGAGGACTTTTACTGTTCAAATGGGTGAAATGAGAACGCTTGGCGAAATGATTGCTCTACAGGTCGCACACTACTGGTTGAGCACCAGTCGCAGACAACCGATTAAGCAGGAATGACCTTGCAGCAGTTAAAAAGCGTCGGAATAGTCAAAGAAGAGAAATCGCACAGTCTTGCATTTCGCATCCATTGCAGAGTGGACAAGGTATGCCACTGCCACTAACGTGGAACGTCGGGGTTTGTAGGCAAACTGAGACACGCCCTCAGATGATGTGCTTGTATACATCCAAAACATAAGTAGTAGCTATATGACCTTCAGCATGACGGATGCACAAACGATTTGACGGAATTTCAGAGCCTCCAAATATCAGGAGTAGTGCCATCATGCATGCAGCAACTGAAAAGTGTCGCCAGAGGCAAGGTGAGAGTATCGGCGCGCTAGGCCAAAACAGCTGGACCAGCAGCGTTAAAGGCAATGTATTGCTCCGCCAACGAAGAATAGAAGTTACCCAAAAGTGGTTGCATGTGACCCGTAGAAGAGTCTAACGGAAGGATGGGAGTAGGGAATAAAATAGTGAACGCCGGTGCACCACTGATTACTTCGTTGTTCTGCAGCAGACACCGTCTTCAAACACTGCTGTGGCCGCACCAATAGATCAAGGCAAAGAAAGTGATACCAAAAAGAAAATTCGGGTTCAGTATTTTACGCACCTTGTCAGTGTTGTCTTATGGTGCCAGTGAGATGCAGAAATGAGAAAAACAGAGGTTGACCAATGAGGAAACATACATGCCGGCAATATCCAAGAGCCCAGGCACGAGCGGAAAACAAAATAAAAAAGCTAATTTGATGCGTGAGGAGGAAGGTCCTAGGAGATGACCTCATCATGGAAAAGAACACGACACATAAGCCAAGAAGACGGTGTAATCGAAGAATACACCGGCTAACAATGAAATTATCGATGAATTAAAAATGCCCCAATCCGTAGTAATTCGGTGTGCCGAAGGCAAACAAGAGCCTGCAAAATATTTATTGGCTCTCGCCTTAGAGATATTTCATAATCACCATTTTTAATATGCCACCTTAGAGATTGATTCAGTGACACCGTCGCAATATTCTAAGTAGGCCTAGCATGATACAATGACGTATCACATTGCATAAAGCCATCATGTACACATCATCCAGAGTGCATTGCACAAATTTATGGTGCATAGCAGTGCTACTGTCAGGCTACTGGTGAAGTACGCTGACGTTAGCAGTATAGTACATAAAGCTCAGTGGGCAAATTGGAGTACTTAGACCTCATAGAATACGGTTCGTGTCATTGTTACATGCAGCAAACTAGATTTTTAGCACGCTGCATCATCAACCGTACATAGAATAACATAGGTGGAAATAAATGACCTTGTTCGTGATTTGGGCCTATTCAAAAACGTGGCAGAAGTGTTACTATCAGGACTCAAATTATGAAATCTTGGAGAATATAGCAGAATTACTCCAGACAGAAAGCGATACTAGCAGTTGGAGCCTAACTTCAGAAAGGATGGTAATGTGGCATTATCTAGAAATAACAACAACCACAGAATGGAGACTATTTGTAGACTCTTCCTAAGTTATACTTAAGGTGGCGCTGTTGCGCTATGGAAACCATTGCCCATCTAGTCCAGTGGCGCATTCTGTCCGTATGAAAGAGACGTATGATAAGTTAAAGCAGTTGTTAAAGTCTATTGAGTATAACCAGTACAGCTGGTATCTCTGTGGTCGTGGGACTGCAGATAGACTACACAAAATACTGCTGTACCTTGTGCGAGTTGGATAGTCGGGCAAGGGTTATGCACTACTTGCGGAAGGAATGGACTTGAAAACAAACTTTGACCGTTAGAGAGAAGAATATCCATCACCCCGCTTTGGTAAAGGCCCAATAGACTTTGCTACAATCCCTACATATCAAATTAGGTTTGATGGATAACTCTTCGTGAAAATAATAGACCGGACTTCCTTGGCATTCCGATACCAGCATGAAGAATTCCCTCGATTCAAAGAGGACCACTTCAACAACTTAATGCAAGATGATATGAAACAAGCCTGGTATGCTTCACGCCCAGTGTCTACTAAATTTCTCGGGAATGTTAAAGTACAAACGTTTAGGGAATCAAGTTATCTCAAGTTATCTCAACACGCTACCAAGAAAAACGCTCCACATCACATGATGGTTGACTACTGCTTGACTTTGGTCAGAGAGATACAACTGAACAACCGTACAAGAAACAGGCAAAGAAATCCAAGAGGTTACCTATCGGTTTGCCTTTTTATGTGTGTTACCCTTACTATATGAAAAGTATTGTCATGTATTTAGTAATGTAAATACCTATTGTGGATTACATAAATACTGGAGCCAAGTTCGCATTTTTACTGCCATATTTGTGTTCAAAACATTAATAGGGTAGGAATAATTTTAGTTTAGTAACATGCTTTTTGTAAAAATTCATTGCCCAGTGATATCGCCAAGTAAGGCACAAAGTGGGGAAAAACAACAGGATTGTATTAGGAATCAAGATAATCACATGGAATAAGTTAAGATAATTACCAAAATAATGCTGATGGATAACAAACAATGTAACACGTGAAAATGGAGTATAAGAAATGCCAGTTGGCTGGAAAATAATACCTGATGATCATTGCGGAGGTTGGTTCCACAAAGATGTAAATACGACGAAGAACGAATGGTAGGAAAGCAGAGAAGGCAGGCGAACGGTGAATCAAGGTAGGAACAAACTTCGAGATACGGGAGATTCCGGTAGCCTAGGCCAATGGTCAGTTGTGTAACATAAAGAAAAACAAGTAATATGTGTCTGTGTACTGCAGTACGATTTGGGCACAGAAGTGCAGCGAACTCAGTTACCGTAACATGCACAGTCATAATGATGTAAAGTAGAACCACAACCAACTGACAAAAAGGCAAAGATACGGATCCGATTGTTAGAAAAGAGCATGGAACAAGGAGGCATATATGTCAACGTAATGGATCAATTGCAGTGGAGCTGACCTCACAACCTCACCAAATTGGATGGATTCTCATACCAAATAAAAGATAACGTACAAACGTAGAAAGGTACGTCTAGCGAGCGCTGGAACACGCTCTGGATGGATCAACCACGAGCTCGCTGAAAAAGGATGTAAGGTATTTGGAAAATTAAACTTCAAAAGATCAACTAACGCAGCATGCGGGAGCTAAGAGAATGTGATCCCAGTAGTAAGTATGCTGTTGCGAACTCAATGTGCAGGCCAGTTGGTATTCCGATGGCCCAGAGACACAAACTAGTAGCAGGAGAATACTATGTGAAAATAACCGGAGGATGCACGAGATGAAAACGGGTAGTAAAGAAATCAGTGAAACGCTATACGCTTACTTGAAACATGAGGCGAGTCAGCAAGCGCAGAGCTTGCGGGTCTTGCCCAGCAGAAAGTGAGAAGAGAAACAAAAATAACACTGCGCGTCCGCCAACTGAACCCAAGGTACGGCTCTCGTGAAACACCTTGTGATTAATAGAATGCGTCTTCAGGTCACGTAGACCAGAGACGAGTAACCAGTGTGGTAACGCATGGGCGCCAACTCGAACCGTTTCCGCCACTGATTGAGTCCCAGTTGTTGTGAGCGTTAATAGATGAACAACACGGGCATATATCCGTCGCAAAATACTGCGAGATTCGCGAAATTCGTTCAAGGAAGTTAGAGAGTCAGTGCGACGAGAGGATGACGATTTGATGTCATTGGCGTTAGTGCAACTTCCACAACGACCCGAAGTAGGACTGCGGAAAACGGAGGTAGGTGATGCTTGTATGTTAGGTTCAAGATTCGTTGGGTTCCCGTTGCAAACTATGATGGAGCGGGACCGAGCGATTTCGTGTAGCAAAATCCGTTCGCACAACAATCGACCGTACCGAGCTAAAGTGTCAATCAGCCTAAGTTTCAGTTCAATGAAACTGAATGTTGTGGAGCTGTGTGAAAGGAAAAGAGGGAATTTAACGCAGATACAGTGTATGCCACTAAGAGACTAGGAAAAAGGTGTTTGGAAAGGAGAAGCAACCTCAAAATACTGGCAAAATGACCAGGAACTGTTTGATGAAATATGTAAAAATGAATGAGATGGACAAATCCATCAAGTAGCGTTGAGTGCAATGATAGAACGAATTATACACTACACAGAGTTAGAAAGTTAAGTTGTGCACGTGAAAGAAGCAGCATCAAAAGACATGTTATGGACAGGGATTTGGTAAAGTGTCCCTAAGAATGAAAGGGGTTGCACGATAAGTTAAACGAATGGGTGGTTTAAATTATGGTTACAAAATCAGTGCTGGGATGGTTATTCCAACAGTATTTTTCACCGGGCTGGATTCTGAGGTCTGCTATATCGGCTTAATAATCACCGCCAAAATGGCCTATAACTGGCTGGCTGATTGCGGAGAAGACAGACGCAGAAACATAATATGTGTATACGGACCAGATGATGAACTGGAATTGCAGTAGATAAGCTTAACAAAGCAATGAGAAAAGAGGGTAAGGCACTAGTAAACTCAAATCATAAATAGCATACTCGCGTACGCCTAGTCAAATGCTGTGATGACCTAACAGATACCAATGTGCCCAGAGTAGTGTCCCTGGAATTGTTCTTAATGGATCACAACCGAAAGTTCTAATGCGCTGATATTGTACTGACAACAAAAAGAAAGATGGATTAGCAACCATTTTGCAAAGGACTTGTGACCCTTTCATGCTGACGGAATCTGGGTGCGAGCTGGCAGAAAATTCCTCGGCACAACAAGCTACGAGCAATGCCGAACTGCGGCTCGTATACGGTTGGTAAGCATCATTGATGTCCCGGTCTGCCTATTCAGCTAGTGCATCTGGGAAGGCAATAGTTATTGCTACCGAGGTATATCAGCGTTTCATCAGATGTACAGAGAGCAGCACATCATGCTCAGACCAGGACCAACCACGGCGTCGGTTCAAACACACAGCCCGCGGTTAAAAACATGTTATCAGTATTATTTTTAAGTGGCTGTTAAATACTGCCAACTTATGGTGGAGGAAGGTCCCCAATAGATGGCGAGTTGAAACTAAGTAAGTCACTGAGATTCGCAATCAGAGCAGTGCACATGTTCGATCAGCCTCCACCATCATGGAACAGTTATTCTTTTTGGTTAGTTTCCATAATCGTGAAACACTCGTTTCCCGACCAGTCTTTGTACCTAAGAAACAATCATTTCTGCGGCCAACCTGCGCAATTTCCAACATTCAGTTTCCGAGATGTTCAGTTTACTGACCCTTGGCATATTCACATAGTGCTAATTAACTTGCTTTTGCCTTGCTCCCAGGGTTTGCGCAAGCAAGCCACTCTACTTGAAGAATCACAGATTTCACAAATGCAGTATATAAGCAACGCCGGACAACGCTGTAATTGCCTTCTGCTTGGCAGTAAAAGCGCCTGTTGCGAAAGGCATGTTTTGTTCATATTTCTCCCTCGGAGAAGGGTAGTCGCGTGTGAAGTCTGTGTTCGGTGTAGGAACCCGTGCAACTTGCTCGCAGTAATCGTGTTGCGACTAAGTCTCACAGGTCGTATAAACTCGAATTATGTTGACTATCTTGTCGCGCGGGGATAGAATTCTACAACACATTCGTTCATCCGACAAGGAGTGATGATACCAGTCCGTTATAATACGTGGCAGAGGCAGTCATAACAGTTACCCACACACTGGCTCACCCCGTAATATGGCAAAGCAGGCTCCGATCACGCGCTAGCAGACACGGTTTCAGTTGTGAGATGGAAGAGAAACACAGGATGCACATTACGTGGGCGTTGCCTGAATTTAAGCGTGCACCAGGACACAGGAAGATAAAGAAAATCCGACAATTCATTAATTTGAATAACACAGTGAGAAGATGAATACTGGTAGATGTGCACATCTCCTATTGTCTCATCAGTACTAATAAAAAACAAAAAAGTATCCTAAATCGCTCAAAGGGTGTTACCAAGCAATCAAATGAAGTGAGATGAACGGCGGCAATGGTCCCAGGACCAGAGTAACCGAAGGTCAAAAACTGATTGTTTCTGCACACACAGGGTAGGTCCTAGCTGGCTTATCGCCACTGCCTCGGCGAACCGCACGAAGCTTGGATTGGGATGGCTTAATACTGTCTGAAACGCGGAGCCGGTGTGAATCTGATGACAGGTCAACAAAGCAGGTCTACCTACTGATGATGTTGGCGGCTTGCGCACACACAGAATATTGGGCGAGGGAAGGCTGACCCGTTACACTCATTTAAGAGTAACGCCGCCACAGTAAGAATAACCAAGCGCTTAATCTCCACCTACTGCGCTGCAGATGCTGTGGTGATCAAAAGAACGCGAAAACTGTCGGTACCTACGGTTAAGGTAGAGGAAGCCATCAGCAACAAATCACACTGTATTTACCATCTTGAGTGTACTTGCGGCGTCATTTACATAGGAATGACTGAGGATTTTGAATTCCATAGTGAAGGAATACCTGCCCAACTGGATTCAGCATGAGGTCAGCCATCCCTGGCCAAATATTTTGTGTGTGCGCAAGCCGCCAACATCATCAGTAGGCAGACCTGCTTTGTTGACCTGTCATCAGATTCACACCGGCTCCGCGTTTCAGACACTATTAAGCCATCCCAATCCAAGCTTCGTGCGGTTCGCCGAGGCAGTGGCGATAAGCCAGCTAAGACCTACCCTGTGTGTGCAGAAACAATCAGTTTTTGACCTTCGGTTACTCTGGTCCTGGGACCATTGCCGTTCACCTCATTTCATTTGATTGGTTGGTAACACCCTTTAGGATAGTTTCCTGTTATTGTACTAGCATTTATGAGACAATAGACGAGCGCATCTACCAGTGTTCGTTTTCTCATAGTGTTATTTCAACTATTGAAGGGAACTAACTGTGTCATTTCATCAATTCACCAATTCTGATAAGCTAAGGTCGATGAATGAAATTTAAAGATAATCCAACTTGCACATTCGTTGCCATCCTTTGGCGGACCTCAGTAAAACACCCTCGGGGGCTTTGATATGTAAGGAAGTTGAATAAAGTGCACTAGATAGACCATCCGAACAATATATCATGCCGGAAATGCATTCATGTTGGACTGAACCGTTTGACGGAAATCTTTTATCTTATCCGTCCATCGATAGCTAGGCACAACAGAGAGATCTTTGTACATTTATGAATTGCGTTAAACCATGTTGTTTGTCTATACATATGGAGTGGCAGTATAGCGTTCCAGAGGCACAGGAAGTATAAGATACAAATGAGAACAACCAGTGAGTACGGCGATAAAATGAAAACTTAGAAGGCAGAGCACGGCAGCCTAATGTGGCTAAGATCATGAATAAATTTCATCAGAATAGCGTGGCTCCATACACGACAAGACGGCATGGCGAAAATCTAAGCGCGAGCCCAATAAAGCACAAGGCGTTGTGTCAAGGGTCGGGAGTTGAGTTTGTTATTTAGTTTGTTGGAGGTGCCCAGCAACTACCGATCCCCAGATCCTTTAGAACTTGGGTTACCACTACTCAGAGCGTTCAAAAAGAAAGGAAACCAGCAGAATAGAAGAGTATATTAAGTCAGCAGACTTCGAACACTTTTGTATTAAGCAAACCATGAGAGTAATCCAATCCCATATCAAATGTGATCGCACAAAATGTGGACTGACGCAGGTTACTTCCAACACATCCTATAAGTAATTGCTTAACGTTCGAAAGTAAGCTATGGGAAACGAAGTGCAACCTACCGACTTGTCAAACTCAATGCACAATGGCCACAGAATTCAGGACAATGAAACGAGTAGAAAATGGTAAAGGGAGTCAGAAGAAAGTACGTGATCAACTTGGAAATATACAAGCCAAAGTAAATAACAGGACCTGACTTTATAACAGAAATATCAGTAGGATAACCCGAAGCACAGTTTGAGTATGCAGACGAAAGTTTTATTGTAGTAAGCCCTGTTGAAACATTGGTGTGGTTGAACAGGCGGGAGAGCAGTACCGCACGGTTTCACATATGCTTCGTATTTTCATAGTGTAAAGTACTGTTGTAATAGAGTGTTGACTCGACAGTAGCAGTCGCTAAGACCGAACAACCGCTTGAATTAGTTGGATGTATCATTTCTGGCGATCACGTCGCAATGGAGGACGAGGACACAGTATGTGCCGTCTAGATTCATGTGACTTTCGGAAGTTAAGTCACTTTCACGTAAGATGGAATGTCAAATTATTAATTGTGAAAATTCTTACGAGACTGTGGCATAACTTGTACTGTTTTACGGATAACAGACCAGGCTGCTGTACTATATAGAAAAAGTAGCAGAAGTAGGCTGGTACTGTGAACCGACGCTTCGCTGCCACCAGCAGTCGCACGTAGGCTAAGGGCAGTGCAAGGGTGGCCCGGTCCCCACTGAAGCACGAACCCGCTACATCGGATTACAAGGCAGGCTTGCGGTTCTTAAGGCTAGGAGCAATAGGAGGCATGCTCAGGAAGCAATGCTCGTGACCGATAACATATAATGGAGTTGCGTATGACTAACACGATCATAAAATGAAAGGAACAGGAAACGGAATAAGCATTAATAACGCTAACAGTTGCAGTGAGTCAGAAGGAAAGTTATCTCTAAGCCAATAGATTAAACTAAGTGCCAAAGGAGCAACCAAATCAGTCACACATGGAACAAAGGATGAACATGTCAGCCTGAGTGCATGTGCAACTCACACCAAGTGCCTACCGATGGTTCGGGGTATTACCGATACAGTGAAGTGAGTGTTACCTAGTTTCAATAACCTGGCCCGGTTCCGATGAATGCTTTGAGAGAAATCATTACCCAGGCTGTGCGACACTAAAAGTGAGAAACTGATAAAGTCAACATCGTCAACGCTAGAAAAATGTACTGAGTGTATGTTCCGCTCAAACAGCACCAGTTCGTTGGTGCTGTGGTCGGCCTAGGGCTCGTTGCGCCTACGTTGTGTTTAGACGACCCAACAAACGATAGACACGCAGTGGGATGGATGAGTAGTTATTGTTGCTGAGGTACACTGAGCAAAGAATCCGTCAATTCACCTGCCAGATTTTCCTCGGTCCAACACCCTGGAGGATTTCAAACAATAACTGGTTTTTCAAGATACTGACTTTTCTATCTCATAGGTTGATCACATCCGCGGTTCATTTAATAAATACAAAGTTCCCTATCCAGTGGTTAATTCAGAGTGATGCGTCATTTGAAATCGGCAAGCTAACGGAATTAAACTACCTATATCAATCCAAGAACTATACTGGCGTCTCCGGATGCATTAAAAAGAAAGTGTTTTTTCCTACTGAAATGGAGATTGTGCCAAGCAACACAGGAAGACCCACGCGGATGACCAATTATAGTTGATAGTACAAAGCAGCCACAAATGTTTTTCTTCATTAAATGAAATTTCCGTATACTGATAAAAGGCTGGTTGAGAGTTAGTTGTAGTGGCTCGCAGGTGACAAAGGCTTTCACATGTCTGGCAAGGCAATAAACGGCCGTCTCGTATTATCAGAAATCGTTAGTAGTGAACATTCTACGTATCCACTAGGAGCCGAACCCATGGCCTTTTGGCGCAAGCCATTTGCGCTCCTAGCCATCAGCTCATGCCAGTGGAGAATGAGTCGCGATACAGCGTAGTTAGCTAGAAAGCCATGACTTTCTATCGGCGTCACCTGCAGCCTAGTGGGCTAAGTTGTTGGTTTTTGGTTTAAGCCTCTAATGTCGACAGGATATATGTTGAGACCCTGGTGAAGATGAGGAATGCGCACAACCGACCATACCCGCTCGGACGAAAGGAGCGTTCAGTACTATATCCGAAGATAGTGCGAAGAAGCCTCTAATAACGATAAAAACAGCCCTTACAAAAAGTTAATGAAAAGATTAGCTGGAGAAGTTAAAACAATTGGGATCGATGCTTCTAATTGACAGACAACCACAGGTTAACATGAGCAGTAAGTAACCAATAGGAACGTGATCGGTTCGACTCCAAGATAGAGCTCGATTGGTATGAAGCCAGCAATAAGATCGCTTAGGATACAGTTACAGCGACCAGACTAATGTAGGCTAAATTCAAAGACATCGTGGTTCAGACACAGACTTCGTGTCACGTTCCGTTAACACAACGGATAATCCAATAACAACAAAAATAGGCTTTCAATCAAATTGTATGCATCTACCGATACACACTCCACCGCAATGAGGCAGGACCTTAAGGTTGTGTGATGATGTGTGTGCCTCAGAGATCCATTGAGCTACGCTGGGTGGTGCTTTTTTTTACACCTTCGGAGCCACTCATACCAGATTGGTCAATGGTTAGAGGCCAGACAAACTCAGCCTCCTGGTCCTCCAGGTTGGGGGTTGGAATGACGGTGGCTTCTCGTTTCATTAAACGGGCTCTCTGTAGTCCAGTGCCAAAAACCCACTGCCATGCGGTAAGGTTTTTGAACCAAAGGCTTGGTTGAGAACCCTAATCGTTCTCCTGTCTAGGCCAGGGTAACCTGACAGTATTCTGCCCAGGAAATACAATGAACCCACCCTTCATCAAACAATTTCTTGACGCTCTGGCCGTCGCAGAGGATAATAAACGGCGCCCAACATGCTGCGTCGAACATGATGGATAAGGGTATGGAGGCTACTGCCAAGGCCTTCCCGTCTTCTTATCCCGCTTCTTGCGTTTCTTCATCCTTATCGTCAAGCTCCAACCTTACTTTAATTCCCACCATTTTCAATCCCCTAATTCTTGGCCCTCCCCCACCTTGCTTCAATAGTCGCTTGTCTTCTAGTTTCAAATCACACAGTTGCAGGGCATCGCCTCAACCCAGTCGACAAGTCCATGATCAACCAAGCGGACAACGTCAGTTCATCCGTTTCCCTTTGGAGTCCTCGTGTCTCGCTAAGACTGGCATGCCTCAACGTGCGCACCTTGCTGCAGATTGGCCAACAGGCAGCACTTGCCCGCACACTAGAGTTCCTATCGATCGATATTTGCTGTTTATCAGAAACCCGCCTGCAAGATTCGAGCTCCGTGCTTACTCTGCGATCCCCCACATACGACACTGGCGGCACATTCTCATTGCGCCTGTCTGGCGATGATGCAGCGTCAAATGCCAGTCAAGCTGGCCTCGGCATTGTTTTGAGTCACCGGGATGAAGCTGCCCTGATCGATTGGATCCCAGTAAACAGTAGGATGTGCGCCGTCAGATTAGCTGGTCAGTTCCGTGCTACGAAGTCGCGCAAGAACAAACGGTGTCTGTTTGTCATTGCGGCCTACGCCCCTACAAACTGTAGCATTGATTCGGTGAAAGATGATTTCTATCAGCAACTTCACGAACTGCTTCGTTACAGAAGAAGCACGGATACTGTGGTGTTGGCTGGCGATATAAATGCCCAAGTCGGAAAATTGTCCTCTAATGAGCTTCATCTGGGCGGCCAACATGATGTAACCTCCCGTAATGATAATGGTGAGCGATTGCCACAGCTGTGTGAAGATACTCGCCTCATTCTTGCGAGCACTAACTTTCGACACAGTACCCGCAGAAACGTGACTCGGCGCCCACCAGCCTCGGGCAAGCCATGGACGCAAATCAATCATATCGCGATCAGTTACCGCTGGAGAGGCTGTGTCCAAAACTGTCGCTCGATTTGGAGCATGAGCGTGGACTCTGACCACGCACTTGTCTGCGCCGACCTCCGGGTGCGTTTCAGTGGACGTCCGCAACGTCGATGTGAACGAATTGACACCACCAGGTGTTCTGAATGTGTATCAAAATGCGCTGACATCCGGGTTGAGTAAACGCTCAATGAACACCGTCGAAGATCACTGGTCGCATATACGTCAAACGCTACTGTTAGCAGGCATGCCTTCATGCGGCAAAGCAAATTGCCAAACTGAACATTGGGTCTCTACACAGTCTCTGGAACTTATGGATGCTCGCCGACGTATGCCGGCTGGAAGCGAATACAATGAGGATCGCAAAAATCTCAAGGCAAAACTACGTGCTAGCCTGAAGAAAGACCGCGAAACCTGGTGGTCTCATCGTGCCTTCGAGATGGAAACAGCCGCAACCGTTGACAATCATCGTAAGTTATTACGTCTGATACCAGAAACAGGTAGCAGGAGACCTGCTGTTAGCGAGATCATACGCAACGAGAGAGGGCAGCCAATCCACAGCCTGTCAAAACGCTTGGAGCGTTGGGCTGAACACTTTGCAAGGCAATTTAACCAACCTGAGTTATCACTTGCTTCTTCGGGCATTCAGCGCCCTTCTCCCTGGGCTTTCTCCTTAGATGCGCCCTCACGCGCAGAAGTCGAACGTGAGATCAGGCTGTAGAAATTGCATAATGTAGCAGAGGCAGATAGAATTCCCCCAACCCTCTTCAAATTCCGGGGACTTGCTTTAACAGATGATTTACACGAGTTGCTAGTGAAACTTTTGGAGCAGGAGCCTGTCCCGACAAACTGGAACCGCTCCGTCATTGTCCCAACTTTTAAGGGGAACTCCCGCTTGGAATGCGGCAATCATAGAGTGATCAGTCTGATCACAATTGTCACTAAATTGCTCGCTTCTGTCATTCTTCACAGACTGACTGGCACGCACGAAAGCCAGCTTCGTGAAGAGCAATCCGGATTTAGTCGAGGTCGGAGCGGCGTCGACCACATCTTCACCTTGAGTCAATGGTTGGAACACCGCCATATTTATTGGCGACCCACCATTGTCGTGTTTCTTGGCATAAAAGGTGCCTTCGACTCAGTCGATCGATGTGCCCTTTGGGAATGTCTGCTGAGGAAAGATGTGCCTGATAAATATGTAAACATTATCAAAGCGCTGTACGCGCATAGTTAGGGCAGAATGAGGGTTTATGGCAAACTGTCGCCAACCTTCAGTATCACCAGTGGTGTGAGACAAGGTTGCCCGCTGGCACTTTTCCTCTTCAACTTCGTTATTGAGGAAGTCATAGAAACAGCGTTCGATAGACACGACCTAAAAGATGTGGAGCTACTTCCTGGTGAGCGGCTTCTTGACTTGGAGTATGCAGACGATATTGCCCTAATCTGTAACAGCTCCTAAACATGCCAAGCGGCATTGGACCGATTAGCACTGGCTGTCGATCGTTTTGGGCTATAGTCTGCTCCATCAAAATGCAAAGTATTCTCCAACATAGGTCGGGCCCCAACCCGGTGCTAACGCTTTGTGGTAATCTGGTAGAAGTCGTTCAGGAATTCAAGTACCTGGGCAGCCATATTAGCACCCGTGGGATTGAAGATGAGGTTACGAACTGTATAGCAAAACCTCGAGTTGCTTTGGCCAATCTCCGGCATCTGTGGCGCAGACGCGACATTACTCTCACCCTGAAGGGCAGAGTTTATAACGCAGTCGTCCGTTCAATTCTCCTATATGGTTGTGAAATCTGGCGCATCAGGTCGACAGACATAAAGAGGCTCGTCACATTCGATCATCGCTGCCTTCGCAGCTTAGCTCATGTCTGGTGGGAGCACCGAGTGAGTAATGAGCGTGTTCGGCGTCGCGTATTTGGTGCAGGAAGAGCTCGTGAACCGCTCAGCACCATTATATCAAGCAGCAGGCTCCGATGGTTGGGCCACGTGTTACGCATGCCAGCACACCGACTTCCGTCTTCCAGCTAATCCGCACCACTGGTCCCGGGAAACCATGCGTCAGTGAGACAGTAAGAGACAGCGCGGGTGCGCTGATTCACAATAAGTAGCGCCGTATGGCTCCTTGGGCGGAACACTTTCGAGATCAGTTCAGCTGGCCCCTTGCTCCCGGACCTCTTCCAACTCAAGTGATGCAGGACGAGCCATGGACGGTTAGTTTAGAGCCTCGGTCAGAGGCCGAGGTCCGAAACGCGATCACAGCCCTTAATCGTTTTCGTGCCGCTGGCCCGGATTCCCTCCCACCTGCAATATTTAAGGATGGAGTTGAGGTCCTCTGCAAAGCACTGACCTTATTCAAATGTATCTGGAAGCAAGAGTGTCCCGGCTAATAGGAGTGAATCGATTATAGTGGCAATATACAAGAAGGGCAGTCGCGCAGGCTGTTCTAACCACAGGGGTATTAGCCTAACGCCAGTTGTGACAAAATTATTGGCTTCGATTATCGTTCGTCGCCTCACTGCAGAACGGGAATCTCGCGTTAGGGAAGAGCAGGCCGGTTTTCGCCCAGGACGTGGCTGTATAGACCATATATTCACTTTGCGGCAGGTGCTAGAGCAGCGCCACGCATACCGCAGACCGACAATAGCTGTGTTCCTCGATTTCAAGAGTGCGTTCGATTCAGTCGATTCTGTTCGAAATACTTGAGCGGAAAGGTGTTCCCACGAAATATGTGAACATCCTTCGTGCTCTATACTCGAACACTACAGGCCGCGTCAGAGTTTACGGTGTCCTGTGGGACAGGTTTCCGACCACAAGCGGCGTTCGTCAGGGTTGTCCGATTTCCCCATTTTTGTTCAATTTCGTTAGTTTTAATTTTCTCAAACGACGAATTCCCCTTCATTCCATTAAACTGCTTCATCGTACCGTCAATATGCGTTGCAAGATTGCTCGCATACGTGTGGAAATTAATTTTTTGTCGAATTGTATTCGCATGCGTCGTTATCCTCGGGCGATTTGGAAACTGTTACGTAGAAACAAGCTTAAGGCTTCTGCAGCTAATCTCAGACGCGTCGCAACTGCCCAGTTGGAGACCGCGCGAGCCAGAATAGATGGCCTACTAGAAACCCATGCACGTCTGTTGCCCGTAGTCGCAAACTTGTCAGTCTGCTCTCTGATTATATACACCCAATTTTGTAAAGTCAAAATCCATCGTACCAAAATGAAGGAACTAGCACGGCTTGAAAAAGCATTGATGAACAACCAAGATGAGGAGCCATGTACTCGGGACCCCAGTAAGTATGTGGTGAATCTGTCAAATGTGAAACTTGATGCACTACAGTTAGAAACATTGTCTTTCGGGCTAGATTACAGAGTGCCTCCTAGACGATTGATAGGATTGTTCATTGAGACTTAGTTTGAGAACTTTTTTGATCAGTTGAAGGACCTTCAACCAATGAGTACCGATAAGCTTATTTGGTTTAGAAACAGACTGACCGACGTTGCTCATGAAGTAAAAAATGCGCCAATAAAAGAAAAGTGCGCGCTTGCGAACAGACACCTACGAGCATTACGCGATAAGGATGTCGTTGTAATGAAGCCGGATAAGGGTTCAGGCGTTGTAGTCATGCACAAAGTTGAAAACATCGAAAAGATGCGTACCATACTCAGTGACACTAACAAATTTAAACGACTGGAGAAGACAGGGGATGTGACTGTGTTCGAATCCCGAATCATTCGTCACTTAGAAATGGTTCATCAGTATCACGTAATCGACAGCGCTACTTATAACAGTTTAAAGCCTAGTGGATCAACTACGCCAATCCTATATGACCTTCCAAAAATGCACAAGAGCGGAGTGCCGCTCAGACCGATCCTCTCGATGACAAACGAACCCCAACATAAATTAGCTCGCAATGAGGCTGGACCTTACCGTGGTGCGATGGTTTGTGTGCCTCAGTGATCCATTGAGCTATACTGGGTGGTGCTTTTGCACCTTCAGAGCCACTCATACCAGATTGGTCAATGGTTAGAGGCCAGACAAACAGCCTCCTGGTCCTCCAGGTTGGGGGTTGGAATGAGGGTGGCTCCTTATTCCTTAAAACGGACTCCTTGTAGTCCAGTGCCAAACCCGCTGCCTTGCGGCCAGGTTTTTTAACCAAAGGCTTTGGTTGAGAACCCTAATCGTTCTCCTGTCTAGGCCTGGGCAACCTGACAGTATCCTGCTCACGCAATACAATGAATCTTTCCTCAAACAAATTTCTGATGCTCTGGCAACCGCAGAGGATAATCAACGGTGCCCTATCTGCTGCATCGAGCAGGGTGGATAGGGGTTTGGATGCTACTGCTCAAGCCTTCCTATCTTCTTAATCCCCTTCTTGCGCTTTTTCACCCTTATCGTCCCGTTCCAGCTTCACTTTTATCCGCCTGTTTTCAACCCCCAAATTCTCGGCCCTACCCCACCTTGCTTCAATAGTCGCTTGACTTTTAGTTTCAACTCACAGGTGAACGCAGAGCGTCATTCCTGCACTGTCAACAGGCCCATGTCCAAGCAAGCGGCCCATTCCAGTTCATCGGCTTCCATTTGGAGTCCTCGATCCTCCTTCAGAGTGGCATGCCTCAATGTTCGCACATTGCTTCAGATCGGTCAACAGGCAGCACTTGCCCGAACATTAGAGACCCTCTCGAACGATATCTGCTGCTTATCAAAGACCCGCCTGCAAGACTCGAGCTCTGTACTCACTCTGCGATCCCCTTCAGGTGGGGTTGGGGTCCGAAAGACGATGAACACGTTTGGTTGGACACACTTGCTGATATGGCTAGGAGCCGACCTCAGTGGCATTCGTGCTGTTTCTTTGTCCCACCCCATCCGTCTTAGCCTCCCCCTCCAACCACGATCTCATTATTTAGCCTTATATAAGTTTGCATAATAATTTTTTTGGGCGCACAGCAGCCGGCTGGTAGCTTACCGGAACGATGCCCATCCGTTTCAGCCAGCTTGCACCAGTTGCATATTTTTTCTCCTTTTTTCTATGTATTGCGGCACAATAGCTGAGGTGTTTCCCATCTCTAGCTAACGTGTATGATGATGATGCTGCTGGTTGGTTAATGTGCTTTCTCCGCTAAAAGCTCAGTTTAATCTACATGGCCTCAAAGATTCCTTCGAGCTTGTCGAAGACCTCGATAAAATGAATTTGTCCGATAAGGTGATGTGTTCCTTAGATGTGGAATCTTTGTTTACTAACGTGCCACTACACCAGACTGTTGACTACATCTGCGAATTAGCAGAAAGTTCCGAATGTCCGTTACCGATTCCAGTTGAATTTTTAAGAGAATCATTACTTCTCTGCACAGAGAATGTCGATTTCCACTTCCGAAACATACCGTATCGCCAAATTGATGGGGTAGCCATGGGCAGCCCACTGGGCCCCATACTAGCGGATTTCTTTATGCTAATGATAAAACGAAGCCTATCCAAAGAAATAGCGCAGTTACCCTATTACAAACGTTACGTTGACGATATCATGGTATTCAGTTCGACAGAAATTCAAGTCGCACAGCTGGTGGCACGTTTTAACTCTGAGCATGCCAGTTTGAGGGTTTCCTGTGAAATCGAACAACAGAACAGTCTTCCATATTTGGATGTTCTTATCAGCCGCAGGGAGGACGGACTGGTAAAACGGTCTGTCTATCGAAAAACAACGTGGTCGGAACAATATCTGCATTTTAGCAGCTTTATGCCAATGCGGCACAAGCGAACGCTTGTGAGGACCCTGTTTAGTCGCGCCAGACGAATATGTTCGAGCGATTGTCTAGCCGATGAACTAGAATTAATTACCAACACGTTAATTGCCAATGGCTACCCTCGATAGTTCATTCGGAAGCACAGTGAAATTCGTGAAACGAAAGTTGCTATAGCTACCGTGCCTAAGAAAAAGGTATTCTTGGAGCTGCCTTTTAAGGGTGACATTGCTTCTTTGAGGACCAGAAGACGTCTGATTTCCACCACAAAGAGCACTTTCTGTGCTGCCGAAGTTGTAATCATCGACCGAACGCATAACCTACAGTTGCCTCCACTAAAGGAAACTCAGCCTATTGGCGCCAACTCCCACTGCGTATATCAATTCGTATGTAACTGCGGGGATAGTTACATAGGCAGAACCAATAGAACACTGAGTTTCCGAATTAAGGAGCATGTATCAAAATGGGTTCAGTGCGGACTTATTCAGCAAGCAAGCCCAACTCAGACTGCATGTGTACGCAGGCCGCCAGCATCTTCGATCGGCAGGCACTTATTGACATCGGGTCACCGAATTGAGGTCTACAAGGCGTTTCGAATCCTGCTTCGCCATACTAATTCCCGGCTCCTCCGGTTTGCCGAGGCTATTGCCATTAATCGGATTAAGCCAGAACTTTGTGTTCAAAAACAATTACCGGTCAGCCTCAGGCTGCCCTGGTTGTAGAACAAAGACACCCCCTTTTTTTCTCTCCTTCGTTTGTATGTATGTCTGTACCCACAAACTCTTATATAAAATTACCGGTTATCGTTATCGTCACTGATGAGATGATACGAAATGCATGCATCTACCGAGCTTCGTCTTCTAATTGTGCTTTTCAGGTAACTAAAGGGAACTAACTGTTTTAATTAAAGGTCAGTATCCCTGAGTCTCGACTGTGGTGCAACATAAGGAATAGGATGGACTGTTCAAACAAAGTGCTCTTCTATCCTCCTTTGAGTAGCCTAAGTGATGCGTCAGGAATCCATTCGATATTCAGACACTCAGTTTGGCGGAAGTCGTCCACTCGGTTTAAGGAAACAAACATTGTCAACAGAATCTGGGCTAGCCAGTCGGAGATTCATTATAACAGTCATTATGTACAAATGCATCAAAGATAAACAGCGATTTCAATAGAGGGTAACGGGAACCCCCCCCCCCACAACGACCATTTTGGAGCGCGTTCAAGAGACCAATACCAGACGGAAAGCTCCAGCTAAAGTGTTGTAACGCTATGCCCTCTCTCGACTGGACTGGTTGATTTACGCCTGCTGCGAAATCTGCGCCCTTACGCCTGCTCTGTTTGACGCCTTGGAAAACCCGACCGGAACGGAGACAGAAGACTACTCAGCAGACCAGAGTTCTATTAAGGCAAAGAAAGCTCATATTTATAAGTCGGTATCACAATGCGGATTTTACTATACGCCCACGCTCCACACATACTTGTCCGTTCCATCTATCTCGTTCGCCGTGTTGCTCACGCATTCCAGTCTTCGTCCGCCTACGCAATGCACTGTAACACGCGTGATGTCTGACGCGCGATTTCATCAGCTTCCGGTCAGGCCTTGCCGACAAGCCTGCTGTCTGACGCGCGATCTCATCAGCTCTCGGCTGGGTCCTGCTAACACGCTCGCAAGGACTTTCCCACACACGATAGGTGACAAATGCGCGGGCGTTGGCACTCAGCTTTCTCGCCCAGCTGTCACCTCCCCTTCCGAATGGAGTCACCTTGCACACCCTTCGAACCTGATTGCGTTCGTAGCTTTTCGCCCGGGGATCGATTTGCAGCCGTTCTGGTCTTCTCCGCTTCCGAGCCGGCCGGCATTGTGCATCTGATGTTTGCGGCATTTGTTTCGTCACACCTGGTTGCTCACCTTCAGCTTCCAGCCCGAACGTGTCTAGTAGGATGTCCCAATGTAAAGCTGGTGGTTCTTGGGGACCTTGGGTTTTGCCATGATTCGGTCTCAACTGATTGATGTGCCTAATCCATTTCTCACGTCCAACCATCACCTCATAGATAACTCTGCCTTTCCTGCTGATAACAGTTCCGCTCGACCACCCCTTCGGCCTTCGAAAATCCCGGGCGTAAACCATGTCACCAATATTTAAATTACGGAGCTTGGTTTTGCAATCTTCCTCCAGGTGACTGTTGCCGTGCTTTTCTATTCTTCTTGGTAAAAGATTATCGAACAACGTCCGAATCTTTCTTCCAAATAGTGCTTCGGTGGGGGCTTTCCCATCAGGGGAGTTTGGATTCGGAGCGTTCCGATACATGCATAGGAAAGATTGAATTGCATCCTGTGAAGCCCTTATTTGCCCTGCTTTACGGAGTGCACGTTTGAACGTGTCCACAAACCTTTCCGCCTGTCCGTTTGATTGCGGATGATATGGTGGTGAGAACATCTGCTGAATTCCCTTTTGCTTGCACCACTCGCGGAAAGAATTCGAGGTAAATTGTGTTCCATTGTCTGTCACTAACACCTCTGGCAGGCCGAAGTATCGGAACAGCTTCTCTAGCTCGTTGACAGTGTGCTGTGCAGTCGGATTGTTTACCGGAATCACATCAGGCCACTTGGTGAATGAGTCAACCAAAACGAGATAGGATTGGCCATTGATTGGTCCTGCATAGTCTAAGTGTATTCGTTGCCACGGTTTCTCTGCTTTAGGCCAAGGTTGCCACTGACACTTGGGAGGAGCCTTCGCTGCAAGTTGACAAGATTCACACTGTTGGCAGAATTTTTCAATTTGCGAATCCATTTCTGGCCAGTAAACAAAGCTGCGTGCTAAGGCTTTCATGCGGTTAGTACCAGGGTGCCCCGTGTGGAACTGCTGCAATATTTGTCTCTGTAATTTCCTTGGCACCACCACTCGATCTCCAAACATCAGACAATTGTCCACGACTGACAGGGATCCACGTCGATGGTAAAACGGCCGCAACTCCATAGGTAGGCCTCCATTTGGCCAACATGTTCGGACACAATGCATCGCTTTCTCCAAGATTCTGTCCCGCGATGTCTCTATACGAATAGTGTCTGCTGTTACTGGTAGTCTTCTCACATTATCAGCCAGGATTCGTTGGACTTCTGCTTCGAAACTGATAGCTGCAATCATACAATCATCATTCTCCTTTGGGTGTGAACTGATGAGACGAGACAGGGCATCCGCTTGACCGATCTGTTGCGTCGGCTTATACTGTATGCTGAAGTCGTAGGCCAGTAGTATGGTCGCCCATCGTTGCAATCGGTTCGCCGTAAAAACTGGAATTCCTTTCTTTGAACCAAATATCGACAAAAGTGGCTTGTGGTCAGTCAGGAGCGTGAAATGTCTGCCATACAGCATCTTATGGAACCGTTTCATTGCGAAAACAATCGCGAGCGCTTCCTTCTCTATCTGGCTATAGTTCTTTTCTGCTGGCGTTAGTGACCGTGCTGCGTGTGCGATAGCCTTCTCTCCTCCATGCGGAAAAACGTGGGAAATAACTGCACCGACACCATAATTGGAAGCATCCGTAGCAACGACAATTTTGAAATTCGGATTGAAATGAGTCAAGAGTAGATCAGAGGTGAGAGCTGCTTTGACTGCATCAAAAGACTGCTGGCACTCCTTCGTCCATTTCCAACCCTTGTCTTTTGTCAGTAGCTGGTTCAGCGGACCTCTGAGCTGATGAAGGCTTGGTAGGAAAGCACTGTAATGGCTAACGAGCCCAAGAAACGAGCGGAGCTCTGCAATGTCTTCTGGTGGCTTCATCTTTTTGATGGCTTCAATATTGGCGGGATCCGGGCGCCGGCCATGTTTGTCGATGACAAACCCAAGAAATTTGACACTTTCTAATAGGAACTCACATTTTTCAGCCCGTAATCGGAATCCAGCTTCCTGAAGACGCGAAAGCACTCTCTCCAGTGTCTGTATCAAGTCTTGAGGATCTGAGCCCATAATCAACGCATCGTCCAGGTATACTGCTGTATTTGGGATATCGCTCAGCAGGGTATCCATTATTTGTTGAAAAATGGCCGGTGCGGTTTTCACTCCGAACGGCAGCCGGTTGTACTGAAAAAGTCCGAGGTGAGTATTTACTGTCAGCAATGTTCTGCACTGATTGGCAACTGGGATTTGCAGGTACGCATCAGCTAGGTCAAGTTTTGCGAAACATTTCCCCCAATTGAGTTTGCTGAACAAGTCTTCTGGTACCGGCAGGGGATACTGGTGATCTTCCAACACAGAATTCAAACCTGTCGAGAAATCAGCACAAATACGAATTTTACCGTTTCCTTTCTTTACCACCACGATAGGTGCTGCCCATTCGGAAT
Organism: Dicrocoelium dendriticum; assembly: GCA_944474145.2. NCBI lineage: Eukaryota > Metazoa > Platyhelminthes > Trematoda > Plagiorchiida > Dicrocoeliidae > Dicrocoelium > Dicrocoelium dendriticum. Next base: position 4,886,431 of record OX104064.1, on the reverse strand, counting down.
AGTGAACTCGTTCGATTATCCCTTCAGATTGCAGTCGGTTTAACTCGGCTTCCACTAAGGACTGGGTTGCGTAGGGCACCGGGCGTCTTGGTCTAAAGACTGGCTTGGCGTCTGGTTTAAGGTTCAATGAGGCAGTAGCTAAGTTGCAGCATCCGAGACCAGGTTGAAACAATGCATCGTGACGTCGTTTTATCTCGGCGATCTGACTTTGAAACATTGGGCTTGAAGGTGACGGTTGTGACAGTAGATTGACTTGCGGTGGCTGACAAATACTGTTCACTGATTGATCAAGCAGTTTCAGTTCATCCATCCAGTCGAGCCCCAACAAATCTAACCCCGGCTGGTCTGTCACGAAACATGTCGTCTGGATTTGTTTATCGCGGAAATTTACCTGACAATTCAGTTCACCCAGCAATTTCAACGTACCTCCTGAAGCATTCCGTGCCGTGTGATCCGTTTGTATGAGTGTTGGTCGCCCCAGCCTGCACCAAGTGTCTCGAGATATCAGGGTGATATCAGAAGCCGTGTCAATTTGTAACTTGACTTGGAAGCCGTTGATTTTCACAATTGTGTATTTGCGTTTGCTGGCGCCGTCAACCTTGAAAGTTGCGGTAATAGATCTGGTCCAATTGGGACGCCGGAACGGTCTGGTATTGTTACGCATCTTCTTGGTCAAAATTGGACGAGTTGCCAGGCGACATGACTCTTTATGCCCTTTTCTGCCCCAACGGTTGCAGGTGTGAGTTTTGAATGGGCACTCGCGAGCGAAATGCCACTCTCTACAAAACAAACATGCAATGGGAGGTTTGGAACGCGGTGAACTCACTTGGGTAGCTTCTTTTCGGGGAGTACGGCTGACTGCACAGACAAAATCTTGATCGTTCTGGTTGGACAACTGCTGAATCATTGCGGTATCGTGCTTCAAATTCGTCATGCGCTGGCACTCACCGGTCACTTGCTGTAATGTGACATCCGGACTCTGCTCAATTTTGTTCAGTATTCGTGTTCGAATATCGGCGTCTTTGGAAGCTTGTAGGCCACAAACGTATATGAGACATTTAAACTGATCACTTGTCATCTTGTGTAGTTGTGACCGTTCGCACTCTCGATTCACACGGCTGGAATAGTCGACCCAGTCTTCGTCTTCTTTTTTTGTTATTGTCAGACACTTGTACCGGATGTTGAACAAAGATGTCTGCTCTCCGAAAATCTGCGACAGGACTGCAACCACTTCGTCGAAGGACAAATCGGTACTCTTTTTAGGCAAGATAAAATTGGTGAACTTCTCGTGTTCGGCAGCACCCAGCTTCCGCAGCATTAGTCGAATCTTCTTTTCTGATGGAAGGTTGGCAAAATCAACCCGGAACATATCTTCATACTTGTGGAACCACGAGACAAATGTTATGCCAGCATCAGCGTCATAATGGAACTCACTGATCTGCTGAGTCAGGGTTTCTGGTGACGAGGCACCTTCACTTGTCGCTAACCCTGGGCTTGACTGCAATGTCATCTTCTGAGTTAACATCTCGATCAGCTTGGTTTGGGATGCTTCAAACTGCGCCTGTTGTTGCTGCAACAGCATCTGCAATTGTTCAAAGCTAATTGCCATGCCTGGGTTCGGTTGTACTCGCGTCGCCACTGTTGTAACGCTGTGCCCTGCTCGCTCTCGACTGGACTGGTTGATTTACGCCTGCTGCGAAATCTGCGCCCTTACGCCTGCTCTGTTTGACGCCTTGGAAAACCCGACCGGAACGGAGACAGAAGACTACTCAGCAGACCAGAGTTCTATTAAGGCAAAGAAAGCTCATATTTATAAGTCGGTATCACAATGCGGATTTTACTATACGCCCACGCTCCACACATACTTGTCCGTTCCATCTATCTCGTTCGCCGTGTTGCTCACGCATTCCAGTCTTCGTCCGCCTACGCAATGCACTGTAACACGCGTGATGTCTGACGCGCGATTTCATCAGCTTCCGGTCAGGCCTTGCCGACAAGCCTGCTGTCTGACGCGCGATCTCATCAGCTCTCGGCTGGGTCCTGCTAACACGCTCGCAAGGACTTTCCCACACACGATAGGTGACAAATGCGCGAGCGTTGGCACTCAGCTTTCTCGCCCAGCTGTCATAAAGGGTAAGTGATTTGTGCCGTTAACTTGGGCCCCGAAAGTACACATCTCGATAAACAGGATTTGCTCTGAATACAGTGATCCGGGAAGAGTATGATTAAAAAAGGAGCATGTTAGACAGAAAAGGAGGTAGCAGATGAGTTCTGCAGCAAGTGACACTCACCGGATGCTCAGTTCAAGAGAACGCGAGTTATCAGTGTGTAGTGGTTATGTCGCTGAGTCATACGTCAACACTGATCACGTGGCAGCGTTACACAAGCGATATCCAACTGGTACACTCATATCGCTCGGTTAGCATAAATGAGTGAAACTAGTTGGAGCCACACAGAAGTGGTACCACCCATATGTCAGTAAAATAACTGACTAGTTCTTGTGATTAAGGCAGGCGGTGAGTCTGTCTAGCCGTTCGACGATGCGTTGCGCTTCGAAAGCGCGCAGCACGTAAGGTGAATAGGTTCGATCGGTAGTGCTTGCATAGCAGCGGGGTTCAACCCAAAGGTCAGGTTGTCTACGCACTTCACATCTGTCGGTGATTTACTCGGTAAGCCATTTGGAGCACAGGAAGCACAAGAGGTAGAGTAGATTGTTATCGGTTTGATCAAAAGGGTGACAATAGCAGGAAATATAAGGCCAAGCTGGCGTACTCTTAAACTGAGATCGTGAATGAACGGCGTTAAAAAGTTCAGGAGAGGTCGTGATTTCATGAGAGACAATCAGCCGTAGAGCAACTGCGCATCCGTGAGTATACCAGAGCAATGGCTTTCAGAGTAAATCCACTGTGCGCAGTTAAGCAGTTCAGTGAAAAGTTGAAACTGGCAGCGCTCTGATTTGGGTGAATATCCCTGAAAATTGTCTCAGTTTAAAAATCATTAATCACCGAAGCTAGTTTATCACACTATCGGATGATAGCGGTTCAGCGACAGAAGATAAGTCAGTGGGAATGCGTCTCACAATATGTACTCTAGGAACGCGTATGAGAGTGGAGGATGGGTTTATCATATTGCGGATAGGCACCATGTCACAGCGACTGCTGCCATTTCGTGAAGTTAATTGATTCTAAGTATTGACTCGGAAGTAAATCGTAACCGACTAGCATAACAAAGACAGAACAGCATTATTTCTCGCAGTGTGCAGTACGTCTAACCCCTATGAGAAGAGAACCCAGTCCGTCGTTAAGAACACTGAGCCACGGGATACAGCAACGAGTGACATCATTAAGTTAGTATGTGTGAAACAGCGCCGGCCAATCTCTATCATGACTCAGATAGCACATCTTTATTGAAGATGGTGCGCCCAGTTGTACATCCTAGTGAGTTCAGGAACAGCGGCTTTAAATGGCTGAAGTCTATACAGTAAAGCTATACAGTAAAACCAACTACGTTCCACTGACCAAAAGACTATTCAGAACTGTTAAACAACGGAAGTGCTCAGCAGATAACATCGAAAAACTCCAATCAACGCTGTCTTTAACTAATTTTTTTAATTTTCGAAAAATAACGACTTGTCAGAGCAATGCGAGCACCTCACAGGCTACATAAACTTCCGTTTTGATCTATGTTGTCTCTCTGCGACAATGTATTTGCGCAAACAACTTAGGAGGAAAAATGAACAGGCATATAAACATAGGCCAACTGCTCGTGTTAAACGTCTATCCATAGCTATAAAATCAGAAATAAAAGGATTAAACACTCATTAGATACAGGCCGTTTTAGACAAACGCAGTTGCCGTGATCTGTGGAGGCTACCAGGACAACTCTGGAAATAATTTCTTCAGAACACTCATCAACGGGGATGCAGATAAACTCAGATCCTCATCACCTAACATACCCCCTGTCTTCTTTCATCACTACTAAGAATCCTAATTTATTTGCTTCCGTAAGCATTACAAGGAGCTCAAAAGGTTGAAATTAAACAAGGCTAGTAGATCAGATGCTCCATCAACAGTCGTTCCGAAAGAATGCGCAGGTGTTGTAACAACACCTGTAACAGAAGTCTTGACTCGGTGCTTAGGGACTGGTACCATACCGGAGATTTGGAAAGTAGGCAGAATAACACCAGTGCTTAAAAAGGATCTCGGAAATGTCGACCAATTGCGTGCACGTCCGTGTTGCTAAAAAAACGGTAAAAACTGCTGATCCCCACATTTTCACAGGCAATCATACTGAGGATGTCAAACGGTTTGCCTATAAACCATGGCGCTCCACACTAGATCTCGTTTCTTATCTGATGCATTCCACTGCGTTACCGTTGAATAATAAATATAAGAGCGTACGGTTCCTATTTCTTGATTACACCAACGCTTTTGGGATCATTGTTAGAACACTACTGCTCAGCATTTTGTTCGGGGACGGCGTCCCTCCATATGTGTGGAGTGTGGTGCTTGATTACTTCACAAATCACACCAACTTCACGCAGCTGAGCGGCAAACGGTATTCTGTACTCCCAGCCAATCGTGTTGTTTTGTCGGAAAGCATCCTGTCCCCGTTTTGATTTCACCGCCTACGTTGAAAGCCTCCGTATTCCATCAAATTGCATAAGCTATAAATATGCTGATGACGTCGTCCTGGAACGCATAGCCCCAGTCATCGAGGACTCCTTGAAACTCCAATGGACGTTGAACGAACTAGTGAATTGGTCCAGCTCCCGGTCCCTCTCTCTCTCAACCTTTTCAAGTGTTGTGACGTAACGTTCTGTTTTCTGCATGCCAACAGATTGAGTCCCCTGTGCACATCTTTCCAATGGCTGTGGATGACCAAAGCACAAATTGCACATTCACCGTGAGATATCTAGTTTTATTATCCCACAATTTATCTTGGTCTACACATGTTCTTGAAACATATAAACTAGTTAGAAGGCACTTTTTGCGCCCTCAGAATTAAAACGCTTTCCGTTCACCATGCCTTATTTCTACGGTTTGTGACTGGTTATACTATCCCCCGGTTATTTTCCCAGGACTGCTTCAAAACGATTAGGTCCTTCTTGTCCGTTCGCTAAAATTTATTTCTCGTTGCTCCGGTTTAAAGAAAGAAAGGCTCATAGATGTCACTGGTAACAAACATTTCGATGCATACATCAACTTTACAGCCAAGATTTTAAATGACTCCACACACCCTTATCTTAGCCAGCACTATATCAACTTCTTCAACACGGACAAAATTTAAAGTTTTATATTCTCGTACCTCGTCGTATCGGAACTCTATTCTGCTTACTAATCGACCCAACAGAAGTGAAACGCCACTTGCGTGACCGCATGCTTGAATGAAGATGCAAATTTTGTTTACCGCTATGAAGCGTTAATTCTCAGTAATGCTTTGTTGCATAATAATCCGCAGTGTTGGTGTGAAAATACTGAAATTGCATCCATACGGGTAGATAAAGCTTACTTTGACTTGACTTGACTAGAAATGTTAGTAAAATAGCATTGCCTATTGTGGCAACAGATGTCCAATTGAGCGGTAATGACTGGTTGTAAGTAGGCAGCAGGCCAATCAGTCGTCCCTTAAGTAAATTGATCATGTGTGGACAAGCCAGAGAGAAAGCACCACTGACTCAAGCTAGAGATGAAAAAGCACTGCTTTGTAGACAACTTGAGTGAAGCGGATTGGCTGGGGGAGGGGTAGCTCACTCTCCCCCAGAGTAGGGAACTTAGCAGACTAAAGAAATTATAGGCTGGTTGATCAGCGTACTGATTAAAAAGAAGCAGTAGATGAAACGGAATGAGAAAAGTGGAAATGTATCGCAACAAGCAAGAGTAAAATGGCCTTCCAGTGGCTGAGTCTCACTTCCACTATCGCCATGTAAAATCATGAGGCATTTGGCAGCATAAGTAGGGGGTGGAGAGAGGGTGAGGCTATATCACATCTAGTAACCGCCATGTCCAATATTCCTAACCACGGATTGGGAACAGTTGGATTCCGGGTTCTACTGTCACAGCAGTAATAGGGAATGCGCACTGCTGATTATTTTCGATGGGATGAGACGGCTGTCTGATGCTTTGCAGTCTGTGTTGGCTGCCTGAACGAGTGTAGATGTGACAAAGTTATACTTGTACGCGGCCGGTGGCCGAGTGGTCCACACGTTTGCTTTGCAACCATAAGGTCACCGGTTCGAATCCGCGTAGGGGTGGGCGTCCTCGCGGTATACTCAGCCCGCGCGCGACTGGTGGTGGTCGCGCGGCAGCGAAACGCCGTTACGGCGTATAGCTGACTCATTATTATTTATTTACTTTATTGTAGACAGTATCACTTGTTTTGCCTTTCTTTTATATAACCACCGAGTTGCTTTGTATCACGGTGGTTTCTCATACATAACTAGTGTACAATGATGGTGGTGATGATGGGTTCCAGTCCGATGCGGTGCATCTGTAGTGTGTACAAATCCCCTTTGAGGGCTAGAGTATTAAGAGAACAACCTGATGCATCATCAACGACTACGCAGGGTCACAACATTGTGCGACTCATAAGACAAATGGAGCAGTCGAGCTGAAAATGCACACCATTATGTTCCTCTGTACAAGAACACATCTGCAGGGTTATGTGCATGGGGAGTAATTGGCACATCTACTCGGTTTGCGTGTCAGATGCAGTAGGGTGTGGAGCATGGATCCAGTACAAATCCCAGTGTTTAACCGAAACAATGAAAATGCTGTCCTTTACCACTTCCTTAGAGCGATATGACAGAGTCATCGTATTTTCAAGTTATTAATACGTAAGGTAAAGATGATGGGCGGTGTTACTGGCAACACACAAGATAAAAGACGAACGAATTGAATGCAGATAGTCAATTTACCACGGAAACTAATCAGAGGTTAATCATACAAAAGTCTCGTGACCTTGAGACGTAAACGGAGAGAAATGAACGTGAATAAATGATTGGACTGACTAAGGAGCAAACATGAAGTACGTCAGACGGCACTGTGTCACCAAGCGCAGCACCGGCAGAACAAAATCCGAGTCTATAGGTAATTAGGCTAGGGAAATACTGATGAAAGGAGGATTACTATAGAAGCTGCACGCTCAGTAACAACCACAGTACACAAGCCTGGCGTGTGAAAGGATCAGCTAAGCAAGTCGGGAAATGGGTGGCCACTGACGACCGAATTTAGCAGAGTGCCACAGAGACAGTAACCTTACCTGGAATCAGCATCAACTGAAGGAGGGTGCTCGTCAGCAGTTTGGTCCGGAGTAGTTGACTGTTTCAACTGAAGTTGATCTGTATTGGAGCCAGATGATTGTAATCCAGATTCCGGAGCAGGTAGATCGGTCGAGTTAGGTGGGATTGATATAACAGTGGGTGGGTTGTGTGCTTCGCCTTCACACTCCATCTGTTTTAATACAATTCTCTTCCCGGCACAATTTGCATGTTGAGACGTCGAGACCAAGCGCATTGTGAGCAAATGATGCAAAAAATTGCGCCCGGTTTGGGTTTTGGCGGGATGAGATACAGAAGGAGGAGAAGGGTGGGGTGCTGGAGATGACTGGTCAAGAAGATGCCCGACTATCAGCACATCCGCCTTGCTCCAAACAGAAGATCGTGCATGAATCAACTCATTCGCGTTTAGTGACGACTCATCTAAAGACAGTGGTGCATCCAGTGAAGTAAGTAGTTCATGGACCGAGACCAACAAAGTAGACAAAGATCGATGAGGTGAAGCTTTCGAGCACGGAGAGGAATCCTCACAGAGTATCAGGGAACGCCGAGGGAGAACGGCTTCGGGACATTTCATAAGATTGTCGTCGACATGAGGCACAGAATCGACTGCTGAGTGCAGTGTGCCAGGCTGCAAAATAAAATGAAGAATTTAGCGAGAGTGAGAGGCGCAATAGTTTGGTAAAACGACAGACTGACCATCCACGTAAGGTACTCAAGTGGCAAATAGTCCAAAAGAAAAAGTGTTAGTTTGGCAACTCTAGATAATGGAAATACTTTGGCACAACAGACAACCGCCACTGCTCGAGACCTGTTATAATCCTAATATGTGGTTTCCGTCATATGCCTTATGGTAAAATGTTCGTCATTCGAGTCAAAAAATACGAGAATACGAATTGGTTAAGCACGGTGATCTCGCACCGCCGGTCGCCGGAACAAAGGTTGACGAGAGATACGTTGCATCCGTTGGTCTCAGTCATGCAATGCCTCATTGACAGACGTGTGCTAGGTGGAAGCTCATACCTGACTACGTTACCAGAGCTAAATGGGTTCAGCGCGAGTATTGACAAGGTGTCCAAACATCTGGTGCTACCAGGTTGACAAGCTGAAGAAACTCCTTAAACGTCAGCAGAAAACGAGGGAAATGCACCCTTCGTGGCAACACCTGGCTCAAACATCCTATCAAGACATTCGCTACGGCTGTACAACTGGCATACGTGCTTCCGCAAAGTAACAGCAATGGTATGCGTGGTAGGAGCAGCTGCTTGGAAGAAAATGACTGACGCCTTGTAAGTAGGAAGGAGGCCAAGCAGTCAGTAGCGAAGCAAACTGATCATGCGTGAACAAAGGATGAAATCAGCATTGGATCAGACTAGAGAGAACAAGGCACAGCTATGTCATGCAGGACAGTGAAACAGATTGGCTGGGGCAGCCTCTAGCGGACGAAGTGTGCGCGCTGGAGAAACAGACAGAGGAGAACGGATGAGCCCAAGCCTTACTCGAGACGGACAAAGTCGATGTGGGTTAGAACCAGTAGTACGTAAGGACCTAATAATTTATATATGACGGAAGACGCGGAAATAAAAAGTGACTAGTGTGCAACCGTGGCAACCAACTACCGCTCCTGATTATACGAGATAAATCATTAGAGGCACGATCATATGTAGTATAAGTGCTGTTCTGCTTGACAAGTATCGGATTTTGACTCGTGACGCTGGGAAGGCTACATGACACGGTGACAGAGCAGAAGACAAAACGCTTGACCCCACTCGCTCGTAATGGACAACCATTGATTTTCTTACCGATTGCTGTACACAGATCTTGCTTTATAAGTGACAGTGTGATCGGTGCCCAGACTGTTTTGACAGAAGAGGGTTGTATACACCAGGCATTCCCACCATTATTCCTCCGTAGCCCTCTTGTGAATCCTTCCAATTCTCAGGTTCCCCACCCTTGGTCATCACATTTGCTGCAACACGCAACATCTAAGACGTAAATCTCTGATCTGCAGTTACCATGTAACTACGTTTTGTTATCATTGCTAAAGGTTTAATATCGGTATCACTGCTCTATCACTCATACACCTCACACTTTGTCTTTCACATCCTGAAGAGTACATTCACTAAAATATAGTGAGATGGAGCTTCGGGGCAATAGACGCGTAGCATGTGATTTAGCAAGCAATATCACTTTGTCGATCAGCCAAATCCAGTTTGCCAAATATGATACTGATATAAGCGGCTGTCCACAACACACGATACAAACATAATGTAAGTGCATGACCAGCAGGACTCCGAATTTGTTCCTCAATAAGCTGTAACGGACAAATTAACTTGTTCAATCTATCTGGAGATTCCCCCTATTGATTGACCCCGAGACGACCAATCACTACCCCTTGATTGCGTATTGGACTTTGCATGATAAAACCTCAGTTACTTTATTTCACGTTCACATTTGGACATTGAGAAACTACAAGATTTTACCCGTCTTGCATTGCTCAATGGCTAAACTTGCTACTCCCACCTTCCGTCTAAATCCTCGTGCGTGTTATACAGCACAGTTACACACTCAGCTTTATTAGTCTATACTGGTTCCGTTCTACTTCCTTTGTTTTCCTGGCCGAACTCTCATCCAGACATTCACACTTACTCTCGTCCAGGAAATATGCCATTGTCTGAGTGAGTAGGCTAGACTCGCTCACAATGCCCGCGTTCCATATGCACTGCTCATTGGCTAATCGAGTGACGATTGATCACTTCGCATTAAAACACGCTGACAGTAGAACCGCTTCGCTGCATTGTGTTATCAGTTAACCATTGCTGTTGGCAGTACGTTGAATCGGAGAGCCGAATTCTTGTACACATTTGGTCTGGAAATTGTTTGAGGTTTGTTAACAAAATGGTTGTCTAATCATTTGTAAATAACACCTTGGCTCTTCCGATTTTGACTTTTGGGTTGACCCGGCTGCGCTAGGAATTGCTCAGGTTCCAAGACCAATCTGTCGGTGACACAAGTGATCCGTGAAAGGGGCGGGCGTCATCGCAGTATACTCAGTACAGGCAGGACCGGAGGTGGTCGCGCGGCAGCGAAGCGTCGGTACAGCGTGCCGGGGTACATCACATATATTATACACAACCTGTGATACAGAGATTGTGCCCTCGGAATCATGGCTGAATAGAAAAACAGTATGAATAATAAGAAAACAGCAGCAGCAACAACAACAACAAAAGATTTTTTGTCCAGGAGTGACACTGCAACCCAAGTCCGCCACTGACATTGTTCGTGAGCCATGGCTTCCAACGTCCTCAACCCGCAAGTATCCGCATCTCTCGGACCCCAACCAGGTAGTCGACAACAACCGGCCGAGGCCAACTGTTTCAACAGCTTCCTCATGCGGCTTCTCCAAGTTGCAGGCTGTCCACCAGACCGTCTCCTCCAGCCCTTTCCACCAACCACAAACGCCCGACGAGGGTAATGCTGAACAGGCATGCACAATACGTGTCCCAGTCACCGCAGTTGATGTAGTGAGACAAACTCCTCGAGCGAGTGGCTTCATCGTCTCAAGACACGATGTCTAACTTCCACATTGATTACGTGGTGCCGCCACCACACACGGTCAATGGACCGCAGACAGCGGTGCTCAAAGACGGATAGTCTGCGAAAGTCAACTCTACTAATGGGCCAGGTCTCACATCCGTACAACAGGAAAGCGCGACCAGTTGCACAACAGACTCACACTTTGATGGAGAGACGAATGTCGTGGCGACGCCACAAGTACCTCAGCCTAGGAAAAGCGAGGCGTGCTATCGAGATGCGCATCAAAATTTCGTCTCCAACAGCCCCGCCAGCTGTGATGTAATTTCCCACGTAGACAAAGCTCTCCAAAACCTCCACTGTCTCACTACCAAGCGTGAGTGTAGGCAGAGGCACCTGCCAGTCTTGAAGGAGAGCACTGCATTTGGATGACGAAAAGTACATACCATACTTTGATGCTTCAAACGCCAAGCGGTTTAGTGCAAGTTGCACGGCGTGTGGATCGTCATAAAGCAATACGATATCATCAGCATAGTCCAAATCAACCACCCGACTACCTGGGAGGAGGTCCACACCAGCATTCAAAGAATCGCCCAGAGCGTTCTTTAGAAAATTCTCAATGGCAAAGTTGAACAGGAACGCAGAAATAGGGCATCCTTGTCGAACTCCACTGGAGACGACAAAAGAAAGCGAAAGTTCGCCATAAGACCTAACGCTGCCCGATGTCAGACCATAGAGAGTGTGCAGTATGGACACGAACTTCTGGAGGACGCTATTACTCAGTAGGTAGTGCCACAGTACCGTCTGATCGACAGAATCGAAGACTGTACGGATATCCAAGAACACAGCAATCGTTGGCCACTGATACACATGGCGGAGCTCGAGAATCTGGCAGAGTGTGAAGATTTAATCGATGCAACTGCGACCAGGGCGGAACCCAGCTTGTTCTTCTCGCTGCAACGATTCGCGTGTTGGGGATAGCCTGCGAAACATGATGGACACCAGCAGCTTGCAAACGACGGTGAGTAATCTTAAGCCTCTATAGTGGGAGTAGATTGTGCGCAGGCTCATTTTGAAGATGGGGATGACTAACGATTCACCCCAAGGTGATGGAACTTCCTGTTTCGATCAAACATTCGAGAACAAAGCAGTGAGTTCTCAAACCAGCGAAGCGCCACCATCTTTCAACAGCGCTGACGGAAGACCATCAGGGCCGGGGGCTTTATAACGGCCTCATGTGGCGGAGCCCCTGCTCGATTTCCTCGTAAGAGGGAGGATTTGTGGAGGTAGACCACTCGGCACCAGTGCGAGCGCCAGAGGTAGCAGATAGAGCTAGGGGCCAACAAAACTGCGAGCCAAAATGTTCGGCCCATCGCTCCAACCGTTATTGAAGATTGGTGATTAACATGCCATCCTCTTCGTATATTGTTTCACTTATACCAGATCGAACACCTTCGGGAACTCTAATAAGATGGAAAAGTCTTCTGATATTACCAGGGAGACTAGCAAGCTCCATCTCCTTAGCACATTCACACCACCAAGCTTCGCGGTTCATTTGCAGACTCCTGCGCAACTCTCGACCCAGGGATTGGCGTTCTTCACTGTGGCTGGAATCCGACGGGATCAAGCGGCGTTTGTCCATCAGTGACAAGGAAACGGCGAATGACGGACAACTTCACAAGTGTCGATGCCCACGGAAACTAGGGCATATTTGATTTGCACCCATTGTGGATCGAGATCACCGTTAATAGTTGAGTTGACAGTGAGGCTTGGTATCTGGTCAAAATCGAAGCGTTTCGTAAATTTGCCACGTCGATAGGTAGTGAGCGCGCTTAGGTGATCCTCCAAAACGCATGTAAACCTTGGCAAGAACCAACGCGTGATCGGAGACTAGAAAAGCTGACCAGTACGATCGGCAGTCCGTTATGCTTCCACGCCCTCTGCAACTTATTACTATGTGGTCAAGTTGGGGCCATTCTTGTGTTTGAGAAGGCGGACGCCAGGTAGTAGTATGTCTCTTCGAGTGCCGAAAACTAGTGCTCGAAAGAAACAAGCGATGATCAGAGCAAAGAGTAAGCAGTCTGACTCCATTGTTTGATCGACTGCCACCAATGCTAAAACTACCCCCAAGGTGGTGCTTGCTCGGTGGAAGGCGGCCCACCCGTGCGTTAAAGCCTCCAGCAAGAATAACTATTTCAGTCCTTTATGAGGCACGCATAAGTTCAAGCAGCTGCTGGTAAAAGCTACCCTTGACGGCATCCGGGCTGCAGTCTGTAGGGGCATAGGCGGAGACGACAAACAAGGCACACTTAACGTCTCGACGCCTGGTTACATTCATGAACCTCTAAATCGGACGGTGCATAGCCGACTGTTGACTGGGATCCAGTCAAGCAAGCGTACAGTAACAGGTGCACTGGAGTCTAGAACAATCAACCACTACGAATACGTATCAGTACTCTTGAAGTAAACCGAAGTATCAACAAGTTAGTGACCGTACAGACCAAATAGTTTCATTACTCCATAATAACAAGACAAGCGTACGAGCAGTATCCAGTTTTCTACGACCCAGTATATGTTTCGCCACCATACTCTCTCTTATGACTTATAAAAAGGGAGATTATAAGTCAGTCAACATCATTGGAATTCAGTCAACCATTTAGTAGGTCTTTGGTGTCTTTCTAAACGTCATTATTTGACGACTTTTAATTTTTCTGAACCACCTGTGATTAACGTACTATGAAAGTATGCCCGCATCCGACCATGCCGATGCAGGTGAGTCTCGCACCGACGAGAACGAGTTTATTCATTTATTTATTATTATTCGTACGCTGAATAGTGAAACCCGCTACCTTAACATAGGGACTGACGAAACAATAATACGAATGATAATAATGGTAATCCCAGTTAGTGAAGAAAATCGATACAACGCTATCGTGGTTGTGTTGCTAGAAGCCATTGTGAGCAACACTCCATCACTCCTAGACTATAATGAAGAGGGGTATGATCGTTGGGAAATGAATGAAAGATGATCCCAGGCTGGAAATGCGGTATAATCTGAAGTCGAGAATAGGGCACAAACCAGTATTTAATAGACCTGCCCGACGAACAAGTCAAGACAATGACTGGGGATGTAAAGGACAAAATTACAGAATGTGCCTTTAGCAGGGCTAATAAAAGAAAGGAATATTTGATTATCCGGGTCGACGATCGTAGAATAGTTGCCATAGAAACAACTCCCTGAGCAGTAGTTGATAACGGCACCTAGTTTTATAACAAAATATTTGCAGACCCGGTTTGAAAACTTGCTCAGCATTCTTATCCACATTACGAAACACGAATATATTTTGTAATTGCGAATGATTAGTGGCAACTAAATGGAGTGTAGGCAGATGCACAGCACAACCGAACTCACTTCGGACAAAGAAATCCGGGTGGAATTTTGAGCGGCTTGATTCGGATTATCTGAAAAGCCAATAAACAAGAAGTCAAAGGTGCGCCAAAACCCTAAAGACATGAATACAAGTGAGGATTTGTAATGCTGAAGCAAGTGAATTAAGTAACCAGCATGATTAAAACCCTAATAACTTCATTTCAGCTTACGGATATGTGCACATATATGCACTGTCGATATTCTCAAGCTAGTGACACGGCATCTACGCATATTAAATCACATTATTTTTATTTTATTTTGAGCAAAATGAATATAACTGGATCGGTCGCACACATGATCAGAATTGATACAATGCCAAACAAATAAGGAGTACGTAGTTCTTTTGCCAGCGGCCTCTTTCGCTGCGACTGTAACAATTCCATCACGATGCCACCACGCTTTGCATAATCTTCCTAGTCTTTCCGTCCGATGAGTTCTTAAACTGGAGTGTGATGGTTCAAATGAAGACACCGCTGCGCTTATAGCCAAGAGTAAAGAATTAAAAAGAAAACCAGACGATAGAGACCGACAGCGGACCATAACAAGGCCCCGGCAGAAGGACGCTTGGAAGCCGTAAATATATGTGCAACGAAATTGGATACAGAAGCGGCGCGCAGCAAGCAGCCTCCAGGAGACCGTTAACAGAATGTTCGAGTGCTCGGTACTCAGAATTGGTGCACATAGACGCCCATATTCGCCACAATTAACCACTAGGTTCGCATGTCGGGTTTTTACAAGATATGCGAAATGGGGCTGGCTGGAGACCATGGAAATAATGAGTTAAGGCTGATGTCAGTAGCGGACCTGTATCTTAGCAGGTTGCAGTGACCATTTGCCCTTCAAACAAAAAAACAAACAAGGCTGAATAAGTTAAAATACTTAGAGCGGGAAACTGAATAGAAAGCATTGGCTTATTCTATTTGTAAGAAACTTGTCTTACTAGAATATGATTCCGAGAGCACAATTAAAGATGGTACGCTAAGTTGAACATCTTAGTGAGTACAGCAACAGTGGCTTTAGTTGGCTGAAGTCGTTCTTACAGATTTATTCACGCTTCCATTCTCAACTCCTGAGAAACAAGCGTTTCCATTATTTCCGCTGCTGAGGCAAGTCTTGGCAACCGAGCACCGGGACCATTATAGAAGGAGAAAAAGGTATCAGCAGTAAGTTGCTACATCGTACCAAGAATGCGCTGTGCCGCCGCGTGAGAGCTAGATATACTGCGAGATCGACTGCACCTACGTAGATTCGAATCGACGATCTGTGGACACCTTATAACACTCCGATATCAGTCGAAAACGGACCAAAAGAGCTGACCCAATAAGGTCAGATCACTGTCATTGATGAAGAAGAGACACTGACGGATCCCCGAGGTAAATAATAGTGACAATGAGATTTCGTGTGCCAACCATCCATGAGTGACTTACAGTTAGTTAACGGGGAACAGAGTGAGGGTTACAAAGCAGCAATGTGACCATTGAAATCGAGAACCATGTCCTCGATAACGGAAAAACAGTCAGAATTTGCTCGTCTTTGTTCATTAGTGTTTGTACGATATAAGATTGGACCACCGAGTGAGTAATGTCGATATGCATCAACCAGCTTGTAAACAGACCCCATTACCCAACTAGTAAGTTTAGTAAAATGGCAGCCTATCGTGGCAACAGATGGGCGAGTGAGCAAAAATGACCGGCGCGTCGTAATATGACCGTAGGCCAGTCAATGGTTGCGTGGGCAAATTGAGCATGAGTGGACGAGCCAGAGAGAGAAATCAGCATAGGCCCGGGCTAGAGATAGCAAAGTACTGCTTCGTCCCGAACATGAGCGCAGCAGATTGGCTGGGGTAGCTACAAGCGTCCAAGCATGACTCGAGGTAGGCAAAGTAGAAGTGGCATGAAATGAGCAAAACGTATACACCAATGGAAATAAAAGGTGGAAGACGAGAAAAGTAGAAGTGGTTAGTATAAAGCCGTCGTACTAACTAGCGCCCAAATTCATGTGCAGCATAAACGTTTTTTTCGCCTTTTGAGCAACGGAGTTTAATGGTTATTTATAATTTGACCTGACTCTTGAAGGGCTACGCGATACCTAAGTTGGTCAGGTTATAATCGTTGTATGTGATGTGTTGAGCAGAGTTCTAAAGTGAATAGTGAATGACTCAACGACAACTAAGACTTTGGACACGGAGTCCCTTATTAGATCCCCAGATATACTTCAGTAAGCATGAAGCAGCCAGGAATCCTTAGCTGTCTTGCTTATGCTCCTGCTCCATTCCGTTAACATTTTTGGCTGAAAATAGTTGGCAATTGTTCTACCACAAGGTTGGCCATAACGTAGGTTATTTTGCTGCTATTATCACTGTTATCTGAGTCAGGGTAACTGGGTTGACCGCAACTAGGAGGATTCGTAAGTAAAGCAAATAATGCATTTAAGTGCGCTTCCAAGGTGTAAATCACCATAGCTAAAATGGAGCATAGAAGAAAAACGAATCGCACCAATCACAGCCATCTGTGACACGAAAGTCAAAAGGCCGATGTAAAGCACTCACACTTCAAGGGAAATAGTTATTCCTTGGGCATCCACTATGTAAGGTAAACTGGAGTTTCTAGAACGAAAGACCATCTGGTGAGCAATTGCTTTCAATGATTCATCCCAGACCATTACAATCATATGGAGGCTAGAAATAAAAATCGACCCAGTTAGTTCAAAACGACTTGATCCTATGAAGGTCTATGTCAGAGTTGAGAAAACGAATTAGGTCTTAGAGGGCTAGCTGTTTGCTATCGCGTCTGACCGAAGGCAGTTGACCTGGGCGTCATTCTTCTTCGCTGCCCAGGGAGGCTGGAGAGCCTGGACCAGCTTCTTCTATGAGCATAAGGACGGCTGGAACAATCGAATGCATATTTCTTCGGCTGTCGCAAGCGTACGAAGGTGGTAACCTTTCGTTCGGTGCGGCGGAACCTTGCAAACTATTCGGAAAGCGCGTTTCCAATGCACCGATGTTAGATGTCATCACTATCCTAAGCTTTCTAAATTGGTGAAAAGAAAAGTTGTTCCAAAGTTACCATTGTACCCAAGTTATCAATTAAGTCAAAGATTCGCGTAACTCTGATGGACACTATTTTAATCGGTAAGTAACTTTCCACTGATTTTACTCACAGACCACGGCCACTGGCTACTGAGGATCTCCATCACCAAACACCATTATGCGCGTTTAACGCGTATAATGCAGATGCATAGTTCGCAAAACTGCTTGGAACAAGCACTTCGAGATGGTCGTCTGAAATTGTTTAGAAGATCCCAAGCCCTAAGCCAAATAAAATTGCGCTGTTGTCATTATGGTATTACGGCAAGAAATTGCTGATCCCCATTACCGTCCAAAGCCAGTAATTTGCACTCCCAGGCTATGACGGCATAATTTCCAAAGGGACTTGGCAGAACTTAACCCAGTGAAGTAGAACGGGATTGTTCTGAACAGAATAAGGAAATACAGCAGCGACAAACTAGGTAAGAAGGCAAACGCTGAGGACTCAGAAGAGCTCATAAGTCACAAAAATGTACCGAGTTACAAGTCAACCAGGACATTTGTAATAAAAATCTTAGGCAAAGAGAACGCCTACCAGAGCCATTTCCAGTACAAGATTCGATGCCATCCAGCAAAAGTTGCTCTCGGGAAACATCGGCTCCCTGTGCCGAGTCAGACGGTGGATGTGGGTCGCAAGGGGTAGAGACATAAGGGATCTCCGAAACACCTTCAACTACCTGTTCGATAGGAGCCGTAGATCGATCATCTGATGGAGCAAGGTGCATAACTTCGTCGGTTATATTGAGTTGGCCTCCCTTAGAACAATCCAACGAGCGGTCACCCGCGGCATTCGAGGAAGCAGACAAAATGATCGCACGCAAAGGTCTCAACCAAGCGAAGTCTTCCTCGGACAAACCCAACGCACCAACATTAAGGGGTTTCAGAGTAGATGTCATGGAAGATGCTTTGACTAGAGAGGATGCAGCAACTGGAGCTGGTAAGCTATCCACCAGCAAACGGAAGGGATAGGTGATCTAAAGCAATAAGAGAGCATTACTTGATCAGTGCATTAAGATGAGGGGAGAGGCGGCACGTGCAATCTTGCACCGACAAAGAAAATGGTGATGAACACAGGCGTTTGATCGAAAAATGTAAACATACACCACAATGGGTAAATAAGCTGTTTGTGCGCTACTGAGTCAGATAAGTAGTTGCAACACACCAGTAAGCTTCGATTCAGTTCAGTTGGACAATTATGATCCGGGCACCGAAATGAGGTGGATCCAATTGCCAGTCAGCAGAATAACAATCAATAAAATGGCAAAAATGCGGTCGAATGTAAATAGAGTGCAGAGAAAATGGAATGAAGACATAAGTGCGCAAAACTAACCGGGATGGGAGATTAGCAGCTATATGGAAGAAACCAAATAAAGAAATACCACTGATTGCGCGGCTGCGTCATCTCTGATAAGGTCTCTAACTACTGATGTGGATCGTCCCCATCCACCAAAACGGCACGTAAATGCCTGACCAAGTATCGCAGTCAATTACTTCATGTTATTATGCCACGTCATGGATTGCCCATGCTCGGACTTTCGTCAAACTTGGCGTATTTACGGCGTATAATGCACGCGAAGGAAGTCGGTCGACGAACATAGGGAGGACATGACCTAAGCAACGTGGGCAGTTAAGCTTCCACAAACACTCGAGTGAGGTGTTAAAAGCTTTTTCGCAAAAACCAAATGGCGGACCTCAGCATTGCTGGCACAATCAACAGACTAAAAGGCAGCTTTCCGGTCGAGGAAAACTACAATACTCGGTAGTCTGTAAGTGTTCCTCTGCTCTAACAATTGAAGAAAGCTTAACATATGTTCAGTGCAATCAAGACTACGTCGGAAGCAGCCTGCATTTTAATGATTTGGCTATCACGAGCACCAGTAAATCGAAAGATGAACACGTGAGATGCTTAGGGGCAGTGGAAATAAGGCTAATGCTTCGATGATGTTCACACAATGTGCGCTGACCATTCTTGAAAATGGGATTGATAGTTGACAGTCGCCAGTCTGAAGGTAACTCTTCTGTGTCAAAATGGTGTTAAATAGAGAGTCAAATCTCGTAAATAGCCACCATTTTTCGCCGTCGGGTCCAGAAACCTCCTTTCGATCCAACAAGGCAAGCTCGCCGAATCTCATCAAAAGTGGGAGGTGTGACATCTACCTCTGTCACGGAGGCGAAACAGCTGACTACGATGGTGCATACTAGCGGGGCGAGATCGGCCAGATCACGTGAGCGGCTGACAGGCTCGTTGTCATGGTCAAACCGGAAGCTGACGAAATCAGACCGTCGTCGCCGCACGGGTTGCTATGTTGCGGACGTGATCCTACCTACAGTCAGACAGTGAAGGCCGCTACCAGTGTCGAATCTGTTCAGACAAGAGATGTGAGTCACCTCAGTGATAGCGGCGAGGTAAGCGCATGTGACCTATAAAAGTACCCATGTTCTGTGCCTAATATACTTCGGCCTAGCACGCTCTGCGTTTTGTTTTCCCCGGCTGGTTGGTACCCCAGAGAGGCAGAGAGGCGAAGGGCAGCGTTACAACAACCTCCCAGGTCGGATCAGGAGATTCGGTAAACAACAATGTCGCAATAGGCCTGCTCTTCAAAACGTTTCACCAAGCGGGCTGGTCGACGAGGCTGAGAATGGATCAACTGTTTAACTTTCTTAGCTATTGTCTCGCCAACTGATGCTTTTCTCGGACCAGTATTTCAGATGAGGCGCGACAGTACTAGGCTGTTCCCAATAGCACTGCCTTTCTCCATCTCACGAGCCCTTGTCATCCACTAAGGTTCCCGGTCGATTCGAAAACTCTTGTCAGACGTCGTTTCAGAGTCGCCGAAAGGTTGAAACTCAGTGCCTGTCGGAACCTGTTTTCGCGCTTCGATCAAGTTGAGCGATGCCTCAGAGATCCATGTGCAGTAGCGACGTCTCAAGTTGGGTTCACAGCATGCGTCAAAGGCATTCCTCATCGCACATTTGGGACGATCCCAGTCAGTGTTCGGCTAACCAACCTCAGTCAGTACTGACAACTGGTGGGCCAGTTGGTCATGATATTGTTGAACTGTAGATTGCGAGTTCAAGTTACTGGTAAGAAGACAGGCGCTTCTCTGAAGCGGGAAGTGTGAACGCCAAGCGTGGTTGCAGTGGAGAATCTAGGTACGTACTCCGAAAGGACCGACAGCCTTGGACCGATGGGCATTATCTACACCTGGTGACAATATAGTCAATTTTGGTCCAAGTCATGGAGAGATTCGATGGGCACCAAGTGACATGACGTGAACGCTTGTGCTGGAATGCGGTGCTGGTTGGCACAGAGCTGTAAAAATGGACCGTCATTGTTTGCTCAGCGTGCATCGACCCCAAAGCAGCTTTTTGAGTGTAATTCATAACCCCAGACGACCCATTTTTGCATTCAAAACAACAACGACAGCAATCATGATGTCAGTAGTTTTTGCGTTAAAGATCGTCTTGGATACCCTCTTAACTATGGTCAGCAGCGGCATAAACGGAAGCGACGAAAATGCGCCTTGTTTTCAAACGGTGCTTACCAACCCCAAAATAGTTGAGCCATTGAATCGTCCACTCGGAATCTCGTTTTTTATGTACAATTGAACAGAAGCTCATCTTGACGAAACATTTGCAAAGTTTCATCGGATTGTCCACATTGTCCATATACCGCACTGTTAAGATATGAACAATTACTTTATTATTGTTTACTTATGATTCCCTTTCGACAATCGTACTGTAATGGTAAATAGTTATCCTGCTCTTCCGGAGGCGACAGCCAAGGAACTGATAGCAAGTCTCATTGCTCAGAGCTATAATTGATGTATTTTTCGAGTGCATGCAAATGATGGGTAAAGCAGAAAATTATTTTCATAACTGTCTTGCATATTGATAATTCGAGCAGTCATCTGTTTTCAGTAATTCCATTATATCAATTGATCGAAAAATCAGTCGGTCATTATGGCGCTGTAGCAAAATATGCCATCTTTATATTTTGTATCACAATTGCTACCTCCTTATATGTTATATTCTTCTTTAATTTACTGCTGGCCACGATTGGGTCGATCATCCGAGGCGACGGATTGAAGTTTTCAAACTGATGATTACACTCATGCAAGGCGCATTATCATTGACTCACTGGCGAGGAGATAGTGCTTGGCTAAAAGCGATTGATGGTGCTGGTTAGATGGCTTGAGTGTCCATACTGTATACACATAAAAACAGCCCGAAAGGTGAGCTTTAAAGCCACATCGACCCACTGCCAGGTGGTGTCTAGAAGTGAGGGTGAAACTTTTCGAGGGAATACCCGGCATGGAAACAATTCCCCCTATTTTTTGAACACATAACGTAGGTTGAAAAGAGTACGGTCAGTTAGAATTCGCTAGAGTGAAACCGGTTAAGATAAACTTACGCTGGGAAAAACAAAATATAGGATGAGGAAAAAATTGAAACAAAAACTTACTGTGGTCTGCAGCAGAGAGGAGCTATAACATCCGAATGTTCCGGAGAAGTAGGATCCAGCGACAACGTAACCAGGGAAGCTAAAAAGAGCAATATGGGAAAGCTTCAGGTACCACAGCATAACACGTGGCGACAGAAAACACGTTAAGGGTTCCTCATCAAAAACAAAGTAAAGTGTGCCACAGCGCTTTATTAGCTAAGATCGGAAAACTAAAATGCGACTACCAATGAAGATAAATAAAACCGAATTCATATACAGGAATGGACAATAGAGTCAAAAGCAGGGCCAGCAACCCAGAGGCTAAAATCTGCGTTTATATAATGCATTAAGGTGAAACAAAAACAAGATGACGGACATCGAAAGAGAAAAACATGGGTGCGTAAGGCAGGGCAACACACATCAAACCGTTACACAAGGGAGAGATTTGAGAACGGTGGGAAGCTTCTCAATGTCATCTGAGAAAGCGTTGTAGAAAAGAGACCTTTGCGCTTGTGCGGACCTAGATGCCAATGGAAGCATGGTGGTGAGTGGCAAAAATGGTCAGTTAGTTTGGTGAATTGGCTAAGAGAAGCTGGTGTACAAACATGAAGTATGGTATTAGGTAAATCATAGACGTTATCTACAGAACACGTGAACAGTAGTTAGGCGAATTCATTATTAATTAAATGGTGAATCACCAGAGCAATGAGAGTACACATCTACAGAGGTGCATCAGTAATCCGTACTACCCACCGACTACCGATGAGAGGAGTGTGTTATTTCTCTGATAAAATGGTGCAAGAATAGTGAGAGCTAATATTGATTTGAAAGGGAAATAAAGTTACGGACGACTGAAATAGGTGTGGTAGCTTCGTATCCTCTTGGTTGTGTGGGTTACACCTGGATGCACCTACAAAGGCGTTTCTGTCTGATTTGTTGGCCCTTCGACAAATACCTCTGTTCGCCTGGGCTCAGGCCCGTTAGCGTTCGTCGCTCGCGATCTGCTACTCTGTGGGGCTTAAATTGCACCGTTCGATTTCGCCTACAACGCCCGTGCCTGTTCCTATTCTCGTGACTTTCCAGTCTTCCGCGTGCTCGTTACTTTCCGCATCCCTGTTCGAAGTTGATTTACCCAAGCATACCATGTCCACAGTAGAGCTGCGTTTACTTGGCGTTTCGCCGTTCCACTGTCAATGTTGAAGTTCACAGCTTTGTGATCAATTGTCGTTCCTTGAACTTGCTAGCACTCGGTCCCCAATGTTCCGGTCAACACCCCATACTGAGTGGTCTCCGCTTTTGAGCTGCATACCTAGTATCGTAGTTCCGCTTATTCCTTAACTGTCGAGGTTTGGTTACTCTTCTGGCGGTTGCTTCCAATAGTTCGTGATGCGCTTTTGGGTGTTCCAAGTCACGATCACTCGTTATGCAGGTGCCGAGTGCAAATCTTGATTCTCTGATGTACTATAATTGGTATGGACAAACGTTGGTGGTCGACTGCATGCTGATTCGACAAACGAGTAGAAGTACCGGCAATGCTTCCTCCCGCGCCAATTTTGTACAGTTTATACTTGTCATTCCGGTGATTTGCGGGTGGCACGGTGAAGTATGTCGTCTCTGGATCCTCCATTTGTGTAACACTGCCTGGAACGCCGTCGATTCAAAACAAGGTCCTTGGTTCGTGGTAAAGTACTTCTGTATTCCACACCTCGCTGGCACATTGAATTCGAATACCTGCGCCACGGTTTCGCGTTTAATGTCTGAACGGCACGGCTTCCACAATCGAGTGAAGTAGTCAGTCATCACTAGGATGTAGTTGCTTCCTGAGCGACTAAATAGCAGACGTCCAATCCTCAACAACGCAACGATACGTCGACTTTAATGGATCGCATCAGTGGTCTCGGTGTATCCGTATCGCAGTCTGTTTGGCAGTTTGGGCAACTCCGAATGTATGCGGGTACGTCCTTTCGTATGGTTGGCCAAAACACTATTCTCTGTAGCAGTTTAAAAGTACCCAAACCTAATAGGAGAATTAGCATGGGCCAATTGAATCACCCGTTCCAGTTTATTATATGAAATAAACCGTAGTTTTATTCCATTCGTTGCAACCACCCGATTGTAAATTAGTACACAGCAACTTTACGAATTCATCCGTTATCTGCTTTCCAGTAGGTCTCTATCGTCCACTGTGACAACACCCAACGGTATAGCATTGTCTGGCATGAGCTCGTCCAAAGTCGGGCGCGACAGCATGTCAGGTAGTATGTTATTCGTTCCATCTGTGCACTCGATGGTAAAGGTAAATTGTCGAAGCCGGTAGGCCCATCGTGCAATGCGCCCCTTCGTGTCTTTTGTCGTTATCAGACATGATAGAGGTTTGTGGTCAGTGATGACATGGGACTCATTCGCTAATAGGTATGTTTCCCAATTCTCCAAAGCCCACACGATAGCAAAACATGCCCTCTCAATCGTAGAATAATTCTGCTCTGCGCCTGTTAGTACTCTACTGGTATATTCGATCACCCCAGTGGGTTGGGGCAGCACCGCACCGATTGCAATGTTACTAACGTCGACAGCTACAGTGAACATCTCAGTCGGATTGGGTATGAGTAAACATGCCGGATCCTTTGCGCAACCGTAGGTGGTCGAAAGCTTGCTCCGTTTCGGATGTAAAAACGAACGATTCGTCATTATGGAGCAGCTTTAGTAATGGGCTGATCACCTCTGCAAAATGGGGCACGAATTTTCAATTACATGTCACCACTCCCCGAAACGAAGGGAGCTGAGGTTTAGATTTTGGAACTGAGTAATTCTTGTTACTCATTCATGTTTCTCAGGGAGCGGTTGTATTGGACCGCTCCTCACAATGTAACCCAGAGACACAATAGACTACTGGAGGAGTTGCGATTCTTGGCGACATAGTTTTAAACCGGATTTCTCCAGATATTGTAGTACAGCTGCGAGTCTAGCATCATGTTCGTAGTGTCATAGATAAAATACTGAGGTTATCTCCATGGATAACCACAACTTGAAGGCTTTCCAGAAGCATCAGTAGTGGCGTCCGAATGTAGTATGAGCATTGTACAATCCAAATGGCGTCCTCAAGAATTCATACTGATGGACGTTCACACCAGAAGCTGTCTTATGACGATCTGCTTCTACGATGGGGAGCTGCAAGTATCCTGAGTGGAGATCTATCAAGGAAATCCGCTTTGCATTGGGAAGATTGGAGAAAATTTCCTCCATCTGTGGTATCGGATATGCGTCTTTCACTGTCACTCTGTTTAGATCTTTGAAATCCAAGCAAAATCGCTGAGTTCCATCAGCCTTTTTCATCCGCAGGACCGGCGATGAATACGGGCTGTTGAGTCTCTTAAGGATCCATTTAGTCTCCATCTCTACTACCTGTTTCTTTATCTCCGACAGGGTGTTTTGTGATATTCTTCTGTAGACTGGCTTGCACTGTAACCATGGGATTCTAGGTATCCGGTGTTCTAATTAGTTGCAGAACGCGTAGTCACCATTCACATCCATGAACAAGTGCGCATACCTCCGCAGGTCATCCCGTAGTGTGCGACATGGGCAATCAGGTAAACCATTGGCGACGCCCATTCGGTTAAACTGTCCCGTGCCCAGATAGATTGTTTCGTCGCCCAAAATTATCACGCTCCAGCTCAAATCGATTATGGCCCCGAGTCGCTTGAGGAGATCCTTACCGACTACTGTTTCCGTAGATCCCTGCGCGACGAACAGCAAATAGTTGATAAGTGTTGCAACCACCCGAGGTTCAACGACTGTGCCCCCATCAGCTTCAAGCGATATGCTCGGACCATCTGCATTACAGGTGATGACTGAGTTAACAGAATCCCGTCGAACATTCGTGTAATGGAACCCCCGCCGCCGTGTCCACTACAGCACGGACTGACACCCATTCAATAGTTACCTCGATGACCGGCACTCTCCACATACTCGGCATGGACACAGAGGGACAACGATAGAAACTTCTGTCGGTACAAAATCTAGCAAAATGACCTACATCGTTACATCGAAAACAGGGGCAAGTATCCCGGTTTTTACGCTTATTGCGTTGTGTGACCTCCCACACTGTCTGCTTTGAAGTCAGCTTTGCCACTATGTGTAGCAATTTGTCTACTTTCCGTTCCAGCTTGAAAAGTTGAATCCTTCGCAGTCACAGTTTCTGAGAAACTTTGGGTCACCGTCACTAACTCCTCCGACCTGTTGACTTCAAGCATTGTTCCCATTATTCCTCCATCCTGAAGTTCGCTTGATAGACTTCGGATGAACAGACTTCTCAGCAATCATTCCCTTACAGCAACATCTAACTCGGGGAGCCCATTCGCCAGGCGCCTGACCAGCCTCTGGCAAAACATCAGCAAGAAATCTTGCTCTTCCTATTTTGCCGAGTGAAACTGCTACAAAGCCAGTTGCCGGTCAATCTCCTTTCCAAATTATGCACAGAGAGCTGTCTTCATCACACTGAACACGCAAATAACTTTTATTTTCCAAATTAGTAAGTGTATCGCGTTCGCCCACCCGATCAACCGGGTGCTCAAGGACGTCAGCAAGTTAGCATCACCTTTAACTACACTGCATGCTGCGATAGCTTCAAACTTCTCGAATCAAGTTTCCAAATCGCTGTTAGCAAACTGCGAAGGCCAGGTCAACTTCAACTGGAATGGTTACGGCACCAATATGAAGAGAACGGAGCGACGGTGGCTCTGGTGGTGACAAGATACCACACCGACTGGCAGATGCCCATACTTCCTCTCACTCAATGGCTAGAAACTGGATGTTGTGGAGAGTTCCGTGTCCCTAGGAAGTTAAATCGCTGCTGGTGGAGTTGCTGGAGAGTTCGATATGTATCTCAAGAGCTCGTCTCGTTGGTGGCGCCGCCATGGCATCCGGGTTTATTGTGCGACTGTACGCGCTGTACTGTTTTACGGTTACGAGACGTCGCCTGTTCGAACCATTGACATGCACCGGCTGTCTGTCTTTGAGCACTGTTGTTTGCGGTCCATTCCCCATGTGTGGTGGCTACAACACGTAAGCACTGCGGAAGTTAGACAACTCGTCTTGGAGGAGGGGGGGACAGTCACTCGCTAGAGGAGATTGTCTCGCTGCACTAATTGCAGTGGCATGGTCACGTATTGCGCATGTCCACTCAGCGCCTTCCGCGTGGTGTATTTTTCGCGGTTGCTAGACAGGGATGGAGGAAGCGCCGCGGTGGACAGCCTACGAGTTGTACAAGTGGCATGAAAAAGCTAACGAAGCAGCTAGCCTCGGTCGTTTGTTCTCGACTCCCTTGTCGGAGTCATAGAGCTAAGGAGTAACACTGGTTGGAGACTGAAAGTTATGGCTCAAGACCGACATCAGTGGCTGAAGTGTACGCGTGTTGCAGTGATGCCCCTTCCCTCCCCTGATAAAACAAACAGATAAAACAAACTTAAAACCGTGAGGGAGAAATCAGACAAATAAAGTTATCTGTTGGAGGGTCAAGTTTGGACTACACGTTGTGTGATTGCATTGCGATACGCAATCTCAATGTAATGGACTGTGATTCACATTGAAGTGAACCTTAGTCACTGCGATCGCTGGGACCGTACTCAAAGCAGATAGAAATTGGGTGTTGCCCACCCGAAAACACTGCACAACCACGACGCGTTTCGATGTAATTTCATCTCATCAGGTGAAGACAGCAGGCCTCGATCCCTCAACCATTGGAATAGTAGCCGAAACCTTTACCCCTTTGGCTACCGGGTCACGGTGGGCAACGTTTGTTACAACGCTAAATGACTAATTGGAGGGTCTAGTTTGGACTACCCAATTTCTATCTGCTTTGAGTACGGTCCCAGTGATCGCAGTGACTAAGGTTCACTTCAATGTGAATCACAGTCCATTACATTGAGATTGCGCGTCGCAATCCAATCACACAACGTGTAGTCCAAACTTGACCCTCCAAGTAGGCATTTACCGTTGTGTCAAGCGTTGCCTACCGTGACCCGGTAGCCAAATGGCTAGAGGTTTCGGCTACTATTCCAATGGTCGCGGGATCGAGACCTGCTGTCTCCACCTGATGAGATGAAATTACATCGAAACGCGTCGTGGTTGTGCAGTGTTTTCGGGTGGGCAACATCCAATTCCTATCTGCTCAAAGTTGTCTGTTATTTACTTTTCTTATCCTGGTTTCATATTTCGCACAATATTTGTACCGCAGACTGCGATTGAATAGTAGTAATAGTAATAATAATAATATAACACTCCGATTATGATGGCCTATCGAGCGAATCTATCGTGCAGGCCGAACGGATTCGGGCCGACAAGCTTATCAATCGCCGCCGACGCGAATTATAGGATAGTAGAAAAGTGATTTAGACCGAAGGGAACCAAACTCGAGCGCCAAGTAAGCAAACTCTAGTAAGAGAAAATACGTCACGTTGTGACTGATTCCAATTCATGAGAGAGATAAAATGAGTTTTCGGTCTGTGAATAACTGCTTTCGATGGCGGCCCAGACTTAATTTTTAAACCACGGAATTGTGACCGAGAAGAAGTCGACACGCCAGGCTCCACTGGAATTTGGTGAATGACCGTAGGTCGCTTTGTCAAAGTCTCTACATATGATGACAAACACATTGGCCGACAACTGGGGAGTCTGGAAAGCAAAGTGGATGAACTTCGCGAAGCTGATCCGGTAGAATGAATATCTGACGCCATACTAGCTTACCAGGTTCAGGTACGCCGTCGGTTCTGAAGTGAGGTGGATAATAGAAGCATGAAATCACAACGACCAGGACCTTCATAAATAATCGAGATACTGATTAATGTGAAGGCTGCTCAAATCATTGCACTCGTTGCTGTGGATCGGCCAATGCTGGTTCACTTGATGACGAGTAGTCAAGAAAAGAAAGAAATGTTAATAAATAGTACGGGGATCACGAAGGACAGAGGTAAGTTATTGCAACCCCGCCGATTCAACGCCAACCAGTGCCGCCACAAGCTGATGCTGGAGCCACGGTAAATATTACCTCCGAGAAAATGTCGATTAGTTCTCCTCGAGGCCTTCGAAAACGGTGATAGTGACAAAAGATGTGTCAAAATCACAGATCAAGATATCTTACGCCATAGTGACTGGAAACGAAATATGGTTTGAACAAATGTCTGAAACTGAAGGGCGTTAAAAGAGAGTAGCTAATAGCCACCCAGTGCAGCTAAGAAGGCAACGCGGTGGACAGGTTTTGCACCATGAGCAGGAAAAACCTCAACAAACCAGACGAGTGCCACCGCAGCCAAGGATCGAAAGCTCTCCCAAAATGGAAGGGGTTACGGAATCTGCAACATCGGAACCACAAAAAAAGGCGGCGGTGGTAAGACACTACACCGAGTATGATGGTGGCTTAACAAAAGGACGAGGTGAAAGAATTTGGGCCGAGAGTCTGAAAGCTGATCAACCGTCGCGGAACCGAGCTGAGGAATAATACAGATTTCATTTGGATTGACATGAACAAAGCTCTAGTGCTTTCTAAGAAGGCAATAGAAAGAAAGTAATGCACAAGATTGTAAGCGGCTCTAATTCATAAGTAATAAAATGATAGGTTTCGATCGTCGCCCAGAGCCACTTTCCGGATCACGAAAGGCTAACATGACAGTATCCCTGTAGGACAGCCATTTTAGGTGTGTTAATATTGTATAATGACAATAGGGAACGAGAAGAGGTATATATTGTTACTCTACAGAAATATGATCGGGCACACACCGAATAATGTCATTTATTGTCGCATATTTTTAATATATTACAGTTGTACAACATTCTATTCAGGTGTGATGCGCTTTCTAAAACTGTAACCTGCGTAATCGGCGACTAGAATATTTTTAAATTCCGACACCGATTTTCCTCTGGTAAACTATACCAACGTTTCACGACTCCACGCCAGAAGCATAGTGGATGAGCTCAAGTCCATGTATGCCATCTGATCAAGGCTATGTTTACAAGAATCTCAAAGGAGTGAAATAAAAAACTTGTGAGCAAGGTGCTCTCTTCCAAATAGCTTTAAGGAAGTGTGCTGATTCTCTCACAGTACTTTTAACAAATCTAGTTAATATGGGCTTCACTACATTTGTGGTCCCAAAAATCTGGATCATCCAGCACAACCCCTGCGATCAAAATGGATCTTATAAGCATCAGTCGATTGTATAACTGTGTTACTGAATACTTTTGAAAAAGTGCCAATTCCGCGGATTTCTACATCCCTGACTACTGACAATCTCCATCAGTTCGCACATAGACTCCAGTGCTCTATATTCGAAGCAGTAACGTATCATATTCATGCTATAGTGTGTGCATCAGATCACAGATGTAAATCCGTTCGGCCTCTTTTTCTTGATTATTCAAATGTTTTGGAAACCTGTATAGGTAAATTCGATCCAACATGCTTTCAGAGAGCGGAGCTCACCTGGGTGTGTTGCGTGACTATTTCATGAATGGTACCCAACTCACTCAGTTAAACGATAAGAAGTCTTCCATTTTGCGTGCCGAATGTCGTCTTCCGAAGAAAGCAATAATAGGAAATTTTGTCCTCCTATAAGTCGTATAACTACCAAAACAACAAATGTTTGTTGGATGCAAACATGATGGTGATGTTGAGCTGAGGAGTGGTGGCTAAACACTTCAAGCTTCCTCATTGCTTCCACGCGGACCAGGTGATCTGGCAGAAAATCTTCAGCCAGATTCGTTACTGCTAACACCTCCGAAGACAGTGACATGATTTGTTCTTCTTCGTAGATATCATTAACAGTCTCATAGATAATGCCACCACTTGGACTGGGAGTGAAAGCAATATACGCACGTCATCCATCCACTTTTGTGAAGGATTTTATAAAGTCAGAAAACTTTTTTGTAGACCCTCGGAACTAAGGTGCTTTCAGTCAGTACCTCAGAATAAATCGGTTAAGTTTGTGAGTTTATATGTTACCATCACTGGTTATAGTTTTCGCTTGTCGCCAGCTCCGGAATGTTGCAGAAAAAGTACACTTTATTGGTACGATCTATGAGGCAGATTTCCAGAAGCAGCGGTTTATCTAGAGGTTTTCTAGATGAGATGATCACTTCTAGACATATTGATGCCTGCAAGGAGTTTCCTTCTAAGGTTCTATACGACAGATTTCATCTACTACACAGTGGCTTGTCAACAACGCTCGTTCTCTCCTACGCGTACAAGCTTTAAAGTTTTATTTTCTTGCACTTCGTTGTATCGTAATGCTACCTTACCTTAGCTGTCATGTCTGCTTGCTGACCCAACGAAAGTTCTTAAGTTGTTACGCAAACAGTTGTTAGAATGAGATTTGCGTATGAGTTTGATTTTTCTTACTTATGCACTGGAACAAGTATCTGGAGCGTTCATAAAGCGCCTCCTACGTGGTTTCTCGTAACTGGAACAATGTGATAAGTTCAAGTTTGATCCGCACTGCCAAAGGCGCATAACCCAAGAATATTCGTTAATATCTTGCGCAGAGATATACACATTTCCAACCTCAATATGACACAGTTGCAATCAGCCGTCCACAACGCACGAAACAATCAGAACTCATTAGCGGAATGCATGTCCAGGACAAGCAGGTCCGTCAAACGTTTCCCCAACAGGTTCGCCAGCCTGAAACAATCTACCACCCGGAATATGTGCTTGCACATCTGAACACGAATTTCGAAAAAGTAGCAACAAGTTCTTCACTGTATAGAATATTATCAAACAGTTGGCTTGTTCTATAACTGCAAGCCAAGCATACAAGCAGGGTCCATGTTTCGCCACCATGCTCTTCTCCTGTGAGTTAGCCGCAAGTGAGATAATGGCTAAAGGCCAGCTAACATCATTTCGTTCCAGTCATTCATGCATTACGCATTCGCTGTCATTATCTGATAGTTATCTGGCTTCGCTGATCCACCTGTGAGCAACCTTCTAGAAAGTAGGCACTTATCCGATTGTGCCGTTACAGACGTGTCTCGCAACGTCGAGAATAAATGTTTATTTATTCACATATATAGTTATTCAAATCTGCAGTGATAGCGTAAATTCTGGAAATGAACCCACTTGGGTTCATAAGATTTATGTTAATTCTACTTCAGTTTACCACAAGCTTGTGGTGGTGCATGCGTGTGCCTCATGGTGAGCGCGCATATGATGTATCCGTGAGGGGTAAGACTGGGAGTGAAAGGCGCACGGTTTGTGGCGGCAACTTGCGGAACGTCCATGTTTTACACTAAATCCCACTTACTTAGTCCAAGTGATATTCATTCCCTAGGCTGTAATAATTGCATGACAGCGAAGCGACTGCTCAAACTACTAATGTACTGTTGTTGATGGTAATCCTTCAAAATGACACTTCTCCGTCATATAACCTAAAGTAACAGATATAATACCAGGAAGCAAAAGGAAGTTGTTACCGAATGTTAAGGTCAAGTACCATAAGCCAATATCCACAGGCAAACAGAGGACAGAAGGACATTGTACGCCGCAAATATTTGGCTAGCGTAAAGGAAAGGTGGCAAGTGCGAGATAGCTTTCTTACAGATTCTACCATACCGCTTCCGGATCGACCTTGCCACACACATAAACCAGCTCCGTAAATATTTAAAACGTTGAGTTACGCTCGGAGAAGGCAACAAAGGCATCAGTGGTGAAAGTTTGGTGTCGTAGCTCGTGAAATTTCGAGGCAAGTAAATCGTAGGTAACATGGGTCACTTTAGATACTGAGACGAGTCAACAGTAATCAGTAAGTAGGTCACTCGGTCAAGTCAGTGAGGCCCCGTCGAATCGCATACCACTGAATGTCGCGTAAGAATTACAGCACGTTTCGGTGAGCAGCGTGTGGTACATGTAGAACGCACCGTGACTAAGACAATGTATTCGGTGCGATTTGCTAATCCAACGAATCACGCTGATAAAATCTGACTGCTTGTTCGTGTAACCTATTGTTTAAAATACACTGGTGTCACCCAGCCCAGCCGAAGCACCGTGGGTGCGCACGACATAGCCTAGAGAGCGAATAGTGTATGATGACAGACAATTTGGTGATAGGTGAGAGAATGCGGAAGATGTTACACTCCTGTGTTCAGTTACTTGGATGGAATAATGACTGGGAAGAGTGAGTATCATCAAGCAGTTGCGGGATGTACTCAAAGCGATGCCAAAGGGCATTAATATAGCAACCTGAGTTAAACTGAGTGTAAAAAGGAGTGCGATCGTCTAGTTGCGCCAGAAATGAGAGGAAAAAATTCATCTATGCATGTACCGATAAATCACGCGTTTATCGCGTCAACTTTTATCCTTGATAATTGAAACCAATTTAACTCAACTACCGTTGGTATGGTTATGTGAAAGAAACTGTTACATTGCATCTAGTCACACTGTATCATAAGTGATCTACTGAAATGAAGTTGACATTTCCATAAAAGTACGCGGTGCATTTCACCAAGCGACTACATTCAATGAAAGATGAGCGCTGATGCTAATAACAAGGAAGACAAAGTATGCGTCCCCGTGGAATGTTCTCGAAATCGCAGAAGACAACTCATGCTAAGCAGCTAAGTGTAACCAGTCCATAAGATCATTAAATCGAGTTAGTAATCAAGCGTGAGAACAGAGTGTTCTCAAGACCAATCGCAACCGATGTGCTTAGTGGGAGCTGAAAGGTTAGAAAGTACAGACAAATAAACGGTCAGTGCGTCTACTGATCGCGTGAGTTACTAATGAAAACCGCATTGGATTGAACTTCCGGCAGATAATTTGATCAATTAGGCATTGGCTATGTATAAGCACTTCGGATTAAGAAGGGATGCGGGTAACTAGGACAATATGAGCAGCAGAGGCGGGAGAGCCTATGGTGCGCTGAGGCTGGTGGCGGCTAGATCCTGACAGATGGTCTACCCACTGCTGCTACTGTTGCGCCATAGTCTCATGTCCTGGGCGCCTCCACGTGGCGACCGCTGGGTGGGAGTTGGGTTTCGCCCTTCTCCCTGCTAAGATCCAGGACACCAATCCGCATGAGTCAGCTAACTGACCATGTGCTAGACCCGCTGCCTTTCGGGTGTTCATTTAATCGAAGGCTTTGGCTGAGGACCCGAGTCGTTCTCCTGTCAGGTGTGGGCGCCCTGGCAGTATCCTAGTCCATCCTCTCCGGAGGTTAGGAAGTGGTCGATGGCCCACTTCCCGTAAAACCTAGCCATGGGAGACAACAGGTTACGGGTGATATTCTCAATGCTCGATTGGCGTAGAGCACGAGTGCCACGCATTGTCTCTGACGGTGGGAGGACACCTCCGGGTGTTCAATGGTTTGCTACTGCCCGCCTCAAGCCAGGCAGCCCCTGGTCAAATTGGTGCAAACCCGCCAAAAACCCACCTGCGTCTGGCCGTGGTCGCAGGTGCGTATCCAATTACGGTCGCAAAACATATATAAAACGTTCCAGAACCTCAAAGGCTGCGTGTGACGGCCGTCAAGCAGATCCCAATCTGTCTCTGCAATCACATTCCCGAGCTGGATCTGCTCTCCACTGCCTTGTGGGTCAGGCTATTGAGCCAAAGGCTCCGGGCGGAGTCCCTCAAGCAAACCTCCAAACCACCCACTGCCTTGTGGGTCAGGCTATTGAGCCAAAGGCTCCGGGTGGAGTCCCTCAAGCAAACCTCCAAACCACCCACTGCCTTGTGGGTCAGGCTATTGAGCCAAAGGCTCCGGGTGGAGTCCCTCAAGCAAACCTCCGAAGCACAACGACCACCTCGCGTGCGATTGCCCACCAATGCAATCGTATGCCTGCGCGCAAAGCACTCAGCATCGGGTGCTGGAACGTGCGCACACTACTGGACCGGAAATCCAGCGAGCGCCCGGAGCGACGCACTGCACTGGTCGCAATGGAGCTGGCGCGCTACCACATCGATATTGCGGCGCTCAGTGAAACTCGGCTCGCTGAGCAAGGTAAGTTACATGAAGCAGGTGCTGGCTACACATTCTACTGGGTGGGGAACGCCGCCTCAGCACCACGTGAACATGGGGTCGGATTTGCAATATCAGATCACCTCTATGGCCAGCTGGTGAATGGACCAACAGGCATCAGCGCGCGACTGATGAGTGTTCACCTACGACTCGGAAGAGGTAAGTTTGCCACCTTTATAACCACGTACCGTCCGACCATGTGTTATCCTGATGACACGCGTGATCAGTTCTACACTGAGCTATCCTCCGTAATACGGTCTGTGCCGAGGAGCGATAAACGATCTTTGCTGGGTGATTTCAATGCGCGCGTTGGGCGTGATGCATCAGCGTGGACAGATGTTATCGGTGCGCATGGCATTGGTTCAGCGAATGCGAACGGTGACAGGCTGCTCTCACTGTGTGCCACTCACGGCCTGACGATCACGAACACTCGATTTGCACTAAGTGCGAGTGAGATAGCAACTTGGACGCACCCACGGAGTGGTCACGCTCACCTGCTCGACTATGTCATCGTACGTCAGCGTGATATGCGTGAAGTGCGCATGACACGTGTACTGCGTGGAGCTGAGTGTGGCACTGATCACAAGTTGGTGCGGACCAAACTGGACATATATTTTCGTAAATCAATGTATTGCATACACGCTCTGAATCGGCGTAAATTTAACATTCTCTCCCTCGCTACTGTGTCGAAGCGTACTGAGCTGGAGAAGGCGATGGCTGCACACCTGTGTGGTGATGTGGACTGCATAGCCACAGTGTGCGACCTGTGGCACCACATTCGCGATCAGGTGACAGCTGCTGCCGAGGAGACCATCGGGCGCGCAAACTGTAAGCGGCCTGATTGGTTTGATGACAACAATGTGACGATTGACGCATTGGTGTCAGAGAAGAATGCAGCATTTGCTGCACATGTGGCAGACCCCAGTGACTTGGGGAAGAAGAGTCAGTTTCGCAAACTTCGACGGCGACTGACCCGAGAGCTCCGTCGCATTAAAAATGCATGGTGGACGGAGAAGGCGAAGCAGATGGAATGCTACGCCGAACGCCGTCAACACAAGGAATTCTTTGACTCCTTGAAGGCGGTGTATGGACCGAGATTGGAGCCGCTGAGGACACTGATCGATGGTAGTTCAGGCGCTACCTGCACCCAGACTGCAGACATAATGCAGGTCTGGCGGAAACACTTTGACTGTCTCTTGAACAACCGTTCAGAGATCGACTGGCCTACATTGAATGGCCTTAAGCAGCACGATGTGAAGGCGGATCTGGCAGATACGCCGAGACTGGATGAGACACAGAGAGCACTTGCTCAGCTGCGAAACGGCAAATGTGCCGGAGGTGACGGGATCCCACCTGAAGTATTGAAACACGGTGGACCCGCGTTGTTGACTGCGCTGCACCACTTGGTGCAACGCGTGTGGATTGAGGAGGAAGTGCCTTCTGAGCTGAAGGATGCCCTTGTGCTACCACTGTACAAGGGCAAAGGTAGCAAGCAATGTTGCACGAATTATCGTGGCATCAACTTGCTGAGTTGTGTGGGCAAGGTGATTGCCCGAATCCTGCTCAACCGCCTCGTCAGTCAGGTTGTGGAACCTAACGTGGCGGAAGAGCAATGTGGATTCCGTTCGGGTCGCAGCACTATAGATATGGTGTTTGCGGCTCGTCAGTTGCAAGAGAAGTGCAGAGAACGACACCAGCCTTTGTACTCGCTTTTTGTTGATTTCACCAAGGCATTTGATACGGTGAACCGCGAGGCACTGTGGCTGGTGTTGGGTAAGTTTGGTTGCCCGCGTAAGTTTGTAAGTTTAATTGAATGTCTGCACAGTGGTATGCGAGCGAGGGTGCAGCTGAGTGGAGAGACCTCTGATGACTTTACAGTTGTCTCTGGTGTGAAGCAAGGCTGTGTGTTAGCTCCTGCCCTGTTTAATATCTATCTTCATGCAATGTTGTCTTGTGCTTTTGATGCGGCTTGTGCTTACGGTGTTCGTGTGGAGCACCGTATTGATGGTGGGTTGCTGAACATCCGTCGTTTCGGTGCGACAATTCTAGCCTATGAGACAGCTATCCGAATGTTGCTGTTTGCTGACGACTGTGCGTTGTTTTCACACAGCGCGGATGAGTTGCAGCACATGACTAGTGCTCTGGCTTCGACAGCGGCCAAATTCGGGCTCACCATCAACACAAGCAAAACTGTCTGTCTCTTTCAGC
Source organism: Dicrocoelium dendriticum (assembly GCA_944474145.2). Taxonomy (NCBI): domain Eukaryota; kingdom Metazoa; phylum Platyhelminthes; class Trematoda; order Plagiorchiida; family Dicrocoeliidae; genus Dicrocoelium; species Dicrocoelium dendriticum. Next base: position 4,849,459 of record OX104064.1, on the reverse strand, counting down.
CTTCACCGGAGGTGCAATCTTCAATATTGCCGCAAATCAGCATTGGTGCTGAAGTATTGGAAACCACCTCCCGCTTCTGCTACCTTGGGAGTGTGATGTCGACTGATCAGCAGCTACACGTTGAGTTGCGTAATCGCGTGTCGAAGGCGGCAGCGGCATTCGGGAAGCTTGAGTACCGAGTGTGGAACAACCATCAGCTTAGCATTGGCACGAAGCTGATGGTGTACAAATCCATGGTACTGTCCGTTCTTCTATACGGCAGTGAAACGTGGACGATGTACCGTCGGGATGTGCGATATCTCGAGCGGTTCCATCAGCAGTGTCTGCGACGAATTCTGAGGATCGGCTGGGGCGCCAGAGTTGTAGACACGGAAGTGTTGCGCCGAAGTGGGATGTATGCAGTGGACGGCATACTTTTACTGCGACACCTGAGATGGCTCGGTCATGTGAGCCGTATGGATTCGACGCGAATACCGAAACAACTGTTATACGGTCAGCTGAGTATAGGGAAGCGGCATGCTGGGAAACCCAAGTTACGTTACCAGGACATGATTAAAGTGAGCCTCACACGTTCTAATCTTGATTGCAGATCATGGGAATCGAAGGCGGTTGATCGTGGTGCATGGCGCGATCTAATCACGAAGGCAGTTGCTGAAGTGCGGGAGAAATCGCTCATGCATGCAGAGAAGAAGCGGCAAGTGCGGAAGCGGCAAGCACCGATGAATTGTACTCCATCGACATCGAGCGCATTGTGCTGTAGAACATGCGGTCGCGAGTGCCTTAGTCAGGCAGGCCTAGTGAGCCATGAGAGAGGTCACTCGGGACCACTGCCGAAGCGCCGACGGGTCCCGCAGTGAACGTAGGCAGCACCGGCGCAGCGTTTGTAGGCACGCTGAATTCGATTTACTAACCGCGTGCTTGCATGCTAAGTCTCTTTATTTCAGGTGGTGGGTTTTCGGTTCTCTCCTAATGCCTTTCTTTCTCATATAAATGTCTAGTGGGCCATGAGCTAGGTCCTTTGGGGCCACTACAGAAGCGACGACGGGTCCTGCAGAGAATTACGACGAGCCGGCGCAGCGTTTGTAGGCACGCTGAATTCGATTTACTAACCGCGTGCTTGCATGCTAAGTCTCTTTATTTCAGGTGGTGGGTTTTCGGTTCTCTCCTAATGCCTTTCTTTCTCATATACATGTCTAGTGGGCCATGCGCTGTGCCATTTGGGGCCACTACAGAAGCGACGACGGGTCCTGCAGAGAATTACGGCGAGCCGGCGCAGCGTTTGTAGGCACGCTGAATTCGATTTACTAACCGCGTGCTTGCATGCTAAGTCTCTTTATTTCAGGTGGTGGGTTTACACTTTGTGCCTTAATGATTTTCTTTCTCATATAAATATCTCCATGTACTCTATTCCATTAACTTGCACACATCGCTTCAGCCAATTGTATTCGATTTCTATAACATTTTTGTGTTCGTGGCATACCGTGAACTATACTTCCTGACCTCGTGCACTTAGCTAGGATGTGTTTGTAAACAACTTATTGCGTATGCTATTTAATTAAGGTTTATGTCACCGTTTCCTTATGCATTAATCGAGTATTTCTCTTTTTCTTTCTCTCTCTCTCTCTCAAGTGTTTGGCTGTTGTTTGATATCCCCGGTGTGGCTGCGCTTGATGTGCATGTTGACAAGGTGCCTACCTGTCTATTACCCACTACATCGTTCATACTGGCTCCAGGAGACAGTTGGTCGTTGCTGGAGGGGACGGGGTGCACGGTTCTTGTGGCCGTGCTAGGCTCAAAGAGCGGTTCCATGCACTCAGTGTGGAGCGGACTACGGTCCAGCCACCGCCTTGTGTGCGGTTGATTCCCCAAATACAGCGTGCTTGTGTTTGCCTGTGAAGGAGTGTGGGCCGGCTCCGTTGATGAAACGTGGTTCCCATCCGCATGCCTCCCGGTCTTATTCCTTCGGGTTTACACTGGATATGGGGTATGTGGTTGGAGCTGTGGGTGGTGCAGCGCAAGCCATCCATGGTCCCTCTGTAGGCGCAGGCGTCCTGTGGCTTGCCACAGTGACAGGCAAATCCGAAACCGGATGCCGCCAACCATGAGCAGCAGAACCGCATCCAGTCAGTAGTAATTGGGATGCGGAATAGAGACGAAAGGAACGAGCGACCGAAGGTAAACCGTATCATCCAAGTTGTACAACTTGACACAAGCCATAAATAACAGGTCACTTTGTAGGTAATGAGTTTGGTCCGAAGCCCAGCAACTCCAGGGGCTGCGTGGAATGGTAGCAGGGGCAAATTAGAAGCTGATGAACGAGTGGCAGTCGCGTAACGGTCGGTGGTAAGTATCAATCACGAGTGATCATTAACAAGCTACTTGATAACCAGCGATCCTGTAAGACTAGTCTAGTAGACATGGTAATTGGCACAATTAAGAAACAGACGGGACGAACGAAACCGTAGATCTGGTGAATCATCAGTAACTGCACTAGCAAGCGATAACGTGCAACACTTGAGGGTGTCTAGGTGAGAAATGAAGGAAGAGTTTTTGAGATGGCGCCGGCCGAACAAGAGCGACTCAATTGACAAACTTAACCCAACAGTTGCGCAGAAAGCTTTTAATAGAAAACACGAAGAATTCAAGAGAGAACAGGTATGTTTACGTGACGCTAATGTGAAGGAAGAACCTGACATGCTTCTGTCTACAAGGTTAAAATATGGCTGCAATATTGTAATATTTTCGAAGAAACACTGGACTGAACGGTGTTACTTAAAAGTGGAACAAATCGAAACACTATTATCAGGTCCATAGGATAATAAAACTCGGCAATTCAAAGAACGGGAAAAGTTATCACCTTGGGTTTATGATCGTTGACACAGTTAGGATCCTCATCCTGGGGAGGCTTCAATTCACCAGCCTGATCTTGCATACTAAGAAAGCATAGACCTCTACCCCGACGTGCTTTATGAAATAACAGGTTTCACGGTTTGTCGGGGCTACTAACCTGTTAACTGTCAAAATATTCCCAAACACTTAAAATTCATTGACTGAGAGTACGTTTTAACAGCACCTAAATCAAATAGCTATCCACGTACCCGGTCGTTTCGATCCGTCGGGCTCGGATCCTAATGGATCCTACAGTGGACACTATAGACGAGATTCAACAGGTCGAAACGGCTATTTAGTGCGTTTCTGGGCACGCGGAGAATTATCTAACTTGGAAGTCCTGGAAAAAGTTACAAGTAATTATATAAAAAGACTCTACTCATGAGAATATTTTACTGTAAACGTTCTTGTCGTTTCAGCAGGTGTAGCGGAATTTTGCAATGTGTGCAAAATTCACATGATCCACATATCCCAATTCATGACTCTCAAGGCGTTTGAGCTTGTTGTGTATTTTGTTCGTGCATATAAGTGCCTGGAGGAAGAGCCAATGGTTCGCTGAGGCTCGCGGTGGCTAGATCCTGACAGATGGTCCACCCACTGCTGCCACTGTTGTGCCATGGGCTCATGACCTGGACGCGTCCTCGTGGCCAAGCTGGGTGGGAGTTGGGTTTCGCCCCTCCTCTGCTAAGATCCAGGACACCAATCCGCATGAGTCAGTAAACTGACCATGTGCTAGACCCGCTGTCTTTCCGGTGTACATTTAATCGAAGACTTTGGCTGAGGACCCGAGTCGTTCTCCTGCCAGTATACTAGTCCAACCTCTTCAGAGGTTAGGAAGCGGTCGATGGCCCGCTTCCCGTAAAACAACAGATATAAACAACAGATATAAAACAACAGATATACGGGTTATAAGCTCACAGCTCGATTGCCGCAGAGCACGAGCGCCACGCATTGTCTCTGACGGTGGGAGGGTACCTCCGGGTGTTCAATACTTTGCTACTACCCGCCTCAAGCCAGGCAGCCCTTGGTCAAATTGGTGTAAACCCGTCAAAACTCACCTGCGTCTGGCCCTGGTCGCAGGTGTATCCTACTACGGTCGCAAAACACAGAGGAATCGTACAAGTACCATAACGGCTGCGTGTGACGGCCGTCAAGCAGATCCCAATCTGTCTCTGTAATCACATTCCCGAGTTGGATCTGCTCCCCACCGCCTTCTGGGTCAGGCTATTGAGCCACAGGCTCCGGGTGGAGTCCTTCAAGCAAACCTCCGAAGCACAACGACCACCTCGCGTGCGATTGCCCACCAATGCAATCGTATGCCTGCGCGCAAAGCACTCAGCATCGGGTGCTGGAACGTGCGCACACTACTGGACCGGAACTCCAGCGAGCGCCCGGAGCGACGCACTGCACTCGTCGCGATGAAGCTGGTGCGCTTCAACATGGATATTGCGGCGCTCAGAGAAAACCAGCTCGCTGAGCAAGGTCAACTGCATGAAGTAGGTGCTGGCTACACATTCTACTGGGTGAGAAACGCCGCCTCAGCACCACATGGTCATGGGGTCGGATTTGCAATATCAGATCACCTCTATGGCCAGCTGGTGAATGGACCAACAGGCATCAGCGCGCGACTGATGAGTGTTCACCTACGACTCGGAAGAGGTAAGTTTGCCACCTTTATAACCACGTACCGTCCGACCATGTGTTATCCTGATGACACGCGTGATCAATTCTACACTGAGCTATCCTCCGTGATACGGTCTGTGCCGAGGAGCGATAAACGATCTCTGCTGGGTGATTTCAACGCGCGCGTTGGGCGTGATGCATCAGCGTGGACAGATGTTATCGGTGCGCATGGCATTGGTTCAGCGAATGCGAACGGTGACAGGCTGCTCTCACTGTGTGCCACTCACGGCCTGACGATCACGAACACTCGGTTCGCAATGAGTGCGAGTGATATAGCAACTTGGACGCACCCACGGAGTGGTCACGCTCATCTGCTCGACTATGTCATCGTACGTCAGTGTGAAGTGCGCAAGACAAGTGTACTGCGTGGAGCTGAGTGTGGCACTGATCACAAGTTGGTGCGGACCAAACTGTACATATATTTCCGTAAAACTATGTATTGCACTCCCAGGGTGGATCGGCGTAAATTTAACATTGTCTAACTCGGTACTGTGGCGAAACGGACTGAGCTGGAGAAGGCGATGGCTGCATGCCTGTGTGGTGATGTGGACTGCATAGCCACAGTGGGCGACCTGTGGCACCACATTCGCGACCAGGTGACAGCTGCTGGCGAGGAGACCATCGGGCGCGCAAACTGTAAATGGCCTGATTGGTTTGAGGAGGACAATGCGACGATTAGCGTATTGGTGTGTGAGAAGATTGCAGGATTTGCCGCACATGCAGCAGACTCCAGTGACTTGGGGAAGAAGAGTCAGTTTCGCAAACTTCGACGGCGACTGACTCGAGAGCTCAGTCGCATTAAAAAGGCATGGTGGACAGAGAAGGCGAAGCAGATGGAATGCTACGCCGAACGTCGCCAACACAAGGAATTCTTTGACTCCCTGAAGGCGATGTATGGACCGAGGTTGGAGACATTGAGGACGCTGATCTACGGTAGCCCAGGCGCTACCTGCACACAGACTGCAGACATAATGCAGAACTTGCGGAAACACTTTGCCTGTCTCTCGAACAACCGTTCATAGATTGACTGGCCTATAATGAACGGCCTCAAGCAGCACGATATGAAGTTGAGCCTAGCGAATACGCGGACACTGGATGAGACACAGAGAGCACTTGCTCAGCTGCGAAACGGCAAGTGTGTCTGTGACGACGGGATCCCGCCTGAGGTAGTGAAACATGGCGGACCCGCGTTGGCAAATGTGCCGCACCACTTGGTGCAATGCGAGTGGACTGAAGAGGAGGTGCCTGCTGAGCTGAAGGATACCCTTGTGCTACCGCTGCACATGGGCAAAGGGAGCAGGCAATGTTGTACGAATTATCGTGGCAGAAACTTGCTCAGATGTGTGGGCAAAGTGATTGCCCGAATCCTGCTTAACCGAATCGTCAGTCAGGTTGTGAAACCAAACGCGGCGAAAGGATTGTATAGATTCCGATTGGTTCGCAGCACTACAGATATGGTGTTTGCGAGTCGTCGGTTGAAGGAGAAGTGCATAGAACGATACCAGTCGTTGCATTCACTTTTGTTGATTTCACCAAAGCATTTGATACGGTGAACCGCCAGGCCTGGTGGCTGGGGTTGGGTAAGTTTGGTTGATCGCGTAAGTTTGTAAGTTTAATTGAATGTCCGCGCAGTGGTATGCAGGCGAGGATGCAGCTGATTTGAGTGACCTCGGATGACTTTGCAGTTGTCACTGGTGCGAAGCAACGCTGTATCTTAACTCCTGCTCTATTAATTATTGATATTCCAGCGATGATGTTTTGTGATTGTAATGCCGCTTTTGCTTACGGTGTTCGTGTGGAGCACCGTATTGATGGTGCGTTGCTGAACATCCGTCGTTTCGGTGCGACAATTCTAGCCTATGAGACAGCTATCCGAATGTTGCTGTTTGCTGACGAATGTGCGTTGTTTGCACAGAGCGCGGATAAATTTCAGCACATGACTAGTGCTCTCGCTTCGACTCCGACCAAATTCGGCTCACCATCAACACAAGCAAAACTGTCTGTCTCTTTCAGCCTTCACCGGAGGTGCAATCTTCAATATTGCCGCAAAGCAGCATTGGTACTGAAGTATTAGCAACCTCCTATCGCTTCTGCTACCTTAACAGTGTGATGTCGACTGACCAGCAGCTACACAGTGAGCTGCGTATCCGCGCCTCGAATGCAGCGGCGGCATTCGGGAAGCTAGAGTACCGAGTGTGGAACAACCATCAGCTTACCATCGCCACAAAGTTGTTGGTCTACAAATGCATGATATTGTCCGTTCTTCTATACGGCAGTGAAACGTGGACGACATACCGTCAGGATGTGCGATATCTCGAGCGATTCCATCAACAGCGTTCGCGACGGATTCTGCGTATCGGATGGGGAGACAGAGTTGCGGACACGGAAGTGTCGCGTCGAAGTGGAATATATGCGGTGGACTGCATACTTTTGCTGAGACACCTGTGGTGAATCGGTCATGTGAGCCGTGCGGATTCGACGCGGATACCGAAACAACTATTATATCGTCAGCTGTATTGGGAGGCAGCATGTGGGGAAACCAAAGTTACGTTACCAGGACATGATCAAAGTGAGCCTTTCACGTTCTAACTCTGATTGCAGGTCATGGGAATCGAAGGCCGTTGATCGGCTTGGATGGCGCGATCTGATCACGAAGGCAGCTACCGAAGTGTGGGAGAAAGACCTCATGTATGCAGAGAAGAAGCGGCAAGTGCGGAAGCGGTAAGCACCGATGGGTTGTACTCCATCGACATCGAATGCATGGTGCTGTAGCACATGTAGTCGCGAGTGGCTGAGTCAGGCAGGCCTAGTGAGCCATGAGCGAGGCCACTTGGGACCACCACTGAAGCGACGACGGGTCCTGCAGAGAACGTAGAAAGAACCGGCACAGCGTTTGTAGGTACGCTGCATTCGATTTACTAAGCGCGTGCTTACATGCTAAGTCCATTTATTTCAAGCGGTGGGTTTTCAATTTTGTCTTAATGTTTATCTTTCTCATATTAATGTCTACCTGTACTATCTTGTATAAAGTTGCACACGTCGCTTAAGCCAATTGTAGTTAATTGCGATAACATTTTCGTGTTTGTGTCATTTCCGTAAACCTATGAACCCATGAACCTACCTCGGATTCGTTTGTAAACAACTTATTTCATACGCTCATTAATTTAGGATTTATGTCACCGTTTCCTTATGCATCACTCGATTTATTATATTTATTATCTTTCTCTGAAGTGATTGGCTGTTGTTTGACATCCCTGGTGCGGCTGCGCTTGATGTGCATGTTGACAACGTGCCAACCTGTTTATTACCCACTACCTCGTCCATACTGGCTCCAGGAGATAGTTGGTCGTTGCTGGAGAGGATCGGTTGCACGGTCCTTGTGGTCGTGCTAGGCTCGAACAGTGGTTCCATGCACTCAGTGTGGAGCGGACTACAGTCCAGCCACCTCCCTGTGTGCGCTTTATTCCCAAACATAGCACGCTTGTGTTTACCTGTGAAGGAGTGTGTGCCGGCTCCGGTGATGAAACGTGGTTCCCATCCACATGCCTCCCGGTCTTATTCCTTCGGGTTTACAATGGATATGGGGTGTGTGATTGGAGCTGTGGGTGGTGCAGCGCAAGCCACCCATGGTCCCTCTGTAGGCGCAGACGTCCTGTGGCTGGTCACAGTGACAGGCAAATCCAAAACCGGATGCCGCCAACCATGTGTGTGCCTGCGTCCCGCACTCTGTTTCTACGCATTTCCTGCATGTGTCCACCTCGCCCCTTGTGTCACTATTCTCAAATCCGAGTAAATGGAGCAACTTTGACCGTGCACCGTGAACCCCCTCCTCATATTTCAGTAGATAAACAGAAGTGCATCTCGTCCTACTTACGTAGCAGGTGTGTACTCATTGCGTAGACACCATAGGTTGTAATCAGCTCTCCGATTAGCTGTTTGAATGTATGTCAATCCATAGACTGACCGGCTCTAAGCCGATCCGTCCAATTTGTCATTTGTATCTTTGACTGCAACCGACGTAGACGGTTTCGTGATCGTTGTCTGTTTGAGCGCTAATTCGATGCCGTTTGTTGTTGACGTAAGACCGCAATCACTACACGACTCGACGCTGCGCTGGCATCACGTGATATGAACAGCGCCCATCCGCCGCGACAAATCGTATAAGAACATGGTACTCACCAGTTTTCCAGGAAATGGAAGTGCGCGGATTTACATGAGTGTCAATGTGAATATCACGAAGAGTTCGCGGGTGCCTAGTCTACATTGTTGGTAACGTTCCTCTTTGAAGCTATGCACTACATCCAGACCATCCTACGAGGTTTGTCGTTTTTTTTCCTTTTCAACGTGTTAAGTCATTAATCAAAAGTACACCATCGGTGGCTTTGTGACAAAAGTAAGCGTGGAGGTTTACCGAAAATGAGCAGCAATCGCGACCCGAATACGATCAGCATATCCTATTAAAGAAAATGCCTCTGTGAGCTTGTTCCCAAGCTAGGGATACCATCATCGCACCAGCGATTGCAGTCGAATTTCAATTATTTACATGCACATGGAAAAGCAGAAGAGACTAAAGGTGGCTTACAACTGATGAGGACGAAAAAACACTGGATCCAGATAGTAGCAGGATGAAAAATGCAGCGAGGAATTAAATAAAACAGGAGGTAAAAGAGGGAAATCACAAAGCCCGATAACCTTAAGGAAGAAACAGTCAGCTAAAGTTTTGCCACATTATATAATGGACACTTGATCGAATCTATTTGTAATGCGTGGACTCACAATTTTAGAGATGTGTCTAATGTAAGCCCAGGGGATTTCAAGCAAGCACCGAATTCATTTTCCAAGAATCCGAAAAACGCATCATTGATTAAGTGGTTAAATACTACGACCGTATTGCTGTAAAAGTGCATTTTTATCACAGCCACAAAGATGATTCCTCACGCTTGTGCGTACAACGAGGAGGGAAATAGGAAACATACAAATTTGGAGAATGGAGACAAACGTAACTTACCGCTGATCAGCTAACCCCACGAACAGCGCAGTAGATTCTGTTGGGCCGAGACTATTTGGTAAACAGGGGCACCGGCGATTAGACTCAGATACGACTGAGTCATCACAGGATAGGTCGCCTACGTCCGCAGCAGCGGTTCTTTTAGTAGGGGTGACGGACAATCGTGTTAAAGTGTGCGGCAACGGATCCAAAGCCGAGCATGGTTTGGCTCCGTTTAAACCGAGGGAGAATGGAAAGCTGGCAAACTCAAAGGTGACTGGCAAGTTGCCAGGGGATCCAACTTCGTTGCACCTGGGTGAAGAATCCAGTTGTGTAGGCGAGTTCGGACTTGGAAGACGGAATCTAACAACAGCACAGTGGCTGCGAAGGCGTTCCAGTGGAGACTGAGTGTCGCCGCTCACAGAGCCACCACCGACATTTCTACCACTAGCCATGGCACCTGACGCGGTTGGGATCAGTTCACCTCCACTCTTTGTCACCGAAGGGCCTAGATTTGCACCATCTTCGTGACATATCTACGGTGAAGACATTTAATAAAGGTGGTTAAACAGTAGAAAAACGAAGAAAACGATTAGGGAGAGAAAGGATCACAACTGTCACTGCAGCGAGCTCAGAATGACACAGTGTGACGGACCCCATGTACGAGGATAAAATAAAGGCAGTGCAGCAAAGTACTTTCTCCGGTGTAGTCAAATAACCGAGGATGAAGATGTTACTAGTGCAGCAAAGGAATATCGCACAACCACCGGACCGGAATTTCAGCAACTTATTTAACAGTAACTCTGCTCTGCCTCAGAATAAAAAACAGTAAATTGAAAGCATGACGAGTGATTTAAATTGAACCAGGTGCGACACTGACCGGACCTGCTAACATGCACAGGTGCCATGCAGATACTTCCGATCTCCTAGTTCGAAAGTACCAGATGCTACACAAGTGAGTGGGATATCGCCACTGTACCGCCATTTAAGTTGTTGCAACGAGAGCTGTCGGCTTCCAGATGATGAATCTGCGCTAACGGTGAATCATCACGCAGGCACTGGCCAGTTGCTTACATAGAAAACAAATGGTAAGAGCTTTCTTTACACTCGTGGCAATCCCTACAGATAATTTCAAGCATGCTGAAGAGTGATTGAGAAAGATGTTCGCCTCGTTCGGGCCAGTCAGAAATACGAGTTCTTGTGGAACACAGGGAAGTTCGAACCCGTTATTAAAAGGTGAACTATACCGACAGAGTGCGGATAATTGGTAAATAAACGTGCTCCATGGACTAGTGAACTAAGCGTCGGCAATGGAGTTTTGCTTTCAGTCCAAGCTACCTCCACTGTGCCAATCATACCGTAATTAGCCGGTGTGATAATACCCTAATTTATAATTTGCTAATATCATTTGAGCCGAGCAGCAAGCGAAAAGTGGGTTAATGTCACCAAGGTGCAAGGAGTACAGTAAAGAAATATGTAGCAATTCAAAGCAAAGAACAAAATGAGAGCACAAGTTACAGTGAAGGAATCAACTAGCGAGAAGAGCAAAAATGGACGAGAACTAACCTGGACAATGACTTTGTAATCTCCTTTGTCTAGTGGAAGAGCAAAACGTGGGCGTTTCGAACGTTCCTTCAAATCAAAAGACAACGGAAAAGGAAAACTGGAAATATGTACAGTTAAGCACATAACGGTAGTGTTTCGTAGAAAACGGTTCGTATATAACGGTCGTATTGGGACCAAATGATATAAAATGCGTCAAATCACACATCACATAAGCGGACGTGCTATAGTGGCTAAAGTTAGAGGCAGCCAGATGTCCAGACGAAAATAAATAGTTGTGAATGAGAGTAATTGTATTGGTCATAAAATAGAGTAAAAAACAGAGTTCAGTTCAGTCGTCGATTGTGGGGTAAAATAGGCTACCTGTACTAACCTCCATGAAAAGCAACAGTACTGATAACAATAATAACAAGTTAACAGCTCAAGAGTAGTTGGCGATAATGAAGGCAGGGTGTGCGTATGAGTCCGAAATGAGAAAACGAATAAACAACAACATAACTGATTTCCAACTATTGATGTGGCCTGTGCAGAAAGATGACGATGAAAAACCCGGAATTTCGGTATTTTGCAGGCAATATAAACGAGTATTCGACTGCAGATTCACCCGACCAATCACAGTGTTGGTAACCAGTACACATCGAGGCAGCCGGTGGTCAGCTAGGCACAGCAAATAGTTTAGAGGTGATACGCGATTTGAGTTTCGCAAACACAGCAGGTCAGTAAAGAGCTTGTTTCCAGATAGAGAACAGTGTTCCCACTATACCTACTGCTAATTGATTGCATCCACAGTGCAATTGAATCGCTCCCTAAGAATCTGATTAGCATCCGAGAGCAAATTGAACATGATCCTTAACGCAATTTAAAAAATAAATGAATGAGATATTCTCGGTAAAACGAGGCACACTGGCGAAGGCGCGACCAAAGATGCATATAAGCATAGCTGCGTTGAAATGGTGAAACATTTCATTTCAATGAAAGGTATAACCGAAATGTCCATAGTTCATACGGTTGAGCATCTTGTCAGGTAATAGTCCGACCCAGGAACATGATGGTGCTGGGGCGCGGAAATATCAGTCATAACTGTGGTGTCAATATTCAAGTTCGGCGTGATTTCGCCATGCAGTAATCCATGAGCACAGGAGTCAAGGTAAGATTTTGGTGCATGGGTTGTTCATTAAATGCTCAGAATGTTCGGTGTTCCATCAAACCATTCTCCATAGCAAAATCGGTTGCACAGGTTGTATGTAGAAATCTGATGACTGCTTCAGTGTGAAGTGTTCAGCTGTTACTCTATTCAGTGGCGAATCACGTCCGCCACGTCGTAGTGTTGTAAAACAGACATATGTGGCTTTTTATAGGGAGAACGCTTGCCAGGCGAAAACCCATCACGTTCTGGAACACTGTCATAGGTTATTTTAAACAGTAGTGCAAGCCGCCGATGCATCATACAGACCAATTTTGCACTCCATTTTTCAGTCGGTTGACGGTCGAATTTGTTCGTTGGTTGACCGATTGGCTTGGTAGTGATCCGGCAGTAGTCGTTGAAACCGGTCAAAGATGCAAAAGAGTCGCAGAGTCGAAAAATGAATGGTGCAGGTTAGTAGAAACATTGTTAACCGAGACAAGTATATACTTGTCAGTGTCTAGCTATCCACGCTGGACATATCATGGGGATAGTAATGCAGTTGTTCTTTGTGGCTGAATACTTCCATAACAGGCGAAAATTCCATTCCTTTATCCAATGCGGGAGCGATACGAATTTTTTAGTTCGCAAAATAGGAACAGAATTCCTTCAAATGTAAGTAATAATTGCGTGTAATTGTCTCCATGGTCAAGTGAAAACTCCATAAAAGGCCATCAGAAAAGCTGCAGGTAACTGGATAAAAGAAAGTTTTGTAAAAATGAAAGGGGCCGAACCCATCTGTTCCAGCGCCATTGAGGAGCAGTAAAGCTGTCTATGAAATGACATCGGAAAAGCTTCAGTATTTTCCGACGCACTATGCGTGCAGCGTGCTTGGAATTGAGACAGTCTAAAGCACGCAATGACAGTAGATGTACTAACAGCTGCATGGATAGTATGAGTTCATGTTTAAGGTGAGCGTTAGCACAATAGTGCAACACTTGGACAGGAGGCCGATAACGATGAAGAAACTACACGCAGTTCTGGAACCCACGAACACACAGGCGAAGAAAATCCTACGTCTTGACATTGCTGTAATCTGAGGTCGAGGAAAGACGATCGGTCTGGATTGAGGAAAAAATTGCAATTCCTTTTGTCTCGCATCAGAGGCCGTCCACCGCGAAGAATTCGTGTGCAGTGGTAATTGCCCAAAACTCGAGGACGGAAGCTTCATGTTATTGGAGCCCTGACGACCGAGGGCTTGGTAGAGTGTACCATAGTGGGATTAAAACTTTTCAACAAAGAAAGGTGTGCGCAGTGGTTGCGTAGAATGCTGGATGCAAAGGGTTCGACTTCTGTCGAAAGTTGCCTCGTGATCTGTGATAACACGGATTGTCTGTTTAAAGTGTGTTTGGTGCTGAGTTATCTGCGGGGTAATGGCTGATTATGACGCGGGCAGTGAAAGCCGAAAGGAAGCAGTCTCGCCAATGCCGCCTTACCTTCGCACGATAGCCAGCTGTTTGTGACGGTATGTTGTGCACACAAGGTGTAGGCGCCTTGGCCCTGAATGTTTGCTTAGGGCATTAAGGTTTTCAGGTAAGTCCCCCTTCTCTCCCTCTTCTTATTCTTTATTTCATAGGTCCTCATGGTTGTATAGCAGCAAAGCATCAGTTCAAATGGCTGATGTACTGCTGTTGATGATGATGATGATGTGATAACACGCAATGCCACCAAGAGCAGTCGTACCCTTTGAGCAACCTGCTGCACTTTGTTAAATACTCTCCATCACTGAACCCAATTTAGGGCATTCGGAGCATCAGAAAAGCATATGGGAAGCAAGCTATAAGGCATAGATATTCGGACATGCTTCAGGGAGATCCTGAGGGTGTACTCTGTAAAACTGAGTGGAGAATGCGTTTCCTGAGGCGAATTGTGTCAGAGGCACGAGTCCGTGTGACGTCTCAACACTGCCAGGACATGATTGATCATGTGTGGAAGAATTATGCTCACTCAATGCGTTGTACTGGTTTGCAAATTCCTTCTATTTTGTTGACATAAATATAGACCATTTGAACTGAGGTATTCACTGCTATCCAGCACGAAGCCATTGTTTCAACATTCAGGTATAAACGATGGTGTTCATGCTAAATGCTGTCGCAGAATTCTCGCATGTTTCCGCGTTAGGCGTTGCGAAACAACCAGACGGTATCCGGGTAGTTCCTGGCAACCAGGACTACAGTGCTACTAATGGTGTGAGCTCATGTGTTGTTACGTGCGTGGCTAATTGATGGTGGGGAAATGGTACGTAGTTGGTATTGCAAGGAGGACTACCGTGTGCAGAAAAGGAAGAGTTATTCAATAGATCGTTAGGTTAGGCACTATTGCGGCCAGCTCGCAATTGCATAATGCTGTAGGTTACATATCGCTGCGGGAGGACAGTTACTGTGAGATACGCTAGGACGCGTCGAATGGAAGCCACTGCTCTATCTCAAAATGCCAACTAGCTGTTTGTCGCTTACTGTTAGCCTTTCAGAGAGCAATGCAGTCGACCGCGTTCGTTTCAACATTTAGATTGTGCTAATGTAGGCGGTGCACCATGAGTAGTGCGCTAATTGCAAGTAGTGCAGCGTTCGGGAGAACACGAACTACTCAAGCAACCAAAGTAGACGTCATCGCGAACGCCTACACATTAAGCACCGAGAGACACCAGTTAGATTTCCATTGCTTCACATTTGCGTTGGGCTGGATGGTATGGCTACTTCGTTCGGCTTAGGGTGCACAGACCTTCCGGCATATCACTCTGCTACCACAGGTCCTCAGCACTCGCAGTCATGTATGTGACTGTCTTGCTGTCCGGACACAATGCAGTCGTATGCCGCCTTGAAGTTCGAGCGTTATAGGTATCCTAACCATTTTGGGAACAAACAGAATGCCAAACTAGCCATAAGATAACTAATGAGGTGTCGCGTTGCCATGTTCGAAGTTCCCCTTCTCGCCCATTGGTGACATGCGCAAAGCATGTCTTCATGTATGTAACAACAGAACAACCTAAGTCGAGTATCGTCGCACGTATCGTATATAAATATTGATATTTCGTGCTAGAAATCTAGAATATACGCATGATCTGGACAGAAAACGGTCGGGACAGAAAAATTTATATTATAATCCTATAATCGTGGTTCTAAAGAGCAGAATAATATACGCGATAGTACTCACGACAAGGTTTGCAACGGCAGCGGAAACAGATAACAGTGCTGTTAAAAGCAGACTGGTGGAAGCGTGACTTTGAGAAAATTGCACGCAACTGAAGTGAGCATGATCTAAAGTACGAAGAGCATGCTATAGGCTCGGAAGGTGGAAAGAGGTGAGAATAGGATTACTGAGTCATCAAGAGGGAATAATAGATCTGGCAAAGGAAATCAAAGTACTTTACAATTCACATGGTAGTCCACTTACGCAGATTCAATCCTTCACCCAGTCGCACCATGTGCTTGGACAACCTCGTGCCCCTAAGCTGCGTGGACGTAGCTTCAGAGTAGGCACTCGCCGGTGAATGGAGGTTTGAACACTCACATGTCTCCACCGCACCACCACTGTGCCCATGGTGTGTGGGAAAATACTGGATGCAACTCAAATGGATTAAGAACTAGGTTCAATTGACTTTATGGATGCAAATCAGATCATTAGGGAGCAATTCAATTGCACTATGGATGTAATCAATCGAGAAAAGGTTTGACTTGTGCCATATTTCGCAAGCATTGGTGATCAAATCGGTTGTTTTATCAATGACCCTGCAATCCGCAAGGGATATGCCCTGGATAAGAAGATTGAATAGCCAGGATCCATAACGAATTTACAAACGGCCCATTAAAGTGTATTATTACTGTTATGTTTTAATCAATAGTTTATTGAATCGACGGTGAGCCAAGCAAAAGTAAAGAAATCAATGGTAGATAAAAGGCATGATTATCATTCGAAATGATTTGGAATATTGGTAGCTCGGGAGACTTGCTCAATTGTTGTGGAATTCTCCGAGCTGGGCAACTTGGTTGCAGACGTTTCGCCACCATTCAAGGTGGCATCTTTAGTGCGGGATTGATAGCAGTTAAGTAGCAGTAGCTGATAGAAAGCAAACCTGCTACTTAACTGCTATCAATCCCGCACTGAAGATGCCATCTCGAATGGTGGCGAAACGTTTGCAACTAAGTAGCCCAGCTCGGACAATTCCACAACAAATGATTATCATTATCATGATACATTAGCTGAGGGTGATCAACATGCTATAAAAAATAAACATTCTTCATTGTTTTGCACAAGCCAGGTTTTGCCTTTCCAACAGCTCGGTATTAAGCGATTGAGTGTAAACATGTATATACACAGACCTTCCACAATTTTCGGTTGAGGACCATGAACTGAATTCGTTCGAGTCAACGGCCCCCCCCCTTTGTCCTTTGGTCCCCAACATGGCAGACATGTAGATTCAACGACAACAATACGTGAAGTGGACGATTTCATATGATATCGCCAAGCAGAAGCATGACCACTACAAGATCAACTCCAGCCCTGTCCTGAACGAGCGAAGAGAACGCGATGGGGTAAACGCACAGGCGCTATGCGTAGGACGTGGCCGAGCCATCTTAGCTGAGGCGGAAAAAGCAGCTTGTTGAAGGGGATGCTCACATTATTTAACACACGATGTCTAACTTCATTGTTGCAGATACGTTTTCACTACATCACACGAGCAATCCTCCCCAAGCGCCCAATATTGAAGGCCGAGAGCCGATGCATGTCATCTATACGAGCTGGGCATTATTCACTGTCACATAGCAACACTCCCGAACGGCGACATTGTAAACAAGGCCCTTTACCAAGAGGGAAACATCCCAACGACACTATAAGTGTTTCCGGTTGACAAACGCCGACCGATCTTTCGCAATGCAAAGGGAAACTTCCCTCTCAAAAGTGCCACCAGCATATATACATCTGTCCAGGCAGATAAAACTATCAAGGAGTTCAAAGTGTGTGCCTATAAGAGTGAGCACGTGAACGGGTGAATTTCAATCCTGGAGTAGCACTTTACCCTTCGATGGGGCGAAGCACATTTCGTACTCAGAAGCCTCAATTGTCAAACGGTTTAGTATGGTCCATATACTTAACCAGTCATCACCAAGTAAGACATGTCATCAGCAGTCTGATTCGGTCGCTCGCTCGCTTAACCGCTAGTAGCGGGACGAAATTTTGGTACGTTTCAAGAGCTCACAACAGGTCTATAATCGCGAAATTAAAGAGGAACGTGGATATAGGGCAGCTCTGTCGCACAGCACTGTTGACAACGAAGGGAGGGGAAAGCTTGTGGTAGAGCCTCACTCTGCCGGAGATATGAAGGAAAAGTGCGCGTAGGATGGCGGTATACTTCTCTGGTACCTCATTCTTTCGCAACGCAATAGCGCAGATCGATCAACAGAGTCAAATGCAGCACGGATGTCTAAGAACGCAACGATGGTACGCATCTGGTAGAAGTAACAATGCTCGAGGAGGTGGTGAAGCGTGAAGATTTGATTCACACATCCCCGGCCACGACGGAAGCCAGCTTGTTCTACCTAGTACCATGAGTCACCAATCGGGGATAGTCTAGGAATTAGGATGCATATCAATAGCTTGGAGGCAACCGAAATGAGACTGATCCCTCGGTGTTTAGCGCAAAAAGTGCGGGCAACCTCATTAAAAATCAGGACAATAACTGACTGTACCCAAAAAAGAAGAACAATGTGGTTAGCTGGGTAAAGATAATTGGGTTTCCATAGTAACAGCTCTGGAAGAAGTCCGTCTGAGCCGGCAGCCTTAAATCGTCTTAGTTGTCGAAACGCAAGACAAACTTCCGCTTCGCTGGATGAATCAAGTGTGACGACCCAGCGCGGACAGCTGGGTTCGCAGGGGATATAAGTGGACGGTGAGGGCCAATTGAACTGGGAATGAAAATGTCCAGCCCATCGATCCAAGCGTCTCCGGAGGTTGGCGGAGAGACATCGGATGCGATAATAGTTTCACTAATATCGGAATCCTTGTGTCTGGTGGAACGAAGGAGCTGGAAGATCTTGCAAGTATATCCAGAAGGGCATCGGCATCCATTTCTGAAACAAGCTGAGAACACCAGGCTTCGTGGTCAGTGCGTAGGCTTAGTTTGAGCTGCCGACTGACGGAACGGTGCAGTTCAAAATAAAGAGACTCCGCTAGGATATTTCTGTGAAAGTCAAATAGATGCAGAGAGCGCATGGACCGCCTTCCTAGGAAGATGACCAAAAAACTGACTGCCAGGAAGAGATAATGGCCTGCTGCATGAATGACGAGTGCCTATCAAAGACCTGTGATGCGTCGCATCTAACAACATCGGTCAGGGAAGGCTAATAGCCTTACTGCACCGAGAGAGTAGATAATTTTTGTATCTATCTTACGTGCTCCATTTTCGGGTATACCACCTGATGGATCTGCAATTCACACACACCGTATATATATACAACCATCCAAAGAGAAGAGTTAAGAAGTTATTGTGCACGGGAATTGAAACACAGCTGTGCATTGGCGTGACTCGAATCGCCTCTCACTATCTTTGCATTAATCTGAGAGTACTGGGTCAGGCGGTCTCATAACTATGCAGTCCGATAAAAAATTACAACGGTCGTTGCAATCAGCGACAGTTTCTTAGTGGCGTTTGTGCTCACAGTCTATGGACGAGTGTTAGGAGTACGTTGTGATTGGTTATCAACAGAGTTATCTATGGATTTCACGTTGCGAATGACATCCGAGTAATGAGATGGAATGTTGCTCACCCGCATGAATTTCTATGACGCAAACTTGGAATGAAGATAAGTCGAGTTACAGGTAAAAGTTGTGTGCGCGGGTTAGGGGAATAACAACGGTATGGACTCACCACATCGAAATCGCCGGCACCAAGGAATCGGCCGTAACAGTCGTACACATGGTACATCTGAGTGAGGTAGTCGCTTTCGTATAGTAGCTCGTGTAACCACGGTAACTCGAATTGGGTCACAGAATGTTTGAAGGGCTGAAGCAAGGGCGATAAAGAGGATAATAATGGCACCAATAGCAGAGGACACGCGTTTCCAAAACAATAGAAATCGAACCGATTTACAAGATAGGAGAAAAATTTGGGGTGCATAGATTACCCAAGTATCTAATCAGCACACATCGCATGCAAATCCGATACAGTGCAACATCGTGGAATGTAAGAACATGCGACACGCGGCGTAGATTGATGTATTTGTTCGCCTGTTTCCACCTCGAGTGAGAACAGTATCGCGATCCGAATACTGGGGCAAATTCTCAGGCTGAAAACATTCACGGAAGCATACACATAGCGGAACATTCAGATTCATGGGAAGGGTCAGTGAGTTAATACACGAGGAATGAAACATAGAGTGAGCCATTAAATTAGAAAATATGTGGCATCGATATTCGGACATGGACACAAGTAGATCGATGAGGCGCTCAAGATGGAGGACCAGGCGCCGGATAATTTGGACCTAGACAGTAGATTCCACAATTGACCCAACTACGTAGGTACCAAATTAATAATAATAACATTAATGCAAGCCGACACAAGTAGTTGTTCTGCGAGGATGAACTAGGCGGGCGATTCAGATAGTGGAGGAGATAAAAACAACGTAACTACAACAGACGCTCCAACCTAATATGCACCATTGGCCGCGGGAACTTCAAGTTCTACGATGCTATCAGGAACCGTGTCGACGCACTAATTTAAAGCGGTCTGTTTAGTTTCGTAGATCCCTTTCGGGACCAGTTCACTCGGTCCGTTGATCCTGCGCCTCTCTGTGCTCATGTGGTGCAGGATGGGTCACTGTCCGTTACTTTGGAGGATTCACCGAGGCCTGAGGCTCGGAACATGATCACATTCCTTAGTCATTCCCGTGCGATTGATTCGGATTCTCTTGCATTTGCACAGTTTAAGTACGGTGGTGGTGCCTTCTGCAGAGCATTGGCATAGCCAGTTGAGAGACAATACTTAAAAGTTGGCTACGCATCAAAGTCCGAGGGAACGTCGTCGAATATTTTCCACCCTTCGAGTGTAAGTTCACAAGTGCGCACTCAAACTCTCTAATATACTTTTCGATGATTTCACAATTTCCATCTTGATCACTTCACGGAGCCTTCTGTCCGTTATGTGCCACTGTTCAACATGATTTCATCCAAGTTTTGTGCAATGATAGTCGCAGTCGAAGGCAGCCAGAGAAACGCCCAACGTCTGTCGATGCAGGTCGCAGTCAAAAAAGTTTACCTGGGAAGAGTTCCACACATACGGTCATGCAAACTGGCCTGGAGTCAATCCGACGTACAACCCAGACTTCCACAAATTCAACTCCATTTGACAACACAATACTACGTCATCATAATTTTTTTCAGAAACACGACACCAAGTGAAGACAATGATCCAGACTTTGCGCTCTGCTAGCTCTGAAGACCCAGATGAATTTCTAACGGTTGAATTACTATGGAAAACTCAACTACAGAGGAAGCCGCGAAACGAAGAGAAGCTATCTGCTGCTGATCAAGAACAAGCCAGGTCAAGCACAGCTCGAGGTCACCATCCTCCCAAGAAATGCCTCAAATGATAAGAGCCAATCAAATGTGATAGTTTTTCACACGTCTGAGTCCACTGATGCAAGCCCTCAGGCACGCAATGATCACGACATTGAGATTTTACAGAGCTTGGTTGATACGCTCCTCGAGGGCGGAGTGTAAGTGAGGCAAGTCATCCGTTTCGGCAAAAACGCTGCTGTGGGCAACTTTTGCCTGCGGGTCCATTCCGAAGCTAATCATGTCTCCGCTAATCAGGCTGAAGGGTGAAAGGATGCATACTCATCCGGATTTGGATACACTTAGCCGAGAGCGTCTCAAGTGTGTTATCACTGGGATAAAGCGGTGAACCGATGAAGGAGAAACAACTCTAGGTATTGCAACTTTTCTCATGGTTACAACGCGAACGTGAATCCGGATAAATCCATCGCACACTTCAGGAATGCCCGGCAGTTCCTACCGCAGTCTATATGTAGCCTTTAACAATGTGTGCAGCCTCATGAACAAGCGCGATAAGCTATGCCAATTCGTTGCTTTCGAGCGACCAGATGTAGTGAGGCTCGGAGAGACGTGGTTGAACGACGTGGTACCTGTACCAAGGTCACTAAGCCTAAACTAAGTACGTCGTACGAAAACTAAACTAAAACTACGAACAGATAAACCTACACTTAACGCACGGTCTGGGCAGAAGAAGAAAACGTATTATCCTGTAACCGTGGTTATATAAGGCATAATAAATACAGTATATGACTTATGAATAGGTTTCGCAATCGTAATGCAAGTGGGCAGAAACTGTCCAGCGTGGGGCGGATCGAGTATTCGGGCAGTGTCACAGTAACATAATAATAAGAATGGCCTTGAAACCTCAAGGATGTGTCAGTGATGGAGTGTAAGAAATAAATGTGCGATATGTTAACCGCTTGTAAAACACAGAAAAGCAGTGTAAATGTGCAAGATAATCAGGGAAAAGTGATACCGTGTCCTCAGGTAAGCAATCCAGTTTGGGGATACATCAAAGTTCCTTTTGGACTTTACACTCCCCCGGCGGTTTCCTATCCCGGACGATGGCTTCCACGGCATCATTCTCTTCTTCCTGGTACGCTTCTAGTAGGCACAGCTGTCTGACGTCTCTTCGCAATATGCCTTTGCTAGTCCTCACCAGTGCTTGGTCTTTGCTCTTGATAACTTGCTCCACAACACCCTTAGGCCACAGACCTCTTGATGTGCGTAAATCACAAACTAAAACTAAATCGCCCTGTCTAAGATCTCGAATTTCATTTAACCACTTCTGTCTATTCTGCAGTGTCGGTAGGTATACTCTAATCCACCTACGCCAAAATATATCAGACAGATGTCTTACCTGTCTCCACCTTCTGCTCATTTTGATTGGTAAATTGATCGGTGGGTATTCAAGCGACTGGTCATTTGAAAGCGTGTAGTTGCCGAGGTGATATAGCATCTTGCGAGTCCGGGGAGTCAGGTACCGCTACCAAAGGCCTGTCATTCAATATCCTTTCGATCTCGGTGAGTGTCGTTACAAGTACCTCTTCGGTCACAACCTCGCCGTTGAGAATGTTCCGTAATAATTCACGAGTCGATCGAATTAATCGTTCCCAAAGACCTCCGCGATGGCTAGCACATGGAGGATTGAATTTCCAGTCAACCTCTCTAGCCAACATAGACTTTGTGATCTTCGTCTGATCTAGCTGCTTCAGAAGATTGCGTAATTCTGCTTCAGCTCCGTGGAAATTCTGTCCATTATCGCTGTATATTACATTCGGCCATCCGCATCTAGCTGAAAACCTCGAAAACGCGCACAAGAACGAATCGGTATCCATGGAGTGGGAAACCTCTATGTGAACAGCCCGTGTAGTCAAGCAACTGAACAAACAGCCATATCTCTTTTCATGTACGCGGCCACGTTTCACTATCAGCGGTCCAAAATAGTCGATCCCCACGGCAGTGAACACTGGTTGGTAGGTCAGACATTGGTCCGTTATCACTGGTGCCAGCAGCTGACTCAGTGGCTTCGCATGGTTAACGCGGCATTTGGCACATTTGAAAAGCAAGTGCCTTATGGATGAAAGCCCACCCAAGATCCAGTAGCGTCGTTGAAGATCGTATAACGTGTGCTTCGCACCAGAGTGTCCATTGATGTAGTGGTAATGAAGTATAAGAAGGCGAGTGACAAAGTGGCGGCCGGGAAGTAAAATCGGATGTCTCGCGTCAGATGGTACCGAGAGTTGATCCAACCTTCCGCCCACCCGAAGTATCCCATTAATGAGGAAGGGCTTGAGTCGTCTTAATCTGCATGACCTGGATTTTAAATTTCTAACTGGTATGTCGGGTTCGTTGTATGCAAGGAGGCGCATCTCCTCCACAAAAGCTTCAGACTGCACCAACTTAACTATCTGAAGCGTAGCTTGTCGAATTTCAGCACTTTCTATTTTAGCTGGTTGGTCAGGTGCAGCACGCCTCAAGTATTTGGCGACAAAATAAGATTTGAATCGCAACAAGGTAACGAAATATTTGCGCAGGGAAGTCCATGTCGGGCAAGCCTTAAACTTATTAATCCAGTGCTCCTCCAAGGTGACTAAGAAAACATGACCAACCTCAGGTCGTACCCATTCAAGAGGTAATTCACCCAGATTCTGCGGATATATAGGCCATGAGGAAGGGGGCTGAACGAGAAACTGTGGCCCATGTAACCATTGGTGTATTTCCTTCTTGAGCGACGTCGAGAGTCCACGTGAGGCTATATCAGCCGGGTTCTGCTTCGAATTTACGTAACGCCACTGACTGGGGTGAGAGTATTGTTGTATAGTGGTAATCCGGTTAGCAACATACGTCGGAAAACGCCCATTAACACTTCGAAGAAGCTTAAGAACTACCATCGAGTCTGTCCAAAACGTTGTGCTACAATGGAGTGCCATCTCCTCTATGACTTTCGCTGACATGCGCCCGCTCAATACGGCAGCAGTGAGCTCCAACCTCGGTATCGACACCGTTCTAATGGGACTGACACGTGATTTACTAATAATCAGGGAACTTCTAACCTTGCCTTCATGAGCCTCGCAACGCAAGTATAGAGCAGCACCGTAACCAGCCTCAGACGCATCCGAAAAACAATGCAACTGCACAGAAGATACACTGCATCCGAATGGATTAATACAACGTTCAACGGACAAGTTGTTCAGACCATTGGCGTTTGATAACCATTTGCTCCAAGCTTGTTGATCCTCTGCGGGAAGAGGCTCATTTCAATCCAGCTTCCTTTTTACGAAGCTTTGCCGGAAGTAGCACGGGAGCAATGAGGCCGAGAGGATCATAAACGGAAGCTATAAACGAGAGGATGGTTCTTTGGGTCAACGTTTTATTAAAACCTTCCAGCAGAAAAGTTAGGTGGTCCTGGGTAACGTTCCAGTTTAAACCAAGCGCAGTTGTAACACAATCTTCCCCAGTCGAATATCTTATTCCAGGAACCTTCAGTTCGCAGTCAGGTAGATGCGCGATAACCTCCTTTCGATTGCTGATCCATTTCGTCAAATGAAATCCTCCGTTAGACAGAATACGGGTAAGATGTATAACGAGTTCAGTTGCTTCGGGAACAGAATCAACACTAAACAAACAATCACCAACATAAAAACAGTTTTCTGCCACTTCTTTAGTCTTTGTTTGAGATTCACAATCACTGTCAAGGATAGCTTGTCGTAATGCAAAGTTAGCACAGCTTGGTGACGAAGTAGCGCCAAACGGATGTACAGTCATGCGGTATTCAATAGGTGGTGAACAAAGATTGCCATTCTTCCACCACAGGAACCTTAAACAATTCCGATCCTTAATGGGAACCTTGACCTGATGAAACATTGCTTCAATGTCGGACGCGACGGCGATCGGGTGAAACCTGAACCGTAAAAGCGTCCCCACTAAACTGTTTGACATATCGGGACCAGATAGAAGTTGTTGATTGAGAGAAGTACCACGGTATGAAGCTTGACAATCGAAGACCACTCGCACTTTACCGGGCTTACGGGAATGCGATACCGAGTGGTGGGGTATGTACCAGGTTTCTCCCTTTATCTGCTGTTCCTGTACTGGAGCGAGTTCAGCATATCCTCTAAATATATATTCTTCCACTGCCTTGGTGTATGCTTGGAGCAGTGCGGCATTCTTCAACAAACGTTTCTTCAACATGGTAAGCCTCATCAGTGCGAATTGTCGGTTATCTGGTAACCTCGGTCTCCCGGCTTGCCATGGTAGCGCAATCTCGTAGTGGGTACCAACCTTTCTTTTAGAAGCTTCCATTAGTTTTAATGAGCGTCCGTCGTTCACAGACATGGCTAATCGTGGACTATCTAGTCCATCAAATTCCCTTTCATACATTTGTTCTAGTAGTTGATGAAGATCAGCGCTATCGCAGCGAAGTGAGTTGATCCTCCTTGTTCGATCAACTTTCAGTGATGTGGATTGATCTCTCATAATCTCGTGCTGTTTGTTCGGTCCCAGTACGATCCAGCCCAATGGAGTTTTAACAGCATACGGATCATCAGGATCCTCGCGTCTCTGATCTAATACCCAGTGTAGGTATGGGTTATCGCAACCAATCAAAAGTTCAACCCTTCCTTCCAGTTCCGGTAACTGTAGGTCGGAGAGGTGGGACCATCTGTCGAAATCGTTGTTCCCGTTTCTGGTTCCGAGTTTTTCAGGGAGACGACTGACTGACCTAATTGAATCTAATTAGACCGCCTCATCCCCATCTATAGATCGAACAGTTACACTAACTAACTGGGATTCCACTTGACATCGGCCAGCAACGGTGCTAATGTTAAGTGTCGTCACGGACCCTTGAACCCCGATAACTTGAAGTAATGTTGAATCAATCAGTGAAGTATCTGATCCATTATCTATTAAGGCTAACGTTCGAATGGTGCCAGCAGGCCCAGAAACAAACACAGGTAACAAGCCAAGCGATGTGACTGAGAGCAAAACTAGATCCTTCAGTGGTTGGTGTTCCGAAGTTGCTTCGTTCAACGTGGAGTAGCGGGTGGTGCAGCAGCTTACAATTGTTCGACCCACAACACCTTCGTGATCGACAATTTAGTAAGTCATGATTCGGTTTGAGACAGAGCTGGCACAGTCTATGAGCGCGACAGAATTCAAGACGTTTGTTGAGGCTGAGATTTCGGAAATCATCGCACTGATCTAAGTAGTGGCGTTGTTCACAGGAAAGACATTTAGGGAAATTTCGTTCTGATGAAGCGGCAATGTTTAGGCAAGCGGCATATCCCCGAGAGTTTAAGCTTCTGTCTCTATCGGTGATGGCCGGTAGTCCGCAGGGAAGTGCGGCAAAGGACAAATAAGTATCGACGACGTCTGCGATTTCATCCACAAAATCTGTCAAATCAATGAAGTTCGGTTCTCTTTCGGTGCGAATAACTCTGGCGGCATGCTCGGCCCACTTGAATTGCAGATGGTTAGGCAGCCTCCTGACGATAGAGCTGATTGTTCTGGACGCGTTCAAATCAGATTCATACCTCAACTGTTTCAACGTCAAGTAGCATGAACGCAGTTCCACAGCTAAACGAGACAGAGCTGTGAAATCATTGGGCCTGATGTTAGGGCCATCAGTTAAAGCATTAATGTGAGTCCTAGCAATCATGTGGGGCCGTCCGAAGCGTCTGCGCAAAATCTTCATTGCTTCTTCAAAACCTTCACCAGGGTCGAGTATCAAGCAGCTTTCGATAGCTTCTTTGGCTTCGCCACAACAGTAATGTATAAGATATGAAAGCCTGATAGTTGGATCGGAAGTAGTTCTGGAAACATTGGCTTCGAAGCATCGCATAAACATCCAATAGCGGGCAGGATCCCCATCGAATGTTATCAGTTCACGTTTTGGAAGACAGGATGACGTGCTGGGTCCAAATTCACTGGATTTGCGTTCCGGACACAGGTTACCATCAGATTGAAGGCCGGAGCAAAACGCTCCCGACTGGGATCGAACGCCGGTACTGTCGGATGCCAACGGACCAACCAACTGAGCTACGGATGCGACGTGCGGACCCCTATAAACAGGCTTCACAAACGACGAGCAGATGGCAACTTCGGAAGAAAGCACACAATCGTCGGCCGGAATAAATCGCGAACGTTCATTAATAAGAGCATCCGACTTAAATTCAGGTTCGCAGTAGTCCTTAGCATCAACGGTATTCGCCTACAACATGCGCATGCTCGTTAAAGCCGACTCCAACAGGCGAATACGGGATTCGGCTTTTCGAAGTTTCTCAGCATCAGTAACATTAACATCACCAAAAGAATCACCAGAAACGGACATGATTGCCCTATTCAACTTATGTACCAACGTCACTAAGCCTAAACTAAGTACGTCGTACGAAAACTAAACTAAAACTACGAACAGATAAACCTACACTTAACGCACGGTCTGGGCAGAAGAAGAAAACGTATTATCCTGTAACCGTGGTTATATAAGGCATAATAAATACAGTATATGACTTATGAATAGGTTTCGCAATCGTAATGCAAGTGGGCAGAAACTGTCCAGCGTGGGGCGGATCGAGTATTCGGGCAGTGTCACAGTAACATAATAATAAGAATGGCCTTGAAACCTCAAGGATGTGTCAGTGATGGAGTGTAAGAAATAAATGTGCGATATGTTAACCGCTTGTAAAACACAGAAAAGCAGTGTAAATGTGCAAGATAATCAGGGAAAAGTGATACCGTGTCCTCAGGTAAGCAATCCAGTTTGGGGATACATCAAAGTTCCTTTTGGACTTTACAGTACCCATGCAGGAAGTTGAGCTTAGTGGCTACTCGTGCTACCCTCGTGATAGGCTATCAAATGTCCGCGGTGACGTATCGCTCCACACCAGGTCTGCTTTGAGTGTGAGACTTGTGAACGCCTGCCGAAACGAAGATGGTTCATACAAACAGTTGTGGTACTCGATCCACCTCAGACGCGGAGAGCTACTCGTGATTACATGTTATTGTAGTTCACTGAGCTGTTGTTTAGATTCGCTGCAACATCTCCGAGACCACATGAGTTGCCGTCATTTTCTACTCATACGTGAATTCAATTGTCTTCGAATACGCTAGCTTGAAGTTCAACTTATCACCGGGCATTGTGATGTCGAAGCAAAATTCGTTGATACGGTGTTAAAACTCGGGCAGCACAACACATTCGCCAACCGACACGCATAACACCGCGCTCTATTCCATCGTTCTAAAAATTGACGTTTCCAACCTGTGAACAACTTGTGTTTGACGTTCGGATCTTGGAGATCCTGGCATGAGTCGAGCGACGAGCTAAGTAAATTGATCTTTGTCGCAATCCGCGTCTCTTGAAGCTTGCTGGTTAGCCATAAGGAATGGAACCGATTGGTGCTTTTAAAGTCTCAGAAAGTCGGATCGGTCAAGTCACATTGGTTCGACAGGGTACGTGGTAAAATAGCTCAACGGCGACGCAGACTGTGGGACAAATGCCTCCACTCTGACTCGGTCAACGACTACGAGGTGTATAAAAAGCATGAAGCATTTGTAACAATGCGAGCAAGCGTCGGCAGTTCGAAGGGCCGCTTCCAACTGCGCAAAGACCGACCTGAAGAAAACGGTTACGCAAGTGAAGAGGCGCCCGAAGCCAGAAGGTAAGGTACGAGTGATAGAGGCCGCGAACGGGTAGCCGTTAACTTCTAGCACGGAGCGTACGTCCTCCTTGGCGGCACACTTTACTTCCGTGTTTGCAAATGATCGGGTGTCTATACCGGGTTCGAAGTGCACCACCCTCACCGAACTCAACATTCTGGATTGTGGCGTGGATCAGGTACATCAACTACTCGCCAAACGACTTCACCAGGTCTGCTAGGCCTAATAGGCTCCACCCACTGATTCGCGCCTGCTGTGGCTGACCTGTTCAACAAGTCGCTGTCCAAAGGTTCGTTGCTGATTGATTCGAAATACTCGGTGGTAAGGCCGATTCCGAAAATGGGAAACCCCAGCAAGATAGACAATTACAGGTCAATCTGTTTGACACATATTTTGGCCATGGTTGCCGAGAACATTGTGAAGCAGAGTTTGCTACATATGTTCCGGTCAAAAGATTTCCTGATGTCCGTACAGCACGGTTTCATGCCAGGTAGTACATGCATCACGAACTTGCTTGTGACGAGGCATGAGTGGTCGAGGGCAGTGAATCAGGGTAACTGTCGACGTGATCTACATTGGTTTCAGCAATGCGCTTGACGAGATCCTCCGTTACAAGCTGAGAGTATGCAGTGTTAGAAACTCACTGCATCAGTGGGTTCGCGAGCTTCTTGTTAGACGAAATTGGAGGGTGCAGATCGATAGCCACCAGTGACTGGTCTCCTTCGCACAGTGGTGGACCCCAAGGCAAGATGCTGGGGCCTGCTTTATATCAACGACTAATCTCAGTTTCTACGATTGCCGTGCGCCCTGTTAGCAGACGACCTGAAGACGTGGAGAGTGGGAAGCACGTCTGATGACTGCGGCCTACATTAGCACTACCTCAACCGCCTTTCCATGTTGTCTGTAGAAGTACGCCTCCCGGTCAATCCTTCCAAGTCAGTATTTATGAGCTTAGGGAACGATGATGACTGTCGAACCCACAGCCTTGAGCGCCAAATGCTATAGCCGACATTTTCCGTGAAGGACGTAGGTGTGTTTTCAGGTTGCAATTTGAAGTGCGTGGACAACACGAGCAAGCTACCCACAAAAGGGACTGCACATGCTCTGAGCGCTCAAACACAGCTTCTGCATCTGGTCTGAAGAGATCGCCACTCGCCTCTTCTCGTCCATCATCAGACTAACGCTAGAGTACGGCTCATCTGCCTATGGCCCGACTACTCGTGATGAAACGCAGAAAACCGAACGGGTTCAACACGTCGCTACCAGGCACATCCCCAGTTTGCAGAGGAATTTGAGTAGCTGGAGTAGCGGTGGTTGGCGAATGGCTGCCGAAGTAAATGCAAGTACGATGAAAAATGAAAATGTATTTGTGAATTTGTAACAGCTGACGGTCGAAAGGCCGTGTACATACAATCGCAGTGGGACTCTCAGCTATGGAGACAGCACATGGCTACTTAGGCCTAAAGTGGTTACAAATGTTTTACCATCGCTGCTTGTGGAGCACAAGTATAGGGTTGTAGCGTCAGCTAGTAGGAAAGTACGGGATGTCCTCGATCAGGTTAGTCCTTTCGAGTCACAAATAGCATTGCAAATGTTGCGTTGGCTTGGACACAGACTACATATGCCGGTACCTCACTTACAGAAAGTTGCATTTTGTCTGCCATGTGGTGAAGAGACAACACCAATCCTTAAGAGGGAAATGCAGTCGCAGGTGACTAAATTGGCTGGATTGGTGCTTGCTTCCTACCAAGTTAAATTCCAAGCCACTCACCTCATGCTTAAGTGGAGACCAGGCGCCACGCTCACAACTGATACCAGTGGTGCGTTTCCTATCATTTAGTCGGACTATCTAGTAAAACTGTGGCTCGTGCTGATTTATCTATGGAAAGTGAAAGTCCCGAAGATGCTGTCTCGCCAACGCATCGTATCTTCACACGTAAGTCAGCCGTCTAGGACAGTGCTGCTGACTTGCTAAAAGCGCCCTGATAGCGACTGCTTGCTCAAGACACTTACGTGCTGTCTCTCACTTCCGTTTTTGTTAGTACTCACTGTTAAGACCATTACGGTTGTGTGAGATCGGTCTCAACACAAAGAACTGGAGACTGCTGATGCTGGTAATACTAACCAAACAGCCGGGCAGCAGAGAAAAGGGTCAGTGAAATTCCATTACAGAAAGACGCTTGCAGATTAATCGTGGTTTCGTCCTAGTAGTTGGTCATGGAGGAGGAAGGTTGGACACAGGGGGAATGATTCCGACCTCTCAGAGCGGCTTGCAGTGAGCACGTTCTTCTGAAGCCGGTGGGGTAGCAGTGCGTGCGAGGACTGCTTGGCTTTTAATGCAAACAAAACCTTTATACTAAGGAGAGCAAATAAAAAGTGGGTAGAAAGGAGCAACTACTCTCTCAGCGTCTCGAAGAAGAACATCAGGAGCACGCAGTACCGACGCTTCGCTGCCGCGCGAGCACCCCCGGTCATGAGTGGGTTAAGCATACTGCGAGAATTGCCCTACCCCCATGCAGGCTCGAACCCAGGCCTTTAGCTTACAATACAAGCGTGTTACCATTAGGTTACGGGCCGGCTGTCTCGAAGAAACTGGCAATGGCGGCCGTCACCCATGGCTAAGTAGAAGTAGCTGGTGGCATGCGGAAGTCATGGAGTCGGTACTAGGCAGGAGTCCGAGGAAGGCGCATCACTGACGAGAGCCAGAAGGTCGAAATAGTTCTGTTTGGTGCCTTTAAAGACATGTCAAGGCCTGCTGACAGAGGCCAGACTGTGATGAAGCAGCTTTTTTACTGGAGCACCAGGTCCTGCATCCCATTCATCATCCCAGCTTTCAGGTGGCGCGATAGTTATCCTTCCACATGGCCAATAGCTGGGCGTGCATTGTGAAGTCAAAATGGCCAAGCTCCGGTGGAGTAGTTTCAGTGAGATAGTGAACTAATGACGCTAGAAAGTTCGCAGGACGGAATGACAGTGCGGCAGCTTACGCAACAAAATCGGCGAACAGTCGAATGGATGGGAATAGGGGCGTTAGGTGACAGAGACAGCAACCTACCGAAAGAGATGCAAAATGTGAGTGTACTCAAAACTAAACGAAAAAGAGCAAAGACAATGCCTGGGTCCCAAGTAAAAACCCGAACACAAACTTACGCAACTAAAGTGATAAAAAAGACGGAGCGCGTAGCAACCCCGCTGACTGAGAAGTATTTCATTTTGCCCATGACCGAGATAGAATATCCGAGAACTGGTCGGTCTGTGCAAGAGAGAGATAGGAGGACATACTAGATCAACCTCATATGGTGTGAGCAGTTTGCACAAAAGACAGACTTACATGGGTGCTAAAGGCATGGCTCAAAGTTAACGGAATGTTCAGTAAGCGCAAACCACAGCAGAAAGGGAAATCGGTTGAGGCGATTAGTGAAAAGCATGCTTCTCTATTGAATGCAACCGTGTCAATCAAAGTAGGTGAGCGAGGAATATGATCCCCTAAGGAGATAGATTAGGTCTCAGGATTCAGGCTTCCCTCAATTTAGTGCTAGAAGTTGAAGCGAAAAACAGCCGAGCTTTCTCGATAATATTTGGTGGGGTTCAGTCTGGTACAAACAGCACTGTCATTCGAGAATACGTACAGTTAATTGGACATGCTCAAAGCAGGGGCTTAAAACAGATACACCTGAAATATCTAGATAGTAAAATGAAATGGTTTGCTGATCGCTCTTTCACACCACCATACAACTTACTAAACACGGAAGCCAACGCTATATCCAAAGCACTCCTAATACACACAAACGCACCAATTTCAGAATTAGCCCAGTCAGGAGATGACGTGGATTTCTCATCGCCAACTACCACAAGTTACAGATATCGTTTGTTGCCTGAAGCCAAGAAAGCTATTAGAGCGGACGGGATTTCATCTGAAATCTACAAACCTTGTCCACCATTCTTCCTTGGCCATTTGCACGAGCTTTTCTGTTCGGTATGGGAGACCAAGACTGTCCTTCCTCGTGGAGTATCTCAGTACTACTGCCATTTCCCATAAAAGGTAACCAAACTGTATGCAGCAATTATCACGGGATTAGACTAATCGGTGTGGCCGCTAAAACCTTCGCATGAATCTTGCTTTCCCGCTTTGCTAATGAGAAGAAGCTACGAACACACCACAACCAAGGTGACTTTCGTCCAGGCAGAGGCTGCATTTATCAAATCACTCTACGTCGAGTATTCGAACAGCGCTACCAGTTACAGCTGCCCACGTTGTTCGCGGATCTTAGAGCCATAGTGGTCAAGGCGTCAACGTTTGAACACTAGGCCTCGAGGCCCACTCCAGCTCAGGCTAACTCCATCTGATGAGTCCAAAGGAGGACGAAACCGGTTATGGGGTGTCAGGGTTGGGAGGAGCAACACCAAACCACCAGCCCACGTTGGGTTGCTTCGTTGATTTTCCAGCTGTCTTTGATTCAGTTGAATGTGAAGTACTCTGGAGAATCCTACTTGACGATGGCGTACCGGTCAAACTCGTTAACTTGATGAGACCCTACTACTGTTACACGAAAGCTCGGATTCGGGTCTATGGAGAAGAAAGGAAGAAATTCGACATCAATACTGGAGTCCGGTAGGGTTGCCCACTTTCTCCAGTGATATACAACGTCGCGTTCGACTGGGTTATACAGCATGACCTTGAGAGTTATCGTAGTGTTCAAGTTAGCCTTGACTTTTGGCTGTCAGATATAGAATTTACGGACGATATCACAATCCTTACAGAAGGTCCTATATCACTACTAAATTGAGTCGATCAAACAACTTCTATATCGGCCTCGAAATTAACATCAGCAAGACGAACTACTTCTCATCGTTAGTAACCCAGTCCGCCCCGTCATCCTTCTTACATGGACAACGCATCGAGTCAGTTCCTGAATTCAAGTACCTTCGATCCGATATTCTCCCCAAGGGGCAGGCTACATCGGAAATCCGGAATCGTATTGACTGTATCACAGCAGCCTTCTTACTACCGAGAAACACATGGTGGCGAAGGACGGAAAATAGTCTGCAAACGAAAATGCGAATATTTTCAGCAATCGTTCGAGCCATTTTAGGTTATGTTTGCGAAATATAGTCGCTGCGGTCCGAAGACACCCGGAAGCTGGAAGTCCTCGACTATTGGTGTTTGAGGCTTATCTTGAAAACGCAGTGGCATAAGCGTATCACCAAAGACGAAATCCGTAAGCGCAGTTACGGTCTTCGGAAGCTCACAGTGCTCATCCAAGGCCGCAGACTTCAGTGGTTCGGTCGCGTCCTCCGCAGACAAGACAATGACTTCACTAGGGCCGTGGTTTCGCCCTCACCATGATAAGGCTGGTGTCATCGCCGTGGGGTATAACTGGAAACGTGGCTCACTCCAGTTAAGTCGGATGTCGATCTTCTGGGACTCCGGGTTGTCCACGATGCTCGTCACTGGAGAAGTCATTGGATCAGTATCAGGGTGGAGCTTGTTGCGCACCGCCGCTCTTAGGCAGCTGTAATACGTAGTAAAGTAAGAGATAGAATGTGTCATCGTTTCAACTTCCCGCTTGGAATCCATTACACCATGTGTTATTCCATAGGAATGACCAATGTGAGTGGCGAGATTAATGTAGGGAACTGGCTAACGCATATTCGTTACATAGGCACCCAGCTTTCTATCATATTCAAATTCGCACAAAGCATTCCAGAGTTTAGCCCTCTAGGAAAACAAGATCAAAAGGTGTAATCAGCTTTTTTCCTGTTGATACCATGACAGATGGGAAGAAAGGCAACACAACATGGTTAATCGCGGTGGATCGACTAAACGAAGTGGATGCTCGATGTGTCTAGGTGAATGGACTTGTCAAGGTCAAGCGTGGAGAAGTAGTATGATCGTCAGTGTGTCTTGGACACAAGCATTGACCTTAGAGAAGAACGTCGACAACCTCCGCCAAAAGCCAGTATCCGATTCCTAGGGTGGTACCTGGGTTTTCAGTGAATCGATTAAAAGGGCTGGTATGTGCTGATGATCGAAGAAATCAATTATGACCACACTGCGATCGTCATTACCTTCCACGCCAAACTTCAGAACCGTGTTTGAGAATGTTTCCCTGCCCTTTCGGGTGGTTGTTTATTGGGTTCCCAAACACACCTTGTCTGATACGAACAAGTGTAGTCAAGTCAAGTCAATTCAGCATAAGTTTTATTTATCCAAATGGGTGCGTTTTCAGCCTTTTAAACAATCGACTAAATTTAATAAACGGACAGCATCAAAAACGCTAAAGTTTACAAGTGGGTATAAAAAGGAGAACGGTGCAGTCCTAACTCGATCAAGCAACAATCGCATAACGCTTCACTATATCCACGGGATTTGCATCCATTCAAAAAGGCAAAGTTCCGTTAAAACGTTTCTTCATAACTCGTTATAGCTGAAGTAAAATTGTGTGCCCAAAAATGATAGATGGGGGTTCGTGTGCGATATCTCAGCATTTATAATTAAGAGGTTGATTGAGTAGAATGGTCTCAGTGACGTTTACATAGGAAAGTATCTGTCGGCTTATTCTTTCAAAAATCATACATCTAAAGTAGATAATCTAAAAGATGATTGTCAGCGAAAAAGGCAATGGCCGATTTAAAGGTATATGCTGAAAGCAAACTTTTACCAAAATATTCTGTCCTTAAGTTGCCGGTCCACGACTGCGTTGAGACGAAACTGACATGAAAACCGGTCGCATCGCGGTTCCGTCGAGTGGTCTCTTCGGCTATTGCATCGCTCACAAAAAGCAACGATAGGTAGATTAACCGCATTTCGGCAAAAGCAGTTATAACCTTTGGCATCAGTAGACTTTTGCGCCTCCCGAAGAAGTCGCTTATATGACCTTGTTATTGAACCTTCTTCGGGTGGAACTCAGTTAGTTCGAAAGCAGTCTCCTAGTAATCGTTTGATCCTTCTTACAGCGAAAGTAAGGATAATATGGTACTGAGTTGCTCACTGGCAACTTATGAAAGTACCGCGACGATGTAACGGACCACGTGCTTTTCGCAATATGGTGGCTGTATGATGTTAGCGTATGATGGCGAGGTGTGGATGAAGTGATTTTGGAACACTGTTTACCGGGGTTATAGAGCAAAAATCTTTCTGTATGTCCCATCATAATTCCACATTTGTATAGTTTATCCTTCATGGAAGTTGATGTTATATTGTAGAGAAGAAATAGTGCAAAACTCGTAGTGAATCACGTATAACACATTTTACAAACCCACGTGAGTAACACTACGTCATCGGATGAGAAAGATGTTCAAGTAAGAAGTTTATTCAATCGGGATTAGTGACAGCGAATTGGAGTGTTGAACAGCAAGGGTGAAGATGCAGAGATTGCGCAGTGAAAATGTTGGGCGAAACCATAATCAACAAGGTAAACCAACCTGACAGGAAGAACCCAATGGGTGAGAGAAATCACAGGAGTGATATTTTCTGTACTGAAATTAGAACGTAGAACCATGCGGATGCAGAAATCACTTGTTGTCTGAAAATTGAGAGACCGGAATGGAAGAATACAATTAGTGGCTAGCTCAAGGTTGGTCGAAATGCGCAATTCAAGCTGTATGCGCGAAAGGAGAGTGACGACCACACAAAGATCGGGAAAATATACGGGGACGAGAATGGAAAGACCGGTATTTGCAAACGGCTAGAGTAAGAGCAACCAGCGTAGACTTGCAAACTGAAGGACAGGCAAGAATGACGATAAATGGTGAAGAAATAAGCAGATATCCCTCATATATTCTGGCAGTCCTTACTCCCTCTAGTAGCATTAGTTATACTGTCCCGTGGAACAAGCGACCAGTAACGAACAGACTGTGTGAGAACACAACATTTCGTATTACGCACAAAAGCTGCCTTAACCCGAGCAGGAGTATGATTAGATTCTCATGAGACTATTGGCTTGACGAATTGTTACAAAAAAGATTAGCTAATATCTAGCAAATAAAAGAGGATATTCACACAAAACAGACGACCCGGAATGTTTACAAATTGCTTTCCAAACACAGGCATCCTCAGCCAAGCCTCAGAAATGACAACTAATATAAGAAACAAAGAAAACGGGGATTCCTGATGCGAGAATAAAGTTCTTCATTGACAAAGTACTGTTGCTTGGTGGGACGCAGGGTAAGATTAGGGAGCGACGTTTCAACGCATAAACTTGTGCTCCATTCTCCACATTCCAGCATTTCGGTGAAGGTACAAATGAAGAGTTACGAGGGCCTAACCGCATGGGAGCTGTTACAGGAGCAATAAAAATACAGGTATACCTGTGTAACCGTTTATGACTGCAGACTTTAGTTTCGCTCTGGTGGTTCACTGATGTTTGTTCTAACGTACCATGACGCTAACCCTATTGGCTATTTGGAGCCGTTATTTTTGCCCTCAGATCGCACCCTACTCTGACGCTAACATGTACACTTTCCATTTTGTGTGTGCACCTATTTGGTTCCTCATTTGTTCAGTCTTTAATGGTTAACTTGTCCGCACGCTTTCTGTATTCTGTTTGGCACTCAGGCTTGTGCTGAGGCTGAGACTATTTAAGAGCAAGTAGAAAGGTTTCTGTGCAACTCTATCGAATTACGAAACATCAAAAACATTTAGTTGTGAATCATCAGCAGTTGTGTCTGGTCCGTTAATCGGTTATCCTTGTTCGGTTCGGAATTTGTATCTGTGTCATTATTTCCGAGCATACAATGTCTTCTTTTGTATTGTATGTGCATCGTTCCACAAAAGCACAATTTTCCGAAATAATCGTCGATACGCGTTTTAAAACACTTCACAGAATCGGCCTCTATTAATCCTTTGGGTAGCGTATTCCATAAGTTTACGATTCTTCGTTCGATACAAAGCTGATGTGATACTCTGTTCATGTTGGGGACCCTGAGTTTGTAACGGTGTCCTCGGGTGTTACAGGGTTCCCGCAGGTGAAATATTGGCCGCAGTATGGGGAGGTGATTTAAGTGTAGTACTCGATGGATCGTTATAAGGTCAATTCTTACTCGGCGATAGGATAGGGTGTAGAGTCCCAGTGTTTCACAACGTTTTTCATACGGAAGCTTTTGTAGACTCGGTATCACTCTAGTTGCGACATGCTGTATTTTGTTCAGCTTTTCAGTTTCCCATCGAGGTTGACGAGTAGCTGGTACACTTCGACTGCATCCCATTGTAGGCTGTTGATCAAGACTGGCGCAACCTATGCCGGTTCTGAAACCGCCGCCGGTTTACTGGAAAATACAGTGAGGAAGTGCGTAGCCAAGGCGTCCACGCGCTCCGCGCTTGAAATGAACGTCTTTCCGTCTAAGCGTCATGTTATACAACGAAGTGTTTTCCTTATGTAAAAAACCTTGAAATCCCTGTCCCCAGCCGTTCGTGTAGGCACAACCGTTAGTGGGTGGAAGCAGTCGCGGAAGTAGATCCCCAGAAGACGGTTTCATAGTTGGCTGCATTACTTCAGTCGAACATTTGACTATATCTACACTGATTCTTACTGTCAACCTTCCATTTTTCTAGTGCATTTAACTGGTCGACCACTTTGAAGACGCATTTGTGAACCGATTCAAAAAAAACTGAAGAAGTACCGAGTTTATGCGATCTCGCTGCAGAAACTGATCAGACTACGTAGTGGACTGTACCTCGTGCCGTCAAAAAATAGACGATTCATTATACCACAGAAGCCTGTCATGAAACTTTTGCTGCATACGCAAGGTGAACAGGTGGATTGTACATAACACACGCATTTCCGGACTTACTTATTATCTGACAAGCTTTCAGTACACTAGTCAAGTGAATCACATGCCAAAATCAAGCAAACAGAACTACATCCACTTGTGGTATACACACAAAAGGACGACAAAACCTGTGCGGAACGAGCTGCGCAAATTGCGCACGCAACTTTCTACAGGCTGCGAAATATACTCATTGTTGCTGATAGCATAAAGTCGCAATTTCTGGTATCTCCATCGGTGTCACCATACGAAAAGCATGTTGAGGTAAACATGGCATGCAACGGAAGTCGTAGGAATGGATAGAGTGGAACTGTTACGGAACTAGCATAGATCCGCCAAACTTGCGCAGATTTCGCCGGGCTCACTTGAGACATGCAATCACCATGTGGCTACTCAGACTGGGTTGGAAAACAAACGAGCCAAATGACAACGAACCAACTGAGCTTTACTCAGAACACTGATGCACCTGCTTTGTAGGCTGCAGAGAAACCACTGAACGCTCCTCATGACACTACTATCTCTATGGTGTCATGCCGCAGTGAACCACAGGTGCTCCGCAGTTGCTGCCGCAGTCACTGCACAAACCCATATTGAGGCCAACTGAGATTCACTCTTGACACCACACCTGGAGGACAATTAATGTGCCTTGTCAACATGCACCTTTCTCCATGGTTTACGCTATCCCATTGAGCTATAAAAAGAAAGGTGTAGAAGTCATGCTTCATCTTGGTTGAGTCAGTAAAAGAACTCTTGCTAACGACCAGCCTTCTTTCTCGTCCGCGTCTCAGTGCAGTCGGTGCTAGATTGCGCGTATACGCCTCCAGTCTTAGCTGATGTGTACGTCTGGCGGCTAGATATCGTTAGCTCGCAACATTAGGAATTCGATTGGCTACTCTGCACGTGTGGGGTATTGTATGTGAAGAACGTTCGTCAGTTTCGACTGAGTCGTAACAACTATGGACAGAGAAATCGTATGACCCAAGAAGAAGGCTATTATCACTACGGCAAGTGGGTCACCATCGTCACAGAGACTTCGTGGACAATGGAACCTGAATTAACATGAGGAACAGTGTTCAAGGTCAAAAACA
Source organism: Dicrocoelium dendriticum (assembly GCA_944474145.2). Taxonomy (NCBI): domain Eukaryota; kingdom Metazoa; phylum Platyhelminthes; class Trematoda; order Plagiorchiida; family Dicrocoeliidae; genus Dicrocoelium; species Dicrocoelium dendriticum. The sequence goes on along the minus strand of OX104064.1, from coordinate 4,810,092 downwards.
GGGACTAATGAAAAAAGATAGTCCGGGTAAACAGCGATTCGAAAGGTAAAAAGCTGTGCCGAGTGCCTACCATTAGAATTTGTCTTGGGGTTGGTTCCAAACCACGAAAATACAACTCCCCGAAGACCACAGCTGGGGCTTCAGGGCCCCAATGTTGAGCAATCGTCAGTTCCATATAGTCAGCTTCCCAGCTGATGGGAAACACGAGGTGGGTTGCTCCTTCAAAATCATCGCTAAGTCTGTTCCTGGTCGATCCTCGTCGACAGTTCACCGGTGCGGCGCCTGTTTCGCCGCGCCTGTTAAGAGCCAAAAGGGGCCAGGTGATTTCCTGAGCGTGCGTAGTGAGTCCTGAACGAGGCTGCGGCAGCGATACGGTAACTTTGAACTCACAAGATGCATCGTTCTCATCGAGTCGAGCGAGACGAAGGACTGTTGCGCGTGGACAAAAGTACAGTTACGCTGGAAGTTGTATTATAAACGAACTATCGGAAACATAACTAAAAATGGTAACTTCAGTTGAAGAGGCTGAAAGAGAAGCAGTAAACAGTACACACCAACGTAAAAATGAGCCGTTTTAAGAGTGCGGTGACGACTGAAACAATGTACGCCTCTATCATTAGAAGACAAGGGATTACACGTAGGCTTCTGTATAAGTTAAAACTGTTTGATTGCGCAAACTACTAAATAATGCCAGAAGTGGAGGAAAATGTGTCACTTACCCCCTGCAGTCGAACCAAACGGGACATTGATAAACCAACGACGGACTTTGTGAAAAGCATCAAACGTATCCGTAATAGGCAGTCTGGGGAGTTCTGAGCCGCGGGTCGAGGGAAGGCTACAATAAATGAAAACAACACATATGTAGCTGAGAACACAACAGCGATGAAGCCAAAGATCACCATCCCATTGTAACGAACACCATGGCATCGAAGAAGAAGAAAAGGACAGCCATCGGGGACACAGTACATTTCAGCATATCCAAGCGTAAGGTTGTCCAAGGTCAGCAGGGAGACGATCGATTCGAAGATTTCCCTTCACTACTGGCTTCTATGATCGCTTATAGGGGTAGCCAGTAGAGGATTCCGATAACGAGTGTTGAATTGCGGTCAGTTTCCAGTAAATTGCCAACATACAGGCGGAGATGGCAGAAATAAACCCCATAGAGTAAGGAAGTTAGCGCAATTTCCAGAATGGCTAGCAAGTTAAAAAGCAAAATAAAGTAACACCCTGATACAGATCGGCGGACAGGCACAACCAATATGCCAAGAACCCAATTTGCAATTAAAGTAAAATAGGAATAGCATGAATGGAGCAACGTTGGGCTAGCATACTCGATGTAATAGAAACTATCTAAAGGACAGGTTAGGGACGGAACTGACTGGGGTTAACTCGAAAATGGTCCAGTGAATTGTGAGTTGCAATCAATATTCACATGACGGGTACTTCAATGAAACCAACGATGAGCGATAAATCGCTGTTACAATTGTTCGTGGGGCTCGAGTCACAATTCGGTTATCCCTCTACGTGAAGGATGCAAACAAAAACCCGATCGGTCGTGGAGAGCAGTGTTAGAGGCATACAGTGCTAAACATTCAGCCGCTTCCGAGATGATCACAGTGATCGAACTACTCGATGTCAACTTTTCAGTGAACGGCGGACCATATTCGGATTGCATACCGCGATTCAGTAACTCAACAAGTACTTTCGACCAACCAGCAACGACACAGATAAGTTGCGAATTGGACTACTTAGGCATGTAGAGGAACGATATTAATCAGTGAGAGCTAGTCAGGTCGTCCGTAGGAGCCAGTGGATAATAAGCCTGTACGTATTGGTTGTAAACGTAGGCTATCGGTGACACATACAAGTCTGCGTAAGCGACATGTTGGATTAATGTTATGTGTTGCCCGAAACGCAGCAAATGCACTGCACGACTGATTTCACACTAATCTGGATGCGTCAGATGGAATTGGTAGGAATGAGACTCGAACCCGGGACCTATGGAATATTCCAGAGATCCTTGCTGACATACATCAGCTGAAACGTCTACCCTTAAGCAGTATTGGGAGCGGGTAACATACATCTGTTGCAGGCACAGTCCAAGTAACCGAATTGACAAAGTATACTTCGGAGTAAAGGGCGGTCCGAATGTGACTGCATGTCACAATCTATCCACACAATGAGTGGATCAGAATGACCCCATGCTACAGTGGATGGTGAAGCAGGCAGTGCAGACCCCTGGTAATGCGGATGACAATCTGTGATGACGCACGCGCTGTAAGCAACAACGATGCGACGGTCCTAACCCCTGCTGAAGCAGGCATTACTACCCATGAGTTTGATAGTGTTCTGATGCAGGTGCAAGCGGATGTACCGCTCTCTGCTCGCCAAAAATACAGCTGTCAGGAAAATAAAAAGATTGCTTGTGGACTACAGATCACAATACGTCAGAAACTTGGGTCGAAGAAGGGGAGACGCTCAATGATTCAAACTAGTAGAATCTGTAGTGCATGAAGTAGAAATGAGTTCGAGGTCTGTGTGGTCAGCCTAATCGTTGCAACACGTAACAACTACAACATGCAAACCCACAATATCCGTACAACACAAGCCCAATGTCTGTCAACAATATGGAGTTGTACACAAGGTGGTTGGGAGGTTTCCAACTACTCAACGAAAAGGGGAAACACATTTACACCATGCAGCCATTCAAAGTGGAGCTGTCGTCTTAGCATCATCGAACCCGACAAATCGGAGCGTAATACTCCGTTGACTCGAGTTATCAATGCATGATATTTTACAAGAAAACTAATAAAACTTTCTACAGATTAAAACGGCAAATTTCATTTTATGAATGCCCAAAGAGTGGCAGCGAGAATTGTGCAATAACTAGCTAATTCCCGTGAAATTTGATCACGCGGTCCATCTTGATGTAGCTCGGACCCTGTAAGTTCGTAAGTTTCTCCAAGGAAAAGCGGAAGTTATTGAAGCACTACATAAAAGTTCTGCCGAAAAACGCAACGAAAGACATTTGCGGAACAATAAAATCCACAATCCGGTTGTGCACGCTTCTAATACGAACATACTAAATGTAGTTAAATGTCGGCAATTCTTGATTAAACCGAAGTATGTTCACCTCGCGAAATGAAATAAAAAGTGCTAGTTATCCAAATATTAATTTTATCGGTTTATAAAAGGCACAAATGCCTTTAAAGTGGCTATATGGCAACTAGATTGCAGTAAACAGACGCACAGCACTAAAACTGATGATCAATTTGGCTTGGTCATAGATAAACGGAAGAAGAGTACGCATCGATGCCATCAATGATCATCCAGCTGGACTAGAAGTGAACTGGCATAATAGCCAAAATACACGGATTCCGAATTCTCCACAGAGGGAGAGGAAATACGAGGAACAACCTCTGAAATTACACCTAAATCCTCACTGCTCATTAGTAAAGAAAAATCCTTCCATACAGATTCTAAGTGCTGTGGCGTACACAGTTGCGATGCGAAATGTCATAGCGACCAGGGCCAACAACTTTCCTCTGCACAGTTCGTAACTGCCATTGCAATGGAGGATGAGCCGCACTATATCTTACTCATGCAAGTCCGCGGCCGTCACCCATAGCTCAGTGGCGCAAGCTGCTGACATCCGGAAGTCATGGGGTGGGAACCTGGCAACAGTCAGAAGAAGGCGCACCACTGATGTGAACCAGAATGTCGAAACAGTTATCTGATGCTTTTCCAGACGTGTCGGAGTCCGCTGACTAAGAGGGGATTGCGACGAACTACCTCCGAAATTGCACCCAAATACCCACTACTCATTAGCAAACAGGTTTAATTGGGCGAACACATACTGACAACCTCAGGCTCGACTGCATGCGCGCTTTCACAATTCAAAATGAAATATCACCTACAGATTGATCACTGATGGGCAGTTAGTTTAGAAGCTGGCAGATTAAGCAAACTGGGGTCCAGACTGCAGAACTTTAACAACCAAAATTGCGGAGACAGAAGATATAGCAAAGATAATTTGTTCCGACAGCAGATTAGTAGCACTCAATCTTACGTGATATTCAAATTTAGCTAGAGATATGCGCTTGGGTGCTGTACTACTTACCATATTTAGATATCATCATGCATTCCTCTGGCAATCCACATATTCCTTACATGCAAAATTGCTGACTCGAACTTAGATTTACATAGAAGATGCGCCGCGGAAAGAAACGACTGTTGTTATGGATAATGATGCTAACATCGTCTAAAAAAGAAAAGGTGAGGAAACGCGCGAACTTACACAATGGGTGTATGGATGATGAGCGGCACATGAGCGAGCACGCCCAATGATGGACGCTTCGGATCTGTGAAAGTGATGAAAGTAACATAGGGTTCGCTGGAGCTAAAACCGCTAGGAATGGGCGGCGCTGTAGTGGAGAGCGGTGTACTCCGGTTGAGGGTACCTTCTTGGCTTGTTGCCTTGCGATCTATACTGTAGGAACTGATAGATGGTAGAGAGTTGCAAAATCCTTCGTGAGTAAACTTGTTCGGATCGAGCAGGAGAATGACGTCACGACCTTGGTTTGTGACAATCACCGAAGAGGCCAACTGTATCCAAGCTGGTCGGCAAGATACCCCCGAGTGTGCTGAGGCACCTTCGTTGGTAACTTGTAGTTGATTAGTCACACCGATAGAAAGATGCAACTCCAGGTGACGACGAAATTCCAGTGGGACACACTGGTCAAAACAGACAAAGCGAAACGTTGGATGATTTAGCAAGCGGGATAGGGCTCTTAGTAGTAAAAGATGAAACATCGTAAATTGCTGAAGACTCAGTACGAGTCAGTTTTCGGCACCTTCGCACGCAGTACAATGGAAGGCGCTAATTTTACCCCCATCGCTGCCAGACATCCCGTGCAGTTTACATCAGAGAAAGTCTTGGAGAAATTAAAAAAATTAAGGACAGACAAATCGCCGGGTTTGGATGGGATCCCTCCCATTTTTCTACGTGAGTGCGCCACTGTACTGGCCGAGCCGCTTGCCTTACTGTACAGCCGCTCCTACACCAGTGCCGAATACCCGAATGCTTGGAAGCAAGGGGTCATAACGCCGATATACAAGGGTGGTGACAGGACAAACCCCTCTAATTATCGAACGATAGCACTGCTTCACACTGCCTCCAAAGTAATGGAGAGTACCATAAACGATTTCTTGCGCTGCCATTTAGAAAGTCTGTCCTTAATAGCCCCGGAACAGCACGGGTTCCGCAGGGCTCACTCGTGCACCACGAATCTTCTCGCAGCCCTTGATTCCTGGACTGCAGAAGCAGACAATCATACTCCAACTGACGTGGTTTACGTGGATTTCTCAAAAGCATTCGACCGGGTCAATCACGCACTTCTGTTGAGTAAACTGCCGAGTTTGGGGATCGACCAGCAAACAATCTGCTGGCTAAGTACCTACCTGTCTGGCCGCACCTACCGAGTTCGTGTAAACGGCGCACTCTCCAGCACTCTGGCTACAACGACCGGGGTGTCCCAGGGATCCATCCTCGGGCCCCTGCTGTTCAATTTGTTCATCAACGACCTCCCATCCTGTATCAGCAGCCACATACTGCTTTATGCGGACGACGCTAAGATATGGCGACCTATCCGCAGGCCAAGTGATCAGGCACTTCTCCAGACAGATATCGATGCTGCTTATTCTTGGGCCTCGAAAAATTCGCTCCCGTTTAACATCGACAAGTGCAAAGTCATGCACATTGGGCAAGGTGTGGCTAATCCATACAATATCGGCGGTGTGCATCTGGGGACCATAATATCCGCCGACCTGAGCCCGAGCGCCAATGTAGCTACACTGGCGCGAAAGGCTAGCGTCCGCCTGGCCCTCCTTGGACGTGCACTAGGGTCTTTCCCTAGAGAGACATTTGTCCGTCTCTATAGCACTTTAGTACGTCCGCTGCTGGAGTACAACATACTTGTCCAGCCGCCGTACCTGAAGAAGGACGAGGCCATGCTGGAAACTGTACAGCGCAGAGCCACTAAGAGAGTGGACGGACTATCCCACTTCTCGTACGAGGAGCGTCTGGCGGCCCTTAACCTCTTCCCGTTGAAATGTCGCAGGCTTCGTGGCGACCTTATCTTAGCTTATTCCGTCCTGACTAATAACAGGCACCCAAACGCAGGATTGCTGGTCCGCGCCCGTACAGATCATCTTCGAGGGCACTCACTCAAACTGATGACTCGTAGCAGTCGCCTTCTGTGCCGAAGAAACAGTTTCAGTGTGCGTATTGCCTTCGCTTGGAACGCCCTCCCTGAAGTTGTTGTCTCAGCGCCCAATACGGAGGCCTTCAAACAGCGCCTAGACGCTTGGCTCTTACCTCGCTGGTCTTCCACGTTGCTAAGATCTGGCCATTTGCCAAGCTAACACGCGGCGCTTCTATCATTTTGCTTCTATCCAACTTTGCCGAATTTACCTACACCACTCTCTTGTTCCAGGTATCCACGTTCCCACAGTCAACTCGCTGAATACTTGTGCTGAACACCACTACTGCGTCGAGACCCACAACATCTGATACCTACAGACGAGATCAGGACCTTGCCGTAAGATCCCGAGACAGAACCACCGAAAAGCTACGCTTACTCGTTCTGCGCAAACCCGTGAAACCCGTGAAATGAGTGATGCTGAGAGGCCAAAAATTTACAGTGAACAGAAATTGGGTTTAACCATGATTAAAGTCCAAATGCTGATGGGAACGGAGTATGTCGGTCTGGAGTAATTTCCTACCTTCAGTTGGTTGTCTGAATGTTCGCTGAGCTCGGCAGGTTGAATGCAAACGTTTCGTCACCACTCGAGGTGACATCGTCAGTGCGCGTGTATTTAGCAAAGTGGCGCGTACAGAGCGTCAGTGAGTGTGGAGTGATCGATCTCCTAGCCGCTAGTCTGAGTTTGGATTGTTCGACGAGCACATGACCATAGAAATCGATCTCTGATTCTCACCTCGTAGTGTACGCGCGTGTGACTCTTCGCTTGTCGTCGTTTGATGCAGAAGTCTAGCGCTCTGTTCCGTTAGATTTATTCTACTAATTTGAGGATCTTTCATCCGTAGTGTTGTATATATAGCATCTATTTCAACGTGTCGGTTTATTGAACTGTCTGTAGAATACCATGCTTCTAAGAATTCTCTAGCTTGCCTCGAATTTCCACGGGCTAGGATCTTAACGTTCTCTAGGTCGAGGTGGTGGCCTTCTTGATCTTCATGCATGGAAACCAATGAATGTAGGTCGTGTCTCCGTATGGCCATTCTGTGTTCGTTGATCCGTGTTGATAGTTTCCTTCCAGCTTGCCCGATGTAGTGTTTGTCACATTCTTTGCAGTTAATTTTGTAGATGACATCATTCTGACTGCTTTGTTTAACTTTGTCCTTCGGTCTTGAAAGCAATCTTCGCAAAGTACCTGTTGGTTTGTGGGCTACCAAGATTCTATGTGGTCGTAGCAATCTTGACGTTAGTTCAGATACATTCTTGATGTAAGGAAGCGCTACCCGTTTATCTATGTTTTCCTGTTGTTGTTGCTGCACCCTCTTCTTTAGGCTTTTTCGGATGAAGTTTCTTGGATATCCGTTGTTTTGCAATACCCGATATAGATGGTTCGCTTCCTTATTCTTCAATTCTGTCGTGCTGCAGTGTGTTTCGGCCCTATTGAAAAGGCTTTGAATGCAGCTTTTCTTGTGGTTCAGTGGATGGTTGCTGTGATAGTTTAATATTTGGTCTGTATGGGTCTTCTTTCGATATACACATGTCTGAAGTGTTCCGTCAGTGTTTCTTTGGACCAGTACATCTAAGAATGGTAACTGGCTGTCTTTTTCGAGTTCAATTGTAAACTTGATATCCTGGAATGTGTTGTTGATTAACTCATGGGTATTCTGTATGGAGTCTCGTTTGATGACGACAAACGTGTCGTCCACGTACCGGATCCATAATTTGGGTTTGATTAACGGCATTGTGATGCTCTCCAGTTTTTGCATCACAGCTTCAGCAATAAGTCCTGAGATGGGTGATTCCATGGGCGTTCCTTTCAGTTGTTGGTATACTTGCCCATCAAAGTAAAAATAAGTAGTCATGCAGAGTTCCAATAGTCTCCATATGCATTCTGGTTTGAGGTTTCCTATTGTGTTAGGTTGATTACGAAGTAATTCCAGCATGGTTATTTTGCAAGTTCGTGACTGATCGAAGTGAAGAGCGCGGTGACATCAAACGACAGCATGATTTCATCTTCCTCTATTGTAACACACTTCAATTTGTTGATGAATTGTTCGGCATTGATGATGCTTTGTTCAGAGAAGGCAATTAGATGTTTTAATGTCTTCCACATGCATTTTGCCAATTTGTAAGATGGGGTTCCTGTTAACGAGACGATTGGACGCAATGGGACTCCGTCTTTGTGCACCTTTGGCAATCCATAGAACCTTGCAATGTTTGTATCCTCAACTTTCATCTTCCATCGCTCCTGCTTGGTAATCTCACTCGTTGCTTGTAGTTTCTTAAATGCTGTGTTGATTTGAGTACTCAGTTTTGTACTAGGGTCCTAATCTATGGGACGATAGGTGGTCGTGTCGGAAAGGAGTTGTTTGGCTTTGTCAACGTAATCTGGTTTATCCATCATTACTGCATTGCGTCCCTTGTCAGCTGGTAGGATTACAATATTGTCTTCCTTTTGCAGCTTTCTGAGTCCTTCCCATTCTTCTTTTGTAAGAGTATGTGTGAATTTGTTGCGAGTTATCGCAGGGACAACTGTTTGTCTAGTTTGCTGCCGCGATTCTTCTGATAGTCCGTTTGTGTTCAAAACTTGTTCCAGATTAGCCAAGTAATCTTTGTATGATGCATCTTTTGCGTTAAAGTTTAGTCCTTTGATTAGTATGTTCTCCTCCGTTGTGCTGAGTTGACGGCTCGACAAGTTTTTGATCCAGCCTTCACTGTTGGGGTGGTCAGATTTTCTCGTAAGCTTATTCAACTTCATATTCAGTGCTAAGTTCCGCTGGCTTCTGATGTTGTTTACTCGACGTTGAATCGCGGGTTCAAGCTCTAATTTACAGAATCAACACGACATTGTGTTATTTGTTGACTGATCTGTCCATCGCTCAGCAGCTCTCGCATGATCAATGCGGACAAATCAGTGGTACTCCGTAGAATCAGTGCTATGCAGGTAACGATGACCTTCATGTCAAAGTATTGAGGTTGGCCATAAAAAAGCAAGACTCGCAGTAGTCCTGCATAAACGGCACTTACTACAAAAGGGAGTCAACCTTGGGAACTAAAGGTGTCGAAGATTTATGGAGAGTCTTGTCCCTCGCAACACGTGAACTAGTTTCAATGGTCTACTAGCAGTGCACCAAAGATAAGTAATTTTATCAACTAGATCAAACTGAGAACAGCTAAAGGAGAAAACGACACGATGAAATATATCCAGCATCAATTGTTCGATCATGCGATTGTAAGAGAGCAAAGCGTTCATCCTCGGAAACTGTATCAGCCGATATTCACCCAAGTAAATCAATACCTGAAACGCGAGCTTAATAAGGGAACCCTTCAAGATGTTGTCAAAGTTGAACAACAGTGGGTGTTGGGTGGACTAACTGGTGACTTTCATTGACATAACTATCGATTGGCTTCACTGACCCTATTTAAACTGCCATCTAACCACTATCACTCGAACAGTAGTTAGCTTCCCCGTTTGCTTAATCTTCTTGATAAAGGTAAATGCCTGAGGAGAAGTATCGAAAAGAGATATTTCTTCGCAAGTCTCCTACTTATGTCTAAATAGGCATAATACACGAGTTAAAAAATAATGTGTCAGCTGTAAGCAGTAACGGCGTTTCGTTACCGCGCGAACATCACTAGCCGAGCGCGGGCTGTATACCACGAGGACTGCCACCCATACGTGGATTCGAACCGGTGACCTTATGGTCGCAAACCAGGGGCGCAGACCCACGGCCACCGGTGGTTCTATGTTCATACGTGAGCCCGGTTCGCAACAGATAAGTTGACCGTTTCTCCATTGTTTGGTAATACTCATAACATTAGCCAGTATACACCATTCCAAGATTGTCGTGGTTATGTTCTGATCACCGTTCGTGCGTGTCCGGTGTACTGCTGCTGAGGTCGGATTGCGGATAGGCCTAAGGCGTCTACTGGGGGATGCAAGAGTGTGGAAATAGGCGGACCATAGCGTACAACAGTATCTGTTGCAAAGGAGCCTGATTATTCGCCGTAGTACTTAATGAAATCTGTGATACGCTGAGTGCTCGGTTATCACACGGAAACACTTACGTAAATATAGGCAAAGCAGTAAGACGAGATCGACTGAGTCCAAATAGCTCTCAAAGTCGATAAAAAACATTCGGCACGCGATACGTACGATGCAGTTGTAGTGAAAATATGGTCTATACAATCAAACCTCAGTTGGGAGTTCCACAAGATCAGTAAACGAGATGGTCACGAAATCCAAACTGACACTCAATGGAAGTAAAGCTAATGTCGAACGAAAAATAGGTACGATTATCAAGAAGTGTACACGTTATGAGCACAAACCGACAACGAAAAGAATAAATGCTTCATTGTAAAAGGTGAAAATTACAACGGAAACATGGCTAACCATGCAAATGAGACGCTTGCTTACGTGTCCGGTGGGGACAGAGTCGACGACTCGGTAAATGCCTCAGTGCTTATGCAAATTCCCTTGCAGCTACAGACGAAGTTACGCTGGCAGTGTTGATACAAATCAGCGTGCAGTAATCAAGCAACATTACCCAAAGTGGTCATACAGATAGAGCTTTGAGGGTGAAGTTGTATGAACCGAGAAACAAAGGAACTGCTTCGGTAGTAAGAAGACATTTGCTGAACCCTGTTCACAAGTCAACCTAGTGAACAGTGCACACACCACATGCAAAAGTAACACCCCCCATTCATAGGCCATCATCATCATCATCATCATCATACACGTTAGCTAGAGGTGGGGAACACCTCAGCTACTGTGCCGCAATATACAAAAAAAGCAGAAAAAAGAAAGAATGCAACTGGTGCAAGCCGGCTGAGCTACCGGTAACGGATGGGCATCGTTCCGGTAAGCTACCAGCCGGCTACTGTGCATCAAAAAAATTACTATGCAAAGTTATATAATGCTAAATAATGAGATCGTGGTTGGAGGGGGAGGCTAAGAGGGATGGGGTGGGACAAAGAAACTCACAGTACGAACGCCACTGAGGTCGGCTCCTAGCCATATCAGCAAGTGTGTAAAACCAAACGTGTTCATCGTCTTTCGGAATAGGCCACGGGAAGCCGTTGTCATTTGAAGGGAATGGCCGCTGTTCTGCGCACAAAGTAACGACAGAGACTGTGAACGCTCTGTGTGCCCACTAACTACGAGTGATGTTGCATTGGAACTGATGATCCAAAATACCGTGAGAGCGGTCGTCTTCCACCTTGCTGATGGTGTCAACATGTGGTACTGACTATCACTGAAGGGCGCGTCAGAAAAATTCCTTTCAGTTCCGTAGTCTCTGCCCCGTATCTCTCGAGGCCGGGTAATGGTACTCGCTGAGGTTACCTCGTGCATCAGCAAAGCTTGTGTAGCTTTTCAGATCGTTAGAACCCAAGGGGCAGGCGGTAACTTGTTTATTGCTAAAGTGGCTTACACTAGGTGTGTTCGTCCATACTTTGGAGGCGTCCGCTCATCTGCGTGATTTCCATGGAGTGTTCCCCAACTGGTGCTTGCCTCTGTGTTCACTCCTCGTGCACATGGAACTGTAATCCTGATGTCATCTTCAACTTTGGGGAAGTCGGCAGGGCTCGCTGTTGGTGTGTCATCTTGCACCACCACACTACTTATACCCGGCGCAGTAGTATCTACCTTTAATCCACCACACTCCTCCCCCTCCAAAGGATTCGCGTCAGCTGCCTTCCGTCGGAGTCTTTCTGACCGCCGGGGATGTTCACTGTACGAGCGTGTTTCCTCCTCCAATTCGTACCACTTCCTCAGCTCGCCGGCATTCACCCTCCGCGATTCACCTTGCCGAGCGATTGTATACACTGGGCCTCGCCGGTCGACTACCTCGTACGGTCCTTTCCACTTCGCTAGGAGTTTCCTCTCCCCTGGGCCGCAAGTGGGATAGCGTTGATGGTCCCTGTACTTCACTTTCGAACCAATCTGAAACTCGATATTCCTTCCACCTTTGCTGGTCTGGAACTTCGCCATCATCCGCGCCTGAGTCGCCTGTAGGTTGCGGTTGGCGGTCTTCCGGTTATTCCGTGTCTCCTCGGGAGATATACGGCAAGTTGGCCACATTCCAATCTCTAGGTCCACAGGTAGACGAGGTTGTCGACCGTACATCAAATGGAATGGTGATTTCTTTGTGGAAGCCTGTTTGGTTGCTCGATGGGCCAGCAACAGTAGCGGCAGCGCTTCCTCCCAGTCTCCACCTTTTGCTGCTAGCCACTCCTTGATTGTTCTATTGTTACGTTCCGTCAGGCCATTTGTTTGCGGGTGGTATGGGGTGGTGCGCAATTTCTTGATGCCAAGTTTCTCCAAACAGTTCCGGAATTCTTCACTCTCGAAGCACGGCCCTTGGTCTGTTAATATGGCCTTTGGGATTCCGTGAGCCGCTACCAAGTGATTCATGACAGCATGGGTAACGGTGCTAGCCCGTTGATCCGGGATTCCTGTCGCCTCAATCCATCGCGTGAAGTGCTCCGTCATCAATAAAATGTACTGGTTGCCACGCCTGGTCAATGGAAACGGCCCCATCACGTCGACCGACCAAAGTTCACCAATTTCCGAGACCGGGATCGTCATCGTTTGCTGCTGCATTCCTCGGCAATCCGTTTTCATGAGCTGACATTGTCTGCACGAAAGTACGCACTTCTCAACGTCCCTTTTCATCCCCGGCCAATACGCGCGTTGTTTCAGCAGATCGTAGGTCCTGGAACAACCTGTGTGCGCCATCTCGTGACAAGAAACTACCAGATTCCGTCTTCGTTTCATTGGAATGACTGGCACCGAAGGGTTGCTACCTCCTGGTATCCACATTAAGATCCCTGCTTCGTTCACTTGCAGCTTTCCCAGGTCTTTTGCAAACGGTCCCAGCTGCTTAAGTTGGTTTTTGTTGAAGTTTGTCTGACCAGCTAATCGCGCGGTGATCAACTTGCGCAGGAGTTTGTCGCTACGTTGCTCAGTTGCCAACCGTTCTGGATCCTGCTCGCACAGTATACCGTTAATACCGAAAGCTACGCTCGGCAGGTCATCATCATCTATCATGCGTGACAAGAAATCCGCCGTCTGATTTTCCCTCCCCGGCACGTGTTTTATCGTGAAATCATACTCTTGTAGGCGCAATGCCCATCTCGCCAGCTTTCCTCTGGGGTCTTTGGCAGACTTAATCCACTCCAACGGTCTGTGGTCTGTTTCGACGTGAAATCGCTGACCCAGGAGATATGGCCGCCATTTATCCAACGCCCAGACAATTGCGAGACATTCTTTCTCTATGGTTGAGTATCTGCGTTCCGCAGGCGTCAAAGTTCGGCAGGCATACTCAATCGTCCCATGGTTTTGTTTCAACACCGCACCGATCCCGACATCGCTGGCGTCAGTGGCTACCGTGAACACCTCACCAGCAATGGGCAATTTCAGGGTCAACTCCTGCCTTCCCATTTCCTGTAGAATCTGATCAAAGGCTCGTTGAGCTTCTGCATTCCAAGTGAATTTCCTGTCTTGTTTCAACAGCTCGTACAAGGGTGAGGCCAAGGTGTTAAAATCCTTGACGAATTTGCTGTAGTACCCGGCGCGGCCCAGGAATGTACGGAGAGTGCGTTTCGAGGTGGGAACTGGGCTGCCTTGTATCGTCATTATCTTCTCAGGTAGCGGTTTCAGTTCGCCTTGTCCCACTTTATGGCCCAGTAAGGTGACACAGGTCTTTCCGATCTGGGACTTTGGTCCATTTATACGAAGTCCCGACTGCTGAATGCGTTCCAGAACTGCCGCGAGATGATGGATATGTTCCGCTTCTGATTGGCTATACACCACGATATCATCCCCGTACACAACCACGTTTTCCAATTCACTCAGCAATCGCAGCATTAGACGTCGGAAGGTAAACGGGGCTCCTGATAATCCAAAGGGCATCCTCTTAAACTGGTACTGTTTCTCACCAACGGTAAACGCCGTCTTCTCTCGATCTTCCTGTTTTATTGCCAGTTGCCAGTATCCTGATCTCAAGTCCAGGACCGTGAATATCCTCGACTGCTGCAGCCGATCAAAAATGTCAGCAACTGATGGAACTGGAACGAAGCGAGTCAAGGAAATTTCATTCAGTCTTCGGAAGTCGACACAGAATCGGTACTTCCCATTCGGCTTCTTCACTAAGACCACAGGAGAGTTGTACGGGCTATGTGCCTCCTCAATCACGCCCGCGTCCAGCATTTCCTGCACTTGCCTGTTCACCTCAGCCTCCAGGTGGATTGGTATCCTTCGAGGTCCATGGGGCCGATACGGTTGGCGAGTTAGCGGGATGGTGTGCTCGATCCAATCGCAAAACCCATATTGGCTGCTGTCATCCGTAAACAAGGGTTGGTATTTGTTGATCAGCGACTGCAAAGATGGGCTCAAATGTAACACAGCAACGACCGACTGCGAAGATCTCATTTCTCCACGATTAATGAGTGGTAGTGACCCGCATTCCATTAGCAACTTCCCACGCTTTAGATCAATGACAGCTTTATTGAGCTCCAGGAAATCTGCTCCCAATATGGTTTGTTTCGCATCTGGTGACACGAGAAAGAAGTGTGTTCGCTTTCGTCCCCCGATTCCCACGGTGTGTTCGGCTATCCCATCAATTCCCACTGAATGACCGCCAACCGCTCTTACGATCGTGCAGCACGACTGAAGCTTTTCACCTCGCCGATGATTGATTAGTGACACCGCGGCACCCGTATCGATCAGACACCTTTCCATCGTTCCGTCTACTTCCACCATTGCTTCAACCGCACTCCTGCTCAACGCCCCAAGTACACAATCCTCGATCCGAAAAGAAAAATAAGGTTGCACACGTTTATTCGACACCCGAGTAACACCACGCCTCTGCGGACATTGTCTCTTCCAGTGCCCCGGTTTCCCGCAGATGAAGCAACATCCCTTTGTGCGCACCCGATAACGCTGAACGCGAAGCCCATTGATGTCTTCCGTAAGCTGTTCCATCATCCGTTCCAATTTGTCCATCCGTTCCACATTCTCATGAGGCTCTTCCTTCAGCGCAGCTAGTGGTGCGTCGCCCAGGTCTCGAGTAACTTGCGCCAACTCCTCCAATTGCATCTTCCGAGTAGCATTCGCAATCCGAACGCGCTCCGCGGTTGGCTGTGGGAGGCCGGCCAAAAACTGATCCACCAGCAACTGCGTCTTTGACGGCCCATCCAACCCCGGCAAGGCGCGGTCCAACAAGCTCCTGAGGTGCACCGCAAACACGAGGGGATCCGTCCCAGCACCAAGCCGCGACGCCTTGAACCGTCGCATCGCCTCCTGGCGGTCCGCTGGCGTGTCCAGGCCAGAGAGCAACGCTTCCTTCGCGGCGGTCCACTCCAACTTGACCGGACCTCTTCGCGCCGCCTCCAGAACCGCCTTCGCCCTGCCCTTGAGGAGACTCCGCAGGGCCGCCATCTTCGCCCGGTCCGTCTTCAGTCCTACCGCCTCTGCCACCTCCTCGAAATCCTCCAAAAACGCCTTCACATCCCCGTCTTCAAATGGTTCCGGCCAGGGAATCTTCATGACTTGCGAGGTCACGGCACCAAATGTTAGAACCCAAGGGGCAGGCGGTAACTTGTTTATTGCTAAAGTGGCTTACACTAGGTGTGTTCGTCCATACTTTGGAGGCGTCCGCTCATCTGCGTGATTTCCATGGAGTGTTCCCCAACTGGTGCTTGCCTCTGTGTTCACTCCTCGTGCACATGGAACTGTAATCCTGATGTCATCTTCAACTTTGGGGAAGTCGGCAGGGCTCGCTGTTGGTGTGTCATCTTGCACCACCACACTACTTATACCCGGCGCAGTAGTATCTACCTTTAATCCACCACAAGATATCCAGCTGTCTCTGGAGACGGTAAGATATCAGCCTGTCAAGGAAAGGCAGGGTGTATAACGCTACGATAAGACCAGTGTTACCGTACGTAACAGAGACCCCGATAATTCGCAGTGACAACATTAAACGAATGGCCGTCTTTGACAAAATACGCTTGCGCAGTATTGCCCACAGCTAGTGGGAATACCGGACGAAAAAAGCAGGGGCCCGCCAGTTAGCGTTTGGTAAGAATCTCTCTGACGCAACGTTGAACTGTTTGTTGAAGCTCAACCGCCAGGGCATGTCCCCCGTATGCACTTTGACCGCTCTTTTCGGCATGCTGTCACTGCAGTTAGTTGGGCGAAACCGCGAAGTGACAAGTCGAAGACGTGGCTTAAGGTTATGAAAAAATTCCCTGAGACTTGGTCAAGCGGGTGCGTTCCATCTTCGTGGATAGGACCCTTGGAAAGTGAAGATAGATGGTTGCATACAAAAGTGAATCCACTGCCCTTCGGTGCCTGAATCATAACTGTTTAAAGAATTGAACTGAACGGAGTTTCTGAAGGCCTTCAAATGCCATGTCTCTGATCTGCGAAGTAACTACTGAGAAGCACACTATGACTTAGTCGAAAATTCGATAGTGCACTGCATCCATGGATGATTGTGGTTTTGAAAAGCCACAAGGCCCTTAAGAAATAGTATGGTCTTAATCTTTCCGGAAATGATACGGCCACCGAACAAATGAAGTGACTTGCCACTTGTAGTGGTTACCTTGTAAGCTAGAGAATGGATGGCGCGTGAGACAGGTATCACAGTTACATAGCACTTCATTCGTAAGCAGAGTGGGTGGTTCAGTCAAATGAGTGAGAAGCATACTATCTGGTCGATGGTTGTGCAATGTAAAAACCATGAACTGGATGCCACGGTACTTTCACAAGGTATCACGGGACGAATAGGAGGATAATGATGAGGCCGAAAATATCAAATACTGAACGGTTAAAGCAAAAATTCCCTCTAAAGGGAGGATAAATTATTCGGAAGGATAAAAACAAAATGCGAAATTACACTATCAAATTCCAAAGAGATATGGAGATTGTATCGTAAGACTCGCCACGAGGGTCCACCAGATTGACTGGCGCGTGCTTTTGGGATCCAACCGCGCCGGAGCCAAATACCGCGATCATCCTTAGTACAGCCAGGACCACTGACAGAACAGCGAAGACGCCAACCGAATTGGACGGATAGATTCAATTGCGTCCTGATAGCAAAAGATGAAGAAATGTTGATGCACACTAAACAGATCATGGCAAAGAATGCTAGCAATGGTCGGATACATGACAGAAGTAGCCACAAAATTTTGACCACAACGAGCTGATGCAAAGATGACCAAAGTCCTGTTGTATCAAAAATGTGACACTTCGGCAGAATAAAATCGAAGCCTGTGCCTCACAGGGTAATCACAGCCTGAATCGGAAAGTTCGTACCCACTCATTTGTAATCGAGTCCGGATGGATAGAAACGGAAATCGCAGAGCGACAGCGTACAATATTCCGAGGGGTGAAAACCTATACTGCTTAGATGCAATTTCGATTGAACTTGTGATGCAAAATATCAAACAACGTGACGCATCAAACTCACTGGTTTGAAGGAAACGTCATTATGCGTACAGTAACATCATATGCATGATTCACAAGATAGTTGCGCAAGCTGCTGATGATTAAACAAAGGAGACGGTTCAGAGCGGGCAAGTAGGCCAAGAGTGCAGTCAAATCATCGCCTAATCTTAGGCTCAGTCTCAATTAACAAGTGCACGAATTGGGGATAAACTCACGCTTGACGAGGAGTGCAAACTGGCAGAGAATTTCACTGGTTCATCCCAGCTGCTCACAGACCACATTAGTCTAACCCCCATTTGGAAAAGAAGCAGACGATAGTTTATAAAGGCTGAGGCGCGTCAATGATGAGTATTTTCGAGGCTTGTAAGCTCGGACCACCTGCGTTCGTCCCTCATGGTTAGAGGCATATGTTGCTGGCTATTTGGCGTAAGCTGCTAGCGGTCATGGGTTTGATCCCCAGCAGGGAATCAAAAAAATGTGCTCCACTGACGAGCCGCTGGTTTTTCTCCGACTTTAGGTCAGACTAATCTGGCTTTTGAGCGGCTGGGTTTAACCAGCAAAATACCATCAAGAATATTCCTACTCACTAGTAAAAGACAGTTAGTTGTTTGGGTCCAGGGTAACAACGCATGCAGGCTATTCGTCCCTAAAGCCGAATAATCACGAAAAGACGATGCAAAATGAAGGAGTTGGAACTCCTCCTTCAGTCGTGTTCTCCACTACCATACAAAATGCCATATGTGTGTGGCAAGACTAGTGAGCAAACTGAACGATCAAATCAGGCTAAAATAATGCAAATAACGGCATTTACGAGAGCTATTGAAATATACCATTAAAATATACGTACAGTATTGAGGTTTATACTGCAGGTGAAGTACAATGCAAGATAGGTGGAATCTAGCGAACGAGAAAGCACATAAGAAATCAACATAACTTGTTCAATCGCGACGTACTCTATAGGGTAGTCAAGCCGCGAAGCCGCTACTGCGGGTGAGTCTGGTCTGATTCCGTTCTTTTGGAGAGTGATTACAGTCGATAGGAAATCGAAAGCCTTATCAACCTGCAGCAATCCATGACCTTGATCCAAAAGGGACAAGTGGTTCACAGGAGAGGCAGTGTTGCAGATGGCCAGCCGAATGAGGGAAGGAGGCACTCTCGGTGCACTACCCGGTGGGGAGTAACGGCTTCGGATACCAGACAAAAGCAGGGCTGTGAAATGAAGTAGAAGCGATTGCATCACCCACCATAGTCAAGAAATCCAACCTATAAAGACAGCAGGATAGTAGTGGTCAGAGAAGAGGCGTAGAAATTTAAAAAAAATCCAAGAGATAAAAATGGAATCACTTACAACTGAAAGGAACCTAATGATACTGCACAATTCCCTAGATAGGAAACCAAAAAACCCTTGCATTTAGGTGGCAAGTGAGGAAACTGTTCGTCATATGAGATGGTTAACCCGATAAGCGGGAAACAACGGAGTAAGCATACATATACACAAGTCTGTCCTCGATTTTTACGAGGATTGGTCGCCAGCACATTGGTGGCCTGAAGGTGCGGAGGTGCGATACACCCCCAAATGCCATACGGCATATCGCGAACGGTGAAAACAGCTTGCAATCCGATAAGCATCAGATACTTCGGCAAAAAGCTAGCTAGTCATAAGAATGACACAGGTGTATGGCAGATGGAAAGCGGTATCTTATCGCCTGGTGCCTACCGTCGTCTAAGATCAACAGTCCTACATAGAAATCTTGAGCTAATTACTGGAGTTAACAGTGAGTCGACACAGGCTGCATTTGTGCTCAGTGGTTGAAGAGTGGCAAGGCCATCTTCGAGCAAACGATGGATGGACGATCAAACTTCGTAGTGGTCAAGTCCGCATGTGCGAATTAGTGTTCGCACCACTCCATCGCAATGAGGCTGGACCTTACCGTGGTGCGATGGTTTGTGTGCCTCAGAGATCCATTGAGCTATGCTGGGTAGTCCTGTTTTTGCACCTTCAGAGCCACTCATACCAGATTGGTCAATTGTTAGAGGCCAGACAAACTCAGTCTCCTGGTCCTCCAGGTTGGGGGTTGGAATGGGGGTGGCTCCTCAGTTCATAAAACGGGCTCCTCAGTCCAGTGCCAAAACCTGATGCCTTGCGGCAAGGTTTTTGAACCAAAGGCTTTGGTTGAGAACCCTAATCGTTCTCCTGTCTAGGCCTGGGCAACCTGACAGTATTCTGCCCACGCAATACAATGAACCTTTCCTACAACAATTTCTTGATGCTCTGGCCGTCGCAGAGGATAATAAACGGCGCCCTATCTGCTGCATCGAACAGGATGGATAGGGGTTTGGATGCTACTGCTCAGGCCTTCCCGTCTTCTTATACCCCTTCTTGCGCTTCTGCATCCTTATTGTCCCGCTCCAACTTTACTTATATCCCCCATTTTCAATCCCCAATTCTTGGCCCTCCCCCAGCTTACTTCAATAGTCGCTTGTCTTCTAATTTCAAATCCCACACAATCGCAGGGCCTCGCTCCAATCCAGTCGACAAGTCCATGATCAACCAAGCGGACAACGTCAGTTCATCCGTTTCCCTTTGGAGTCCTCGTGTCTCGCTAAGACTGGCATGCCTCAACGTGCGCACTTTGCTGCAGATTGGCCAACAAGCAGCACTTGCTCGCACACTAGAGACCCCTATCGATCGATGTTTGCTGTTTATCAGAAACCCGCCTGCAAGGTTCGAGCTCCGTGCTTACCATGAGATCCCCCACATGCGACACTGGCGGCACCTTCTCATTGCGCCTATCTGGCGATGACGCAGCTTCAAATGCCGGTCAAGCTGGCGTCGGCATTGTTTTGAGCTCCCGTGCTGAAGCTGCCCTGATCGATTGGATCCCAGTAAACAGTAGGATGTGCGCCGTTAGATTAGCTGGTTCGTTCCGTGCTACGAAGTCACTCAGAAACAAACGGTGCCTGTTTGTCATTGCGGCCTACGCCCCTACAAACTGTAGCACTGATTCGGTAAAAGAGGACTTCTATCAGCAACTTCACGAGCTCCTTCGTTACAGAAGAAGCACGGATACTGTGGTGTTGGCTGGCGATCTAAACGCCCAAGTCGGAAAATTGTCCTCTGATGAGCTTCATTTGGGCGGCCAACATGGTGTAGGCTCCCGTAGTGACAATGGTGAGCGATTGCTACAGCTGTGTGAAGATGCTCGCCTCTTTCTCGTGAGCACTAACTTTCGACACAGTACCCGCAGAAGTGTGACTTGGCGGCCACCAGCCTCGGGCCAGTCATGGACGCAAATCGTTCATATCGCAATCAGTTACCGCTGGAGAGGCTGTGTCCAAAACTGTTGCTCGATTTAAAGCACGAGCGTGGACTCTGACCACGCACTTGTTTGTGAACGACCTCGTGGTGCGTTTCGGTGGACGTCCGCGACGTTGATGTGAACGGATTGACAGCAGCCAGCTGGCGAAGCCAGATGTTCCGAATGTGTACCAAAGTGCGCTGACATCTGGGCTGAGTAAGCGCCCACTAAACACCGTTGAAGATCACTGGTCGCATACTCGTCAAGCGTTGCTATTAGCAGGCATGTCTTCATGTGGCAAAGCAAATTGCCAAACCGGACATTGGGTCTCCACACAGTCTCTGGAACTTATGGATGCTCGCCGACGTATGCCGGCTGGAAGCGAATACAATGAGACTCGCAAAAATCTCAGGGCAAAACTACGTGCTAGCCTAAAGAAGGACCGCGAAACCTGGTGGTCTCATCGTGCCTTGGAGATGGAAACAGCCGCTGCCATTGGTAATCATCGTAAGTTATATAATCTGATACGGGAAACAGGCAGCAGGAGACCTGGCGTTAACGAGACCGTACGCGACGAGAGTGGGCAGCCGATCCACAGCCTGTCAAAACGCTTGGAGCGTTGGGCTGAACACTTTGCTATGCAATTTAACCAACCTGAGTTATCGCTTTCTTCTTCGGGCATTGAACGCCCTTCACCTTGGATCCGCCCTGACGCGCAGAAGTCGAACGTGAAATCAGGCTGTTGAAATTACCTAAGGCCGCAGGGGCAGATAGAATTCCTCCAGCCCTCTTCAAATTCGGTGGACCTGCTCTAGTAGATGATCTACACGAGTTGCTAGTAAAACTTTGGGAGCAGGAGACAGTCCCGACAGACTGGAACCGCTCCGTCATTGTCCCAATTTTTAAGGGAGGCTCCCGTTTAGAATGCGGCAATCATAGAGTGATCAGTGTGATTTCGATTGCCTCTAAATTGCTTGCCTCTCTCATTCTCCACACACTGACTGGCACTCGTGAAAGCCAGATTCGTGAAGAGCAAGCCGGATTTCGTCGAGGTCGGGGCTGCATCGACCACATCTTCACATTACGTCAAGTGTTGGAGCACCGCCATGTTTATTGGCGACCCACCGTTGTCGTGTTTCTTGACGTAAAAGGTGCCTTCGACTCAGTCGATTGATGTGCCCTTTGGGACTGTCTGCTTAAAAAAGGTGGGCCTGATAAATATGTAAACATTATCAAAGCGCTGTACGCACATAGTTCGGGCAGGGTGAGAGTTTATGGCAAACTCTCGAAACCCTTCAGTATCACCAGCGGTGTGAGACAAGGATGCCCGCTGTCACCTTTCCTCTTCAACTTCGCTATTGATGAAGTCATAGAAACAGCGTTCGCTGGACACGACCTAGAAGGTGTGGAGCTACTCCCTGTTGAGCGAATTCTTGACTTGGAGTATGCGGACGACATTGCCCTAATCTGTGACAGCCCCCAAACATGCCAAACAGCATTGGACCGATTAGCACTGGCTGTCAATCGTTTTGGGCTATGCTTTGCTCCATCGAAATGCAAAGTACGTCTCCAAGATTGGCAGGGACCCAACCCTGCGCTAACGCTTTGTGGTGATCTGCTAGAAGTCGTTCAGGAATTCAAGTACCTGGGCAGCTATATTAGCACCCGTGGGATTGGAGACGAGGTTACAAACCGTATAGCAAAAGCTCGAGCTGCTTTTGCCAATCTCCACCACCTGTGGCGCAGACGCGACATTACTCTCGCCCTGAAGGGCAGAGTTTACAACGCAGCCGTCCGTTCAACTCTCCTATATGGCTGTGAAACCTAGCCCATCAGGTTGATAGACATGAAGAGGCTCGTCATGTTCGATCATCGCTGCCTTCGCAGCTTAGCTCATGTCTGGTGGGAACACCGCGTGAGCAATGAGCGTGTTCGACGTCGCGTATTTGGTGCAGGAAGAGCGAGTGAACCGCTCAGCACCATTATATCACGCACCAGGCTCCGATCGCTGGGCCACGTGTTGCGCATGCCAGCACACCGACTCCGACGACGTGCATTGTTTGCGCGTTGTGGGTGCGGTTGGAAAAGGAGGGGAGGCCAAGTGATGACTTGGTCGAGAGAAATGAAAACCCTCACTTCGAAGTTGGCGTCGGTTGGTGCATCCCGACTGCGTGGCTGGGGTCCTAAGGATGGTGAACACGTTTGGTTGGACACACTTGCTGATATGGCTAGGAGCCGACCCCAATGGCGTTTGTGTTGTGAGTTCATTTGCCCACCCCCCTCCTGTTTAGCATCCCCCTCTAATCACGATCTCAATCGTTAGGCATAATATGACTTTCTTTTACGGCAGCCAGCTGTTAGCTCTCCGGAACGATGTCCATCCGTTACTGAGGACTCAACGGGCGTGCCACTGTTTGTTATTCTTTTCTTGCTTTTGTATTGCGGCACAATAGCTGAGGTGTTTTCCACCTCCAGCTAACGTGTAATGATGATGATGATGAGGTTCGCACCACTCGACTCAATAAAAGATTGAAAAGAATGATACTGTATAAAACCTCTCCCAAACAGCTGGTGTACAACATCCACATACGGACGAACTGAGCATGCAGCGGATTATCGGGGAGTGATTGGTTAGATTCCACTTAAGTTGGGGACCTCAAATTTGAAAAATTCAAGTGTTTGAAATGCCCTGCAGCAACCGCAGTAGGAAGACGTATAGGAAATCACTGAGATGGTATTTTGTTATAGTACGACGACAGGAGAGAGAAGGAAGCGAAAACTGCATTCTATGGACAGATTCCAACTCTCAGTTACCCCTTGAAGTGTGTTCGGTAATATGTGTTACTGAAATATGCTAAAGATTTGTGAACACACAATTTTGAAAAGGTAACAAGTAGTCGGCCTAATGGTTTGCAACTAATTAGCGTGCCGCTTTTATGATGAAATGAGGTTACGATCGCAAAATCACCATCATAATCAACAGCAACAGCAACAAAAACAGCAAGCTGATAATTCGCTTCACATAAATCAAGAACAACAGGGGAGAGAAAGGAATTACCGTAAAATCCAACAATACGCAAGCAACCACTCAGAGCCAACAAGATATTGGTCAAAAACAGCTATCTATCATGAGAAGATAAGGTGGCAGCGGTAATACTGTTAACAGTAATCAAAGCTGTAAGCATCTTCTCATGCGGACAGAGTAGAAGTCAGTGATGTAGGTGGCTAAAGGTCTTAAAAGCAAAGGTCATGGTAGTGGATCTGCTGACTAATTCTCTACAACCAGGATTAATAGGGAAAGGATTACCATGAATTTTGAAGCCCCACTTTTTCCATTCCAGTCCCATGGATTTGGCGGTGAACACCTACAGAGATGGTAGTAATCTCGTCTCATTAGACTATATTTCTTGTGATAGACCAAGAGATGTAAAAAGAAAGGCTCTGTATACAAGCATGTTCCTCGATGGCCGCGAAACGTTTCTTTTGTGGTCTGCAACTTTCACGCACGCGCGCAGCTCCATAGAGGTTTAACCGGATGTCGACCAGAAGAATGTTCTCGGACAAGTTAATACTATTACCGGTAGGTAACCGATAGAAGAAAGTAACGGGACACATAAACAGCGGTAGTCTGTAGTGGGTAATTGTCTGGTAGTTGTTGGCCAATGAACAGGTGACCAACGTCTCGCATTGTTAATCAGGCAATCGAGGCAATTCGGTTAGATAAATATGATCTGGGAACCGAAGTGCGGTGAGGTCAGTTGCCACGATTCACATAGCAAGAATAATAATAGACAACAACGGTTAAAAGCAAATGGAAAAATGGGATCAGGCCAGAAAAACGCAAAATTAAGCAGGATGGGAGAAGGATTAACAATCACATTCAAAAAACCGAATGCAAGAACGCCAATGACTGCGCCATACCTGAAATGGTCTCAAATCACTGGTGCACACCAACCACAGATTCACATCCACCCAGCCGGTAGGCACCAACCTGACCAAGTCCCTTAGTCAACTTCTTCATGTCTGTAAGGCACGTCATCCATCAGCCACCTCGCTGTCTCCCTCAAATTAGTGCAGCCACGGAGTATAAAGCAAGCTGAGGAAGTCGGTCAACAGGCATACGGAGGACATGACCTAGCCAACCAAGGCAGTTAAGATTCCACAAGCACTCGAGTGAGGCACAAGGAAGTTTTATGCAAAAAACCAATTGGCGGACCTCTGCATCACTCACCCAGCATTCCCACTAGACGTGAGCAATACTGCTCAAACACTGGTAGTGAAACACGGCCAAACGTTTAGTGACTTCACTGCTAACTGGCTAGGTCTCTGCCACATACAATAACACCAGTCCTGTGGAGGCATTACGCCCCAACTTTTCTTAGACAAGCTGATATCTCGTCGTTACATAGATGCGTGAACTATTTGAAAGCCAGACGGGACTTGATGATATGCAAAGTACCCACCTCAGTGATGTGACTAACAGAAGTGACACAGCTACCAAGGTAAGAGAGCCGAACCAACATTTCCAGTAGCTGCTCGATGATAGCTAGAACCGGTGGCGTATCGATCACGTCCTGCAGCAGTTCTTTGCACTTTGAAGATGCAAGGTATATGTAGAAGTGTGCAGCGCTATGCACCACTCTAGTCAGTAATGCAAGCATGGCCACTGCATCAGACCCAAATGAGACCTATATTGTCCGCATTCTCAAGTTTTCAATCGGTCACCCGGGAGAAGTTCTACATTTCGTCAAAGCAGAAAGAAGACATAAGTTGCGATATGTCAACATTTCGATTGTTCTCATCAGTCACAAACACAATACAAGCAGAAACACAGACACATTTATATACTTGGGAAAATATTGGCACACCAATGAAACTGTCAAAATCAAGACCTGTGTTATGTGCACAGAAACTCTTGAGGCAATCAATCAGATTGTCTTGGTCCTCATTTTGACAGTTTCACTGGTGTGCCAATATTTTCGCATGTATATAAATGTGTCTGTGTTTCTGCTTGTATTGTGTTTGCGACTGATGAGAGCAATCAAAATGTCGACATATTGCAACCTATGTCTTCTTTTTGCTTTGAAGAAATGGATGAAGGGGAACAAATGTTTTACGTTTTTGAAAAGAAGACTCCCCGTTACCGTTGCGAGGGCATTAGACCGATTGTTATCGTTACGCTGTAAGCTGGCCGTGGAACGCACGAGGATAAAATTTTATAAAGACTGTATCCGATCAGGCTGTTTTCCGTCACGGTTTGCCAAGACACTGTCGAAGAATCAATTGCCGGTAAATAGTACTAATCTGACCAGGATCGCTTCTGCGCACATCGACGATCGCATGGAACGAGAAGGAAAGTTTCTCGAAACACAGAGACGTTTCGCTAGCACGCTCAATAAGTTATCCTTGGTTTGCCGCTTGAAATTTGAGGCATTTTCCGCAGTAGTACTCCGTCGCACGCGGATGAAAACAGTGCAGTCTACAGGGTTCGCTCGCAAAGGCCACATATACTTCTTTCCCAACGGATTGCCCGAAACACGTATACAATCTATCATCTGTACAGTTCACTCGCACGCAGCTGGAAGTGCTCTCGCTTGGAATGAAATATCGGTTGCCACCAAAGGCGATAGACAGGCTCAGCACGCATGTCAACTTCGAATATCTGTATGACCAGCTCAGTGATCTCTCGCCAAGATCCATAGGAGATGCGGGTTGGTTTCGGGCAAAATTGGTGGATACTGCTAACCAATTTCTGAATATGCCGATAAGCCAGAGATGTTGCCTGAAGGCTGAACACTATGCATCGATCAGAGAATTAAAAGAAATGACACACGTAATCTTCTTGCAGCCGGATAAAGGATCAGGCATTGTAATAATGAACAGAGATGACTACATTTCAAAAATGGAGTATATTTTGGGTGATAGACGTAAGTTCCTGAGAGATACGACACCGGAGAATAACATCTTGGTGGAGAAGCAGGTAGCAAGGAAACTCCAGATATTCTTGCTACATCACTACTACATCACTGAGTCGCAGTACAGGCAACTGAAACCGACTGGGACGCACACACCAAGAATGAGGGGCGCACCCAAACTGCATAAACCAGGTAACCCACTGCGTCCGATTATGTGTATGAGCAACTCGCCCTATCATAATGTTGCTCGGTGGCTGGCGAAACTCTTAGACCCAGTGCATAAACTCCTGACTACACACTGCCTGAAAGACTCTTTCGAACTGGCGGAGACACTGGAACAATCCTCATTGAGCTCGGAGCTCATGTACTCTATAGACGTGGATTTACTATTCACAAACTTGCCCCTTCATGAAACAGTTGATGATGTCATTTCATTCTGAGTCAAAACATGCATGCGGGCCTCCCTGTGGAATATTTGAGAGATCTGATTCTACTCAAGAGACGGGATGGAGGTACACTGCAGCGCACCGTTTACCGCAAGGTGACCTGGAGTGGGCCAGTACCTTCACTTTTCCAGTTTCGCCCCGGTTGCATACAAACGCGGTCTAGTGAAGACACTTTTCTACGGGGCTAGACGAATTTGTAGTCCGGAATTGCTGGAAGCTGAAGAAAAGTTTCTGTACAGGACCTTAGTATCGAATGGTTATGCCCAAAAGTTCATCCAAGTGCACAGCAAACCCCCAAGAAGAGACTGCCAGTGCAAACGGCAGAGAAAAAACTGTTTATTTGGTTTTGCAGTTTAAAGAGGACTATGTGACAAATGATATAGGACACAAGCTCAGGTCCGCACTAAATCGCACATACACGACTGCCCAGTTACGCCTCATGCACACTACCCGGAAACTGGTTCTTCAAGACCGTCAGAGCTACCCTTCGGTTAGTTCGGACTTTCATGTGGTTTATCAATGCACCTGCAGTTGCGATGATGTTTACATAGGCAAGACTAACCGTCGGTTGGCTCACAGGGTGGCTGAGCACTTGCCAAAGTGGGTTGAACAAATGATAGCGCAACATAACGGAACGCCCCACAAAACGAATCGGAGTCCGTCATCATCTATCGCCAAACACCTCTTGACAATTGGTCACCATGTGAACCCCAGTAATGCGATCAAGGTGTTATTACGTAACAGGAACTCGATAAGGTTGGCAATCAGTGAGGCGTTGCTAATTAGCGCGTATCAACCTTTGTTACGTGCACAGAAACTCTTGAGGCAATCAATCAGGTTGCCTTGGTCTTGATTTTGACAGTTTCATTGGTGTGCCAATATTTTCCCATGTATATAAATGTGTCTGTGTTTCTTCTTGTATTGTGTTTGCGACTGATGAGAGCAACCGAAATATTGACATATCGCAACCTATGTCTTCTTTCTGTTTTGAAGAAATGGATGAAGGGGAACAAATATTTTACGTTTCTGAGAAGTTGTACACCCGAAGAGTCCGAAAGAACAGAAACACCCATGATTACTTCGATTGCAAAGTTGACGAAGAAGGGAAACATTGGGCAACCCTGGCAAACTCCACATGACAAGGGGAACTTAGGAAACATCCCGTAGGCCTCTATTCGGCCTAGCGAGTCAAGTCAGAGAGACCACAGAATTCAAAGGAGAATAGCTGGTATGCCTTTCACGGATAGGCTGGTGCGACCAACAGAGCCAAAGTTGGTCTTCTGATCAAGAAAAAGTAACGCACTCGGCCGTTCGTAGGTATTTCTCTACGTTAACACTTGTCGAAGACCGGGCGACTCTCGCAGTATCCTTAGCCCATGTGCGACTGGTGGTGGTTGCCGAGCAACAAGGCTTGGATACTGCGTACCGGCATACTGCTGATGCCATAATACAAACGTTATGAAAGTGCATGGGACAGGATTGGCCCCCAGAGCAACGAATACCTTTGCAAGCCGCCACCAATCGAGTTATCGTGTAAGCTGCTGTGACGATTACTGATTATTAGTAATCAATCATAGTCAATCAGTTCAACAGTGCTCAAAACCCCGAAGCATGGTGCTGTCAGCAATACAGAATAATGATGGCAAGGCAAGTGTAGAGGGTGAGAAATTCAACATCCAGATGCAACAGTGGCGATGACCACGCAATCTAAACAAGTGAAGAATGGTATTTAATCACTTATGCGGTCAATGCTAAGGCTCATATCCAACCGCCACTTGCAGAAACCGGTGCCGTAAGAGTAAATGTTTCAATCGACATCCTCCACGTTTTTGGTTTAAGTCCCATTTGGTTGTGTTTATCTGAAGAGCCCAAAGCAGAACGAGGGTGATCTAGAAGTTAGTGGTTGGTATACACCAAATGATTGAGCTCAAAATTAGTCATTTATAGCTCCCACCTGATACGAGAATGGCTATAAAATTATTCGCGGTCGACAGGTTTCTAGTCCATATGGTAGAGCGATTCGCATTGAAGTGCTGTACAAAATTCTTTCTGGGCAATATGCTAATATCACAAGGTTGAGGCTAAGATGCCGGATGCGACTTACTGACGCTGAGCCGACTAGCAGGAGTGTCACAGAGTGGCACAGGTACATTAGCAAATCGATCGATTTTTCGATGATAGTGAGGAGTGGTATGCTGACCCGATCTCGGAGCAGAGATAGAAGCGTGAAGCGCCCTAGGTATGTCGATCCAGAGGCGCAGCGGTTGGGCCCGACTCGAACAGTGCGACATCGACGGAGAACAGTAAAATTAAAATGTTGAGAGGACTGGGAAATTAATTTCTCGGATTACATTTCGGTTTTGCCGATCCTGAACACATCAGTGCTGTTAAAGCCACAGGATACTTTGGAGCTCCTTCGGCTGCATCTCCGTTTTGAAGGTCGATGTATATTTGATGCCCTGGATCTTCGCGAGAAATTAACCCTGAAGGATACATTCTTGCTTCTCGATAAGCATTAGGGAGTACGTATGAACACATACACTTCCTGCTACAAATTCATCCAGATGAATCAAACACCAGGCGAGCATTTGGACAACTTTATATCCCGTCTCATTTGTTCTATGCAAAAATGTGACTGTGCCAGCGTCCCCAAGAAGCTGGGAGAAACGATGCTTATACAGCAACTGATTTCGCGCCTGTCCAATTCTCGGATCAGAGAAAGTCTGTTAATGGAGGACTGTGACAAGCTCTAGTGGGATCGGGCCTAAGACATAGCTCGTGCGAAAGTCGGAGTTAGTGAACGAAGTAAAAATTTTCTTTCCAACCCTTCGTCTACTGAGATCGACCGCTTGAACTCGGCACCATCTGCTACGATATCCCCAAGTGGGAACAAGTGTTACCGCTGTGGAAAGGCTGAACATCGCGCAGAGTCAAGTAAGTCCGGAAAGAAACGCAATGTGTCGGAACTGCGGTAAGTCCAGACACGTATTGATCCCTCTACCAGTAACTTTTCGGCCTCAACGACCAACCTTGAGCAGATAATACTTGATATTTGTAGAGATAAATGTTCGATTTCTTGTTCTATTAAAGAGCCTAAATTGCCTTGCCCAGATATTCGCATTGTTTTTTGAAGTGCATAGCAAAAATATTCGTTTCGATATGGAACTAGATTCCGGTGCGTCTAAGCCGCTGACACTCGCGTCTACTAAATTACGACTACGAAATCAGATACCGAGTAGTGCTACCAGGTGGCCGATGCACTTTCCAGGCTTCTACTATTAAACGAAGGGGAGAACGACCACTTAGATGAGGTGAACATGATTTCCAATCACTCCACCGGAGCACATTGTCATAACACTCGACCGGATATGTGAACATACTGCCGGAAATACCAGCCTTGTGAAACTTAGGGAGTATCTGCTTACTGAGTGCCTAGTCACTCGGATCCAACCGGAGTTACTGCCATACTATACTGTTCGATAAGAGCTTTCTATAGTGGGCTAAATGCAGCCTGTAAAGTCGAAGAAACTATGGACCCTGCTGAATATGAAAGATGAGCTAATTACCAATCCAAGTACAGACGGATAGGAAGAAGGTACCCTCCAGGGACCCTAGTTCGTGTGAAACTACCCAGTTCCCGGAAAGGGGAAAATAAGTTCGGGCATCCTACGCAAGTGGAATCTGTGTATACGCCAGGAACATACAAACTAGCAGATGGAACGCGAGTTAATGCGAGACGTATGCACATGTTACTTTCTCAAATTATTTCTAAATGAGCGACTACATCTACTGCAGAAACATCACGAACAGCAGAAAGACTACGAGTGTCAAACCGGATGCGTCGCCCTGTCGATTAGTATGTTTTGAGGGGCAACACAAAGTGATGTCTGCTCCATGTGTATGTTTTTTACTACCTTATGCAAGCAACTGCTTAAACACTGACATGAAGTGATTACAAACAGAGGAGGAGACAGTGTGGTGTAATCATATTACTTCCTACTCTTGTTCATAGTTATTGATTGCTTGTGAATCATATGCCTACTTAGCGTTCATTGGTCGAATGCGTGCTTGCTGCCAATTGGCTTGCGTGAATAAATTAAGAGTCATAATCGTTGTTACATGGTGATTGTGTCCATACATCCGTTTAGGCTACTTAGTTCCTGTTCTGCTTTCACAGACACAGTAGTGGGGGTAGAAAAAAATCTGGTTAGGTAATGTGACGATCTAGTAAACCATACCGCTGAAGACTATATCCTGATTCGTGGCAGTGTCCAGTGTAACATTACTAGGTAGAGCAGGAGTCGTACAGAACTAATTTAACCGCAACAGTATCAAGAAACAGGACAGACAACACACCGACACTTCCGGCCACTATCGGTGAGCTCATGGAACTCCCGTTAAGTAGTGCACATGGTCGCAGTTGCCATCCTGCCACTGAGGTGATCGCCGCACCAGGAGCGGCTACGCATACCCCGAGAGAACCGTCCATTGCGGGTCCCCGGCTGCCCCATGTATAAGCGGTGGGTGGAAGGACGGTTCGTTCAGATGTCTGCATATCGGAAGACGTCAGTGTCGGTGGATCCGATGGATGTGACGGATCGATAGAATCTTCAACAGTTGTTTCGTCGTCGAAACCAAGAGGATGGCTGTACAAGGAGCGCATCATTTCGTGGAAAACGAGTGGAGCCACACCTGATAAAAGTGCAAAACAGAAAACTGAACTGATAGGCAGGAATCAAAGCCATAACTCACTGTACAGAAGATACGGCTAACATCACAAACATAAATGATATCTCACCAAACAGTTGACAGCCGCAACTCAGCGGAGGACGAGCCGGCTGTCTTGTCGTCCACCCCGAACAGTGGACACGCAAAACTACCTATGATATCAGTCCTTTTCTTTAACCTGATACCAATCTGCTGCAAATCTGAACCATTCATATCAGTTGTAAAGTACTTCAACTAGATGCCAACCGAGCTTACAGTTAAAGTAGGACAAGCTCAAGGTGCGGTTCAAAATCAGTCCACCGGCCCGCGGCCTAAAAGATCACAAGCGTGCCTAGTAATCCGAGAGCGCGGATTCAAGTATACACAAGGGACCGGGAGATCCACACAGTATCTATAATCTACGTACGACTGGTGGTGGTTGCGCAGCAGCGAAGCGTCGGAACTGCGTACCGGCGTAATGATGGTATCGTCTCAGGTCACTCAACATTTGACGGCTGTCGGAGTGGCCAACAGTCAGTGTTCACTTCAAAATCGCGTTCGCAAAACGTTGGGGTGTGTGACACCCTGAGAATCACGCAGATAAGATATTGGGATCACGACATAACACTCGGATTTGGAGCCAGACTTCAAGTAAGGATAAATGCACGAGCCGCATTTCCGGCGACGAGAAAAAGATGAATGGCTAACTGGATAATGTTTAAATCACGCAAAAAAGTGACCATAAAGGATTGTGCTTAAAAATGATTGAGTGAGCAGTGACGGCAGTGAGGTCCGAGCAGGATGGTCGATAGATCATTGAAGCCTAGCTAAACATACCTTGTACGTCGGCTGTTCTGGCGCATGCTCTTAAATGACGATGGCCATGAGACGAATTGATGAAAATAAAAGCTAGCATTAAGTGTTCGTCCGTGATGGCCCGTTACACGATGTAACTTAAGCCGATCTATTGTGCTCGAATAGTCTTTTATGTCACGTGAACCGATCGGAAATCGGTGCCGCGGAAAAAGTATGGTGATTCACTAAGAAGCAAGCTGGACGCAAACACGAAGTACCCCCAAACTACAAAATATCAAAAAGGAATTGTTTGGTTGCGTACAGAGACAATAGACTTGTAACATCTTTGGTGAATCGATGGTGGTCGAACTCAGTCTGACACTGGAAGGCGTCATGCCTACAGCAAAGTGGCTTCCGGCATGAGTAATGTAAGGTGAAATGGGATAAACTCGGCTAGGGTACAGGGAACAGCCGCCTGAGAACCGAAGCCTCAGCAAACTGAAGCACGAGGAGGCCGCTCTTTCGGTTGACTATCCCAATAGATTAGCAAGGGTTTTCATACATGGGGCAATTGAACTATCGGGTAGTTTCCGACCATTAGCGACCAGGTTTTGCGGCAAAAAAGGCAAAACCAGTACGCCGGTACGCTGTACCGACGCTTCGCTGCTGTGCAAACATCACCAGTCACGCGTGGGCTAGGAAACTGTGAGGGTCGTCCGGTTCTCTAGTAGGCTCGAAACCGCGCCCTAGGTTGAGAGGGCAGGAGTATGAGCATTAAGGCCACGATCGCGCTGAATATGCGTAACAGTCATTGTGGACATTTTTCTCCAAGTTGGCTGAAATACTCACAACCGTAAGTACCGTAGGTAGTCCAAAAATAGTCCGATGACCCTCAGTTGCTCGTTGAACCACCTACACGCGTTACCGTGATACGGGAGCGCACTAAATTGCCAACGGTCCAGTGGTAGATGTTGGTTTGCTAAAATTGCGCTCACCCAATCACAGGTGTATGAAGGGCTGCAGTGATGGCAGAACGCCAGGCCAGCAGGCCTGCATCCTCCGTACTGGGGTTCTGACGAAGGATGGATAAACATACCAAGTCCGACACACACCGATGTTGGAATGCCAGACCAGCATGCCATCGTCCGACAGGCGTTGTGACGATGGATAAACCGACAGAACACACCGCACGACGTGAATGGGAAATTCATTCGCTGCACTGATGCAGCCTATGGATAGGTCTTGGCACGATCAATGGACATACCATTCTGAGGCAGGTTAATAAGCTAGCGACAGTGATTCACTGTGTTAGCAATGGAGAATGTGTACACTTCAGTGCCATCGTTATCTGCAACCGCAGTCCCTTGACGTACCGATGGATCAGCGCGTGAACCTTCTGCGACTCCTTAGTGAGTGATAATCGAACGTGACAGAAACTGCGCGCCGCTATAACGCTACCAACCACACAATGTGGCCCGTTAACGACCGGTACGTGCGTCGACTGGTAAAGAAAGATGGTAAAACTGGGAGCGTGTGCAACAACAATCGAACCGGGCGGCTTCGTACCGCCACGGGTAAGGTTTCAGCGCGCACTGTTGAAGTATCCCGAAATAGTGATCTCAACATTAGGAGAATCGACCAACATTGTGACACCACATGATCTTCTGTGCATCGGAGATTAAAGGAAAGAGAATTCCGAAGGTATCATGCCCTACAGATCCAAGTTTTGAAGCCATGCGATTCGGAGAAGCGCCTGGAATGTTCTTGCTGGTATTCGAATACCATGGACGTACATTCAATCATGTTCACGGTTGAGGCAATTTTCCGTCTGCATGGCGCAGATAAGCAGCATGTTCGGGAAACCAAGAAACCACGACAATGCAACGCTTCCCGTGTGTAACATGGCAACAGCTCACGGCACTGGCTGGGTTGAAAAGCTAAAAAAATCATCGCACCATTTTATCCAAGAATGTGACGAGTTAGTTGTTTTTAACAGAAGTTATGAGTTTCATTTCTTAGCATCTTCCTACAAAGAAATGTTGCAAACCTGCGTCATTCCACAGCTGCAGGCGGAAGGGTTATTGTGTACTGTTTGGTGGCAGCAGGATAGTGCACCTGCACATTATGCACGAACGGTACGTGAATATCTTAACGAAACCTTCAGTCATAGTTGGATCGGTTGAAGAGGACAAATGGAGTGGCATGCACGGTCACCGGATTTGAACCCCCTGGATTTCTTCCTATGGGGGTACTTGAAAAGTTGAGTTTATAAAACCAAACCCACTTGTCTGGAATAAAGGAAACGAAGAATCGCCAACGAATATGGTGGGATCTGCAAAATGTTCTAGCCAATATCATCCGGCGAATGCTGCTCTGCAAACGGAATGACGGTGGGCATTTTAAACATCTACTTCGTTGATTTTTATGCTCGTTTAACGTACGTCATGTAAATAGACGCATACTGCATAACGATTTTTTCACGACTAAATTGTTGCGATGGGTAATGGTGCCAAAAGTTCGTCGGGGTAAAATGAATGTTCTGCTTGTTCGG
Organism: Dicrocoelium dendriticum; assembly: GCA_944474145.2. Classification (NCBI taxonomy): domain Eukaryota; kingdom Metazoa; phylum Platyhelminthes; class Trematoda; order Plagiorchiida; family Dicrocoeliidae; genus Dicrocoelium; species Dicrocoelium dendriticum. The sequence goes on along the minus strand of OX104064.1, from coordinate 4,774,667 downwards.
CATTAGCTACAACGAGTACGGTGTCATCTATGTATCGACTATAAGAATGTACGTGTTGTATGTGAGGACGCAGCTGACTGTTTTCCAGGTGTCCCATGAAGACATCAACCAAGAGACGCCGAAGAAGAGTTACCATGGCTACACCGTCGATCTATCTACACAGGACGCCGTTGAACCTAAACTGGACGTCCTTCGAGCACCAACTGACGTCTGTCAACTACTAGTACCAAATTCAAGTGCCAGAGCACGCAATGCGAGAATCACTGAGTCAGTTACCTTAGCTCCACTGCTACACAACCTACTCATAAGCAACAAAGGCCGGTGACTCACTGAATGTCGTGAGACCCCGATCGCCGAAAGTCAAGCTGATTTGCATCGTTACAAAGGTCGCACTGAGCACATACGCTTCGCCATACGAATGAACATTATTATACTAACAAACAAATTAGTACAGCTGGCTTCCGTGGTTTAAAGGTAGCATTTGTATTAACCGGTGGTTTCATTTGTAGGGTGTAAGTAGAAATTTTCGTCGTGGAATTCATATAATGCAATTCTTTGGGCTGTGAAGGAGTTGGCCGCAAAAGGCAGCCTGAATTTTCCGCTTCAAAAATGCTTCGTTATAAATGTTCTAGCCTGCAGTTTCCTTCGATTGTGATAAGGTGATGAGTGAGGATGGTTTCGCCTGAAGTCTTTATGTAGTAGAACAAATGTATTAACCGATTGCCTATCAAGAGATTGGAAATTATGACTTCAAAATCGGTTCCAAATTTATTCCAAGATGTCGAGTAAAGTGATGAGTGATCTATTGTCTATCACCAGCGGTACAGGTTGTGCTAGACAGCCAATTGTCGAACCCGAAACGTTTCGACGATATAGCTCTCTTCGTTTACGTGGACCCCAATCGAAACAGACGCACTGGCTGTTAATGCCCGCTTGACGATGTTGGCTAAGTGAGAGATCAACAAGTTATTATCGAACGTAGAAATGGCCGGTTGTGATATGAAGGAATTAGGAAGGAGCAGTAAACAAAGTAATGTATTCAGGGTTACTGTGGTAATCACAGATATACTCATGAGTAGGGGATTTTGATGTAATTAAGTAGATTCTTCGCAGCCGGTTTCCTGATGGTTTCCTGATGCCCAACAGGCTGAAACTGCAGTCTACTGCTTTTCCGGGCATGTGGACGACTATCTGATTTGGAAACTGGCTGCGAAGAACCTCACTTAATCACAGATATAACTACTGCGTCCTGCAAATATTGATAAAGTGATTATCAGTGGTCATTCTGCACTGCCAACATTTATAGGAAGCAAGACGTTATAGTGAAAGTGGGCCACACCACATTGCCATGGTACGACCGCTTGCTGGACCAGTAAATATTGTAAGGGTGTATATTTGGTTGCCTCAAATGATACTCCTACCTGATGCGTTCATACTAAGAAGTCGGCAAAACCCAACTATGAGATGAGCGGAAACGAAAGGACACTAATTTATTTGAAGGTAATGCATCGTGAGAAAGGTTTCCAACCATACAATGCATCGGTCCAAGATACTGAATCAGTGTACCTGAAGAATGCATGAATTCTGATCATGGCTCAGTATGTGACAATATCCTACCCTATATGCGGTTATATAGGGTGACGGCAGTAACAGCACTAACCATCTATGTATGACTAATGGCGATGATGAAAATCAGGCACACAAAAAGATTGCAGTACCAATTGACCCTCGGTTTTAATGCGGTAATTCATCATCATCGTCCAAGGGTGTGTCTATCCCAAGACAGGAGAACGTGCAATGCAAAACCACTGAACATGACATTAACAATACCGCCAACTTATATTTCCTGACCGACAAATTGGGACATCGCGGACCAGCAGATTGATGAAGTAAATGTCGTGATGCAGCCGGTATAAAGTGACCCATACGAGGTAGATAATCAATGAAGAGATCGGCATAGACCACAACGCCAGTGTGCAAATAGAATAGAAGCCGAGCGGGAAAATAACTTGGGTAAGAGCATCGAGAATTGAACAAAGACCAACAACTACCGATCAAGCCTTCAACCACACCGCCAGGACAGCCCACTGTGCCCAAACCAGGGCCATTGTTTCCTCCGCTTGCTACCATGACGATACCATAGGAGTTGACCATGGAGCTCAGATGTTTACAAACGCGTCTGAAACAAGAGCACAAAAACAGGTTGTATAAGACCGGCTTGAGCCCTTTAGACGGCGAACTCTTGTTTAGACCAACGAAATTGTGTCGGATTGGGTAAAAAGGTGAATCATCGCACACAGTGGAGACCGAGTAACATGAAACCAATTTAACATTTAAAACCAATGTGCACATCATTGAGTAACAACAAGAGTGGGAAAGGGCAAAACATTGATTTTTCGGATAGGAATGGTCAATTGAAATGACACCTGAGTGACAAAGTTTATCATCCGTACCAGATAAATTCAGTTTCATAAAAATGACACCGCTCGCGCTATGGTAGACGTCAAGGAAAAGATGATGTATGGTGCAAAATTAGTTGCGGATAGAATGTTTGCAGTTGAAAATTTGATCGTAGCCAAAATTAGTTGGCTGACATACTGAAATGTGGGAACAATGACAACATCTTCAGTCGCAAAGCAGCATACATAAACAGCAAACATACCGAAAGGGAAGTACGTCATCAAGAGCGGTATACGATGCACCAGTAAAAACGGGACGTTATGGAAAAACGCGCAGTCTTAATTCCAGAAGCACATTGACAGATCAGCCAAAACGGAAGTAAAGCAGATTCGAAAGATGTGACGTGAATCCGAAAGTGCACCACCACAGGTAATTATGCAGTATATGATGGAGCATGTGAACTGGATCACCACTGCAGTCGCGTAGAGGTGAAACACGCAAAAAATATGAGAAAGGCGGGGTGTAAGCCGAACTATACGACAGCTACAAAGGAGAGTAAAAGGGGCAAAAAATTCTCTATTAGTTTGTGGGAACGCCGATAGATCAAAAAGGACAACAGTAGTGTACCGAAAACCTGTATTGATCCCGGAAGTGAACCGACCTCTGGTTGCTTCAGCGGAGCAGTACGCCAACGGGCGCGTCCCCAGGTTGCGCATAACGGAGTGTCTTCCTTGCGAAGGTAATTGTGAATAAGCCTCAGCTGTTTGCAGACGAAATGAATAAGCAGTTGTGGACAATCAGCGGCAGCGTTCTAGAGCGTGGGGGTTCTGGGCGAGTCACCTGGTTACTCATTAAATACCATAACAATTCGCAAGAAGCTGCATCAAAGTGAATGTGACCGGCTGTAGGGTCACTGACCACTCACCTCTGGTCACAGAAGTGAGTATGTAACAGAGGGCGGATGAACAATGTCGATGCCAACGGCTCGTATGAAGGTGCATGAGCCATCCGGCTGTCAACCGCCTTCGTGACGAGTATGGTAGTTCAGAAAAACTTGGCCTCCTTGCTGCTCGGGCTCGGGCCCTTTGGAGGACCTAAGCAGTTTGTCCCTATTCAAAAACAGTTCTATTCTCTCCTGGATAGCCGGCACCTAACAGTTAGTGGTATGTGTCAATCGCCCCGCTGCCTCGCGAGTTAGGTCTTTTATGACTCAAGACTCCGGGTAAAGTCCACCAAGTCAACCCTCTCTCCGTCTGGGGTACCGGGAAGATCCATGCACCATGCACCTATGGATCCATGTCTCGACAATTCTTCGCTCGCTCTCCCGCTGTCGCTCAATCTGCTCTCACTCACTCGAACTAATCTCCTCGGCGGAGGTACTGGCGGCTGAAAGTGCCAAACCATATTACACCGCACTGCCGCTCAATCACTTTATTAACGTTTATTCAACCCACCCATTCTGGGACTTCACCTTAAATTTTCGAGTTTACTAAACCGTGCCACTTTGGGCGAACATTCCCGCCGTACGGAAAAGGGGCTCAAGTCCGAGGGTGCGCAAAGTCGAGTTGACAAGTCATTTCTAGCGCCCCGTTCCCAAATCAAGCAGGCAATTTAAAACGTTCGGACGCTGAGCAAAAATCGACCAAAGGCAACCCGTGATGGCACATTAAAAACTAGGGCCATTAATGTCTACTGTCTCAGCGAGACCCGAATACAGGACGACGCTGTGACTAGTTACACAGCTTGCGAATTCCAATGGCAGTGAAACTTCAAGCCAACTGGGGACTCAACCATCTGGGCCGCCGGGTTATGCTCGCACAGGGATTGCGTTGAGAACACGTGCAGAGGCCGAGCAACCATACCTGCTCTCAAGTAATTGCATCCATAACGCTTTCAAACTCAGTCTTAAGGAAATAGGCTTCATCCATACATCTTTCAGAATCGTCCTTAGAGCAGCCAAATATCATCCAACGGGGCGCCGACGCCTCAAAGCGCTACTCCTTGAGTGACCAATCCAAAATCAACCGGTAGCATATCAGAAGAGTTTACGACATGGGTTACCAGAGAACGTTTGAGTGTGCAGCAGATTGCGTGCGATTTGGCGGGTGCCTAGTCGCGCTCGTCACTTGTATTCAGGCATGATTGGCTACAGTGAGGCTACATACATGATAGGCGTTATACCTGGGCTTAGCAGTCCCACGAGATCATGGTGATTGACACGTAAACTTTCAGACATTTGCATTTCTACGTGAAATTTGATTGCTCGGTGTTTCCACGCACCTCATCGCTGAACTGTCCGTATATCGCTAGGCACCAACATGACTGAGTTCGAATGAACTGGTCATTGGGAATAATGACATGAAGTCGCTCACGCATACCGTTGTCTAGAATAGGCTGGCATGGAATTTGGGCTAGTGACAACGGAGGGCGGTGAGAGCGTGTGGGCCGCGGTGCGTTTCGGAGTGCGGCAGGCTCACTGAGCACAATGTCGAAAGGTCTGCGATTCGAATCAAGGTGAGTTCGCGCGAGCTGTACATTGGCATGTAAGTGCCTGAGTGCGTCATCCAACCATACTCAAACATGAGTTGTGTTGTTGCGAAACAGATCGCATCTGGTAGGTCATTTCAGGGGTGACACACACGAAAAGAAAAAAGATTTCCGCAACACTCCGGGCAGTTATGCTTTTCGGCCAGTTTCAAGGAATGATCTCAGTTAGGTATCATTGCTAAACTACAGTAAAGAGCGGCGCACATGATTTGGGTAGCTCAGAACAATGTAATCATTAGCAGATTGTCAGGTAATCAGCAATACCCGTGTTTCCGCTTCTTTTCATTTGGCATATTACGCATTCCAATAACTCACTTGGAAACCCGACGATGAGTCTTCTCCAGATCAGTGACATCGTGCTTCCGTTTTGGTTGCCTTGCTTGTTCTACGTGATAGTCCCCAGCTTGCGATGTCACTTCCGTTTGTTCAGAACAACCCGTCATCCCGAGCCTGTGGACGCAGCTCACGTTCGACGATAAAGAACTGTAGCTTATGGGTTTCCAATTTATAGGGGTAGAAGCTTACACGCGAGTAGTCACCCTACCTACGAGAAGTGAGTCCTTCAGATGCACAGCTGTTGAGGGGATTGTGAACTTATTGACAAATAACCCTTGTTATCATCAATAAATCGTAGTATATCACAAAAGTGGAAACTATTCTCGTACGCGGAGGCAAGTCTCAGACTGATACGACACAGTAAAACAACGACGTGGCGGAGAAACAAATCTCATCGCGATGCGATTTTAACTTGATGCGATGGTTTGCGTATCTTCGTTTTGCGCTCGTACAAGGGGACGTTCAGCACGTGGCAAACGTGCGCAGTGCACCGTAGCGAGCACTCGTGGACAAAATCTGCATCTTATCGGCGCAACGACTGCAGACGGTCTTTTGGGATATACCGCCTTAAGGGGGAGTAACAACAGGGAACGATGTGCGCGCTGGTTGCGACAAATGCTTGTTGCCAACGGCACCGCTGTTACTGACTGGTGTCTGCTGATATGTGACAACACACCATGCCACACGGATCTGGAACGTGTGTACCAAGAGGAGCGTTACCAATCAGGGAGACTATTGTGACTCGCGCCATATTCGCCTTCACTGAACCCAATAGAAGACATTTGGAGTATCACCATGGCGGACGTGAAACAAGCCATGCAGCGCCGATATTCCGAGAGGTTGCGAGGAGATTCAGATGGTGTGCTTAGTAAGAGAGAATGGAGGATCCAGTTTCTTGAGATTGTATCCGAAGCACGAGCATGCTCGTGTTTTTCTGCTCCATCCGCGGAATAACTTTCGTACTTTAGGCAACTTTTGCTTCCGATTTGCTACACTAAACCATACAACAACCAAGGTCATGATAACCTACACTCGCGATAATTTAAGAAACCTGTATTTCTACTACAATGAACGCTTCATTTTTAACGGTCAAGCCATAATAAATAAACTGGAGCGAATCTACAGAAGAACAATCTACAGCAGAACAATTCTATTAGAAAGCATCGTGCTGAACGGATGGTCACTCTAGGGAAGAAAACATTGCGGAGCATGAGTATACCCATTATACTCAGCTCAAATATCCGATCAATTATGAGCAAAACAGATGAGATAAACAGCACAATCTGCTGTAGTGAAGAGTCGAAGCAAGGCGTAATTATGATTCAAGAGACCTGGCTCCATAGGAACATGGACGGTAAAGTTGTGAAGATTAAGGAATTTATTTACCATCATATTGACTAGTCATGCACAATACCGGAACCGTGATGGAGGTGTCACTTTTATCAATCCCTCATGGTGCACGTCAACAAAAAGTATGTTACGCTTTTCTTCACCACGTATAAACTGCTTAATTTTGGAATGTAAACCAGTACGTGCAAGCGGCTACCAACCGAATTTACTGGCAAATATGTATATTACACCTGGTGCGCTTATAAAGCCCATCCGTATGTGAAGGCCTAATATGCCTACTTAAAACAGCGAAATCACTGTGTCAAATTTGTCCGCGAAGACAAACTCAAACCCCAACAGGACTTGGCGACGAAATTCGCCATTAATCTTAAAAAGCCTTGCAAACATGTAAACAAGCTCTGTAGAGTGCAGCGTGGAATTCCAATTCTACGTGCAGTAGATAGCCTGCGCTCACTACACAAGATGCGGGGAACGCAATTCAGCAACAGTCTACTCGCACTTTACAAAGCGAATCGTCACCTCACTCCTTCTTCTCACAGCTAACTTCGTCCCCACAATAAAGCTAGGTATTTAATCTGCTGCAAATATCATTCAAAGACTACTGTCCTTGTGCTTGCATAGCGCTTCTGGCGTGGACAATAGGACCCGGTGAATTCCGATGTGCTTATATTAATAGTAGTATAGAAGTTGGTGAAGTGCCGACAATATACATCATCTCGCAATCGTGAATGTAGCGTATTAATAGTGTTGAGTAACGTTAATTCTTCGTTGCGGAACGCTGTTGTTTAGATGCTAAGTGTCAAGTACATCGCACGAAGCAGCAAAATATACAATGAAATAGTCATCTAAAAATGACTGGCTGAATAGAACAGTGCAGAAGATACCGAAAAGAAACTGAATACGTGTGAGATGACTGTAGTTAAAATCTGTCAGCCATCTCAAAAAAAAACAAGACACTAGAGTGAAATTCGCAGCAAGTAGAGGTAGAATGGGTTAAGTCCAAATAAAATTTAGCTACGTTGATCCAAAGGTAAGGAATGAAACGTACCCGATATTTGGCCAAACGCTGTACTCCCCAAAACTGTAGTTGACAACATCGCAATTTAGCTCGACAGTCCAACGAATCTGTGATACGAATAAACGGTAAAAATAAGGAATGTAGAACGAACTCGAAATTAGGGGTTGAGACAAGTGGTGGTATTGTCAACTTTAAACAACCAACCAAGATCATAAGTAAGAAAAGGGTGGAAAGGTAAGTTATTTTATTACCGCTCACAAAAGTAGATCGACCAATAAAGCTGTAAACGTTTCATAGAACAAACACCTTACTTACGGCACGTAGCAGACTTATTCCGGTTTCCATGGAGCCCAAGCGTGAGTCGGATATCTTAATACTCACGATTTGAGCGCCCGGGGCAATCCCATTGCGTGTAGTTCCTCTATCAATTAGTGGCCGCGGGGACACATGCGATTGCGCAAGAGGAGGAAAGTAGCCGGCAGCCATTGCGGCCACATGCGTCCCATGTCCACTGTCGTTGGTGACGATCTGCAGAACCTTTCCATCATCAAATATCTTCACTGTGTAAAACAGTTGGGCTGTTGAAGAATAAATGCAGTACAAAAATGAGTTCGACTCGAGAAGTTTAGACCATAAACAGGAGTGAGCAGAAATAAGCAACGTGAGCGAGAAGTTTAAATGTTGGGCCAGTTCCAAGGACCCTAAGGCAGAAGCACACCTACCGTGACGTTAGTGTTAACCACGCGGCACATCGACATATATATATATATATATATATGTATATATATATATATATATATATATATATATATATATATATATATATATATATATATATATATATATATATATATATATATATAGTTCCGGATTTACCTGTCACTGTGGCCAGCCACAGGACGCCTGCGCCTACAGAGGGACCATGGGTGGCTTGCGCTGCACCACCCACAGCTCCAACACACATCCCGTATACAGTGTAAACCCGAAGGAATAAGACCAGGAGGCATGTGGATGGGAGCCACGTTTCATCAACGGAGCCGGCCCACACTCCTTCACAGGCAAACACAAGCACGATGTATTTGGGAATCAAGGGCACACAAGGCGGTGGCTGGACCGTAGTCCGCTCCACACTGAGTGCATGGAACCATTCTTCGAGCCTAACACGGCCACAAAGACCGTGCACCCCGTCCCCTCTAGCAACGACCAATTGTCTCCTAGAGCCAGATGGACGAGGTAGTGGGTAATAGACAGGTAGGCACCTTGTCAACATGCACATCAAGTGCAGCCACACAGGTGATGTCAAACAACAGCTAATTACTTGAAACGAGAATCACAAATAATATATATCGAATAAAGCATACGAAAATGCTGACATAAATCTAAGCTAAATGTGCATATGTAATAAATTGGTGATCGAAAAATCCGCGATAAGGGCAAGCTATCATAAAATATATTTTCTTAATGCCACAAACGCGAAAATGTTAGCGAACTTAAATACATTTAGCGTAAGCAACGCGTGCAAGTTCAGTCAAACGTTAAGATGAGGTAAAAATATTTGCAAGGAGACACAACAGCAAACCCACCACCTAAAATAAAGGAACACAGCACACAAGCACACGGTTAGTAAATCGAATGCAGGGTACCTACAAACGCTGCGCCGGTTCTGCCTACCTTCTCAGCAGCATCCGTCGTCGTTTCGATGCTTATACCGCTCGTGGCTCGCTAGGCTTGCCGGACCCAGGCATCCGCGACCGCAGGTGCTAAAGCACCATGCGCACGACGTCTAAGGAGTACAGCCCATCGGAGCCTGTCGCTTCCGCAACTGCCGCTTCTTCTCCGCAAATACAAAGGCTATTCCTTACACCTCGGCAACGGCCTTCGTTGTCAGATTCCATCATTAACGCCAAAAAAATCGCCTTCGATTCCCAAGACCTGCAGTCAACATCAGAACGTGATAGGCTCACTTTGATCACGTCCTGATAACGAGGTGTCGGTTCCTCAACATGCCGCTTCCCTGCACTCAGTTGGCCATAAAGCAGCTGTTTCGGTACCCGCGTCGAATCCATACGCCATACTTGACCGAGTCACCTCAAGTGTTTCAGCAAAAGTTTACAGTCCACTGCCTACATTCACTTCGGCACAAAGCGCCCGTGTCTGCAACTTCTTCGCCCCAACCGAGGTGTAGACACTGTTAATGAAACCGCTCAAGATCTCGTACCTCTTGTCGGCACATCGTTCACGCTGCGTTGCCGTAAAGAAGAACAAACGTCACGACGGCCTAATAAACCATCAGCTTCGTGTAAACGGTAAGTAGGTGCTTATTCCATACTTCCCGGATGCCGCCATATATATGTATATATATATATATATATATATATATATATATATATATATATATATATATATATATATGAAATGGGCGATGGCCCTCTTCCCGTAAAACCTAGCCATGGGAGAACAGGTCTATGGGTTATAAGCTCACAGCTCGATTGTCGCAGAACACGAGCGCCACGCATTGTCTCTGACGGTGGGAGGGCACCTCCGGGTGTTTAATACTTTGCTACTGCCCGCCTCAAGCCACGCAACCCCTGGTCAAATTGGTGCAAAGCCGCCAAAACCCGCATGCGTCTGGCCCTGGTCGCAGGTGTATCCTACTACAGTCGCAAAACATAGATGAATCGTTCCAGTACCTCAAAGGTTGCGTGTGACGGCCGTCAAGCAGATCCCAATTCGTCTCTGCAATCACATTCCCGAGCTGGATCTGCTCCCCACCGCCTTCTGGGTCAGGCTATTGAGCCAAAAGCACCGGGCGGAGTCCCTCAAGCAAACCTCCAAAGCACATCAGTCATCTCGCGTGCGACTGCCCACTAATGCAATAGTATGTTGGTGCGCAAAGCACTCAGCGTCGGGTGTTGGAACGTGCGCACGCTACTGGACCGGAACAAGTGAGCGCCACGTGCGACGCACTGCACTCGTCGTTGTGGAACTGGCGCGCTACAACATCGATATTGCGGCGCTCAGTGAGACTCGGCTACCTGAGCAAGGTAAGTTACATGAAGCAGATGCTGGCTACACATTTTACTGGGTGGGCAAAGCCGCCTCAGCAACACGTGATCATGGGGTCGGATTTGCAACATACGATCACCTCCATGGCCAGCTCGTGGGGGAAGCAACAGGCATCAGCGCGCGACTGATGACTGTTCGCCTACGACTCGGAAGAGGGAAGTTTGCCACCTTTATAAGCACGTACGGTCCGACCATGTGTTATCCTGATGACATGCGTGATCAGTTCTACACTCAGCTATCCTTCGTGATACGGTTTGTGCAGAGGAGCGACCGACTATTTCTGCTGGGTGATTTCAACGCGCGCGTTGGGCGTGATGCATCAGCGTGGACAGATGTTATCGGTGCGCATGGCATTGGTTCAGCGAATGCGAACGGTGACAAACTGCTCTCACTGTGTGCCACAAACGGCCTGACGATCACGAACACTCGCTTTGCACTGAGTGCCAGTGATATAGCACCGACGGAGTCGTCACGTTCACCTGCTCGACTATGTCATCGTACAACAACGTGAAGTGCGCATGACACGTGTACCGCATAGGGCTGAGCGTGGAGCTGATCATGAAATGGTGCGAACCAAATCTATATATTGCACTCCCGTCGTGGACCAGCACAAATTTAACAATCGCTGACTCGGTACTGTGGCGAAAAGTGTTGAGCTGGAGAAGGCGATGACTGCATGCCTGTGTAATGGGGACTGCATAGCGACAGTGGGCAACCTGTGACACCACATTCGCGACCAGGTGACAGCTGCTGCCGAGGAGACCATCGGGCGCGCTAACTGTAAGCGGCCTGACTGGTTTGATGAGAACAATGTGACGATTGGAGCATTGGTGTCGGAGAAGATTGCAGCATTTGCTGCACATGTAGCAGACCCCAGTGACTTGGGAAAGAGTAGTCAGTTTCGCAAACTGACGGCGACTGACCCGAGAGCTCCGTCGCATTAAAAATGCATGGTGGACGGAGAAGGCGAAGTAGACGGAATGCTACGCCGAACGTCGCCAACACAAGGAATTCTTTGACTCCTTGAAGGGGTGTATGGACGGAGATTAGGGCCGCTGAGGACGCTGATCGATGGTAGTTCAGGAGCTACCTGCACACAGACTGCAGACATAATGCAGATCTGGAGGAAACACTTTGACTGTCACCTGAAACCCCGTTCGGAGATCGACTGGCCCACATTGAACGGCCTGAAGCAGCACGATGTGAAGGCGAGTCTGGAAGACACTGGATGAGACGCAGAGAGCACTTGCTCAGTTGCGAAACGGCAAGTGCGTAGGTGCCGACCGGATCTCGCCTGAAATATTGAAACATGGCGGACCCGCGTTGTATACTGCGCTGCACCACTTGGTGCAACGCGTACGGTTTGAGGAGCAGGAGGAGCATCCTGAGCTGAAGGATGCCCTTGTGCTACCACAGTACAAGTGCAAAGGGAGCAAGCAATGTTGCACGAATTATCGTGGTACCAACTTGTGCGGGCAAGGTGATTGCCCGAATCCTGTTCAACCTGCTCAGGTTGTGGAACTTAACGTGGCGAAAGTACTGTGTAGATTCCGTTCAGGTCGCAGCACTTTAGATATGGTGTTGCGGCCCGTCAGTTGCAGGAGAAGTGCAGAGAACGACATCAGTCGTGGTACTCGCTTTTTGTTAATTTCATCAAGGCATTTGATAAGGTGAACCGCGAGGCATTGTGGCTGGTGTTGGGTAAGTTTGGTCACCCGCGTAAGTTTAATAGTGTATCTGCACAGTGGTATGCGGGCGAGCGTGCAGCTGAATTGAGTGATCTCGGATGACTTCGCAGTTGTCATTGGTGTGAAGCAACGCTGTGTCTTAGCTCCTGCCCTGTTTAATATATATGTTCATGCAATGATGTGCTTTTGACGCCGCGTGTGTTCGTGTGCAGCACCGTATTGATGGTGCGTTGCTGAACATCCGTCGTTTCGGTGCGAGAACTCTAGTCTGTGAGACAACTATCCGTATGGTGCTGTTTGCTGACGACTGTGCGTTGTTTTCACACAGCGCGGATAAATTTCAGCACATGACTAGTGCTCTGGCTTCGACAGCAGCCAAATTCGGGCTCACCATCAACACAAGCAAAACTGTTTGTCTCTTTCAGTTTTCACCGGAAGTGCAATCTTCAATATTGCCGCAAATCAGCATCAGTGATGAAGTATTGAAAACCACTTCCCGCTACAGCTAAAGAGTGTGATGTCGACTGACCAGCAGCTACACAGTGAGCTGCGTATCCGCGCCTCGAAGGCAGCGGCGGCATTCGGGAAGCTAGAGTACCGAGTGTGGAACAACCATCAGCTTACCATCGCCACGAAGCTGATGGTGTATAAACCCATGGTGCTGTCGGTTCTTCTATACGGCAGTGAAATGTAGACGATGTACCGGTGGGACGTGAGATATCTCGAGTGGCTCCATCAACAGTGTTTGCGACGGATTCTGCGTATCGGATGGGGAGACAGAGTTGCGGACACGGAAGTGTCGCGTCGAAGTGGAATATATGCAGTGGACTGCATACTTTTGCTGAGACGCCTGAGGTGGATCGGTCATGTGAGCCGTGCGGATTCGACGCGGATACCGAAACAACTATTATATCGTCAGCTGCATTGGGAAGCAGCATGTGGGGAAACCAAAGTTACGTTACCAGGACATGATCAAAGTGAGCCTTTCACGTTCTAATCTTGATTGCAGGTCATGGGAATCGAAGGCGGTTGATCGGCTTGGATGACGCGATCTGATCACGAAGGCAGCTGCTGAAGTGCGGGAGAAGGAGCTCATGCATGCAGAGAAGAAGCGGCAAGTGCGGAAGCGGTAAGCACCGATGGGTTGTACTCCATCGACATCGAATGCATGGTGCTGTAGCACATGCGGTCGCGAGTGCCTGAGTCAGGCAGGCCTAGTGAGCCATGAACGAGGCCACTCGGAATCAACACCGCAGCGACGACGGGTCCTGCAGAGAACGTAGACAGAACCGGCGCAGCGTTTTAGGTACGCTGCGTTCGTTTTACTAACCGTGTGCCAGCCTACTAAGTCTCTGTATTTCAGATGGTGGGTTTTCAATGTTGGCCTAATGATTTACTTTCTCATATTATTGTCCACCTGTACCATCTCCTATAAAACTGCACATGCGGCTGAAGCTAATTGTGGTTAATTTCGATAACATTTTTGCGTTTGTGGCATTTTCTCAAATACGTTTTCTTACCTCTTGAACTTATGGCGGATTCGTTCGTAATCAATTTTTATACGACCATTAAGTGAAGTTATGTCTCCGTATCTGTACGCATTATCTGATTTGTTTTACTTTATTTTGTCGTTTCAAGTGATTGGCTGTTGTTTGATATCCCCGGTGTGGCTGCGCTTGATGTGCATGTTGACAGGGTGCATACATGTCCATTATCCACTACCTCGTTCATACTGTCTCCAGGAGACAGTTGGTCGTTGCTGGAAGGGGACGGGGTGCACGGTCCTTGTGGCCGTGCTAGGATCAAAGAGTGGTTCCATTGTACTCAGTGTGGAACGGACTACGGTCTAGCCACCGCCTTGTGTGCCCTTGATTCCCCAAATACAGCGTGTTTGTGTTTGCCTGTGAAGGAGTGTGGGCCGGCTCCGTTGATGAAACGTGGCTCCCATCCGCATGCTTCCCGGTCTTATTCCTTCGGGTTTACACAGGAGTTGGGGTGTATGGATGGAGATGTGGGTGGTGCAGCGCAAGCCACCCATGGTCCCTCTGTAGGCGCAGGCGTCCTGTGGCTGGCCACAGTGACAGGCAAATCCGAAACCGGATGCCGTCAATCACAAAATGTCGTATCATGCTGGGGTTGATGGTGGATACATCAAGCTTCTTCATCGCAGTTGGGCTACACCGATCCACACTTTAGCTAGATCTCCTTGACTCGGATAAAAAGTATTTCACTTTATTTGGTTTGCTTAGTTCTGTTATTCTGCCGCATATTCCGTGTCAATTTCGCGTGCTTAATATTCTTCAAATTGTGTGTTGATTTTTTGATATCTCCGATGTGACTGCGCTAGATATGAATGTTGACAACATGCCTACCTGATAACACCCTCCACCTTAATTAGTGGCTACAGGAGCCTGCTAATCTTTGCTGCAGAGTAGGACGGGGCCTTACTAGGGTCACCGGTGGTTCCATCCTGTGTGGAACGGGCTACGGCTTAACCACCACCTTGTGTACGTATGGTACACCTGATTCCTCAAATAGACAGGATTGTTGATGTACATGTGTGGACCAGCTCCGTTGATAAAACGTAGCTCCCATGACATGCCTCCCGGTCTTACTCGTTCGGGTTTATACTGGATATGGGGTGTGTGGATGAAGCTGTAGGTGGTGCAGCGCAAGGCTCCTGTGGTTCCGCCGTAGATTGGTTGCCACATTTTCGAAACCACAGAATTCGTCCACACTTCCTGTTGATGGTTGATGTTGACTTCCCCCGAATACACTGGCCTGAGGTCCAAATTCTTCCCGGGCATTATGAGGTCGAGGCAGTTTGTTGAGATTATACCGTCAAAACTGCATAAAGCGACCACTCAAGAGACCGAGATAAAGTGGTCGCGTTGGACAGGTTCACGCATAGGGACATTAATCACAGGGGAAAAGGTTGGAGATGCTTTGGCTGGTCGCCATATCAGGCTGTATTTGAAACTGTGGCAGCACAACACATCTGCCTGCCGACGAGCATTACACCACAAACAAAACCGTCATGCCTGAACTTGATTTCGGCTCATTGCGAACAAATTTTACGTGATATTCTGGTCCTGGAGCCTGTAGCCACTGCTACAATCTTGAGCTTTCACTGCCATACTCGTGTCTACTTGAGCCACATTAAACTACTGGAAGACTGACTTCGATGGTATAACTGCAGCGGCTAGTCGAGTGGACTGTACCCTACCGCATGATATGTCTGTTGTAGCCTGTTGGTCTGTTAGAAAATAGGGTATGAAATAGCTATACGCACGATTGCTACCACCCAAGTATCCAAAAGTTTGGTCGGTGAAACCGCATCGATTCGATAAAGAGTATGACTTGACAGTGAAGCGTATCGTGGGATAAATTCCTCCTGCTTAGTTCTGCAGACGAGTACGAGGTGTACAAAAGGCATTGGAATCTATGCAACAGCGTGAAAGCACAGAAGCGTCAGTACTTCCAAGAGGAGCTTGCAATCGCAACGAAGACGGTCCCCAGAAGAATTTTCACTTACGTGAAGGGGCGCTTGTGGCCTGCAGACGATGGAGGGTTAGAATGCTCTGACGGACAGCATCTGAATCCTAGCAATGAACGTGCATCCGCGTTGGCGCCGCACTTCGTTCTGTATTTGCAAGTGGGCGTGTGTCTATACCAAGCTTTACATGTGCAATCTCTGTACAACTCGAGCCTGAATTGTTATGTGGAAGGTGTCAGCAAACCACTTGTTATTCTTGACAGCACGGAGTCCGCCGGTCCTGATGCACTCCACTCGCTGATTTTCAAGTAGTTGCCGGCTATCTTATCGCTCTCTGTGACCGATCTGCTCAACATGTCGCTGTCCGAGGATACATGTGCGACTGGAAATGTCCGGTAGTAAAGACGATTCCGAAAAGCGGTGATCCAAATAACGTGGAAAATTGCAGGCCGATTTGCCTGACCTCCGTTTTCGCCAAAGTACTCGAGAGGTGTGAAAACAGGATCAACTACAGCTGCTGGAAACGAAAAATTTCGTGACGCCCGCACAGCACGGCTTGGTGAAGGGCCGCTTCTGTATAAACAACCTGCTGTCGACGTGACATGGATGGTTGCTAGCGTTGAGACGGACGAATTTGGTGGATGTAATCTACATGTAATGTAATGTAATCTACATGGATTTCAGTAACGCGTTCAACAAAGTGAACCATGAGACTCTCCACAATAAGTTGAAAATGTGCGGTGTCGTCATCTCAGTGCACCAGTGGATTAGCGACTTCTTTATTGGGACGAAGTGGTGGGTATAGGTGGATGACGAGATCGGACATTGCCCGGAATCGCACCCAATGGCGAACGTGGTGTGTGACCCTTTACCGCAGACTACTTCGCCCCTCCCCCGCTCTATTTGTTTTCTCGCCGCCGTTCATGCATTGTGGCACTTTGCCAACTGTTTATTGGTCAAGCAGGCTGAAATCCTTAAAATAGTGGCGCACCCCAAAGCACAGTACCGGGGTCCATTTTGTTTCTCATTCATATCAACGAAGTTCCTCAGCTTCTCTGAGCACCTTGTGCTTTATTTGCGGAGGACCTGAAGAGTTGGAAAGTACTTGATACTGCCGACGATTGCGGCGTTCTTCAGCGAAAGCTCGACCGTCTGTCCATGTGGTCTACAGAGGTCGAACTACCAGTCAACCCAGTCAAATCGTTATTTATAAGCCATGGAAGAGGTGGTGATGGGCGCAAATACACGCCAGCCGACAAACCGCTGCATACCATCTCTTCCATGAAGGACCAAGGCATACTCTCACGGTGTGAGTTGAAGTCAGTGGATGATACGAACAGGCTCCACAGAGACGGACTGCGCATGATTTGGGTGCTCAAACGCAGCTTTTGCACTTGGTATTAAAAGATAGTCACTCGCCTCTTCCCTTCCATCAAGGGATAAATGCTAGGGTACGGCTCACCTGCCTATTGTCCGATCACTCGAGGAGAGGTAGAGTGACTAGAACGAGTTCAGCATGTAGCGCTTAGACTCCTCCAATCTACGGGGTATGTCATACGAAGACCGATGCAGGAGACTAGTGCTGTATACCCTGCCGTATTGTAGGTTTGGAGTGGAGCTCATAATGGCGCACCGGATATTGCATCAGAGTCACTTCCACATGCTGAGCCCACTGCAACGCGTGCGCGCACCAAGCACTACTCGCGGCCACCGGTACAAGCTTGTGGTACCGGACCAAAAGCGGATAGCTCACCCTCCATGCTACAAGCGGCGAGTGGCGAAATATTGGAACAGTATGCCCGAGAAAATAGGTGTGGTGAAACCGGTGCCGAGATTCAAGCAATTCATGGATGCCCACTTTGCGGATCTAGATTTAAGGAACGTATAGCACTTGAATAGCATATGGCGCATCTGTCATATGCTACAAACGCGCAGAAATCAGTAAGGTGATTTCACGAGCGTGCCTGATCTAACTATGACGGAGAAACATAGAGGCATATCAAATAGCTCTTCATTGTCAGTATTCAGAGTCTCAGTTCGGCTGCATGTCTTGATGGCCTTCCGCGAATCAAAAACAGTCTGCACATCGATCAACATTCTATGGATTAACAAACACAAGCTCGTTTGATATCTGGCATCAATTGGAGCCACTCGCAAATGGATGCATTTCATCCGACAGCTCCTCTAATGGCATCCACTTGAGTTCCATTCTCGCCATTCTAGATCAATTATCAACCTGGCGTCATAATTTGGGCTATTGACACGAAGAAGCAAGAGGTCGGTCTGCGGTCACTGCTGCTTTCTAGCCAGCTACCACCAAAATACAATCCCCAAATGAGATCTCAGTGACCAAACTGATCGTAGATCACTTTGAGGTGAACAGCGGTCCCACCTAAGAATGAGTATTGTAATCGATCCAAAAGATGGCACTCCGAGGGAAAACCTGTTAAGAGGATGCGCACTATACCATTTTACACGTATGTTAGCGCATTGTACCAAGTTTTTAGCGTGGCACATTTTCGAAATCGCGTGCAGTGCTTTCAAGTTAGCGAGGCTAAGAATGTTGTTTTGGCGTCGTTGACACTCTCATTGGTCATGGGACGTTACCCAATGGGACGTGAGTTGGAAGCCCACAGCATAAGCGACAGACAGTCCAATGAAAGTGGTCGAGCACCACCTTCTGTTCTATTTTCATGCCTCGCTAACTTGAAAGTACTGCACGCGATTTCGAAAATGTGCCATGCTAAAAGCTTGGTACAATAAGCTAACATGCGTGTAAAATGGTGTAGACATATATTTTTGTGGCAATCCTTGGGTATCTGTTTTCGTTTCGCTACGATTTTCACTTGACAACTCTTTAAACGCATCATTCCTTTGCTTCTATTGGCTGGCCTACATTGTTCATAATGAGTGCTATTTCAGAGGACTGTTTCCACCTAAAAACGTTACCTCGAACTCGCCTAATTGGTTCCTTCTTTTGCCACTTCCCAATCGCCCGTATTATTCCTTATTTCCTATGAAATTGGCTGGCGCCAAATTATTTAGTAAATAATAATAATGTCTCTGCTGTACGCCGTAACGGCGCTTCGCTGCCGCGCGACCACTATCAGTCGCGAGCATGCTGAGTATATCGTGAGGATGCGGATTCGAACCGGTGACCTTATGGTTGTAAACCAGGCGCGCAGACAACTCGGCCACCGGCCAAGTAGCTTTGCTTCACTCAATATCTTAATGTACATAAGGAAGCAGTGTTCTAATACAAAAGACTGTTCTGGCTCATCTTCGTGATCTGCTTGCGGCTGTGGGGGCGTGAACAGTTTGCGGCGACAGAACAAAACCGGCATGGGGTACATAACCGTTGTGACATGTGTTGCCTGTGCAGCAGACTTGCGTAGAAGTTAAAGCGTTGATCGTAGCAAGCCTCGACTCAATGTTTGACTGTCATTTATAAAGTGTGAGCCGGCCCCTGGTCTTAAGGATCACATGCCTGTATTGTAATCCGAGGAAGCGGATCTGAGCCTGTGTAGAGGACAGGGTGATCCTCGCAGTATCCTTAGCCAAAGTGCCATTGTTGGCGGTTGTGCGGCAGCGGAGCGTCGGTACTGCGTATCAGCGTACTGCTGATCCCTTTGTCAGATCTAGTATATTGCGGGACAAATTTAGCTGTAAGGCACCTAGCCCAGCTGCATTGAAGAAGCAAAATAAATACAACAGACGTGTTCTAGCCCATTTGCCCACAGCACCAGGGTAGAGATCTCCCAACCATATTTTGGATCAAGGTGATTCTTTGGCTTTCTTGCTTTTGCTTCCAGCCGACTTTTGCGTGCACAGACGACATGGCGAAGTTAACGCAGAGTTGGCATGCGAATCACGTGCCGAAGCCACCAAAGCTGGTGTAGTGAGATAATGCCGCCAAGTGGCCGACAGCGTCTGTCTGATCCGGAAATCTGTCGATGAACATAATTGTTTTTAGCTGATGTTGCTATCGTATATAGGCAACGCTCCGAAGGCAGCGGGGGCAAAAAACATACATTCGTTGAACATTTGTGCATTGATAGACCAAGTATCGCAACCATAGAACAGGACCACTCTCACGGTAGCATTGTAGAGTCAGCCATTCAGAGAGAAGCTGAGGTCGCATCGACAACAGAGATGGCGGAGATTAGCGAAAGCAGCTGAGACAAACAAAGCGAGTTCATTCGTTAAACAGGGCTGAGCCAGCTTCCGAGGTAAATAAACTTGTCTACCGCTTCCAAAAGATGACCAGAAAAAGTTAGGATAGGAACAGCTCCTAACCAATCCTGCAAGGAGGCCTTTGATGGGACGAAGGTCATTCCAAACTGGAAGACGCACACCTCCAACCTACGTAGCGCATTTCTGGGAGCCTGCGAGTAATCGCAAATTACGGCTACGTCGTCTATATACCCCTAATCCTGAAGTCGGAAGAAGCTCGACACCGCTGGATTCGCAGTTGTCCAGTACACTTCAGAGTGTCCATAGCGGAGCTGGACAGGAAGAGTGAGGCTGAGGCGGCCATATCTCACGCCGTTGGTGACAATGAAATGGGGGGCGAAAGTCAAACGTACAAGGAAACTCGGTTCAAGAATTGATGGGTTGATGAAGGTTATCATACATCATGGAAACTGCTCTTCGCAAAAGACAAGTCCAGAGAAAAGAATTCAACTGAGTCAAATGCACCTCATATGTACAAGAAAATAACGACTGTTGGACGGCCAAACGTTTGACTACACTCAAGTATCTCGCAGGAGGTGAAGTTGTGTTAAATACGATTATGGCCTGAACAGAACCCAATTTGCTCTTCGCGTATGTGCCTTCCGTGCATTTGGTTGAGCCTCCTTAAAAGTAAGGCGGTGAGCACATTTGAAGCACCAAAAATGAGACTAATCCCTCGACAGCGCATTTCATTCCGATACCCTTTTTAAAGCGAGACACGATATCCACCAGAGCCACATAGAGCGGGAGTACTCTGCCGGTAAAATCTTCTATGCAGCCTCGTCAGCTGTAAGGTCGAGTTGCACCTACGGCCGGCCAGGTAACTGATGGTCTACAGATGGAGCGTTGGTTTCAGAATCGCAAAAAGGTAGCAGTTGAGAGGAAAAGACCATGATCAGCGCAGAGCTGATGTAAGCGATCGCCGTTGCTGTCCTACAAATAACATGGTTATGGTGACCGCGGAGTCATGTTCGTCAACCCAAAGTCTGCTGGAATACACCATGATGTCCGTGCAGAGGTTTTTGGAAACAGTCTGTGAATTAGCAGTGTAAGTGATCTTAAAGTGACTAGTACAACGAATAATCAACGTCTGTTGGCCCAACAGTTGGACTGTCGTACTGACAGCGAGACTGGAACTTCACCTGATATGATAATTTGTGTGCCTCAACGATCCATTGAGCTATGGTCTTAGCAGTGAGTACTAATAAAAACGGAAGTGAGAGACAGCACGTAAGCGTCTTGAGCATGCAGTCAGGATCAGGACGCTTACAGCATGTCAGCAACACTGTCCTAGACGGCTGGCTTACGTGTGAAGATACGACGCGTTGGAGAGACAGCATCTTCGGGACTTTCACCGCTTTGCATATTATTTGTCACAACTCCATAGATAAATCAGCACGAGACACAGTTTTACTAGATAGTCCGACTAAATGATAGAAAACGCACCACTGGTATCAGTTGTGAGCGTGGCGCCTGGTCTCCACTTAAGCATGAGGTGAGTGGCTTGGAATTTAACTTGGTAGGAGGCAAGGACCAATCCAGCCAATTTAGTCATCTGCGACTGTATTTCCCTCTTAAGGATTGGTGTTGTCTCTTCACCACATGGCAGACAAAATGCAACTTTCTGTAAGTGAGGTACCGGCATATGTAGTCTGTGTCCAAGCCAACGCAACATTTGCAATGCTATTTGTGACTCGAAAGGACTAACCTGATCGAGCACATCCTGTACATTCCTACTAGCTGGCGCTACAACCCTATACTTGTGCTCCACAAGCAGCGATGGTAAAACATTTGTAACCACTTTAGGCCTAAGTAGCCATGTGTTGTCTCCATAGCTGAGAGTCTCCCACTGCGATTATATGTACAGGGCTTTTCGACCGTCAGTTGTTACAAATTCACGAAGAAATTTCCATTTTTCATCGTACTTGCATTTACTTCGGCAACCATTCGCCAACCACCGCTACTCCAGCTACTCAAATTCCTCTGCAAACTGGGGATGTGCCTGGTAGCGACGTGTTGAACCCGTTCGGTTTTCTGCGTTTCATCACGAGTAGTCGGGCCATAGGCAGATGAGCCGTACTCTAGCGTTAGTCTGATGATGGACGAGAAGAGGCGAGTGGCGATCTCTTCAGACCAGATGCAGAAGCTGTGTTTGAGCGCTCAGAGCATGTGCAGTCCGTTTGAGTGTAGCTTGCTCGTGTTGTCAACGCACTTCAAATTGCAACATGAAAACACACCTACGTCCTTCACGGAAAATGTCGGATATAACCTTTGGCGCTCGAGGCTGTGGGTTCGACAGTCATCATCGTTCCCTAAGCTCATAAATACTGACTTGGAAGGATTGACCGGGAGGCGTACTTCTACAGACAACATGGAAAGGCGGTTGAGGTAGTGCTAATGTAGGCCGCAGTCATCAGACGTGCTTCTCACTCTCCACGTCTTCAGGTCGTCTGCTAACAGGGCGCACGGTAATCGTAGAAGCTGAGATAGATCGTTGATATAAAGCAGGCCCCAGCACCTTGCCTTGGGGTCCACCACTGTGCGAAGGAGACCAGTCGCTCTGATGGCTATCAACTTGCACCCTCCAATTTCATCTAACAAGAAGCTCGCGAATCCACTGATGCAATGAGTTTCTAACACTGCATGCTCTCAGCTTGTAACGGAGGATCTCGTCAAGCGCTTTGCTGAAACCAATGTAGATCACGTCGACAGAGTTCCCCTGATTCACTGCCCGCGACCACTCATGCCTTGTCACGAGCAAGTTCGTGATGCATGTACTACCTGGCATGAAACCGTGCTGTACGGACATCAGGAAATCTTTTGACCGGAACATATGTAGCAAACTCTTCTTCACAATCTTCTCGGCAACCATGACCTGTAATTGTCTACCTTGCTGGGGTTTATACCTTTCGGAATCGGCCTTACCACCGAGTATTTCGAATCAATCAGCAACGAACCTTTGGACAGCGACTTGTTGAACAGGTCAGCCACAGCAGGCGCGAATCAGTGGGTGGAGCCCAGCAGGCTTGGTGACGTCGTTTGGCGAGTAGTTGACGTACCTGTTCCACGCCGCAATCCAGAATGTTGAGTTCGGTGAGGGTGATGCACTTCGAACCCGGTATAGACACCCGATCATTTGCAAACACGGAAGCAAAGTGTGCCGCCAAGGAGGACGTACGCTCCGTGCTAGAAGTTAACGGCTACCAGTTCGCATCCTCTATCACTCGTACGTTACCTGCTGGCTTCGGGCGCCTCTTCACTTGCGTAACCGTTTTCTTCGGGGCGGTCTTTATGCAGTTGCAAGCTGCTCTTCGAACTGCCGACGCTTGCTCATATTGTTACAAATGCTTCATGCTTTATATACACCTCGTAGTCATTGATCGGGCCAGAGTAGATGCATTTGTCCCACAGCCTGCTTCGCCGTTGAGCTATTTTACCACGTTCCCTGTCGAACCAATGTGACTTGATCGGTCCGACTTTCTGAGACTTTAAAAGCACAAATCGGTTACCAAATGAGTTTGTTCCATTCTTTATGGTTAGCCAGCAAGCTTCAAGAGACGCGGATTGCGACAAAGACCAATCTACTTAGCACGTCGCTCGACTCATGCCGTCGAAATCCGTCTTCCAGTAGTCATAATTTTGCTACAGTGCGTGGGATTGATACACCGGTAGCTCCAGGTTGGCAATAAGAATTGAGTGTACGCTTGATGCCAGGATCCCCAGGATCCGAACGTCATACACAAGTTGTTCACAGTTGATAAACGTCAAGCACGATGGAGTAGAGCGCGGTGTTATGCGCGTCGGTTGGCGGATGTGTTGTGCTGCCCCAGTTTTAACACCGTATCAACGAACTTCCCTTCGACATCACAATGTTCAGTGATAAGTTGAACTTCAAGCTAGCGTACTCGAAGACAATTGAAATCACATATGTGTAGAAAATGACGGCGACTCATGTGGTCCCGGAGATGCTGCACCGAATCCAAACAACAGCTCAGAAAACTACAATAACTTGTACTCAAGAGTAACTCTCCGCGCCTGAGGTGGATCGAGTACTACAACTGTTTGTATAAACCATCTTCGTTTCGGCAGGTGTTCACAAGTCTCACATTCAAAGAAGACCTGGCGGGGAGCAATACGTCACCGCGGACATTTGATAGCTTATCACGAGGAATGCACGAGTAGCCACTAAGCCCAACTTCTTGTGCGGGTACCACATCGTTCAACCACGTCGCTCAGAGCCCCACTACATCTGGTCGCTCGAAAGCAACAAAGTGGCATAGCTCATGGCGCTTGTTCATGAGGCTGCAGACATTGTTAAAGGCTACATAAAGACTGCGGTAGGAACTGCCGGGCATTCCTGAAGTGTGCGATGGATTTATCCGGATTCACGTTCGCGTTGTAACCACCAGAAAAGTTGCAATACCTAGGGTTGTTTCTCCTTCATCGGTTCGCTGCTTAACCCAGTGATAACACACTTGAGACGCTCTCGGCTAATTGGATCCATATCCGGATGAATATGCATCCTTTCACCCTTCAGCCTGATTAGCGGAGACATGATTAGCTTCGGAATGGCCATCATCATTATACACTTCAGCAAGAGGTGGAAGACACCTCAGCTACTGTGCCGCAATACATAAATGAAAAAGGAAAATAAATACAAAAGTTGCATGCCAGCTGAGCTACCAGAAACGGATAGGCATCGTTCCGGTAAGCTACCAGCCGGCTAATAGGCAAAAAGAAAAAAAATATTACGTTTTACGCTAAGGAATTAGATCGTAGGTGGAGGGGGACGAGGATGAGGGGATGGGGAGAGACAAAGAAACTCACAGCAGGAACGCCACTGAGGTCGGCTCCTTGCCATGTCAGCAAGTGTATCCAACAAAACGTGTTCACCGTCTTTTGGACCCCAACCAGGGAGCCGTGACGCTCCAACTGAGGACAGCACAGAAGTGAGGGCCTTCCATTCCTCTTGACCAAGTCATCGCTTGGCCACCCCTCCTCTTCTTCCATCCACATCCCGGGTGAGCAAACAGCGCACGTCGTGGAAGTCGATGGGCTGGTATGCGCAACACGTGGCCCAGCCATCGGAGCCTGGTGAGTGAAATGACGGTGCTGAGCGGTTCAGTTCCTTTTTCTGTGGCATAGACAAGGCATCGAACACGCTCGTTACTCACGCGTTGTTCACACCAGATGTGAACCAAACTGCGAAGGCACCGATGGTCGAACGTGACTAGCCTCTTCATGTCCACCGATCTTAGGGGCCAGGTTTCGCAACCGTACAGTAATGTCGAACGTACCGCTGCATTGTACACTCTACCCTTCAGGACGAGAGTAATGTCGCGTCGCCGCCATATGTGGCGAAGGTTAGAAAAAACACTTCGAGCTTTTGCTATACGGTTCGTGATCTCGTCTTCGATCCCAAGGGCGCTGATACAACTTCCCAGGTAGTTGAATTTCCGAACGACTTTTAACTGATCCCCACCAAGGGTCAGAGACCCGCCGGCAAAAGTTACCCGCAGCAGCGGTTTTGCCGAAACGGATGACTTGCCTCACTTACACTCCGCCCTCGAGGAGCCTATCAACCAAGCTCTGTAAAATCTCAATGTCGTGATCATTGCGTGCCTGAGGGATTGCATCAGTGGACCCAGACGTGTGAAAAACCATCACATTTGAATGGTTCTTATCATTTGAGGCATTTCTTGGGAGGATGGTGACCTCGAGCTGTGCTTCACCTGAGTTGTTCTTGATCAGCAGCAGATAACTTCTCTTCGTTTCGCGGCTTCTTCTGTAGTCGAGCTTTCCATGGCAACTCAACCGTTAGACATTCATCTGGGTCTTCAGAGCTAGAAGAGCGCAAAGTCTGGATCATTGTCTTCAATTGGGGTCGTGTTTCTGAAAATAGTAAGGATGGTGTAGTAATGTATTGTCAGATGGAGTTGAATTTGTGAAAGTCTGGGTTGTACGTCGGATTGACTCTAGGCCAGTTTGTGTGACCATATGTGTAGAACTGTTCACAGGTAAACATTTTTCGCTGCAATCTGCATCGACAGACGTTGGGCGTTTCTCTGGCTGCCTTCGACTGCGACGATCATTGCACAAAAATTGGATGAAATCATGTTGAACAGTGGCACATTACGGACAGAAGGTCAAAGCATAACATGCTCCGTAAAGGGATCAAGATGGAAATTGTGAAACCATCGAAAAGTATACTAAAGAGTTTGAGTGTACACTTGTGAACTTACACTCGAAGGGTGGAAAATATTCGACGACGTTCCCCCGGACTTTAATGCGTAGCTAGCTTTTGCGTATGGTCTCCCAACTGTCTATGCCAATGCTCTGCAGAAGACACCACCACCGTACTTAAACTGCGCAAATGCAAGAGAATCCGAATCAACCGCACGGGAATGACTAAGGAATGTGATCATGTTCCGAGCCTCAGGCCTCGGTGAATCCTCCAAAGTAACGGACAGTGACCCATCCTGCACCACATGAGCACAGAGAGGCGCAGGATCAACGGACCGAGTGAACTGGTCCCGAAAGGGATCTACGAAACTAAACAGACCGCTTTAAATTAGTGCGTCGACACGGTTCCTGATAGCATCGTAGAACTTGAAGTTCCCGCGGCCAATGGTGCATATTAGGTTGGAGCGTCTGTTGTAGTTACGTTGTTTTTATCTCCTCCACTATCTGAACCGCCCGCCTAGTTCATCCTAGCAAAACAACTACTTGTGACGGCTTGCATTAATGTTATTATTATTAATTTGGTACCTACGTAGTTGGGTCAATTGTGGAATCTACTGTCTAGGCCCCAACTTTCCGGCGCCGAGTCCTCCATCTTGAGCGCCTCATCGATCTACTTGTGTCTATGTCCGAATATCGATGCCACATATTTTCTAATTTAATGGCTCACTCTATGTTTCATTCCTCGTGTATTAACTCACTGACCCTTCCCATGAATCTGAATGTTCCGCTATGTGTATGCTTCCGTGAATGTTTTCAGTCTGAGAATTTGCCCCAGTATTCGGACCGCCATACTGTGTTCACTCGAGGTGGAAACAGGCGATCAAATACAGCAATCTACGCCGCATGTCGCATGTTCTTACATCCCACGATGTTGCACTGTATCGGATTTGCATGCGATGTGTGCTCATTAGATACTTGGGTAATCCATGCACCCTAAATTTTTCTCCTATCTGCTAAATCGGTTCGATTTCTGTTGTTTTGGAAACGCGTATCCTCTGCCACTAATGCCAATAATATCTTCTTTTCTACCCTTCAAATATTCTCTGACCCAATTCGAGCAACTATGTAAAAGCGACTACCTCACTCAGCTGTATCATGTGTGCGACTCCGTGGCGCCGGCGATTTTAATATGGTGAGTCCATATGACTGTCATTCTAGTAAGCTCGCACACACATCTTGTATTTACATATCCACTCATTTTCAATCCAATTTTCCGTTATAGAAATTCAGGCGGGTGAGCAACATTCCATCTCATCACTTGGATGTCATTCGCCAAGTGAAATCAATAGGTAACACTGTTGATAACCAGTCACAAGGCACCCCTAACACTCGTCCATAGACTGTGAGCACAAATGCCACTAAGAAGCTGTCGCAGATTGCAACAAGCGTTGTAATTTTTTATCGGACTGCATAGTTATGAAACCGTCTGACCCAGTGCTCTCAGATTAGAGCAAAAATAGTCAGAGACGATTCGAATCAAACAAATGAACAGCTGTCTTGCAATTCCCGTGCATAATAAGTGTTTAACTCGGCTCATTGAATTGCGGTATATATATATATATATATATATATATATATATATATATATATATATATATATATATATATATATATATATATATATATATATATATATATATATGGTTGGCGGGATCCGGTTATGAATTTGCATGTCACTGTGGCTTCGATGGAGACTGCCACAGAGCGCATGCGTCTACAGAGGGACCATGGATGCCCTGCGCTGCACTACCCACCCCATAACCAGTTTAAACCCGAAGGAATAAGACTGAAAAGCAGGTGGATGGGAGCCACGTTTCATCAACGGAATCGGCCCACAACCCTTCAACACGCGCAGTAGCAACATTCCTGTCTATCTATGGAGGGAATCATATGTACCAGACGTACACATCGTCAGGAGGACCGTGCACCCCATTCCCTCCAGCAACGAATAACTGTATAATGGAATCGGTGTGATCGCGGTGGGGGGCTTTCGACAGGTAGGCACCATGTCAATATTCACATCTAGCGCAGCCACACCAGTGTTATCCAACAGGAAACACACAATATAAAAGCAAATAAACACGCAAATTGTACAGTGAATGTGCGGCTGTACATCAGAACAGAGCGATTGTGAAACAATGCACTAAGCCTGTTCTTGGGCACGGGGATTTTGGGAAGTACAAGTCAGGGGATACCAACCAAGGAACAACGAAAACAATAGAAAAAGCGCAAGACAGACATTGAGTATGTGGAGTATTAACAGAACTGAGAACATAAAAATAGATGGACTAGGGCAGAGTTAGTATGCCGTCTCAGGCCCTGAAGGATCACAAGCTTGCCTAGTAATCGGTGGGTGCGGGTTCGAGTTTGCGTGGGGAACGGGCGACCTTCGCAGTACCCTTAGTCCACGTACGACTGGTGGTGGCTGCACGGCAGTGAAGCGTCGGTACGCAGTACCAACGTTGCTGTTGATGCCCTCTTTATAAGAAGTGAACCCAGATACGGAACGGTTTGTAGGGTGAAACGTTTGATGCGGGTAAGAAATAGCATTTGCTTGCTTCAGGTACAGTCGTAGAAGCCGAGCCAACCGGTTTAACTCAGACCCAAGTAGGTAAGTTAGAAACTTCGTAGACTTGTTGTGTCAGTTTAAACAGAGTACTGGCCACTGTCGCGACAGCGTGAAAGTCACGAATTGAGCATAAATCAAACTCAAGAAATAGTGGTCTATAAATACGGTTGGTTGTGTGTTTGAGATAATGAGCACCAGTTAACTGCATTTACTCATAACTCACGCCTTCGAATAGGAGTATTAATCGGAAAGAAGTCATTGAGCAGATATTTGGACAATTATCACCCAGAGGATAGAAATGTAGAGTAACTCGAAGATGAGAGCAGAAACTAACCGAATCCAGTGCACCAAAATAATAAGAGGTAGCCAGGCAAATTAGATGAGGCAGTAGCTTAATACTATTCGCAATTATTGTAGTACCTAACTGGTATGTGAGTGCCGTGGTCCGGTTGACGCATGGTTCCTTTACCGTAGAGGTCTTTAGTTAGGACGCAGAATACATATGAAATTGCTCTAATTTTCATGTTTTTTTCAAGGCCCAATTTAAAGGCCGCAAGAAGATACTTCCAAAGTTCGGCCGTTCATGATTATGTGCCTTGGCGCGGAAGAATGCTGACGCATTCTCAGACGAACACGTTTGAAAGGTGAGATGCATTACGTCCTTAAAGATGTTTCTTCAGAAGATCGGATTAAAATAAAAAGAGCCGATGATGAGCTCTGATCACGAGGAGCGAATAGTTAGACAGACATCCACGGACTACGCCCACTTCCTCAACAGGTCTGCAGAGTACATCCCTGATCCAACGTGGCAAGTATTCCGGCTCTCACTTGTGGAGGGCCGCTTATCTCGCGCTTAGAAAATAGGAATTGTAGTGCTAAAATACAAAGGTGACCAGCAGAACCCTGCGAATTATCGGCCGTCTGTTGTCTGAAAAATGATGGACAGAATAATGAAGCACGCTCTCAACCTTAACGTGGTGAGGGTTTGCGTACCTCGTTGACCCATTGAGCTATACTGAGTAGTGCTTCTGGATCCACTGAGAGTTACTCCTACCAGGGTGGTCAATGGTGAGAGGTCAGACAAACAGTCTACTCGTCCTCCAGGTTGGGGGTTTGAAATAGGATGTCGTCCATTTCTGTAAAACTAAATCAATGCCACTTCCCCGCTGCCTTGCGGACAGGCTTTGAGCCAAAGGTTTTGGATGAGGACCCTAATCATCCTCCTGTCTAGATCTGCGCGCCCTGGCAGTATCTCAGCCCACATACAACCATGACATCTTCTTCAAACATAAACTTCATCCTGCATCGGCCGTCGCGCAGACAATCAAGGGTCGCCTTATCTGCTGCAGACAGCAGGGTGGATAAGCGAAAACATGCTACTGCTGGCGCCTCCCTTCTTTCTTTTCCACCTTTTCCTCTTACTCCCATCCAGACCCTCATTACTAAAATTCCTTCCATAATGCCCAGCTTAATTGACAGCAGCCGAAATGCCACTGGAGTAGAATCATCGGCAGCAACCATCCCACAACATCTATCGGAAGCCTATCGGCGAAAGTCCCATATAAGGTCATGCTGTCCCATTTCCATCGCGAAGTTCAACGTTCGCACCCTATGAAAATAGTTCAACAGGCTGCACTCGCACGCAGCTCGGACACTGGGTATTGATGTGTGTTGTGTGTCCGAAACTAGGATCATTGACCCTAACGGGGTTATTGAAATAACTGCACCCGGCTTATCCTCTCGTTATTGGTTGCACGCATCCGGAGACGTCGATGCAGCACTCAAGAGTCAAGCTGGTGTAGCTATCATTCCAAGCTCCAAGGCTAAGCCATCGTTGATTGAGTGGATTTCGGTGAGCAGCCGATTATGCGCAGCCCGTTTGACGACATCAGCTAACGTTGATTCACGAAGTAGTAAAAAACGCTGTTTGTTTATGATTTCTGCTTATGCTCCCACAGACTGCAGTGCTAATGCTGTCAAGGCCATGCTATCACGAACTGAACGCGCTACTATGCAGTATTTCTATTTCAAATATAACAGTACTTGCAAGAAATATGAACGCACAAGTAGGGCGCTTGAGCTATTCAGAAGCTCAACTGGGTGCTAATTATGGGCTTAACTCCGAACGGACTGACAATCCCGAGCAACCGCTGCAACTGTGTGCGGAGCACCAGTTGTTTCAAAGTAGCAATGCTTTTAGACACGGCGGGCGCCGAAGTGCCACTCGGCCCCCTCCTGTAACTTGCCAGCAATGGACCCAAATTGACCACATAGCCATAGGTTGCAGATGGTGAGGTTTCATCCTCGATTGCTGCTCCTACTGGAGTACCTGCGTCGACTCTGATCGTGCTTTGGTACCCTGTCGTTTCTGCATGAACTTTACCGGGAGGCGCACAAAGCGTCTCTTCCGATTGGCAACTGAGAATTTGTCTCAGCCACCGGTCAGGTAAGTCTATCAAGACACACTGCGTACCGAACTCTCGCTGTCTTGTCCTAATGACACTGAGCTTCAGTGGAATAGGATCTCGGCCGCCATACACTTCGAAGGAACCTTTGCTTGTGGTATTATCAATCGTCAACGCACCAGTCACTGGATATCCGAGAGGTCGGCGAACTTGTTGGAAGCTAGAAAAAACCTCCAGGCTGGTTCTGAGCACAATCTGACCAGACGGGCTATTAGACGTGAACTAAAGCGCAGCCTACGTGCTGACAAGGAAGCGTGGTGGACCAGTCGGGCTCAAGAAATGGAGGAGTCAGGAGCAGTAGACAATTATCGCAAGCCCTTCCAGCTGATCCGCACCACCGGTCCCGTAAAACCAGGCGTCAGTGAGACAATCAGAGACAGAGCGGTTGCACTGATGCATAATAGGGAGCGCCGTATGGCTCGTTGGGCAGAACAGTTTCGAGAGCAGTTCAGCTGGCCCCTGCTTCTGAACCACTTTCTGCTCAGGCGATGCAGGCTGAGCAGTTGCCAGTTAGTTTAGAATATCCACCAGAGGGTAAGGTCGGAAACACGATTGCAGCTCTTAAACTTATTCGTGCCGCCGACCCGGATTCCTTCGCACCTGTACTACTTAAGGATGGAGGTGACGTCCATTGTAAAGCATTGACCTCCCTATCGAACTTATTTAAAAGCGTCCCAGCTAACTGGAGTGTATCGATTATAGTGGGAATATACAAGAAGGGCAGTCACACAGACTGTGCTAACCACAGGAGTATTATCCTAACGTCAGTTGTGACAAAATTACTGGTCTCGATTCTCGTTCGTCGCCTCACTGTGGAACGGGAATCTCGGATTATGGAAGAACAGGCAGGTTTCCGTCCAGGACGTGGCTGTATAGATCATATATTCACTTTGCCGCAGGTGCTAGAGCAACACCACGTATACCGCAGACAGATAATAGCTGTGTTCCTCGATTTTAAGAGTACGTTCGATTCGATCGATCAACGCATTCCGTTCGAAATACTTGCGCGGAAAGGTGTTCCCAAGAAATATGCGAAAATCCTTTGTGCTCTATACTCGGACACTACAGGCCTTGGAGGACAGATTTCCGACCATAAGTGGCGTTCATCAGGGTTGCACGATTTCCCCATTTTTGTTCACTTTCGTCGTGGATTCTATCATAGAGTCTTCCCTTGCGGAATCTCACGATGTTGGCGTTAAGGTACTGCCTGGTGAAAGATTAGTTGAACTTGATTACGCGGACGATATCGTTTTGCATTTTGATGATGTGGCGGCGGCGCAATCAACCCTGAATAGCCTGCGCAGAGTGGTCCCATTATTCGGTATGCACTTCGCACCTTTAAAGTGCAAATGGTTGCTGCAGGACCACTAACCCCTGTACGACCGCTTGCCCCTTGCTAACGAGGAACTCGAGGTGGTTGACCAATTCACTTATCTTGGCAGCTGCATCAGCAACAATGGGCGCAAAGAAACTGACGTCTGCTCATGTATCGTAAACGCCAGATCTGCCTTTTTGAACCTGCGGCATCTTTGGCGGCAGAAGGGAATTTCCTTCCGTCTGAAAGGCCGTGTATACAAGGCCATAGTGAGGGTCGTTCTGCTCTACGTAAGTGAGACTTTGCCCCTTCGGTCTGAAGATCTGAGATGCCTTCAAGTCTTTGATAATTGTTGTCTGTGAAGTATTGCTGGTGTTGGATGGCACCAGCGTGTCCGCAACGATGATGTGCGTGGGCGAGTACTAGGTGGTGATAATCATGCTATCTCCCTAGAACAACAGGTAGCACTGAATAAGTTGCATTGGCTCGGGCACCTGCTATGTATGCCTGGTCACCGCTTATTTAGTAGGGCCTTGTTTAGTCTGCCAGATGTACAGAAGTTGGCTTGGCAGCGTGAAATGAAGTCACTGACGACCAAACTGGACACCGTCGGTCCGTCTCGCCTTTTGAGTTGGAGTTCACGTGATTCGCCTTGTGCATGGCTCGAGACTTTACAAGACATGGCTCGCAACGGACACCAGTGGCGCGTCTGCTGCTGTCTCCTAGTCGGACTACCTGTTTACAGTGCGTTTGGGGTGCTGACTTATCTGCTGGGTATTGGCTGATTATGACGCGGGCAGTGAAAGCCGCAAGGAAGCTGTCTCGTTGATGCCGCCTTATCTTTGCAAATTAGCAAACCGTTTGTGACGGTATGCTGTTAACACAAGGTGTAGGCATTAAGGTTTTTAGGTAAGTCCCCCTTCCTCTTATTATTCTTTATTCCTTAGGTCATCATGGTTGTATGGCAGCGAAGCATCAGTTCAAATGGCTGATGTACTGCTGTTGTTGATGATGATTCGCAAGTATTGCAGCCGAGAATAAACCTACAGGCAGACAGTGAAACAGAATTTACCCTCAGAGATTAGCGTGAGGTTAGAAGTCAAAAACAGGAATAGGCATAAGCGCGCTGGTCAAGGACCTGTATCCCAGCCCAAAATGAGTGAATTCACTACTGTTCATGTACAGATAATCAAATAGGCTGTAAAAAATGCCAATCCTGGAGCATAAAACACGAAGGTAGTTGGCCAGAGCAAGAAGATAATGTTGGGCGACGCAGTAGGAATGGTATGCAGGAAGATCGGACTGAAAAATCGACAATGTAAGCAAACTCCGAGGAAACTTAGATATGAAAGCGAAAGAGTGGAATACATAAGTGTCGCCTGTCTGCAACACTGAGCTCCATGAATGGCACGCAGTGTTATGGTAACAATGTGAGTGAAACCCGAGAAGAATGAATTGCCGCTCGAGTTCTTTACCTCTAAGTCACAGAGCTTCTCACAAAGACTAATAACTAAGTGGTGGTCTTTCTAGATGGAACATGATCTACAACAGACGGATAAACGACACCGGAAAGGTTGTGTGGTGAACAGAGCGCGTCTGTTGAAGAGCATGTGAGTGAACAGACAGACGTTGTGCTATTAGAATTTGGGTACAGTGGTGGTGAACACTGGTGGAACCGGTTGAGCAAAAAAACAAGCAAATGAAAGTTCATACTGTCGTCGCCGAAACAGGCGGATTGGTGAGCGATTGAATAGTCCATCAGTAAGGGCATATCGTTCAGCGTCTTTCCGGGCTCGTAAGGGCTGGTATCCACGCAAGCTCTGAAAAGCGAAACAGAAATGCAATGGAAGTAGTTAGAGAGAATAAAAGGCAGCAGTGGTATGTCAGCACCCTGCACCGGCATTGTTTCCACACGATCGCCAACAGTCACGCGAGAGCTGGGTATACCGCGATATCGCCCGCACATATGCTGATGCGAACCGGCGACCCCAGGGATTACAACACGAGTGCGCAATCCTGTCGGCTAGCGATGGACAAATTGCACTAGTCGAAAAACTTGCGATATGTGATTAAGTTAACACATACTATACAGATATGATAGAGCCAGTGCATGTGAACTATGGAAAAGTAGGACAATGCTAAAAACGATACGCGTTTACAGCCAACAAAGGGAAGTTGAGTATTAGGAACCTGTCCTACAGATGACAGTAACACATCATCCCGCCAACAACAGTCAATAGCGAAAACGTGAACCAAAGTAATGCGGCTATAAACAGGCCGAAAAAACAGATGCCCATCGAGAAGGTCAAAGGTGGAAAAATAATCATACGTATAAATACTAAACTGATGAGATGTTGGCGTGATTAACTCAGCGATTCGTATTCAAGGTCAGAAATATAATGAGCTCTCATGTGGACTAACGGATTAACGCAGTGTCCGATCCGTGTGATCTATCAGGTTACAGAGTAAAACAAGTAAAATTAGCGAACGTAACAGAACTGGTGAAGCAGAGAATATTTTGCAGCAGTTGTTTTTCCATGACACAGTCATCCGCCTGATTTGATGCATTTAAGCTATATATATATATATATATATATATATATATATATATATATATGCGCTTTCTATCCTATGACCTCATTTGTCTAAGTTAACAAAAATAGAACACGCATATTAAAACAGTGATTTCGGCTCTGAACTACGTATTCCTTTGTTAATATTAACAAAATGGTGATAACATTCGGGCTGCATAATATCGCCAATCTAAGTACTAGCGGTGTAAGTATTTTATGCTTATTTCCCGCAATTTCGATTGCCTCTGTAGTGAATCACGTGGATACCTAACATTACTGTGGTAAATGAAATAGCAACGTATGTTGCACCACTTGTTGGCCCCATAAGTGCATTCTAAGGCGGTTTTTGTCACTGCAAGGCAGCAGGTGACCACAATAAGCTCAACAGAATGATGATAAAGAAACGTCAGCAGAATGCTGTAAAAATGCTTCCGATGGTTAAATGAAGGGAGAAAATCAAACCTGTTGATTGTCACATGAAATACAGTCCCACCTTAATGACTGACCGAAACGCATTGAGGCTGTACATGTTTGAGATTATGTAATATTAAGACCTCCACAGAGAAAAGAAAGACAGCAACGATCACGAGCTGGTGGAAGTCACCTGCAATGGGCAGTAACTTGGGCTCAGGCCACCTGGCTTAAGTGGAGTTCATGAGACATACAAACTGGAAAGCAAACAATCTCCTGTTGATATGGCAGTCGCAGAAGACAATCAATGGCGCCTTAGCTACAGCATCGAACAAGGTGGGTAAACAGGAGAATACCCCTGCCTAAGACTTCGCGACTTATTATTCAACTCCCTTGCGGCGTTCTATCTTTATAGTCCAGTTCCATCAATTCCGTGCTCCTGTTTTCAACGCACCAAATCTTGGCCCACTCCCATCTGCATTCAATAGTTGCTTGTCTTCAAGCAATCGCAGGGCGTCACGCCGGTCCAGCTGAAAAGTCCATGTTCAACCAAGCGAACGTCAGTTCGTCAGTTTCTCTTTGGAGTCCTCGATCTTTGCTTAGACTGGCATGCTTAAAAGTGCGCACTTAGTTACAGATTGGCCAACAGGTATCACTTGGCTGACAACAAGAGACCCTACTAATCGATATTTGCTACCTATCGAAAACCCAGCTGCAAAATTCGAGGTCTGTGCTCACCCGCCGATTCCCTACCTGTTATACTGGCGGCGACCTGAATACCGTGTTAGTGGTCATTTGTGGCTACATCGACCGAAAGCTTTCGAGGGCACATCAGGCAAATTTCACCGTCATTGGTAAGGGCCGTACGAAATAGTGTTTGTTCGAGCCCCCAAAGTGTACACCATTCGGAGGGTGCCTAACCCGAACGCTGGTGTTTTAATTGTCTATTACAACCAGCGTCTGCTGGTCAAACGGAGACAGAAAACATTGTTTCGTCTGGATGCCTTCCGATGATTGAGCAAAATGTAGAGATAACTGCAAAAAGCAAGGAGGCACCGATGACAGCACCTACGCGGAATGTGGGGTAGTGTAACGGAACAGAAAGATCGATCCTTTTAAATGAACCGCTAATATCATTGTCCCTTTCTTTTACCTTTGCAGATCAGGATGAACCCGACAATCGCTGAAGAGTTAAAATTAGCTGTTCATCGTTCGACCCATTCAAACAATGAACTGTCGTTTGTATGAACTTCGATAGTCACTTTTTGCCGCTTTGTCCCGCTGGTGAATAAACATTTCGTGTTACATTTGTGTGTTTTGCTTTCGCTTGTAGGAGCTTCGTCGTGGTGCATCTGCGTCGTCCCATCAACGGTGTCCACCCGGCCAAATAGCACTTTGTGTGATTATCCGGTGATTTATGTTAACCGTTCATTTGCCTGACTTACATCCGTGTTTCAATCGCTGGACAAGGTTACATTTCCCGTACCAAGGGCAGCGTCTGTTTCCGATGCACGATTAGACCAAGTGGCTTCGCGGTCTGCCCTTAGGCTAGCACGC
The DNA here is from genome assembly GCA_944474145.2 of Dicrocoelium dendriticum. NCBI lineage: Eukaryota > Metazoa > Platyhelminthes > Trematoda > Plagiorchiida > Dicrocoeliidae > Dicrocoelium > Dicrocoelium dendriticum. The sequence goes on along the minus strand of OX104064.1, from coordinate 4,737,400 downwards.
AACTTCGCCCTGAGGACTTTGCGATTATCATTGCGTTTGTATTCAGCCGGACTAAGTCGGTTAGTGATCAGGAGTTCCAGAGACTGTGTAGAAATCCAATGCCATGTATAGTAATTCGATTTGCCACATGAAAACGTGCGCGCTATTATTAAGGTCTAGTGGATATGCGACCAGTTGGCAAGTATCTAGAAGCTCACAGCGCCGTTGCGGACGTTAGCCGAAACGTACCCGCAGGCCAGCGCACACAAGTGCATAATCAGAGACCACGCTCGTGCTACAAACCTGGGGGGGGGGGGAGGGGGCAGTTTTGGACACAGACACTAACGGCAACTGATTGCGATGACTAGTTTGATGTGGGTGGGCGCCATGCTACTCTTCTTTGGGTGTTGTGCCAATGAGCACAGAGAATAACGTTCACACCGACTTGACCGGTAGTTGAAGTTGCGTTATCTCCGGACAAGAATAATGAGAAAATACCGCCAGTGTCGCCTGTGCGCGATCGTAGGGTAATCAAAGAACTAGAAAGTTGCGGGAGGGTATCCGATAAAAAAGCGGATAAAGATCAATAAGGCCTCCAATGTTCTGGCAAGTGCTGCCTATTGGCCAATCTGAAACAAATTGCGTACATTGAGACATGCCAATCTTAGGTAGGATCGAGGGTTCCAAAGAGAAACAGGTGAGCTGAAGTTTTCCGCTTGGATTGAGTGTGATCGGAACCTAAAAGAAAAGCCGCTACTAAAGCCGGATGGGGGGTCGCAAGAATTGGGAGTCGAGAAACGGGAGAATGTGAAGTTTGGACGAGACCATAAAGATGGAAAGTCCCAAGAGGGAAAACGTAAAGATGAGAAGGCTTGAGCAGTAGCATACTCACCCCTATCCACCCTGCTCGATGCACCAGGTAGGGGACCGCTGATTATTTGTTGGATGGCCAGAGGATCAAAGAATTCTTTGAAGAGATTTATTGCACGCAAAACGGGCGGGAGACATAGTGTCAGCGAGATCATATGCGACGAGTGGAAACCAATCCACAGCCTGTCAAAACGCTTAGAGCGTTGAAGCAAACACTTTCAAAAGCGTTTTACTCAATTGAATTACCGTTCTCTATCGGCCATTAATCGCCCTTCGCCCTGGGCCGCCCCTTGGATCCGCCCTCAAACGCACAGGTCGAACGTGAAATCAGACTTGAAATTGAATAAGGCTGCAGAAGCAGATAGACTTCCTTAAACAGTTCAAATTCGGAGAGCTGCATTTGTGGATAATTTACATAACTCACCGGAGAACATGTGAGAGCAGGAGACTGTTCCAACAAACAGGAGTCTCTCCATAGTCCCATTTTTCAAGGGAGTTTCATGTTAGGAACGTGGCAAAAATTGTGGAATCAGCCTAATATCAATTGGTCCTAAGTTACTTGCCTCTGTTGTCCTCCATAGACTGGCTGACACATGTGAAAGTATATACGTGAGGAGCAAGCCGAGTTTGGTCGAAGTCGAGGCTGCATTGGCCACATCCTTACTCTACTTCAGTTGTTGGAACAGCCATATGTATTGGCAACCCATTGTAGTCGTGTTTCACAGCATCAAATGTGCTGTCGATTCGGTGGATGGTTATGTCCTTTGGGATTCTCTGCTCAAGAAAGGTGTGTCCGATAAATATGTAAGCATTATCAGAGCACTGTACATGCATAGAGAGACTGAGACTGAGAGTTGAGGGCAAATGTTGCCGTTCTTCAATATCTCCAGCGATATGAGACAAAGTTGCCCGCTGTCACCTTTCCTTTGTAACTACGCGATAGATGAAGTCGTGAAAACAACGTTCGCTAGACACAGCCTACAAGGTGTGGAGCTGTTTCCTGATGAGCGACTTCTTGATTTGGAGTAAGTAAACGACACTGCCCTAATCTGTGACAGCAGACGAACGTGTCAAACAGAATTGAACAAGTTGGGATTGGCTACCAGTTGCAGCCTAAAAATCCTGCCCTTCTCAAAGATTAGCAGGGATCCATCCATGCGCTGATTCCTGGTGGTTATCAGCCAGGGGTCGTTCATGAATTCAAGTAGTTGGGCAGCTATATTAGCGCTCGAAGATAAGGTCACGAACCGTATAACAAAAATTCGAGGCATTTTTGCCCATCTGGGGCGTCAATAGGACATCACTCTCGTCCTGAAGGGCAGAGTTTACAATGCAGCCGTCCGTTCAACCCTGCCGTATGGACGCGAAACCTGGCCCATCAGGTCGATAGGCATAAAGAGGCTAGATACGTTCGACGATCGCTGCCTTCGCAGCTTAGCTCATGTTTGTTGGAGCACCGTATGAGCAATGAATGTATTCGGCGTCCTGTAGTTCGTGCTGGAAACGCGTGAACTGCTCAGCACCATTAGATTACGCACCAGGCTCCGAGGCGGGATCAGGTGTAGCGCATACCAGCCCACGGACTCCCGCGACATGCGTAGTTTGCGCGCCCGCGGTGTGGATGGAAGAGGAGAAGGGGAGGCCAAATGATGACTTAGTCGAGAAGAATGAAATCCTTCACTTCGAAGTTGGCGTCCAGTGGTGCATCGCGACTGCAGGACTGGGGTCCCATGGACGGTGAACATGTTTGGTTGGATAGACTTGCTGATATGGTAAAGAGCTAGCCCCCATGGTGTTTGCGTTGCGAGTTTCTTTGTCCATTCCCCTCGCCTTTAGATTCCACCTCTAATTACGATCTATAATCACAGGTATAACATGATAGTTTATATAATATTACTTGCGTTTTGAGCTTATTGTAGGTTGTATTTTTAATACGGCTTTTGGTATTGCGACACATTAGCTGAGCTTTTGCTCACCCATAGCTAATGAGTATTAATGATGATGGTGATGACGGACGCCGGTGACATGTACGCTCGAAATGCACGCATCGAATAGTAGTCGAAACATATGCAGGTGTCCCGATGTGATCGCTGCGGTAGGCCGGTGAACCCCATTACGGACTTCATTCAATGCGCGACGATGAAGGCACTGTGAAAGGCCGTGCACTAGTATGGGGAGAACAGGCCGCGCTGTTGCAGAAGCCGACCAGCAATTCGAAGCAACCTTTGAGTGCTGATCATTACCGTCAACAACAGCAGCAGCAGTACATCAGCCATTCGAACTGATGCTTCGCTATCGCACAATCACGGTGACCTATGGAACGAAGAACAATAAGAGTGAGAGAAGTGGGACTTAGCGTAAAGAGCAAATACCCTAAAGAAACAGCTGGCTATTGTGCATAGATAAAGCTGCATCGGCGAGACAGGTTCCTTATGGTTTTCACTGCCCGCGTCATAATCATCCATTACTCAGCAGCTAACTCACACCCAACACACTTTAAACAGGCGATCTGACTAGGAGACGACAGCAGACACGCCACCAGTGTCGACTGTGAGCTATGTCCGGTAACGTTTCAAGCCAAGAACAAGGCGGGTTACGTGGACTCCAGCCAAGAAGGCGAGGCCGACCGACGGCACCGAGTTTAATCGTCAGTGAGTGTTTATATTGCAAGCTATTTATATTTGTCAAGAACCCAAGATACAACAGGAGGATAAAACGTGGTGAGACATTCTGGTGAGCTAATAACGTAGTTAAGAGAGTTGTACAACAGTTTGTAACATCGAATTTTACATCCACCAGCACAAGTGACAAGCCGTATGTCAAACGGTGAATAGCAAAGTGTTTGAGTGCGAGTTCATGCCGGGAGCTTGAACAGCTTAATTCGGCCAAGCCCCGACGCACCTTGGTGTAGAAATCGAAATAGTACAAACGTGGCCTGCATTCTCCTTAATAAGCAGACGAAATAATGAACAGATGGGAAAGCAAGTGACAATTCAAGCAGAGACTATTGGTCAGTTGTATAGTTACGGCCAACAGGAAGGTTTACCGGTGTTCCCGTAAAGCAAGCGGAGCATCATACCCCGCGTGCCACATTGTGATCAGGCCCAACAGAGCGAAGCAAATGTCTTCAATTCACATAATGGACTCGATAAGTGAGACTTGGTCAAGGACTTACTGCCAGTTGGATCCATCGAAGAATACAAAGCAATCGTATACCATGTCCAAATTCAAGTAATGTCGATCGAAGGATGACAACGACTCTTCCAACATTTGTGCTTTAGCTTCTCTTTTTGACTAGAAAGAAACACAAGAATTAAAACGAAGGCTTGAATAGGGGTGTACAGAAAATTCTGCATAAAAGAAAGAAACAAAAGGATACCGTTGGACAAATAGCCTATGTCCCACTAGGGTGACGGGGCAAAGCATTGAGAAAAGTGATGCAGGACGGTTATAGAGGCAAGTAAAATGAAATTGAAAACAAGAAAGCTTTACTTACCCCTCCAACCACAATCTCACTCCTTAGCCTAACATAGCATAGCATAAGAATTATTTTTGCTGCATCGTAGCCGGCTGGTAACTTTCCAGAACGATGCCCATCCGGTACTGGTAGCTCAGTTGGCATGCATCTGAACATGGATTACTGTATTATAGAGTAAGTAGAAATGAATTCTGTACAAGTCTTTCGAAATATGATGAAAGACGTTATAAAAGTTGTCTACCGTGAATATCGTGGTCGTTCTCACGTAACAGTTAAACTATGACTCACGACATTTCAGGCCTCACAAATGTGATATGTCATCGTAAGTGTGCAATCGTTCTCTGAATCGAATAGTGGTAAAATGTAAATCTAACAACGTTTTGAACTGTCGCACAGATGTTGCCTCCATCACATGTTCAGGTAAACTGTTCCAAATGTTTATCACTCTCCGTTCGGAGCACAGTCGGTGGGAAACACATTTCACATCCGGCGCGACAAGTTTGTATCTGTGTCCGCGTATGCTGCATGGCCCTTGTAAGTGCACCATTGGCCTTAGCATTGGGAAGTCATCGAGATGTAGAATACGGTAGGTCATAATGAGGTCGACTCGCATCCGACGGTAGGACAAGGTGTAAAGTCCTAGTTTCTCGCACCGGTCTTCATACCCAAATCCGCGTAAACTCGGGATCAGCCTGGTAGCAACGTGTTGGACCCGTTCGATCTTTTGTGCCTCGCCTCGGGTAATCGGAAAGTAGGCGGTCGAACCGTACTCTAGCATTGGTCTAATGATGGAAGAGAGAAGGCGAGTGACAATCTCTTCATACCATGTGCCGAAGCTACGTTTGAGCGCCCAAAGCATGAGCAGTCCGTTATGATATAGCCTGTTCGTGTTGTCCACGGACTTAAAATCGTGGCGTGAGAGTACACCTAGGTCCTTCACGGAGGGTGTAGGATATAGCGGTTGACCGTGAAGAGTGTAGGTTTGGCCGTCAGTACCCTTCCACAGGCTCAGAAATACAGACTTGGCTGGGTTGATCGGGAGAAGTTCTGTAGACCATGTGGATAGGTGGTTGAGGTCTTGCTGAAGTAGGCCACAGTCATCGGGAGCGTCAATTTCTCTCCAAATCTTCATGTCGTCCGCAAACAAGGCACACGGCGACCGGAGAAGCTGCGGTAGATCGTTGATGTGAGTCAGGAACAGAGTGGGCTCCACCACAGTGCATTGAGGCACGCCACTTGTAGAGGGGTACCAGTCAGTTAGATGGTTGTCGACCTGTACCCTCCGCTTTCGTCCAACAAGAAAGTCGTGGATCCACCGGTGCAGTGAGCCACCGACACCACACATTCTGAGTTTGTGAAGGAGAACCTCATGGCTGACCTTGTCGAACTCTTTACTGAAATCGATGAATATCATGTCGACGGAATTCCCCTTGCTTATTACCTTCAATCACTCATGCCTCGTCACAAACAGGTCCGTAATGCATGAGCGACCTTGCATAAAACCGTGCTATGCGGGCATCGGGACTTCGTTTGACTGTTGCAACTGCAGCAATCCCTTCTTCACGGTTTTCTCAGCAACCTTTGCCAAAACAGGTGTCAGAAAAATTGGCCTATAGTTGTCTACTTTGCTAGGGTCGCCGCCTTTCAGAATAAGCATCACCACCGAACATTTCCAGTCAGCCGGCAACGAACCTTCGGACAGCGACCTGTTGAAAAGGTCAGTCACGACAGGAGAGAGGATGGTCGAAAGTGACTTGGGAACCAGTGGGTGAAGCCCATCAGGTCCGGCAGGTTTGGTGCCGTCAAGGCTGGCGAATAGTTGACCTACCTCTTCAACGCCGCAATGCAGATTATCGAGTTCGGTAAAAGCGATACACGTCGAACTCGGAACAGAAACCTGATTATTCGCAAATACAGAAGCGAAGTGCGCCACCAACGCGGACGCACGCTCAGTGCTGGAGATTAGGGGCTGTCCATCCAGACCATCCAGCACTGGCACATCAGCTGCCGGCTTCAGGCGTCGTTTCACGTATGCAGATTCTCTTTGAGGCCGTCTTCGAGGCTACTGCGAGCTGCTCTTCCTAATGTCGGCGTTGACTCCTTTTTGCACTGTTGCAGATGTTCCGCTGACATTTATGCCCTTCGTAATCATTGGCAGAGCCAGAGAGGAAGAATTTGTCCCACAGTCCGCGCCGCCTCCGAGCCAGGTTTCCATACTCCTTGTCAAACCAATGAGGCTTAATCGGTCCAACCGTTCGACATTTCAATGGCACAAATTGGGAACACAATGATGTCAATCTCTCTTTTATAAATATCCAACATTCTTTCACAGATGCAGCTTGTGACAAAGACCAATCCAGCTGGCTCGCGGCTCGAGCCAGACCATCGAAGTTCGTTTTCCAGTAGTTGGGAGCTGGTTTCAGCGGACGTGAATACGGCAAACACAATTCCATATCAGCTATGAGCACTGAATGGTCGCTTGTAGCCAGGAGCTCCAGGATCCTAACGTCACGCCCTCGTTGTTCGTAGCTCGTTAATATCAGGTCGAGACAGGACGGGGTTGAACGTGTTGTTATGCGTGTTGGCTGGCAAATGTGTTGCGATGCACCAGTTTTAAGTACCAAATCCACGAACTTTGCTTCAACCTCACTATGTCCAGGCATCAAATGCACATCAGGTCATCGTATTCGAGGACAGTTAAAATCGCCCAGAAGTGTGGATGACTCATGTGGGTTCGAAGAATGGGCAGCCAATCCAAACAATGACTCAGGGGGTTGCGATAAACTGCGCCCACAAGCAGTTCTCCGCGCCTGAGGCGGATGGAGCACCACAGTAGCTCACACAAACCATTGTCACTTCGGTAGGTGCTCACAAGTCTCCCACACACGGAAGAGCGGATGTAGAGCAAGACATCACCGCGGGCATTCTTTAGTCTATCGCATCGGAAGCACGAGTAACCGTTGAGTTCAAGTTATTAGGTGTATAACTCTGCATACAGCCATGTCTCTGCGAGTCCCATTACGTCTGCCCACTCAGACGCAACGAAACAACAAAGCTCATCGCGCCTATTCATAACGCTGCAAACGTTTGTGAAGGCTTTTCGAAGGACGCAGCAGGAGCCACCAGACGTGCTTGAAGTGTGAGCAGCCTGTTTATCATGATTCGCAGATTCTTGGAAACCACCCGAAAATTTACAATACGAAAATTTGTTTCACCCTCACCAGTGCGTCTTTTCAGCTCAATGATGGCAGACTTGAGCCGCTCCCTGTCTACTGGGTTCAGGTCTGGACGAACATGGATCTTCAAACCTTTCAGCCTACTTAGGCGGGACATGATCAGTCTTGGACTGGCTTCCTCTACAAAAGGGACTCTCATAGGCCGATTTCGTTGATCATATTGCTTTCCAAAACGGGTAATTTGCCTCACTTTTACCGAGTTCCAACCAGTGTCGAGGAGTCTGTCAATTAGACCCTGTAAAAACTCGACATCGTGACCGTAGCGCACTTGGAGTGATGGATCACTGGACTCCGGTGCGTGAAAGATCACGAGATTATAACGCCTCTGATCGGACGAGGTTGACCTTGCAGGGCGAAGTATACTACCAGCCTCACGTGGTTTTGCTAACTGTTGAATTACAGAACTTAAACGCCCAACATCCCTTCGTAATTTCGTTCTTTGTTCTTTCCACTGGTCTTCAGCACTCAGACTTTCACCTGCTGGGACATCAGTGTCCGTTGGACACAACAAAGATAAACAACTTATGCCAGGTGCAACTGGGCTTCTCACAACGGTTGAACTTCGTGTCGGTGAGTTTGCATGGGTATTGGCGGCACAGTAGCTGCGGTGTGTCCCCCCTCCAGCCAACGTGTATAATGATGATGCTAAAGACTAAGTGTTGACACAAACATACATGCTGGCGCAGGGACTACTGTGGCTTTCGTGCATCCACACCCTCACATCTAGCTGTTAGCCTTCTGATCACATCAGTAGCACCTGTGTCTGCGTGATCCCTTTTGTCGAGACCTTATCACTTTGCCATTATCTCAGCAAACCTAAGCATCATTAGCAAGGTAATATGAATCTCTTAGAAGCTGAAATCATAGTGGTTCAGCCAAACTGAACAATAAATACGCGCGTGAAGAAATACTTGCTGGTATACTCATATTCGTCAGCTTACAAAAGCGAAACACAAAGGCTGATGCCAATTTTATTAGCAACGGTAAATGGCGATTGGTATCAGGGGTAACTGAACCAGAGGCTAAAAAATGAGTATCGGAAGGTTGAACATATGAATGTAAACGGAGACTGCACTTCTCGAAAGGGGAACCGTGTACTGCAAGATACAAGGGTAGGATGGAACTAATCACTCAGAGTTAATATACCTTCGATTTCGATCCCGCAGTTTCTTGATTTGTGCAAGACTTCCGTTTTGAGACGGGGCACGACGGAGATCCGAGAGGTGCGCTGTAGGGAGGTTCGTGATGTGTTGCGCCAGACGCATTGTTGTTAGGACCGCGGCTCTCTTCCTCATTGCGTTCAACACCTTTGGCAGTGAGAACAAACGCAATGAAACGAAGATGGTAGATAAATTTGAAAGTCCAAAGAAAAGTAGGATGGTATTTTCCACAGAGCCAACTCACTTGAAGCCCGTGAATGCGAGCCAGGAGAATCTAACACGAACGAATAAGCCTCTGTGAGCTCGGAAGCAATCTTGGCCGCCAAGTTTTTCATGCATGGCCTCCAAATATGATCTTTCTCCTCCGTACGCAACCGTTGTAGTAAGGGCCGCGGAAACAACTCCGAGGCCAGCTTGACACCGAGGCGTATACATCCATCCGCAGGCTTCCAATGCGCCGGAATCTAGTATCAAGATCGTCGATGGGGAAAAATTAATCCGCAGATGGGACATCAAAAATGTGATTTTAAAAGTTTGCTCTAGAAAAATATTACATGCATAGAGTTGAAACGAGACAAAAGAGTTATACATGACTGAAAGTGAAACATTGTCCGCAAAAGAGAAAATTGTTGAAGTGGACAAGTTATGAAGTCAGAACTAAACTTCATTTCTGTGGTTGGACAACAGATTACAACCTTACGATAAAAAGAACTGATACTAATACGAAATGGACAAAGGCGATGAGTCCGTGTAACGATTTAGAAGATCAACAAGATTTTGAAAATGTAAAACCTAAGTAACGTTCGGGTGTGGCATGATCATCATCGCCAAATGATGAAGATGATAGATAGAGAAGATGGAGGACCTGGGCAAATTAATTTTAAAAGCATATGGCGAACTTATGAAGCCGGATAGCAAGTACTTCTGATGCGGCTCATCGGTGGCATCTAACTATTCGCGTGCTGCGCCTGGGAATCCGGTTGATGGACCGAAGGGGCATGTGCGGGTGCGATAGCAACACACTCGTCAGTTTCCATTATGCCATACCCGGGGTATTAACGAACGTTTTCGGACATTCACCCAGTTCTTTTCTATTACACAATAACAATAAGTGTGCACATAGGAAAGCTTTGATCAAAGTATTATGTTGTTGAGATGAAAGCAATCCTTAAATCGAGTTGGTAGTCGGTTCTTACGGCAGAACAGCAAAAAATCACTGTAACACTATTATCCAATGGTTCATATTTTTGTCTTGCAACCTTCCCATAAAAAGCTACGCCAATTTTGTACCAATTCACCTGGCCTGAAGAAGCTCTTGTGTCAAGGGCGAAACGTTGCCACAATAAAACCCTACCAAAACCGATTTGTATACAAAACCTTCTGAAATCATCAAAAAATCATCATCATCATCAACAGAAGTACATCAGCCATTTGAACTGATGCTTCGCTGCCATACAACCATGAGGACCTATGAAATAACGAATACGAAGAGGGAGAGAAAGGGGGACTTACCTGAAAACCTTAATGCCCTAAGCAAACATTCTGGGTCAAGGCGGATACACCTTGTGTAGAAAACATACCGTCACAAACAGCTGGCTATCGTGCAAAGATAAGGCGGCATCAACGAGACAGCTTCCTTCCGGCTTTCACTGCCCGCGTCATAATCAGCCCATACCAAGAAGATAACTCAGCACCCCAAACACACTGTAAACAGGCAGTCCGGCTAGGAGACGGCAGCAGACGCGCCACTGGTGTCGGTTGCGAGCCATGTCCTGCAAAGTCTCGAGCCAAGCACAAGGCGAGTCACGTGGACTCCAACCCGGAAGGCGAGACGGACCAACGGCACCCAGTTTGGTTGTCAAAAGAGAGAGAACAAAAAAGAGTCTACTGTGAATATATTCCACGCTCGCTCGATCGGATAACGGACGAGGGTACGTTTTCAAGTTGTTGAGCAGAGACTTGCCGAACAACCCCATGGTGTCAGCTGGGCGGCTCGGGTATTTCCCGTTCTGGCGAATGGTTTGGCAGCAGTGTTCCAGGACGTGGTGGATTTACGCCTGGCAAGCGTTTTCCCTGTAAAAAGCCACATATGTACGTTTAACAACATTGTGACATAGCGGACGTGACTCGCCAATAAGTAAAGTCACTGCCCTTTGCGTTCTCGGAGACATTGTATACTGACAAGCAATACGAGCACGGGATTCTGCCTTTGACTTTGGGAATGTTGGGCCTCTGGTATGGCTTTTCGTCATCCGAAAGCGTAAGAACTGAACGTTCAGTCACCGGCTCCCAACGGTTGTGAAACCCCTATCTCGCCCTGCTGTCTTGTAGATTAGTGCCTTCGGCCAAAGAGTCGGGGCAGTGGTCCTTTAAGACAACCAAGCTACTTCGGCCTAGGAAACCGAGTAGTATCTCGCCTAATGATGAACCACGGATACACACAACTACGCTCTCCCTCGCTTTCAGGATCCACTGTCCTAATAGTACACCAACTTTACAAACACGCCACCAACTTCCATACTTTTTCCTTGTATCACTAGTCCCCAATGTTACCTGATTCGTCGAATGTGAACAATCCTACCTCCGCCAAGGAAGTTCTCTCGTCACTCGACAACACAACCATACAGTCCTCGACAAACGGCTGCCAGCCCCGAAGTCTGTCATCTTCGCTACTGCGACCTGGAATGCAGTTCAAAGTAGGAACACTCAACGTGCGCACATTACTGCAGATCGGACGGCAAGTCGGACTTGCACACACGCTGGAGAGCCTTGAAATTGTGAGGATTGTCCTGATCTCGGAGCCGGGCATTTCTGTTGCAGACTTTTCGTTACCAAACTAGGCAACATCTTCGGTGCGGCTATTCAGTCCTGATTCGCGGAGTCTCGCAAACCAATGCCAGATCCGAATGACTACTGGTTGTTACCTGCTTCGAGTGTCAGCCTTCGATCAGTTCACGTGATTCGGTGGAGTGATCACGTCTTCTCCTTGTCGATCTGGTGCCAATTGTTGGCTTAATCTGCAGAGCTTCGTAGACACCCTCCAGCTCCAGGTGTTTGTTGATTGAGTTTCGGCCAAAATGCCAGACCTCGAAAAACTCACGCACTCTGCGGTTTCTTGTTCTTCGAAGTATTTCAACGTTCTGCAGATCGAACTGATAGTCATTTGATTCGCATGAGTTGCTCAGAAACAGTGCATCTCAAAGCTTGTATTCGTTCACAAAACAACTTCAGAATGCTTATTTGTCCACAAGATAATAATAATAATAATAATAATAATAATAATAATAATAATAATAATAATAATAAGGTGTCAGCTGTACGCCGTAACGGTGCTTAGCTGCCGTGCGACCACCACCAGTTGCACGCGGGCTGAGTATACCGCGAAGACGCCCACCCCTACGCGGATTCGAACCTGCGCCGCAAGATTACGAGAACAGAACATATAGGATGGCAGTTTACTAATGTCAGGGTCAGGCAGTGTAACTGACAGATTTGGCACCAACTGTGATGCCAAGCGGATGATATAGAGTATTCGATAAACGTGTTACGGACTCCAAGCAAATATAAACGGAATAAAAAGCCACCTTTGAGAGATTCGACTACGGAGCTCAAGAAATTAATACAAAGCGACTGATGGAAAGGCGTTTACTATTTTCGATGTGGGTTCAAGTGACTGAGCACTTGGGCCATTAAGTATGGATTTCAAAGGTCTCAACTCTCACAAAATGGTCAGAACTACGGATACTGTTACTGCTGATACTGAAAACTGAGAATAGAGACTGAGAAGATCTGTGTTGTTCCAACGTAGGTGGATCGGAAACATGCGCGCAACCACGTCGCTGATTCCTGCGCGGTGGCGGCATATTACAGCTGCACTACATCTTATCCAGGTGCGATACGCTCCCTATGCCGTTGTCGCAAAGTCAGCGTCAAGAAACCACTTAAATTCCGATACCGATTTCACCTCGACTAGCGTCTCCGGCAACTTGTTCTCATATTTCCCCACACGAGGTTCAAAGTACAGGTGTGCAATGCGCTTTAAATCCAGTACCACTAGTTTGTACCGGTGTCCCGTGTGCTGCTTGGTGCGCGAACATAGGGATGTGGCCCAGGTGCAGTATTCGGTGCGTCATAACGAGATCAACTAGAAGCCGACATTATGACAGGGTAGACAGCGCTAGCCTCCCACATCAGTCCTCGTACGACATACTGTTAAGATTGTGAGACGCCCGATACGACTGTCACTGGCACGGTTTGAGCACGCCTACGATAACGGTTTGGAACGCTGGCCGATCGAACGGATTTGCGTTGACGTGATGGCGTTAGCTTAGTCGGTGAGGCGGAAATCGCGCTAGCGTGAGAACGTTCCTAGCCACACGTATTCGGGTAGACGCTGAACCCCCGTAACGGACGAGGCTATGCACACAAGAGGGGGTGACGGTAGACGAGCACCGATGGCTTAGACGCGAACGCTGCCTGGCTATCGACCGAACCGACTCCCAACCAACGGCGAAGAGAAAAGAAGACAAGTGGTCCTCTGAAGACTCTTTTACTACCAACAAAGGGCGAATAACAGACAATAATAAGGGTCATTAAGTTAGTGAAAATAGCTACCGCAATAGGGTGGTAATTTGTAAAAGGACATTGTCAACATATGCGCAGTTGTGCCGCGTCCCGAAGTGGCTGAAATCTGCTGCGTTGGCGGGCGGATTGAACTCCGCTTTACACAGCTATTACGCCGGAGTTTGTGACGCGTTTTTGCGGGGATATTTGACGGGCCCGCAACACCTCCCTTTGAAAAGAAAGCGTACCGATTCTGACGACGATTGGTCTGAAGGGATTTCGGTGACCTCCGGATTCTTCCTGTTCCTAGAGAATGTGGGTTCTCCAGATGCGGCGGCGACTGAGCGGCTTCCACCGTGGTCTCTCGTTGTGTAGCCAATCCAAAAGGAATTCATTACTCACCGAGTCAGCACAAAAGCCTGTGGGTGCATAGGTCGTAATGACAAATAGGCCCCGTTTGTCTCAACGCGACTTAGAGGCTTTGAACGAGCCAGAAAACCTGCCGGCGTCATCAGACAAACGCATTGAGAAAGTGCCGCCAGTGTCGATGTGTTGGATGGCGCAGAGCTTGAATCTTGTAAGCGGGTTTCTGATAAACAGCAGATTTAGATAGATAGGGTCCCAAGTGTTCGAGTTATTGCTGCCTGATGGCCAATATGTAAGAAAGTGCGCAACTTGATGTGTGCCAGTCTTAGCGAGTATCGACGGCTCCAAAGAGAAACGGATGAACGGATGTAGTTCGCTTGTTTGAACATGGACTTGTCGACTGGACCGGAGCGACGCTCTGTGATTGCGTGTGTGCGGAAACTAGAGGACAAACGCCTACCAAAGTAAGGTGGGGGCGGCCAGGAATTGGTGGGTTCAAAACGAGGGTATGAGAGTGAAGTTGGAACCAGAAGATAAAAATGAAAAAGCGAGATAGGGCGGATAAGAAGACAGGAAGGTCTGAGAAGTAGCATCCCCAACCATATCTACCATGCTCGATGTAGCAGATAGGGCGCAGCTGACTATCCTCCCCAATGGCCAGAACATTAAGAAAATGTTTGAAGATAAAGTCATTGTATTGTACTGCGTGGGCCGGATACTGTCTTAAGTAGTGCGAGGTGTCGGATTATTAGATAACAAAAAGCCAGCATTCCAAATAGCAAGAATTAGTTATAGCTTGTCTGCAGAAACATTGGATTCAAAAGATAGAAAGCTTAAAGCCGGATAAACTGGCTATGCAAATGAAACACAAAACGGCGCTCAAGTGAGCAGACTAACGGTACGCAAGTGGTACGATATCATAGCAGTTATGGTGTAATTCCATTGACCTAGGATGAGCCAATGAACTAGCTACAGGAGTCAATAACAAGACATATAAAAGACTGCAGTGGGCAAACAGTTCTAAACACCAATAGGGAGACAAACTGTAAAACATACGACAACTTTACGACCGGTGAGTGTCTCAAGCTCCATTGTCCGTGAATCAACGATACGTTTGGTGTACATTTTGACATCGCCTGAACCCGAAGCGTCAATAAGATCCACGATCTTAGGTCTTCCATCGGAAGTGACCTGAAACAGTGACAGTGAACATTGAGAAGACGGACTATTATGGAAAGAGATTGCAGATGTGTTTAACGGAACACAGGCATGGAAAGAAGGATGCATAAGTGATGGGTGGGAATGTTTAACGAAGAAAAAGCTAAAAATACAATGACTAGGAGCACGTTTTAATTCACACAAGCATCAAGGTACGAGTCTATGTACACAGTACTGTTGAAAAGTGCACCAGAATTTTGAACATGCCAATGATGATAAAAACGTGGCACATGCCGTGAGAAGCGACTCTTCAGTTCATCACCTCTAATGTTACCAAATATGTTTTTCCGTAATTCACTGCAAACATTTGCATAGTGAATAATGAACTCTGATACGACGTGTGCATGAAAAAAGCGACGACAGGAAGATAATCACAGAAAGGGGTCTCTTCGTCATATGTTTTAGCTTAGTGCATCACTTTCGAGTAAAATAAAGGCTGTATTGAATCCACAGCGAGAACCGCATGTGTCAATGGGTACCGCGATGTGAAATGCCTACAGGACATTATTTGAGAGAATGTGAGTGGAACAAGGCCGTAAATAGCTTAAGATAGTAAAGAAAACATGTGATAATCATAGTGAGTATTCTGAACGTTAACCAGAAATGAGAACATTTCAACTATTGTGAAGCCACAAACGAGCGTAGATTTTCAGTGGGCTATTCAGAAATGAAGGTGAGCTCGTCTAAACATTACCCAAATATTTACATGGGCCCTGTAACGATATGATAATCCCGTGAGTGTTCCTTCTTGAATAGATCGTTGCACAGAGTCAATAAGGTGCTCCGAAATCTTGATAGATCTAAAACGAAGCACCCGCATCACACCGTGATCAACCAATTACTGACCATGTTTCCTACAGTAGCAGACCCTATTGTGCTAGTTACCTGAACTAAGCAAGAATAAGGAAAGCCTGGAAAGAAGAATAGAATCTGTTGAGGGATAGTACAAAAAAATTTAAGTATGAAGATACTCAGAAATCGAATGGGACCAGAGACAAGCGTCTCGGGAATGTGACAGAAACCGCACCAAAAACATAAAGAAATGTGAAAGAATGCAAATTGTTCACAAGCAACGAGTGTCATGGAACATACTGCGCGGAAACGTCGTGGTGAATTCACACCATGACCGCGCATTAATGCATAGATGGATTGTAGTAAAAGACTCTGAAGTTTACCTGAAGACCATCGGCTCTGGGGTCTACGCCTGTATCCCAAATGGCAATGACTGTGTCTCTTCCATCCCAGTTGGGATTCCTTTGCATGAAAGAATCCGCTCCAACGTGGCGTCCTGCCCAATGACCGCAGGTAGGATGCGCAACAGAAATCGGATACATATGTGTAGTCTGCGTTTGGTCGAGGATTTCGGGGGACTCCATGTCGTAACAGATCAAGAAGCTGAAATGCAAAAAGGATACTTCGTAGAAGGCTGGAAAGAATAATCACAACCACCCAGTAAGAGCCGGAGCTGGGTGGAGGGTGCACCTGGCATACACCCTGTGGTGAGCTAGATGCCGTTGTCAAAGCTGCCGATGGAGGACCGAGTGTAAGGTGGATGGACGGAAGGCGTAAAAGCGAGACACAGATGGTTGTTCTAACAACACCGTAAGCGAAATGATAAGATAAAGATACGAGGAATATAAAAATGGCGTTTTAGATTATAGTCTAAGATGTTTTCGAGTTGGAGGCATCCCGTCCCGAGGACGCTGACAGATCGCAGACGTGATGGACATTGCTACATGAGTGGTCAGTCAAGTGACGATCGCTCATAAATCGCGAAAAATGCGCAGTTCTCCCCGTAGTTGCTCCTTGAACCATTCTGGACGTGCCATATTGGTGGGGTGTTAATCAGAACCACTATTCCTGAGAAGGATCTCGGTGTGCTTGTCTTCCATGATTCACGGACCACAGAGGAAACTACCGAGGGTTGCCGCTGCCAACAGGATGTCCCATACCATACCGAGTGCTTACTCGCGACTGACTCCGGAGATCTTCAGAATAATCATAACTTCCCATGTGCGCCCGAGCCTTGAACACAGATTACCCGCTATCTGTCCTGTTACCAAAGTAGGATGTAGAATGATCAAGAAGGCCTAGTGGCGTGGTTCGAAATCCATCTTAAAGTTACGGGACTTACCTTATCCTCTACAACTTGAGCGGATGAACCTGTTCTCCCTGGAATATTGTCGAGGTCGCGGTGACCTAATTTTTAGTAGGCGCATAGTGAGAGGGGAAATAGGAGCTGCAAGTGTTCTTTCAAGTCAACGTTAAAAGTCAAACTCGAGGTCACAACTGAAAACTGTTTAAAACAATAAGGCTGAGTTCGTTCCGTTCTCACTCTCTATTAACCTGTGTTGTAAATGACTGCAACGATTTGCCGAAGACTGTGGTCGACGCACAGGCTGAGAATGTTTACAGCGACTTTTGCATTCTCGCTTGAAGAGTAAGCTGGGGTCTTGCTGCTTCCAAAATAGCTGTCACGGCCCCATGTGGAATACCGCTTCGCAACAATAAGCGGATTCCACGCAATGATCGGGAAGTGAAGGAATTGACAAAGGAGTTCCATTCGGCTCTCTACAATCCAATGATCCAATGACCCGATTTGATTAGCATGTGATTGC
Organism: Dicrocoelium dendriticum; assembly: GCA_944474145.2. Classification (NCBI taxonomy): domain Eukaryota; kingdom Metazoa; phylum Platyhelminthes; class Trematoda; order Plagiorchiida; family Dicrocoeliidae; genus Dicrocoelium; species Dicrocoelium dendriticum. The sequence continues at coordinate 4,719,912 of OX104064.1, read as the reverse complement.
TTTCATGATATGCGCGTTCATTACTATTGCTTATTTTAGCATTTTTATTCATTTAATACAGTTCCTTTACATTCAGCTGCAACTGAGGAGGATGCATGCAACTTCGTCACCGATTATTATTTTGTACACCGCTGAAACCATATTTCCTGGAGAAAAGTGTAGCCTACCATCAAGGGTTTCGCTAACCTCTGCATCTTCTGCAACAACCGAGACGGTTTAATACTGCCTAGCTGGGTTTCGTTTGGGAATTTCACAACTCGTTGTCGGTCGGACAAGCTAGTTCGTAAGTTTTCTGTTACTCTGGCAGCTCCAAGATGTCGTCAACGTAATCGACAACCGATGGAGGAAGTGCCGTTACAACGTAATGAAAGTTTAGCTATCCGGACTTGACAGCACTTAAGAAAACTGGGATTCCAGTTGGACGAACCAGGACTTGGGGATATTTTAGCGAAAGGGTGAGATGGGCGGGTTGACTGCGATAACGTGGTCGTAGAGTGTGGATGAATAACTTTCATAGTGAAAAACACTGAGCTAGCGTGTTGGAATCCAATAATGAAAAGAAAAAGTAGAAGGGTAGGCGGAATATGTTACCGAATCTGAAAAGAAAAATTAGTAACAAACACATTCATATTCGCGGTGTTGCCAAATGCGCTATATAACGCGTCGGTCGTGCACTATGTAACAGATCCACGGCTAAACGGCCAACCAAGAGTGAACCGGGTAATACACGAAAATAAGCTACAAACGGTTTGTTGAACGGTCGCTAAAGTAGAGAAAGCTGAAAATAAAGCCCCAGAGAAGAGCTAGCCAAAGATGTAAACGGGTGCTGAATGTGAGGACGGGCGAGTCGCAGGTCGTGACCGTTTTGGTCGCAGAGCGGATGCGAGTGTCTTGTGTGTGACTCAAACAAACAGGAGAGAAATACAAACAAAACAGCTTAATTTCCTAATACATAATAGTTACAATTTTAGAATATTTTTGAAGAATTTACACTGTCAAACGGGTTATCTCCAGGTGCCCAAGTCCCTCGCCTTATCTACACACTGTAATGTCAGAGACCCTGTGGATATCTGCATCGTAATCCCAACGTTACTGGATGACATTTGTTCGCATTCAACGGCGATCCCATGATTCAGACCACTTTGCTACAGTGCCCAGGTCTTTAGACAATGTAACCCTATCTCCCCTGCTGACAAGCTTTACGTCGTTTGCAAAAACATACCAGGGGTTCTCGAGGAGTGGAGCTAGATCATTTATAAACAAGAAAAACAACGGGCCTAGCCCTGAATCTTGGGGGACTTCGCTATGGGAAGTGCTTCTAGCCTCATTAATTCTGACACTTAACTTTCTGCCACAGAGGAAATCCGACAAACAAGTCAGCAGCTGGGGATGCAGCATAAACGTAGTCAGCTTCACTAATAAAAAGTGATGATTAACCGAGTGAAATGTTTTACTGAAGTCTAGATAGCAGACCTCCACTGGAATCCCAATATCAAGGCACCGAGTTATCTCGTTCAAGAAACAGTAGACTCGTAAGACATGACTTCTTTCTAATGAATATATGCTGTCCCGCCCCAAGCAAGTTGTTAATAACTAAGTGCTCATAAATTCGGTGCCTAATGAGCTTATCCAGGCACTTAAGCAGAATACTTGTCAGACTAAGGGGACGATTGGAACATTGTGTTTAATCGGAATAAAAGCATGAGCTTTACATGACCCACAGGGTAAAAAAAGTTAGGGTCGGGTCCGATGCAAGGTCAAGCAACCTTATAGCGAGTTGGACTCGCGTGTTAGCCGTATTTTCATCAGGCTTATGCGGCATTTGAACAGAATGCAAACCGGCTCAAAGCGTGACATCCCACCGCGCCCTTCGAAACCGTTATAGAAAGGAATTAGGTAGAAAAAAGAAGAAACTCCATCAAGTAGAAGGTAGTTGTCTCAGGGAATATCGCAGTGCAGCTCGGCCAGATGACAGTCCAGGTGGGTCTTAAAATCCGTCACAGTAGGTGCTGAGAATAAACCGGCAGGCAGAGCAATCCACGGTCAGCAGATTCGCAAAGTGAAGAAATGTGGCGCAGACTTGGAGCCCACCTTATGAATTGCCACAACAGTCATCTTTTTCGAGTCATGTGGTAGCCTACCTTCCCGAAGAGTTGAATAGATCCAAAACAGGATAGTGAAGAATAGCAGCGAGCGGTTTAACAATCGTTGGATGAACATTGCCATAGCTTACCGATTTAAAGGGGTTTAAGCTACCCAGCACTTCAAGGACCTCTGATCGGGTTTATTACAACGTCTTGCATTTCAAAGTCACATGAGAAGTGTGACTACGAGGGGATTGCACAGCCACTGTCCACACGGTGCAAGTGCTACAACACACGCAACAGCGCCACACATCATTATCAACAACAACCGCAGTACATCAGCTCTTTGAGCTGATGCTTCGCTGCCATACAACCATGATGACCTAGGAAAGAAAGAAGAATAAGAGGGAGAGAAAGGGGACTTACCTGAAAACCTTAATGCCCTAAGCAAACATTCTGGGTCAAAGCGGATACACCTTGTGTAGAAAACATACCGTCACAAACAGCTGGCTATTGTGCAAACATAAGGCGGCATCGGGGAGACAGCTTCCTTCTGGCTTTCACTGTCCCGCGTCATAGTCAGCCATTACCCCGCGAGCAATGTCCTGTAAAGTCTCCAGCCAAGCACAAGGCGAGTCACGTGGACGCCAACCCGTAAAGCGACACGGACCGACGGTGTCCAGTTTGATCGTCAGTGACTTCATTTCCCGAAGCCGAGTCAACTTCTGTCCACCTGGAGCCTTGCGCCATCCTACACCTGGCAGACTAAACAAGGCCCTCCTAGGTAAGCGGTGACCAGGCATACGTAGCACGTGCCCGAGCCAACGCAACTTATTCAGTGCTAGCTGTTGTTCTAGGGAGCTAGCATGATGATCACTACCTAGTACTCGCCCACGCACACCATCGTTGCGGACACGCTGATGCCATCCGACACCATCAATGCTTCGTAGACAACGATGATCAAAAAATTGAAGACGCCTCAGACCTTTAGACCGAAGAGGTCAAGTCTCACTACCATAGAGCAGAACGGCCCTCACTGTGGCCCTGTAGACACGGTCTTGCAGACGGAAGGAAATTCCCTTCTGTCGCCAAAGATGCCGCAGATTCAATAAGGCGGCTCTGGCCTTTGCAATGCGTGAGCTGACGTCAGTTTCTATGCGCCCATCATTGCTGATGCAGCTGCCAAGATAAGTGAAATGATCAACCACCTCTAGTTCCTCGTTAACAAGCGGCAAGGGATCATCAAGTGGCTGGAGGTCCTGCAGCAACACTTTGCACTTTAAAGGTGCGAAGTGAATGCCAAATAATGAGACCACTCTGAACAGGCTATTCAGGGTTGACTGTGCCGCCCCAATATTGTCGAAAAGCAAGACGATATAGTCCGCATAATCTAGATCAACTAACCTTACACCAGGCAGCACTTCAACGCCTACATCGTGAGATTCCGCAAGGGAACACTCTATGATAGAATCCACGACGAAACTGAACAAAAATGGGGAAATCGTACAACCCTTACGAACGCCACTTGTAGTCGGAAAGCTATAAGATTGGCCACCGTAGACCCTGACGCGGCCTGCAGTGTTCGAGTATGGAGCACGAAGGATGTTCACATAATCCGAGGGAACACCTCTCCGCGTAAATATCTCGAACCAAATCGATCGATCGACTGAATCGAACGCACTCTTAAAACCGAGGAACACAGCTATTGTCCGTCTGCGGTATGCGTGGCGCTGCCTTAGCACCTGCCGCAAAGTGGATATATGGTCTATACAGCCACGTCCTGGACGGAAACCGGCCCGTTCTTCCATAATCCGAGATTCCCGTTCCACAGTGAGGCGACGAACGAGAATCGAGACCAGTAATTTTGTCACAACTGACGTTAGGATAATACTCCTGTGGTTATAAAAGTCTGTGTGACTGCCCTTCTTGTATATTCCCACTATAATCGATTCGCTCCAATTAGCCGGGACACTTCCTTCCAGATAGATTAGAATAAGGAGGTCAGTATTTTGCAGAGGGCCTCACTTTCATCCTTAAATAGTGAAGGTGGGAGGGAATCTGGGCCGGCGGCACGAAAACCATGGAAGGCTGTGATCGCGTTTCGGACTTCGGCCTGCGAAGGAGGCTCTAAATTAAGTGTCGATGCCTCGTCCTGCATCACCTGAGTAGGAAGAGGTCCGGGAGCAGGGGGCCAGCTGAACTGGTCTTGAAAGTGTTCCGCCCAACGAGCCATACGGCGCACCGCATTGCGTATCAGCGCACGCGCGCTGACCCTGACTGCGTCACTGAGGCCTGGTTTTCTGGGACCAGTGGTGCGGATTAGCTGGAAGAGCTTGCGATAACTGTCTACTGCTCTTAAATCCTCCATTTCTTGAGCCCTTCTGGTCTACCAGGCCTCATTGTCAGCACGTAGGCTCTGCTTTAGTTCGCGCCTAATAGTCCGTCTGGTCAGATTGTGCTCAGAACCAGCCGAGAGGTTTCTTCTAGATTCCGACAGATTCACTGACCTCTCAGATATCCAGTGACTGGTGCGTTGACGATTGTCAGTGCTACAAGCAAATGCTCCTGCGTCGTGCATGGCGGCCGAGATCCTATCCCACTGAAGCTCAGTGTCATTAGAACAAGACAGCGAAAGTTAGGTATACAGTGCTTCTAGGTAGGAATGTCTGACCGAGGGCTGAGATAATTTCACAGTTGCCAATCGGAAGAGACGCTTGGTGCGTTTCCCGGTAAAGTTCATGGAGAAACGACAGCATACCAAGACATGATCAGAGTCGACACAGGTACTCCAGTATGAGCGGCAATCCAGGATGGAACCACGCAACCTGTAACTTTTGGCAAGGTGGTCAATTTGGGTCCATCGCTGGCAAGTTACAGGAGGACACCAAGTGGCACCGGCGCCCGCCGTGTCTAAATGCAATGCTACGATAAATAATTGATGCTTGTATACAGTTTCAGCAGACGCTCACCGATGTCAGTCCATTTGGAGATAAGCCCACAATTAGCACCCAGCTGAGCTTCGGAAGAGCTCAGACGCCCTACATGTGCGTTCATATCCCCTGCAAGTACTATAATAGCTGGACTAATGGCATTGCGTAGTCGCGCGTTCATTTCGTGATAGAATGTGTCTTTGACAGCATTAAAGCTGCAGTCGGTGGCAGCATAAGCGGAAATCACAAACAGCGTTTTGTAAAACTTCGTGAATCAACGTTAGCTGTCGTCAAACGGGCTGCACATAAACGACTGCTCACCGGAATCCAATCAACCCACGATGGCTCAGCCTTGGAGCATAGAATGATAACTGCAACAGCCTGAGCCGTGAGTGATGCATCGACGTCTCCGGATGCGTGCAACCGATAACGAGAGGATAAGCAGGACGCAGTTATTTCAATAACCCCATTAGGGTCATTGATCCTAGTTTTGGACACACAACACATCAATACCCAGTGTGTCCAAGCTGCGTGCGAGTGCAGCCTTTTGAGCTATTTGTCTTACAGTGCGAACATTGGACGTCGCGATGGAAATGACACAGCGTGACCGATAGGCGTCCGGTGCGTGTCGCGAGATGGCTGCAGATGTTTCTCCGGTGGCACTTCAGTTGCTGTGAATTAAGCTGGGAATTATAGAAGGAAGGTTAGTAATGGGGGTCGGGATGGGAATGAGAGAAAAAGGTGGAAAAGAAAGGAAGCGCCAGCAGTAGCATGTTTCCGCTTATCAGTCCTGCTGTATGCAGCAGATAAGACGATGCAGGATGAAGTTAATGTTTGAAGAAAACGTTACGCCAGGGCGCCCAGACCTAGACAGGAGGACGATTAGGGTCCTCATCCAAAGCCTTTGGCTCAAAAGCCTGTCCGCAAGGCAGCGAGGAGGTGGCAATGATTTAGTTTTACAGAAATGGACGTCATCCCATTTCAAACCCTCAACCTGGAGGACGAGGAGACTGTTTGTCTGACCTCTCACCATTGACCAACCTAGTAGTAGCTCTCAAGGGGCCCGGAGGCAACACCCAGTAAAACTCAATGGGTCAACGAGGTACGCCAGCCGTCTCACCACATTAAGGTCGTTTCGTTGAGACGGAATAGCACTACTGCCGTATCCGCATCTTCCAGAACCTCACTGTCATCCTCCTCAGTCAAGTTACTAATCCCCTCTCAAAGAAGCTTTTATCTGTACATAACTGGAATACAACTTTGGATTTCTTTCACATTCTAAGCTCATCACGATAATTAGCTCGCCCCTGCAATTTGATTACTCTATTCCGATATGGTTTATGGTGTAGCCATTGCCTGAAACCCCCAGATCCTTGAAAGATTATCCAAAAGTATGTCTCCGAAGCCTTCAGGCAATTTCACGTCGCCACCAGCGGGGCTTATTTCTGCTTCGATCGGGGCGCAAGGGAGCGAACTGATCTAACAATTGCATGAGGCATGTCCTATCTTTGTTCTATCCTTGCCTGTAGTTGAGCGGGAACCCAAGGGAGCCGGAGGGCTCTGTTCCGCAAACCGCTAATATCAATTCGGGCCAAACATTCCCACAGATCGAGGTTTCAATGGTAGCTTCATTACACTCATCGAAAAGATAAGGACACAGCGATCGCTCCTACCTATGTAGGCTTCCGCATGCATCTCTGTTACGTGGTCATGTCTGTAATATGCGTCCGGTCGGGGGATCCGAAGCTCTCTGGTTCAGGGGCGTACCTGGGTCGTATTAGACCGAAGGGGCTAAAAGGTAAACAGAGTTCGTAGGCGGTTGGAGAACCACCTAGTAAGTGTCGGAGAGGGATGAACGGTGTGTTGATGTCACATCTGGTGGCTAGCTGGGTGGGTAGAGCTGGGTGGGTAGAGGATCGAGCGCGAAGAGACCAGATGGAAGACGTGAAAGCGCACGACAGATAGAAGATAAAATGGAAAGGTAAAGAGAAGATAAAAGGACGCTCACAGTAAAGTTGCGGTCGACGACAACTTACTTGCTACTGGAAGACAGCGTAATATCCGCCACTTGGAAATAACGTTCCATCGGCAGTGTGATTCCGGTACACACGGTTGCCGGTAATGTGAGATAAATTTGGGGCCATTGAAATCGTAGTAATGTTTAATAATAATTGGGGATGCTTGCTGAAATCCTACGACCTCAATTAGTAATAATTGTGCTAAGGGGTTTAAATGCGTTACGATGGTTATTCATCTTCCCGCTTCACGCATAGCAACCATGGTGGATGACTCGCTTGTATTCCGACGTATGCTTAAGGGTCCTTATCTGGACTTCGCATCGGTGAAGGAGGATCTGAAAGTGTTTCAGATTGAAACGGCAACATCATTTGTTCGTCGGAACGTTGTAACTGCGAAGGCGTACCAGATGGAGACCGGACAGGTGCTACCGGAAGGATGCCAATACCGGTATATTTTGTTTGTATGTGTGCATCGGAAGCGCAGCAGTTACTGGAAAGCGGTAAGTGCATTGTATTTTCCTGATGAGAAGATTACTATAGGTGCCGATGTTACAATTGCCCTGCGCGTTTTTCTGTGACGTTTAGGGGGGAAAGTTACGAAATTGGGAATGCGTTTCTGTGGCATTCGCACAGCTTTCACGTTGGAAAGCCTTGGCTGTATGTAAGAAAAACAGGTAACGAATCTCATTTCCCTCATGCATAATTTTCACCTGGACATTTCTTTGCAACAGCTGCGTCACCTCCTCCACCTCGGTGACACAAGCATTACGATGACGCCGCCGTATGACATACAAATCTCTCCTTGTTAAACGAATGTTATATTGCTGCCGCACAAAGGCACGCATATCCTGGGTCCGACGAAAGGTTCTCATTAAGTTCAGCACCAGCCGTTCCTGATCTTCTGTTAGCCTACGATTTCTTACATACAGCCAAGGCTTTCCAACGTGAAAGCTGTGCGAATGCCACAGAAACGCATTCCCAATTTCGTAACTTGAAGTTCAAGTTCAAGTTCAAGCGGGACTGGAACGATAGGATAGATCCCGTGAGTGTTCCTTCCTCGGCGGGTCGTTGAACCAGGAGTTGGCGAACTTTGAAATACTGATGGACCTAAAACAAAGACCGCATCCCACCCTGTCCAACCAATTAATGCCCACGGATCCTGCCCTAGCAGTCCCTGCTGGGTCGGTTACGTGAAGTAAGAAAGAGAAAAAAGTAAACGCAGGAGGCAAAAGAGAAAGTGGTAAGAGCTAAGCAAGTGGAATACCAAGATATTTGAGTCAATAAAAAAACTGAAAAATGAAGGTGAGTCAGCTAGGAAAAAGGAAAGGTTTGCTGTTGCCACCCAAGAGCATCGAGCTGGCGCGCAAAACCCTTAACCGTAGGTTCCCTAACCACGTGATCTGGAAGAGAATTCCAGCGATCTATAACTCGGCGCGATAGACGAGTTTCCGTCCTAATCCTATCAGACCGTGGTTTATGCAGTTTCAGTGGGTGACCGCGGAGACTAGGTAACGTAGCGGGACTAAAAAGCCCTGACAAGTTCGGGCCAATCTTACCCGTCAAAATACGATAAGTGAGAATCAGGTCCCCTCTTATCCTTCGGTAGTGCATGGAGTACATACCCAAACTGAGCAAGCGTTCAGGATACGTCTGTCCCCGTAGACCCTGCACTAACCGAGTGCCAACTCGTAACACCCTCTCCAAGTCCATTTTGTCTCGGTTAAGACATGGTGGACAAGCCTGAATACAATATTCCAGGTAGGGTCGGACGAATGCCGAAAATAGCTTCACAAACAACTTGGCCGTTAAGATTCCGAAAGAGCGGCGGATAAACCACATCATACGAAACCCTCGACAAGCAGCCTTCTTCCAGTTGTCTCCAGAATGAAGTGCTGATGCGTGTACGACTCCTAAATCAACCTGCTGAGTGACAACAGGGAGTTCACCACCGCCGAGAACATATCGGGTGGGAGGATTAGCAGCTCCGATTCGGAGAACAGAGCACTTCGCCCTATTTATGGGCATCAACCATAAGATGGACCATTCCCAGAGTCTATCCAAGGCACGCTGAATGGCCTCAGGACCCCCCGGGATATCCACAATATTCCAGAGCTTAAGGTCGTCAGCAAACATTAATGATGACACCCCTAGCTCTCCCGGCAAGTCATTTACATAGATCGCGAACAACAATGGCCCCAATACCGAGCCCTGCGGAACGCCACTAAGGACAGCTTGCCTGAGCGAAAGGCTACGCCCCACCCGTACGCACTGTTCCCTCCCATCAAGGAAGGCAGACACCCATTGAAGGGCGCGACCAGATATCCCGTAAGATCTCAACTTTAGTGAGAGCCGAAGATGTGGAACAGTGTCAAAAGCTTTCGAAAAATCTACGAATAGCACGTCTACAGCGTGGCCACTGTCTACCGCTTCGGCCCAGCTTTCACGAGATACAAGTAAATTAGTCTGACATGAAAATCCTTTGCGGAATCCATGTTGTGCAACACTGAGAAGGTTGAATCGATTCAGGTGGTTCTCCACTGAATCCCTTATCAGATTCTCGAACAACTTGACTACTACGCTTGTCAAACTGACAGGCCGGTAGTTCGCGGGTAGAGCGCTGTCACCGCCCTTAAAAATCGGACAGATGATTGCCTCCTTCCATTCCGAAGGTAGGCTGCAGCTGTCCAGCGATATTGAAAATACGCACGTGAGCGGACCACTCAACTCAGTGGCCAGTTCATGCAACAGCTTCGGATGAATTGAATCAGGACCGGAAGCTTTAGAGGGATTAATGCCTTGCAGTAGCTCGAAGACCTGAGTCTCCGTTATGCTAAATTCAGCTAAGCAAGAATCCTCTGGAACTCTTGAAACCAATTCAACCTGCGGTAAAGAGGTCTCCCGAGCAAAGACCGCAGTATACTGATCACTCAGTATACAAGCCTTGTCATAGTCAGTTTGCGCAGGGGTCCCGTCTGCTCGCAATAAAGCTGGTATAGACAGTTTTGCCCCGCTGCGTCTTTTAACGTAAGCAAAAAACTTCTTGGGATTAGCTGCGGCCGAGTCCGCTAAACCCTGCTCGTATTGGGGACGAGCAGTTCTGAGATGTTGCTTACATTTATTTCTATTCTCTCGATAACTATCATAGGTGCTGGCGGATGGAGCTGCTTGGTAGGTTCGCCAGCATCTAGACCGTTTCTTGAGTAGGTACTTGCCTGTGGTATCTATCCATGGAGGCTGTGCCCTTAACCCTCTTTTCCTAATGAGTGGAATATAGGGTGCGGAAACCTCCGTAAGGTATGCCTTAAATTTATCCCAGGCTAACTGGACAGAGTCAGCCATCGAAATCTCACAGTTCAGAACTGAAGCCTTAGTTCGCATTGCACTAAAGTCCGCCCGCCAAATATTCGGAAGTAATTCAACAGCGGTCTCTTGGTGCCTTGAAAGAGCACATCGAAAGGATATGCATGCGTGATCGCTGGACCCTAGAGGTGCACGGCATGAAACGTCAGTCACGAAGTCCAGGGACTTAGCGAAAACCAAATCCAAAGTAGATGGTATTTGGTTGTCCATATACCTAGTGGGAAAGTCAACGAACTGGTGCAAAGGCACTTGGAGAGTCAGTTCAAGGAAGTCTGCACCGAATGTTCCTAATGCCGAATTGCAAGAAAGATCGGCTCAACAGACTTCCGGGAGGTTGAAATCCCCTAGAACTAAACACTTGTTCGCAGACTGAGTGCGAATAAAGTCAAGTATCCCCCTGGAGGAACTTCCAGGACTTCTGTATACCACTATAACTGTAAACTGGGTAGAGGAAGTGCACAAAACAGCCGATAGGGCTTCAACAGTCTGATCCGACGACTGGAATGTGCAAGTCCTCAACACATCTAAGTTACAGCTCACATATAGCACAACGCCTCCGCCTTGGCGACCAACGGAGCGATCAGTTCTAAGCAGCGCGTAGCCAGGTAAATATACCTCAACGTCCGTGATATCCGGAGACAACCACGTCTCAGTGAAAGCAAGTATGTCGGGACGAGATTTGTCTACAAGTAGACCCAACTCGTGCACCTTGTTCCTTAGGCTACGCACGTTGCTAAGTACTACCTCAAGGAAGTCGGCACGACCATCCCTGGGTCGTGCGCCATCAGGATTGGTTCTGATAGGGCGGAAAGTAATTTCCGGCTGACCACCTGAAAACCCACCAGACGGAGGCCTTGTTCACCAGCCGCCCGTCTAGTTTTGAGGTCTTTGATAGCCTCCTTTAACTTCAACCTATCTGCCAGTGGGAGGTCCGGCTGAACGCTGACACCACTACCCTTAAGTTTGAATGCAAATCGCAGTAACGATTTGCGTTCCTCCGGGGTAGAAAGGACTACGCGAAGTAGTCGGGGTCGTGGATTTGGCGTAGCGATAGGAACGTTCCCCAATCTGGTCAGCTTTCTGACAGTGACACCAGGGAAACCAGGTGGAAGCAGTTTGCTGACACACAGTTTCAGCCACTTGATGTCATCCAAGATGCGTTCCCTTGGGAGAACAGCCTCAGATTCAGTAACGTTACGGAATATAACGCTACTATCCGTGAAAGAGTCGGTACGACGGGGAGTGTTTACCCCACGTGCCTTTGATTCGACACCTATACCAGCTGTTTTCACCACTGGCGGTGGGACTGTCGCTGGCTTCCCAAACGACGCCGAAGCAACGGTAGCGTAGGTTTTCCGCTCTATTGCCGGCGTTTTACTGGTTCCAGGGTCTTCAAGCCCCTTCGAAGTTTTACGAGTAGCTCTTGTCCGCTTCTTCTTTTGGCTCACTGGAGCAGGGGCCGTTGACTTTGTATCGCATTGGGCAGTTACCAGCATTTCGTCAGAACGTCACAGAAAAACGCGCAGGGCAATTGTAACATCGGCACCTATAGTAATCTTCTCATCAGGCAAATACAATGCACTTACAGCTTTCCAGTAACATTGCCGCGTTTCCCATGCACACATACAAAGACTCCGTTTGATTGCACTAACGCGGTTACATTTAAATTTCTATGTTGCCGATTGGTACATCCGTTTTGCGTCGTGAATAATTTTATTCATACTGCTATGGTTAAATAGCGTAAATTAATGTAATCCGTTGATTAGTATTACAGGGGATATTATGTGTGAACGTTTTACTGAGGTAAATTTCGTGAAATTGGGAAGGCCGAGATGGCGGCGGAAAATCAACAGCTGGGAATTTGCGGAGGTTGTGTTCAACAAATATGCCGTTATTTCTGAAAACGTAACGCTTTAAAATGTTACGTGTATTGAATCTAGCAGTAGCAATCTCGAATTCGCTTTTGTCGATACAATGGCGGAGATGCACGCTGTGCAACATATCCTGCAACCTACAAGACAGCTTCCGGAGCAACCTGAAAGCTGTCTTGATCTCCTTTTCACGAACGATGAGCAACATGTCTATTCCGCTAATGTATTTGAACCCATTGGGTCTAGCGATCACTCCACGATTTCATCCGTCCTACGTTTGCCGTCTGTTGTATCAATACGGATACCCCGTCGTAACATTTGGGAAGCAAACTGGGATCAGTTGATGAGTACTGCGGAACACATGGACTGGTCAGTACCTTTGAATGACGGTGTTAAGTGTGTTGGGAAGTGCTGAAGCAAAACCTTGTTCAGTTACTAGACCAATTTGCTCCTTTAACGCCAATAAAATGTTGGTAGAGGCCGCCATGGATGGATAGCGAATATGTTATGTCGAGGTGAGGTGTAAAAGTGTGGAAGGGGTTCAAACAAACTCATAGCGCCGTAGATTACGCAGCTTACAAATCACAAAAAAATGTTGCAATTCAATGAACTACAGAAGCGAGCGGCTTATGAAACACTCTTGTCAGCAAATGCGAAGGAGTCACCCAAAAAGGTTTTTGCATACTTCAAGCGCAAGCTTAAGCCAACTGACGAGTTACCTGCTTTGGAAAATTCTCTTGGTGCACTGTTGACCGCCGACAAGGATCGGGCTATCGCACTTGCTTCACATTTCGGGTCAGTGTTCGACTCAGCTTCTCCAGCATTTCAGTGTACCCAAGTCGACGCCAAACTGGATACAGTATCCTGTTCAGAGGACCAAGTAAGGGGATTGCTTGCTAATCTAGACTGCTCCAAACCGCCAGGACCTGACGGCTTGCCTCCACTACTTCTCAAAAGGCTGGCACCTGTTATCGCACCTACAGTGACGGAATTGTTCGAGGCCTCTTTGACCCAAGGCAACGTCCCACGTGAATGGAAGCAAGCGATCGTACAGTCATTCCCGAAAAAGGGAAACAGAAGCAGAGTAGCGAACTATAGACCGATTTGCCTGATACCAGTGCTGGCCAAATTGCTGGAAAAGTGGTCAAGAAGGCGCAGCTTGAGTTCACAGAACCACACGGTGTGCTTACATCAGTTCAACATGGTTTCCTAAGAGGACGGTCTTGTACCACGAATATTCTGACTTCCCGACAGTTGGATTGAAGCAGTTAATGACGGTAGGAGCATTGATGCCTTGCTGATTGACTTTAGCAAAGCATTTGATAGAGTGAATCACTTTATCTTGCTATCTAAACTCAAGTGTTATGGCGTGGGTTGAAAATTGCTGAAATGGATTCAGTCTTTTCTGGACAAGCGGCAGTGGTGCTTCAAGGTCAATGACTACCGAACGAAATGGTGTACTGCCTCAAGTGGTGTGCCACAGGGCACAGTACTTGGCCCAACGCTTTTTCTGTTTCATATCAACGACTTACCAGGACGATTAACATCTACTTGCGCGCTGTTCGCAGATGATTTGAAAGTTTGGAGGGAAATATCGACTTCCGTCGATGAGGATATACTGCAAATTGATCTCGACACAATCTCCTCATGGGCATCAACAAACTGCCTTCCACTGAATGCTGAAATGTCCGAATTGCTCCGCATTGGCAAGTGCCGTCGGGACAGAAATTACAGTGTCGGTGGACGTCTAATGTGCTCGGCTGCGACGGTTAGAGATCTAGGAGTATTATCCCGATGGGACTTACAATCGTCAGACAATACGCATAAGGTCTACTGTTCCAGCCTTCGCATGTTTTGGTCATTAAAGCGGACCTTCCACGTTTGGTTAGAGGAAATTGCTGTCAGGCTATACGTCTCCATGGTGCGCCCGCTTTTAGAATACCGGGCACCGGCCTATTATCCAAGTACAAAAAGTGAGATGAGAAAACTGGAAAAAGTCCAGCACCTAGTCACCCGCCTGATCCCCACGCTCCGAGGCTTATCTTACCACCAGAGGTACCACAAGTTACGTCTCCCTACACTAGTATACAGGAGATTACGAATTGACCTCATTATAACGTTTAGAATCCTTCACCTGAGACAGTTTCCTCACCTGAGACATATGTTCTGTATTGTGGATGCACCTATAACCCGGGGGCATTCTTACAAGCTGGAAGTTCCACGTATTTACAATTTCACTCATATTCATTGTTTCGCGCGACGTGTGATACATTTCTGGAACTAGGTGCCCAGTTCCGTTGTTCTTTCTGATTCAGTGCAGTGGTGCAAACGAAGCATTAACAAGCACTTTTCAGACTTGTGTTTCTATGCAGACGCCATGTTTGACCTTCTTTCGTCGCGTTGTTATGCCACCGCTACACTAGCAGCCCTAAAAGACCAAGACAAGCAGCGCTTTCTTTGTGCTTATACATCGGTGTTTTGTTTGCTTATTACTAAACGATTATTGATGTGCATTCACACAGACCCATATGCGGTATGGGTCATTTTTCTTTACTTATGATGGAGGTCACATAGATTCCTATCTTATTCTCCTAATAAATTGATTCTGATTCTGATTCTAACCGTCTTTTGTAAACGGAACTCACTGTTTACGATGGAGAAGGTATAAGGTAGACGAAGCTGTACGGAATCTTAATTGCACAATTAATGTTCACATAGGACATGAAATGCGACATTCTAAGGCAAGGCAGGTGCCTAGTTTAATCCTAATGATGGGAAATACGTAATTAATAAGTGTGAATCATACTTAGGATGCATTGATGGTAAGCTGCCATTCAATGTGAATTGGCAAATGTTAATAAGTGCGAAATGGGTAACTGGGATGACGAGGGCATCAATATACACATGGATGAGGAAATACAGAATAAGATATTAAAAGTTAATGAGGAATGCAGGGTAACAGATATATTTTGTTACCGTTATGCAGTGTCTGGAAACGCGTACTTGGAAATGATCCTGAGGTGAATAGCATTAAATATTGGTTTCAATGAAGGGGAATACCTAATTGTGTGAACGCTTTGTTGTTAGATTTAGTTTCTTGCGGATTGTCAGGCAAGTAAGGGTCACGTGGAACGTGCTCATATTACCAGATAAGAATGTTACTGCATATAAACTGCTTTAAACGTATGCCTGATTCTGAACTGTATCTGCCCATACACACATATAACTGTATAGATGTATAAATATGCAAGCACCTGCGTTATTATTCAACGTATGTGTACATGTATATATATATATATATATATGTATATTTATAACTACATGGTTGGCGGCATCCGGTTTCGGATTTGCCTGTCACTGTGACCAGCCACAGGACGCCTGCGCCTACAGAGGGACCATGGATGGCTTGCGCTGCACCACCCACAGCTCCAACCACATACCCCATATCCAGTGTAAACCCGAAGGAATAAGACCGGGAGGCATGCGGATGGGAACCACGTTTCATCAACGGAGCCGGCCCACACTCCTTCACAGGCAAACACAAGCACGCTGTAGTTGGGAATCAAGCGCACACAAGGCGGTGGCTGGACCGTAGTCCGCTCCACACTGAGTGCATGGAACCGCTCTTTGAGCCTAGCACGGCCACAAGAACCGTGCACCCCGTCCCCTCCAGCAACGACCAACTGTCTCCTAGAGCCAGTATGAACGATGTAGTGGGTAATAGACAGGTAGGCACCTTGTCAACATACACATCAAGCGCAACCATACCAGAGATATCAAACTACACCCATTCAATTTAAACAACAAGCTGAAATAAAATAAATCCAATAATGCATACAGATACGGTGGCATAACTCTTCGCTAAATTACCATATGAAGTAAGTTGGTCAGCAACAAATCCGTGATAAGTAAGAAATGTCCACAAGTTACTTAAAATGCTACAAACGCAACAAAATTACCGAAGATAAGCGCAATTAGTGTAAGCAACGTGGCCAGTTAATAGAACATTATTCAGGGAGGCAGAACAAACCAAATAAAGCGGAATGAAATTTATCCAGCTGAAAAAAGGCACCTTGTCAAAATGCACATCAAGCGCAGCCACACCAAGGATATCAAACAACAGCCAAACACTTGAAAGAGAGAAAGAAAAGGCGAAAAATTCGATTAATGCATAAGAAAACGGTGATATAAACCTTAATTAAATAGCACATGCAATAAGTTGTTTACAAACAAATCCTAGCTAAGTGCACGAGGTCAGCAAATATAGTTCACGGAATGCCACGAACGCAAAATGTTATGGAAATCGAATACAATTGGCTTAGGCGATGTGTGCAAGTTAATGAAACAGAGTACAGGGAGTTATTTATAAAAGAAAGAAAAGCATTAAGGTAAAAACTGTAAACCCACCACCTAAAATAAAGAGACTTAGCATGCAATCACGCGGTTAGTAAATCGAATTCAGCGGGCCTACAAACGCCGCGCCGGCTCGCCGTAATTCTCTGTGAGGCCCGTCGTCGCCTCTGTAGTGGCCCCCAATGGCACAACGCCTGGCCCACTAGACATTTATATGGGAAAGAAAGGCATTAGCAGAGAACCGAAAACCCACCACCAGAATAAACGAGACTTAGCATGCAAGCATGCAGTAAGTAAATCGAATTCAGCGTGCCTACAAATGCTGTGCCGGTGCTGCCTACGTTCACTGCGGGACCCGTCGTCGCTTCGGCAGTGGTCCCGAGTGACCTCTCTCATGGCTCACTAGGCCTGCCTGACTAAGGCACTCGCGACCGCATGTTCTACAGCACCATGCGCTCGATGTCGATGGAGTACAATTCATCGGTGCTTGCCGCTTCCGCACTTGCCGCTTCTTCTCTGCATGCATGAGGGATTTCTCCCGCACCTCACCAACTGCCATCGTGATTAGATCGCGCCATGCACCACGATCAACCGCCTTCGATTCCCATGATCTGCAATCAAGATTAGAACGTGTGAGGCTCACTTTAATCATGTCCTGGTAACGTAACTTTGGGTTCTCCACGTGCCGCTTCCCTATACTCAGCTGACCGTATAAAAGTTGTTTCGGTATCTGCGCCGTATCCATACGGCTCACATGACCGAGCCATCTCAGGTGTCGCAGTAAAAGTATGCAGTCCACTGCATACATCCCACTTCGGCGCAACACTTCCGTGTCTGCAACTCTGGCGCCCCAGCCGATCCGCAAAATTCGTCGCAGACACTGCTGATGGAACCGCTCGAGATATCGCACATCCCGACGGTACATCGTCCACGTTTCACCGACGTATAGAAGAACGGACAGTACCATGAATTTGTACACCATCAGCTTCGTGTTAATGGTGAGCTGATGGTTGTTCCACACTCGGTACTCAAGCTTCCCGAATGCCGCTGCCGCCTTCGACACGCGATTACGCAACTCAACGTGTAGCTGCTGATCAGTCGACATCACACTCATAAGGTAGCAGAAGCGGGAGGTGGTTTCCAATACTTCAGCACCAATGCTGATTCGCGGCAATATTGAAGATTGAACCTCCGGTGAAGGCTGAAAGAGACAGACAGTTTTGCTTGTGTTGATGGTGAGCCCGAATTTGGCCGCTGTCAAAGCCAGAGCACTAGTCATGTGCTGCAACTCATCCACGCTGTGTGAAAACAACGCACAGTCGTCAGCAAACAGCAACATACGGATAGTTGTCTCACAGACTAGAGTTCTCGCACCGAAACGACGGATGTTCAGCAACCCACCATCAATACGGTGCTCCACACGAACACCGTAAGCACAAGCCGCATCAAAAGCACAAGACAACATTGCATGAAGATAGATATTAAACAGGGCAGGAGCTAAGACACAGCCATGCTTCACACCAGAGACAACTGCAAAGTCATCCGAGGTCTCTCCATTTAGCTGCACTCTCGCTCGCATACCACTGTGCAGACATTCAATTAAACTTACAAACTTACGCGGGCAACCAAACTTACCCAACACCAGCCACAGTGCCTCGCGGTTCACCGTATCAAATGCCTTGGTGAAATCAACAAAAAGCGAGTACGATGGCTGGTGTCGTTCTCTGCATTTCTCTTGCATCTGACGAGCCGCAAACACCATATCCATAGTGCTGCGACCCGAACGGAATCCACATTGCTCTTCCGCCACGTTTGGTCTCAAAATCTGACTCACGAGGCGATTGAGCAGGATTCGGGCAATCACCTTGCCCACACAACTCAGCAAGTTGATGCCACGATAATTCGTGCAACATTGCTTGCTCCCTTTGCCCCTGTACAGTGGTAGCACAAGGGCATCCTTCAGCTCAGGAGGCACCTCCTCCTCAATCCACACGCGTTGCACCAAGTGGTGCAGCGCAGTCAACAACGCGGGTCCACCGAGTTTCAATACTTCAGGTGGCATCCCGTCACCTCCGGCACATTTGCCGTTTCGCAGCTGAGCAAGTGCTCTCTGCGTCTCATCCAGTCTCGGCGTATCCGCCAGATCCGCCTTCACATCGTGCTGCTTCAGGCCATTCAATGTAGGCCAGTCGATCTCTGAACGGTTGTTCAAGAGACAGACAAAGTGTTTCCGCCAGACCTGCATTATGTCTGCAGTCTGGGTGCAGGTAGCGCCTGAACTACCATCGATCAGTGTCCTCAGCGGCTCGATCTCGGTCCATACACCGCCTTCCACAAATCAAAGAATTCCTTGTGTTGACGGCGTTCGGCGTAGCATACCATCTGCTTCGCCTTCTCCGTCCACCATGCATTTTTAATGCGACGGAGCTCTCGGGTCAGTCGCCGTCGAAGTTTGCGAAACTGACTCTTCTTCCCCAAGTCACTGGGGTCTGCAGCATGTGCAGCAAATGCTGCATTCTTCTCCGACACCAATGCGTCAATCGTCACATTGTTGTCATCAAACCAATCAGGCCGCTTACAGTTTGCGCGCCCGATGGTCTCCTCGGCAGCAGCTGTCACCTGGGCGCGAATGTTGTGCCACAGGTCGCCCACTGCGGCTATACAGTCCTCATCACCACACAGGCGTGCAGCCGTCGCCTTCTCCAGCTCAGTACGTTTCGCCACAGTACCGAGGGAGAGAATGTTAAATTTACGCCGATTCACGGCGGGAGTGCAATACATCGATTTACGAAAATATATGTACAGTTTGGTCGGAACCAATTTGTGAGCAGTGCCACACTCAGCTCCACGCAGTACACGTGTCATGCGCACTTCACGCATATCACGCTGACGTACGATGACATGGTCGAGCAGGTAAGCGTGACCACTCCGTGGGTGCGTCCAAGTTGCTATATCACTCGCACTTAGTGCAAACCGAGTGCTCGTGATCGTCAGACCGTGAGTGGCACACAATGAGAGCAGCCTGTCACCTTTCGCGTTCGCTGAACCAATGCCATGCGAACCGATAACATCTGTCCACGCTGATGCATCACGCCCAACGCGCGCGTTGAAGTCACCCAGCAGAAATAGTCGGTCGCTCCTCGGCACAGACCGTATCACGGAGGATAGCTCAGTGTAGAACTGATCACGCGTGTCATCAGGATAACACATGGTCGGACCGTACGTGCTTATAAAAGTAGCAAACTTACCTCTTCCGAGTCGCAGGCGAACAGTCACCAGCCGCGCGCTGATGCGAGTTGGTTCACCTACCAGCTGGCCATTCAGGCGGCAGGATATTGCAAATCAGACCCCATGTTCACGTGGTGCTGAGGCGGCGTTGCCCGCCCATTAGAATGTGTAGCCAGCACCTGCTTCATGTAACTTACCTTGCTCAGCGAGCCGAGTTTCACTGAGCGCCGCAATATTGATGTGGTAGCACGCCAGCTCCATTGCGACCAGTGCAGTGCGTCGCTCAGGGCGCTCGCTGGAGTTACGGTCCAGTAGTGTGCGCACGTTCCAGCACCCGATGCTGAGTGCTTTACGCGCAGGCATACGATTGCATTGGTGGGAAATCGCATGCGAGGTGGTCGTTGTGCTTCGGAGGTTTGCTTGAGGGACTCCACCCGGAGCCTTTGGCTCAATAGCCTGACCCACAAGGCAGTGGGTGGTTTGGAGGTTTGCTTGAGGGACTCCGCCCGGAGCCTTTAGCTCGATAGCTGACCCACAAGGCAGTGGAGAGCAGATCCAGCTCGGGAATGTGATTGCAGAGACAGATGGGGATCTGCTTGACGGCCGTCACACGCAGCCTTTGAGGTTCTGGAACAATTATCATATGTTTTGCGATAAGCACCTGCGACCACGGCCAGACGCAGGTGGGTTTTTGGCGGGTTTGCACCAATTTCACCAAAGACTGCCTGTCTTTAGGCGGGCAGTAGCAAACCATTGAACACCCGGAGGTGTCCTCCCACCGTCTGAGACAATGCGTGGCACTCGTGCTCTACGCCAATCGAGCATTGAGAATATAACCCGTAAACCTGTTGTCTCCCATGGCTAGGTTTTACGGGAAGTGGTCCATCGACCACTTCCTAACCTCCGGAGAGGATGGACTAGGATACTGCAAGGGGGCCTAATCTTGACAGGAGAACGATTCGGGTCCTCAGCCAAAGCCTTCGAAAAAATGAACACTCGAAAGGCAGCGGGTCTAGCGCATGGTCAGTTAGCTGACTCATGCGGATTGGTGTCCTGGATCTTAGCAGGGAGAAGGGCGAAACCTAACTCCCACCCAGCGGTCGCCACGAGGAGGCGCCCAGGACATGAGACTATGGCGCAACAGTAGCAGCAGTGGGTAGACCATCTGTCAGGATCTAGCCACCACCAGTCTCAGCGCACCATAGGCTCTCCCGCCATACACATGGTTGGCGGCATCCGGTTTCGGATTTGCCTGTCAATGTTGCAAGCCACGGACGCCTGCGCCTACAGAGGGACCATGGATGGCTTGCGCTGCACCACCCACAGCTCCAACCACACACCCCATATCCAGTGTAAACCCGAAGGAATAAGACCGGGAGGCATGCTGATGGGAGTCACGTTTCATCAACGGAGCCGGCCCACACTCCTTCACAGGCAAACACAAGCACGCTGTATTTGGGAATCAAGCGCACACAAGGCGGTGGCTAGACCGTAGTCCGTTCCACACTGAGTACAATGGAACCACTCTTTTATCCTAACACGGCCACAAGAACCGTGCACCCTGTCCCCTTCTGCAACGACCAACTGTCTCCTGGAGCCAGTATGGACGAGGTATTGGGTAATAGACAGGTAGGCACCTTGTCAACATGCATATCAAGCGCAGCCACACCAAGGATATCAAACAACAGCCAAACACTTGAAAGAGAGAAAGAAAAAGCGAAAAATTCGATTAATGCATAAGAAAACGGTGATATAAACCTTAATTAAATATCACATGCAATAAGTTGTTTACAAACAAATCCTAGCTAAGTGCACGAGGTCAGCAAATATAGTTCACGGAATGCCACGAACGCAAAATGTTATGGAAATCGAATACAATTGGCTTAGGCGATGTGTGCAAGTTAATGAAACAGAGTACATGGAGATATTTATATAAGAAAGAAAAGCATTAAGGTAAAAACTGTAAACCCACCACCTAAAATAAAGAGACTTAGCATGCAATCACGCGGTTAATAAATCGAATTCAGCGTGCCTACAAACGCTGCGCCGGATCGTCGTAATTCTCTGCAGGACCCGTCGTCGCTTCTGTAGTGGCCCCAAATGGCACAGCGCCTGGCCCACTAGACATTTATATGGGAAAGAAAGGCATTAGCAGAGAACCGAAAACCCACCACCAGAATAAAAGAGACTTAGCATGCAAGCATGCAGTAAGTAAATCGAATTCAGCGTGCCTACAAATGCTGTGCCGGTGCTGCTTACGTTCACTGCGGGACCCGTCGTCGCTTTGGCAGTGGTCCCGAGTGACCTCTCCCATGGCTCACTAGGCCGGCCTGACTAAGGCACTCGCGACCGCATGTCCTACAGCACAATGCGCTCGATGTCGATGGAGTACAATTCATCGGTGCTTGCCGCTTCCGCACTTGCCGCTTCTTCTCTGCATGCATGAGGGCTTTCTCCCGCACTTCAGCAACTGCCTTCGTGATTAGATCGTGCCATGCACGCCGACAATCGCCTTCGATTCCCATGATCTGCAATCAAGATTAGAACGTGTGAGGCTCACTTTAATCATGTCCTGGTAACGTAACTTTGGGTTCTCCACGTGCCGCTTCCCTATACTCAGCTGACCGTATAAAAGTTGTTTCGGTATCTGCGCCGTATCCATACGGCTCACATGACCGAGCCATCTCAGGTGTCGCAGTAAAAGTATGCAGTCCACTGCATACATCCCACTTCGGCGCAACACTTCCGTGTCTGCAACTCTGGCGCCCCAGCCGATCCGCAAAATTCGTCGCAGACACTGCTGATGGAACCGCTCGAGATATCGCACATCCCGCCGGTACATCGTCCACGTTTCACCGACGTATAGAAGAACGGACAGTACCATGAATTTGTACACCATCAGCTTCGTGTTAATGGTGAGCTGGTGGTTGTTCCACACTCGGTACTCAAGCTTCCCGAATGCCGCTGCCGCCTTTGACACGCTATTACGCAACTCAACGTGTAGCTGCTGATCAGTCGACATCACACTCATAAGGTAGCAGAAGCGGGAGGTGGTTTCCAATACTTCAGCACCAATGCTGATTCGCGGCAATATTGAAGATTGAACCTCCGGTGAAGGCTGAAAGAGACAGACAGTTTTGCTTGTGTTGATGGTGAGCCCGAATTTGGCCGCTGTCGAAGCCAGAGCACTAGTCATGTGCTGCAACTCATCTGCGCTGTGTGAAAACAACGCACAGTCGTCAGCAAACAGCAACATACGGATAGTTGTCTCACAGACTAGAGTTCTCGCACCGAAACGACGGATGTTCAGCAACCCAACATCAATACGGTGCTCCACACGAACACCGTAAGCACAAGCCCGCCATATACTACATACATACATATAGACATAGCAGTATGTATATTGCATATAAATATTTACGTAATGCGTGCGCATACATGAACCCATATATTTTTCTAATCATGCATAGGTACGTACGTACATTTCAAAATGTGGCTGGCAAGGCCTACAATGATACGCATATATATATATATATAGGTATATATAGATATATATATTTTGCAGCATAGTGCAACAGATTATGCCTTATTTTATGCAGCTAATCTGGACATATGAAGACCTACCAAATTATTGCTGTTTGCTTAGCACTCGCAATCCAAATCAACCTACCAGCACAGCGGTTACATAAGTAAATGTTCCCCTTCAGCAACACCAATAATAAATGATACTCGGTGGACGCTCTTTTCAGGTTACCCATTTATGAGCACATCAATACGGGAATGGAAAATACCCGCTATTGGTGAATCGTTGTCAAATTTGGACATCTTAATCTGTATGTTGTCAACGCTGCACATAGTGATGCCTGTGTCATCCCAATTACTCCGTTTGCACTAAATTATGTTTAGGAAACACATTCCCGTGATGCTTACCTTTAAAGCATCACCACCATAATTCACAAACACACACCATGTACTCATGGGAAACCCAAATGAATGAGCCGTGGAGGCGTGTGGAGGGGTGCAGGCTTCATGAATGGAGCCGACCCAGAGTGTCTCAGAGAGTAACAACAGTAATTTGTTGTACGTGGATGAAAGTACACGGAATGCGCATGCTGAGCGGTTCTGCGCTGCAGGCGTTTGGCCCGGAGGCAATGTTGGAGGGTGCTTGGGACATCATGGCGGTGCAACCATTCCCTTCAAGCGGGAACCATATATTGGTGTACGAAATATGAATTTCCATTAACAGTTAAGCAAGCGTGCGATTAATGGCAGTGCATATAAAGGGGGCATGCGTATGGAACACGACATGTGCACGTCGATGGAGTGAACTCGTGAAGACCATGGAAGACAGTAATAATGGAAGATTGTTACGCTTGGGCTATTGTGACAATACTCGAAATTGGTTGGTTTATGTACCCGTTACTCAAACATATACCGGCCAAGGTGACGCACGATGTATAGATTTGTACCCTGCAATCAGTTAGTGTAGTAAACCTTATGTCCGTCGGCACATACCAGTGGCAAAGTGGAACAGCCTATGGGGGAAAATGCACGCGGCGAGTAGGAGTGTGACGTGCATACGAGGTTACTAACCTGTGCTATTTCAATCCGTTTCATGGACCTGGATGTGTCCGCTCTGGAGAGTGGGAATGGTACTCCGGGAGGCGTGTGCCACAAGCGTCATTGCGACAAACGTACACGTTGAGGTTCTTCTTCAGATGGGGAAATGGAAGGGGCTTGATAAATACAGCACCATAGGTTTCTGCTCCGGTGTCATATGAAGTTGGAAGCGATCACAAACCTGCCCCACCTTGCGGGTGAGCTGCTCGAAGGATGGTTACCCAGGAAGCAAGAACACTTAGAAACGGTTTGTGGATACTTAAACATGTATCTGAAATGCAGCGACCCGGCATTAAATAAGGTTTAGTATGCACTTACCTTTCTGCAGTAGGTTATCTGACGGTGCGGGGTAGATGGTACGTATGGTTAACCGCTTGGGGATAAATTGTAATTGCGTCGTAGCCCTGAAAAAGAAGTTATCATAAGTACCCCAGTTTATCTGCGGATAGGTGGGGGAACTCAGTGCGATGCTGCAGTAAAGACGTTTGGAATTTGGTAAGAAGGACCCTGGTTGATGTAATGGAAAAGCGGCAATGCTAAGATTATGCAGCACGGGTAAGCGCAGAATCCGTTGTAGCACTCACCAACAGCCGTTGGGTCGTAGTCCTGCTGTTACAGACCTTAACCTTGAGGATGCCTTACGGCAACGGAGAGACGTGGTGTTACTTAAACTGTACTTGATGAGGGCTTTACAGCCTATTCACAAGTAATGCGAACGCTTAGAGCGTTTGGGTGACCATTTTAAAAGGCAAGTGCATCGGCCGGAATCCTTACTTTTCTCGCCGGACAAGGACCCCCCTGCTTCCTGGGCTAACCCCTTGCATGCACCCTCTCCCTCAAAAGTCCGAAGTGAAATGACACCGGGTAACTTAAATGAAGCCCGGATGACTTGTTGATAATCCAGAAGCGCGCTTGGAAATGGGGGACGTGGTGTTGTGGATGGTTAACAGCAGTTGCTTATCAAATCGTTGAAGCTGATATGTGACCCGAACGACTGCAGCGGCTCTGTCCCATACGGATTTTGCAAAGGAGGCTCACAATGGTAATGCACGTAGGCAGAGGGAAACTAGTCTTATGTACATTGCCTGCAAACTGATTGCCTCTGTCATTCTTCACAGATTTACTTGCACCCGTGAAACGCGTATTCGTAGAGGTTTGTGCATATGGTCGACGGTTGTACGAACCTGACGCCCGTGCAACCCGTCCCCTCAAGCCGGAGGCAGATGTAGATGGACAAATGCAATGTTCCCAGACACCTATGGCTATGCTTGCTTAAGGGGCATTCCTGGGTAACAGGAGATATGCACGCCGACTGAGGTAACTTGTGAAGACCCCTTGAACGCGGTAATAAGTGGCGCTTAGAAAAGGTACATTTGCATGTACCGCCCGCATGTTCGTTAATGCCGCAGTTGTAACAGTGGATTACGGCTGACATGTACGCCGTCATGGCTTTTGCAACCACACGCACGTTGACATGGTAGACGTGACCCTTACCGAACGATGTACCGGGAAACTTGACGTACGCAACATAGATAGATACGGTTACATGAGTCGCTGAAGTGAACCTTTTGCCTGTCGGTGTGTAACAGTGGTGAAGTTGAATACGGTATGGGGGAATACTGCACGCGTGAAGCATGACAGTAATGTGCACAATAGGGCACTAACCTGTGGTATTGCACCGCGTTTCATTGACGTTGATGCCTGCACTCTGGCAAATGTAAATGGTCCTCGGTTAGGCCTGTACGGAAAGTCTCAATGCGCCAAAGATACACCATGACGTTATGACTCTTAGGGTAAAAATTAAAGGCGTATTTAAAGCTCACCATGAAAAGTTGATGCAACAGGGACATATGATGTCTCAACCAATCACAAATATTCCACACCTCGCGGGGGAGCTGCTAAACGGCTCTTCACCCACAAAGGAGGAACACTGAGAAATGGTTTGTGGATACTTCACAACGCATCAGCAGTGCAGAGACGCAGGATTAAATAGGGATGTTAGTGCTGCGTTACCTGTTTGGCGTAGGGGAACTAACGGTGTCCGGTTGATGGAAGGTGCGGTTAACCAGATGTGGATGCACCTAAACGGGGTGCTTGGAGGGGAAGCAATGGGCTGCGCATATGAATGTGCCTGAGAAACATAGATGATCACGGAAATGATATGGTACCTCTGAGTACCTATGAAGTATGCATCACATATGGGAAGCATTACTTTGGAAAAGGCGCATTAGCATGGTTACTTCGGAAGGGAATTGCGGACGCAAGCACTGCTTGTCTGAAGGGGAACTTCTCATAGAAAAGCAATGTCAACTGGGGATACGTATCCATACCGCATCACATGGTATTGGCAATACGTGGGAAGATGCGATTGGGCATGGTAACGTCAGAAGGCAATGGTTGGCGCAAATAACTGTTGCTGTCACAAGGAAACAGCATGCCAAACAAACGTCACCGTTGGTAAGTACGATTGATGCATCACGTGGGCATAATCTTCATAAGCATGCACGCCAGGTGTAGGTGTGAAAACACCTCCGCTATTGTGCGGCAATACATACTTGGTTGGCGGCATCCGCTTTCGGATTTGCCTGTCAAAGTGGCAAGCCACAGGACGCCTGCGCGTACAGAGGGACCATGGGTGGGTTGCGCTGCACCACCCACAGCTCCATCCACACAACCCATATCCAGTGTGCACCCGAAGGAATAAGACCGGGAGACATGCGAATGGCAACCACGTTTCATCAACGGAGCCGGCCCACACTCCTTCACAGGCAAACACAAGCACACTGTATTTGGGGAATCAACCGCACACAAGGCGGTGGCTGGACCGTAGTCCGCTGCATACAGAGTGCGTGAAACCACTCTTCGAGCCTAGCACTACCACAAGGACCGTGCACCCCGTCCCCTAATCAACCACCAACTGTCTCCTGGAGCGAGATGGACGACGTAGTGGGTAATAGACAGGTCCGCACGTTGTCAACATGCACATCAAGTGCAGGCACACTTAGCATGTCAAACAACGGCCAATCACTCAAAATGCGGATATGGCATAAAGTGAACGCATTTAACGACATAAATGCTCGCTAATTGAGCATAAAGAAGATACCGGTTATAAGTGAATCCGTGATAAGTACCAAATGTCCGTGATTTGTAAAAGATTACACAAGATGCAGTTACGCAAGTGTACCACAATTTGCATGAGCAACCTGTGCAAGTCGGCAGAAGGTTACGAAGTACGCAGAACAAACAAAACGAAATGTAGTGAGTTTTATGCACATTAAAAAGACCTATTTTAAGTTGGTTTACATACATATATGGTTGGCGGCATCCGGTTTCGGATTTGCCTGTCACTGTGGCAAGCCACAGGACGCCTGCGCCTACAGAGGGACCATGGATGGCTTGCGCTGCACCACCCACAGCTCCAACCACATACCCCATATCCAGTGTAAACCCGAAGGAATAAGACCGGGAGGCATGCGGATGGGAACCACGTTTCATCAACGGAGCCGGCCCACACTCCTTCACATGCAAACACAAGCACGCTGTATTTGGGGAATCAACCGCACACAAGGCGGTGGCTGGACCGTAGTCCGCTCCATACTGAGCGCATGGAACCACTCTTCGAGCCTAACACGGCCACAAGAACCGCGCACCCCGTCCCCTCCAGCAACGACCAACTGTCTCCTGGAGCCAGTATGGACGTGGTAGTGGGTAATAGACAGGTAGGCACCTTGTCAACATGCACATCAAGCGCAGCCACACCGGGGATATCAAACAACAGCCAAAAACTTGAAAGAGAGAGAAAGAGGAAGAGAAAAACTCGATTAATGCATAAGGAAACGGTGACATAAACCTTAATTAAATAGCATACGTAATAAGTTGTTTACAAACAAATCCTATCTAAGTGCACGCGGTCAGGAGGTATAGTTCACGGAATGCAACGAACACAAAAATGTTATAGAAATCGAATACAATTGGCTGAAGCTATGTGTGCAAGTTAATGGAATAGAGTACATGGAGATATTTATATAAGAAAGAAAAGCATTAAGGTAAAAACTGTAAACCCACCACCTGAAATAAAGAGACTTAGCATGCAAGCACGCGGTTAGTAAATCGAAATCAGCGTGCCTACAAACGCTGCGCCGGCTCGTCGTAATTCTCTGCAGGACCCGTCGTCACTTCTGTAGTGGCCCCAAATGGCACAGCGCATTGCCCACTAGACATTTATCCACTAGACATTTATATGAGAAAGAAAGAAAGGCATTAGGAGGGAACCGAAAACCCACCACCTGAAATAAAGAGACTTAGCATGCAAGCATGCGATTAGTAAATCGAATTCAGCGTGCCTACAAACGCTGCGCCGGCTCGTCGTAGTTATCTGCAGGATCCGTCGTCGCTTCTGTAGTGGCCCCAAAGGACCTAGCTCATGGCCCACTAGACATTTATATGAGAAAGAAAGGCATTAGGAGAGAACCGAAAACCCACCACCTGAAATAAAGAGACTTAGCATGCAAGCATGCGGTTAGTAAATCGAATTCAGCGTGCCTACAAACGCTGCGCCGGTGCTACCTACGTTCACTGCGGGACCCGTCGTCGCTTCGGCAGTGGTCCCGAGTGACCTCTCTCATGGCTCACTAGGCCTGCCTGACTAAGGCACTCGCGACCGCATGTTCTACAACACAATGCGCTCGATGTCGATGGAGTACAATTCATCGGTGCTTGCCGCTTCCGCACTTGCCGCTTCTTCTCTGCATGCATGAGGGCTTTCTCCCGCACCTCAGCAACTGCCTTCGTGATTAGATCGCGCCATGCACCACGATCCACCGCCTTCGATTCCCATGATCTGCAATCAAGATTAGAACGTGTGAGGCTCACTTTAATCATGTCCTGGTAACGTAACTTGGGTTTCCCAGCATGCCGCTTCCCTATACTCAGCTGACCGTATAAAAGTTGTTTCGGTATTCGCGTCGAATCCATACGGCTCACATGACCGAGCCATCTCAGGTGTCGCAGTAAAAGTATGCCGTCCACTGCATACATCCCACTTCGGCGCAACACTTCCGTGTCTGCAACTCTGGCGCCCCAGCCGATCCGCAGAATTCGTCGCAGACACTGCTGATGGAACCGCTCGAGATATCGCACATCCCGACGGTACATCGTCCACGTTTCACTGCCGTATAGAAGAACGGACAGTACCATGGATTTGTACACCATCAGCTTCGTGCCAATGCTAAGCTGATGGTTGTTCCACACTCGGTACTCTAGCTTCCCGAATGCCGCTGCCGCCTTCGACACGCGATTACGCAACTCAACGTGTAGCTGCTGATCAGTCGACATCACACTCATAAGGTAGCAGAAGCGGGAGGTGGTTTCCAATACTTCAGCACCAATGCTGATTTGCGGCAATATTGAAGATTGCACCTCCGGTGAAGGCTGAAACAGACAGACAGTTTTGCTTGTGTTGATGGTGAGCCCGAATTTGGCCGCTGTCGAAGCCAGAGCACTAGTCATGTGCTGCAACTCATCCGCGTTGTGTGAAAACAACGCACAGTCGTCAGCAAACAGCAACATACGGATAGTTGTCTCACAGACTAGAGTTCTCGCACCGAAACGACGGATGTTCAGCAACCCACCATCAATACGGTGCTCCACACGAACACCGTAAACACAAGCCGCATCAAAAGCACAAGACAACATTGCATGAAGATAGATATTAAACAGGGCAGGAGCTAACACACAGCCTTGCTTCACACCAGAGACAACTGGAAAGTCATCAGAGGTCTCTCCACTCAGCTGCACCCTCGCTCGCATCCCACTGTGCAGACATTCAATTAAACTTACAAACTTACGCGGACAACCAAACTTACCCAACACCAGCCACAGTGCCTCGCGGTTCACCGTATCAAATGCCTTGGTGAAATCCACAAATGCGAGTACAATGGCTGGTGTCGTTCTCTGCACTTCTCTTGCAACTGACGAGCCGCAAACACCATATCTATAGTGCTGCGACCCGAACGGAATCCACATTGCTCTTCCGTCACGTGAGGTTCCACAATCTGACTCACGAGGCGATTGAGCAGGATTCGGGCAATCACCTTGCCCACA
This sequence comes from Dicrocoelium dendriticum, assembly GCA_944474145.2. Taxonomy (NCBI): domain Eukaryota; kingdom Metazoa; phylum Platyhelminthes; class Trematoda; order Plagiorchiida; family Dicrocoeliidae; genus Dicrocoelium; species Dicrocoelium dendriticum. The sequence goes on along the minus strand of OX104064.1, from coordinate 4,689,346 downwards.
CAACTCAGCAAGTTGATGCCACGATAATTCGTGCAACATTGCTTGCTACCTTTGCCCTTGTACAGTGGTAGCACAAGGGCATCCTTCAGCTCAGAAGGCAATTCCTCCTCAATCCACACGCGTTGCACCAAGTGGTGCAGCGCAGTCAACAACGCGGGTCCACCGTGTTTCAATACTTCAGGTGGGATCCCGTCACCTCCGGCACATTTGCCGTTTCGCAGCTGAGCAAGTGCTCTCTGCGTCTCATCCAGTCTCGGCGTATCTGCCAGATCCGCCTTCACATCGTGCTGCTTCAGGCCATTCAATGTAGGCCAGTCGATCTCTGAACGGTTGTTCAAGAGACAGTCAAAGTGTTTCCGCCAGACCTGCATTATGTCTGCAGTCTGGGTGCAGGTAGCGCCTGAACTACCATCGATCAGTGTCCTCAGCGGCTCCAATCTCGGTCCATACACTGCCTTCCACAAATCAAAGAATTCCTTGTGTTGACGGCGTTCGGCGTAGCATTCCATCTGCTTCGCCTTCTCCGTCCACCATGCATTTTTAATGCGACGGAGCTCTCGGGTCAGTCGCCGTCGAAGTTTGCGAAACTGACTACTCTTCCCCAAGTCACTGGGGTCTGCACCATGTGCAGCAAATGCTGCATTCTTCTCTGACACCAATGCGTCAATCGTCACATTGTTGTCATCAAACCAATCAGGCCGCTTACAGTTTGCGCGCCCGATGGTCTCCGCCGCCGCAGCTGTCACCTGGCCACGAATGTGCTGCCACAGTTCGCCCACTGTGGCTATACAGTCCACATCACCACACAGGCGTGCAGCCATCGCCTTCTCCAGCTCAGCACGTTTCGCCACAGTGCCGAGGGAGAGAATGTTAAATTTACGCCGATTCACGGCGGGAGTGCAATACATCGATTTACGAAAATATATGTACAGTTTGGTCCGAACCAATTTGTGATCAGTGCCACACTCAGCTCCACGCAGTACACGTGTCATGCGCACTTCACGCATAATCACGCTGACGTACGATGACATAGTCGAGCAGGTGAGCGTGACCACTCCGTGGGTGCGTCGGATTTGCTATATCACTCGCACTCAGTGCAAACCGAGTGTTCGAGATCGTCAGGCCGTGAGTGGCACACAGTGAGAGCAGCCTGTCACCGTTCGCATTCGCTGAACCAATGCCATGCGCACCGATAACATCTGTCCACGCTGATGCATCACGCCCAACGCGCGCGTTGAAATCACCCCCGCAGAAATAGTCTGGTCGCTCCTCGGCACAGACCGTATCACGGAGGATAGCTCAGTGTAGAACTGATCACGCGTGTCATCAGGATAACACATGGTCGGACCGTACGTGCTTATAAAAGTAGCAAACTTACCTCTTCCGAGTCGCAGGCGAACAGTCATCAGCCGCGCGCTGATGCCGTGTTGGTTCACCCACCAGCTGGCCATTCAGGCGGTCGGATATTGCAAATCCGACCCCATGTTCACGTGGTGCTGAGGCGGCGTCCCCACCCAGTAGAATGTGTAGCCAGCACCTGCTTCATGTAACTTACCTTGCTCAGCGAGCCGAGTTTCACTGAGCGCCGCAATATCGATGTGGTAGCGCGCCAGCTCCATTGCGACCAGTGCATTGCGCCGCTCCGGGCGCTCGCTCGAGTTCCGGTCCAGTAGTGTGCGCACGTTCCAGCACCCGATGTTGAGTGCTTTGCGCGCAGGCATACGATTGCAATGGTGGGCAATCGCACGCGAGGTGGTCGTTGTGCTTCGGAGGTTTGCTTAGAGGGACGAAGACAAAGCGTAACGCTTGTGCTTTACTCCAATGAAGCTGTGAGATAAGTCCCGTATGGCACTTGTTGTCCGCACACAAACATGTGTTTACGGGAAGAGGGCCATCGACCACTTCCTAACCTCCGAAGAGGATGACTAGGATACTGCTGGCGCCCACACCTGACAAGGAGAAACGACTCGGGTCCTCAGCAAAGCCTTCGATTAAATGAACACCCGAAAGCAGCGGTCTACACTATGGTCACTTACTGACTCATGCGGATTGGTGTCCTGGATCTTAGCAGGGAGAAGGGCGAAACCAAATCCCACCAGCGGTCGCCACGAGGAGGACGCCAGGACAAGAGCATATGGCACAACAGTAGCACATGGGTAGAGCCATCTGTCAGATCTAGCCACCACCAGCCTCAGCGCACCCATAGGTTGTCCCGCCACACGGCTACATACACTCACATTTACATACATTACATAACCCTGCACAAACATACACTGTATTGACAACTAATGTCGGCTTTCTTCATCACCCAATTGGTTATAATCAAAATGCTCATGCCTGTGAAGGCGTGCCCTCGCCTTGTGGAGGAAAGCTTTCTATTTATGTATCTATTAAAAGATAATCTACTTCTTTTGTGCACTAAGCTTTAACTTTCCATGCGTACAATGTTCGCCGCCTGCTGATCTGGTCCTTATTGACGTCTCCGCTGTTACTCCTTGAATACCATGTCTTCTCGACTCATGATAATCTACTCTGTATACTAAAAGTCAAGTATCGTTCCCTTACTTTTTATCTTGTATCTTGGCTACCATCCTCTTGTCTCTTACGATCTGTGGACCGTGTTACTACCTAATTTACCGTGCAGACAGATATTTTTTGTACTTACGGAAACCTGCCCACCCCATGCAAAGTGTTAGGATGACGTTGGAAGCTCAGGATAAGACTGGTGATCGTTTGTCTAGACTTGTGTTATATTTCTCTGCTAATCTTCGCTTGATATCAGCGGCGCTCAGGAGGGGCAAAAGGCAGCAACGGCCCGTTATAGTCTTTGTGGGCTCGTGGAGGCAGTCGAATTTTCACCCGCACAGGCTGCTTACTTCTGTCTAACCTGTGTCCAATGAAGTCGGAAAACCTAAACACGGACTAAAATTCGTTTACACCCGTTTCATTCAACGAGTCTATCAGACCAGCTTATTATGATTGCACCTTACCAATTCCAGCGCCACCAGCGAACGTGTCCTCTGATGATGATAGCGATTCTACATCGTCAGC